>CAKAOJ020000095.1:0-1200000 GCA_916701645.2 Sebastolobus alascanus | reverse complement strand
GGCTACAGACAGTAATGTGAAAAGGACAAATTGTGGTTTTAGAATGAGTTATGTGCTGTAACTGTTTCTTTGCTAACAACAGAAATATGTTTCTGTTGTTAGCTGTTTCTTAACTAACAAAAAAAATACTAAAAATGTTTACATAAAAATGTTTTTATGTCTTTTTCTATATAGGTTAAATAAACAGGGTACGTGAGAATTAATCAGATGTGTCGGTAGACGTGTTTATTCACGTTGGGCAGAGCCAAGCTAGCTCTTTTCCCCTGTTTTCAGTCTTTATGCTAAGCTAAGCTAAGCTAAGCTAAGCTAAGCTAAGTTAAGCTAAACACATGCTCTGTATTAGGTAACAAACTGAAACTAATATCAATCTTCTTTCACACACACAAAAAAAGCCAGGCTGCTTCCCCTGCTAAGCTAGGCTAACCACATCCATATCCAAGTGTTTCACAAAATGTTAAACTATTCTTTTAAAATATAGCTTAACTATTTTATTTCTTCTACATTCTTGATAGAGGGTATACGGGAATGTGACGTCACCGACAGCAAGTCGGCCATTTTTGGAGGATAAAGGGTGAGAGTGCCCTCTGCTGAAGTTATGACTTTAGTCTCTTAATATTACTACTTTTTTTCTCGTAAAGTTATGACTTTATTCTAGCAATATTACGACTTTTTTTCTCGTTAAGTTATGACTTTATTCTTGTAACATTACTACTTTTTTCTCGTAAAGTTATGACTTTATTCTCGTAATATTACGACCTTTTTTTCTCGTAAAGTTATGACTTTATTCTTGTAATATTCCGACTTTTTTTCTCGTAAAGTTATGACTTTATTCTTGTAATATTACGACTTTTTTTCTCGTAATATTATGACTTTATTCTGGACGTCTCAGATTTTTTTCCCTCAATGTGGCCCTAATACTCCGTAGTACATTTGAGCTTGGGCCCTCACTGCATTAGACTTATATACTATAAACTTAGACTATAAGCTGTGTTACCTTCATCACAATGCTCAAATGTTTTGCGGCTCCAGACAGATTTTTTTTGTTGCCTAAAATGGCTTTTTTGATAGTAAAGGTTGCTGACCCCTGTCCTAACTCATAAGGATCGATATCATTAACTAACTCTAACTTTGTAATATATATCGCCCCTTTGCCTCTGTCAGCTTCTCTTCATATGGGTATTTGTCTTTCGCACGTACTTTATACATTTCTGATGATGAATGATTGACAGATAATGATAGTCTGCCGTAGCTCCGTATGTTACCCTCCAAAAATAGCGGCGCGCCCCAGAATGCTCAGCCATTCCCTATCGTTGTTTCAGCCTCTGAGCTCAATTGTCCGTGTGAGACATATAAGCTGAAGATTAGCCGCTTTGAAAAAGGGTGTCTACTTAAGGTGTAGAAGGTGAAAAATGGGAACAGGAGAGGCTCCGTAAAGACCTCTCAGCCTGGACACCCACACAGCCAGAGTGTCTCTCTGATGTCCTCTGTCAGGCTGCATCTCTTCCTCACTAACCACCAGCTCTCCACGGTCCCATCCGTCCCCTCACTGCGCCTCAGACTCTTTCATGTTCATTCACTCAGCTACTCATCTTCCATCTTCCTCCCTACAGTACCTCACATTTCTCATATTTCATCTGTTCCTCCTTTCATATACCCACACTGAGTCCATCACACCGCCTCCTTCCTCATATCTTTCCATTTTAAAAGCTGCGATTCAGTTTATCAGCATGAGAAACTGAACTTTTCTCAACGTAAAAATGCATGGAAATGAGCACTATGAGTCTGATCAGATTGTAAAGTTTAGCTGTCCTGTCCAGCTTAGAGAAGAAATCAATCATAAAACACTTTCAGACAGATATTTTGTGTTTATTTCTGCTCCCGTAAATAATAATAATTCAAAAAGGTATGACGCCACCTAGAGATATCTCCAGCACAGCCACGATGTACAGACTGGTGATGAATGAAACAGAAAGAGTCTCAGTAAGGTGTTAGTCTATGAGCCTCCAGAACAGCTTCAATGCTCCTTCACATAGATTCTCCAAGTCTCTACAACTCTACTGGAGAGATGAACACTATAATATTCATCAGGCACTTCCTGTATGGTAGGCTAGTATGAGTATCTCTTCATGGGATTTGTTGACAAGTAGAAAAATATAGATAAATAGTATCCCTTAACTAAAGTGGATGAGGCAGTAGACAAGCTGAGGGAGGAGTTTTGTTCTATCCATTTGTTTCATCAAAGTCCTACAAACACTCCCTCCTCTTCTCTCTTCATTCCTCCGCTCTCCTCTTCACACACATCAGTATCCGGCTGCCTTAAGGGACAGCTAGCAGTAGTGGTTTACCATCATTACCAATGCTTGCACATGAATGCACAATCACTCATATACGTTTCCTCCCCCCCCCCCCCCATCCCTGTGCTTTGACAATGTCTCTCTGGCACACTGTACCACCCCGTGCTTGTTTCTATCACATCCCCGAGGCACCGGGAGGGAATGTCTTTGGGTGTGAGAGGGGGATGCTAAAGACAGAGAGAAGAAGGGAGTGGAGGAAAGGGGGAGGAGAGGAGAGGTCCTTCATTTCTGCTGAATAAAGCCATGACGGGGGGATCGCCTGGGGACGACATCCCAGGCAGAACCGGGCCTGCTTCCCTTTGTTCATGGAGGATCCCTCAGGAAGGGAGGGGAGGGAAAGATGGAGTCTCAACAATCGGCCTTCTGAGAGAGAAAAGTATGCAGGAGTGAGAGGATGTGCGGTGTACGATGTGTCGGTATGTGCTTTTGCGTGGAGACATAAACAGACGGGGCGGGGCGGGCCCCAGTCTGTCCCGCTGCCTCTATTGTCTCCTTAAACCAACTCTGGCTCTGCCACAAACAGACAGAAAGCAACAACAAGAGTAAACAGAGAACCTCCCTCCTGTCTCAGATCCTCTCCCCACGCTGACTGCTGATGAGACAATAATTAAACACAGGACCGTGTTGACTGAGAGGAGTCTACAGTACAGTACAGGCAGCCATTCATAGAATCAGAACAATTTACTAACAGCGTAGCATTCAGTAAGAACGGGAGCTATTTCCTGATTATGTCTGATGAAGCTGCACAATATACACAGCGGGTTATAAAAAGCCAGAGCTGAACACAGAGCCTCATAAACATTCAGGGATGGACGCATGTTTCCTGGAGGATGCCATCACTAAACAAAAAAGGGACAAGCCTTCTGTCAGCTGAGGCGGCGTGCGCTGGGATCTCTGGTGCTTCACGTGAGCCCCGCCTGCTCGAGCATCTGTCAGTCACTTCCTGCCAGCTCTGACGGGCAAGTGACGATTTTCAGCCCTTTACCGCCTTCGTCCAGCAGGGGTCAGTGTGGCCGGCTGGAAGAAGCCCAGTCCATGTTTGAGGCTGGTTGAAGCAGTGAGGCGTGGGCGGATGAGGGAGGAGAGAGAGAGGAGGGGTGAAGATGCAGCTCTGTCTGGCCCCTGAGGAGGAGGAGGAGGAGGAGGAGGAGGAGGAGGAGGAGGAGGAGGAGAGGAAGAGGAGGGAGCCTCGGCTCTAATGACGGTGTCTTCCTGCTCCGGCTGAGGCCCAGCAGGGACCGAGGTGTGTGGTGGAATGTGCGAGACGCTGGCTGGGACAGGATGCTAACTGGGTGTGGTGAGGAGGAAGACTGACCTTGCTGGGCCAGAGGCTGCTGAGGTGATAAGCAGCCATGTACAGTAGACTTATTTGGCATTAACATCTTATATTTGAGACACTGTATGTTTGTGTGAAAGCACAGTGTGTACTCGTCTAGAGGATAGTTTTAATAAATGGACTAATATAAACACTCGTGCAGACTGATATTAGAACTACATGCATTAACACTCAGCCAAGGGTGTGATTTCCACTGGGGACGACAGGGCTTGTGCTTTTGATGCCCTGGATTTCACCTCTCAGGCTGCCATACAGAAGCAGCCTGGATTTTAGAAATACTGAGCTCATGATTCCAATTCTAAAAAAAAACGCCCCACAGACACTGAAAAAAGACACAGGTCTGTAATTTCTTTATAATTTGCGATGAAGTTTCCTGGAAAGAACGAAAACAAGAATTTCCTTGAAAAAAAAGAAAGAAGCTTGATTCAAACTCAATCATTCATTTATTATTGTATATAAAGTCGGGCTGTCAAAGTTAACGTGATAATAATAAGCGTTAATGCAAATTTGTTTTAACGGCATTAATTTCTTTAACACATACACACAAATTGTGATTTTTAGGTTGTAGCGGGCTCAGTTTTAAAGCTAGAGTGAATATTCCGGTATCATATGAATCTAGAAAACCTAATGAATCCATTGGTACCAACCATGTCATACTAACTTGTCGCAAAGAAGGTTAAATAACGCTCCAATCTCCAAAAGGAAAAACTGTCATGGCCATTTTCAAAGGGGTCCCTTGACCTCTGACCTCCAGATATGTGAATGTAAATGGGTTCTATGGGTACCCACGAGTCTCCCCTTTACAGACATGCCCACTTTATGATAATCACATGCAGTTTGGGGCAATCAGCCCTCAATCAAAGGTAACAAAATGTAAACGGTGGCGAGACTGTACGAAGGCAGTTACTAGTCACCAGCTGATTGATCTGAGTTATTGATCTCAGCATGTCATTGTGTAAAATAGCGCTAACTGTCTATTCATTGTGGCCATTTATGTAATGCAATGTATGTGTCTCCAGTCCATAGATATTTATATCTACATGCGTCTCTCTTCAGCTTTTTTTGGACGATATCATATATCGTCTTTTTTCTTAAAGCAATATCGTCAGTAGGGAAATTTCAATATCGACCAAGTTGGTTCCAATGGATTCCTTCGGTTTTCTAGTTTTCTTTCTTTCATATGATACCAGTATCTTCCCTCTAGCTTTAAAACTGAGCTAAAAAACGCAAGTTGCGTTAATGTGTTAAAGAAATTAGTGGCGTTAAAATTAATTTGAGTTAATGTGATAATATTGTGATATTATCACGTTAACCTTGACAGCCCTATTATTATCATTATCATTATTAATATTATTATTATAGCATTCCCATAGTTTCAGTTTTTCTTCACTTGAAACAACAAAAGAATTGACTTCATTGTGAACTAAACCTATAGGCCTTACACGTAATTATCCAGAATCCATGGTAATATATAGTGTCATTCAACTGGCCGTGTGTGTATCTATTTACGCAGAAATCAGTGCAGTGTGGTGATGGATACATACAGGTAATCAGCTTAATCATGAAACAATGGAGTCCCAGTAAACCTGCACAGAGCAGCAGAACTACCAGGAAATCTAAAGGAGAATAGGATGAGAGCACAGAGCCAGCAGTCTCTCCACCTCCTCTAATGTCACTGCATCGCTGCAGAAACCCAAACACACAGAGAGGCAGCTGAGGAGTCACTCACAGCAGCCTCATGTAGACAGGAAGACAATGAAAACCGTCCGCAAGCTGAGGGCTCGATGGTTAAAGATCTGACAGGTGATCACGCATCTTCTCCCATCCACACACATACTGTACATACTGGTCGTCTGCAGGTAGCCAGCATCACTGTGGGTGGAACAGGACACCTCCAGTCTAAGCTCAGAGGGAAGCCTTCAAGGGATCATCAGTGCTGGCTGGAGCTCCTGCTCCACCCTGTGTAAGCCTCAAATAAACTGCCTTTACTGCTGACTGTCATAATGCACGCTCAAGCCACCACTTAAACCTCATTTGAAATGCTTTGCACCCTTTAATAGTGTATTAAGTTGCTGCCAGTTCTGTTTTCATTGGATTTCTCGTGTAAATTAATTCGGTGGTCAATGTTGGAGCTCCCAGGTTGGTTGTAACAACTGAAGTTTATTCTGGGTTGTAGCTTGCTCCAGATTATGCAACCAAAACACTTCTTTTCCATGTACAAGCTGCCACTTTTACCCCCCCCACAGAAGCACCATCCTCTTTAAGACGGTGATAAAATGGGAAACTTGCATTCCTCCCGAGTGCAGGCGGTGTGATAAGCAGCTGTAGCGACTTACGTGCTGTTGATAATCTGGAACCTTTCTCCTTTCCTGAAGCTGAGGTCGTCTTCTGTCCGCGCCTCGTAGTCATAAAGTGCCACAAAGAGGGTGACTCCTGCAGGAGGGATATAAAAACACAGCGTCAGCGCTCGGCAGATTAACGAGAGAGAAAACGAAGCTCAGACTGTTTAACTGACGACGCACTGGCAGCTTCTAGTGTGGTCATTCAGAACAGCTAGGAACACTTTTGTTATTGTCATCTGGCTCCAGTCTAACTTTTTACATTGGTTGCACTGATGCGCCTAACTTTTTCATTTACAGTAGGTGCACCGGCACATAGTTTAGGTGCACCCAAAAATATTTCAACGCACCTTTTGGCGCTGCAATAATACATTTTATTTCATTATAAATATAATTTATATTTATTTTAGACAGAGAACGGTTAAGAAACGTGTGGTAATTGTAAATAATAGTAATAATCCACAATTAAAACCCCGTACTATATTCATTCATGGAGCTCTCCAAGTCACTGCATGTTCTACAACACTGTCCGGCACATATTTCAGAATAAAAGCCTTGTGTTAACAAATGAGGGAATTCTGTCCACAGAAAAAAACGCTTTAGGGCTTTTATTTTGAAATGCCTGGTTCTTCCCAAGGGTTCTACCCGTTAGAGGGGAGTTTTTCTTTTTTGTTGCCACTGTCGCACCTGGAAGATCTCTTGTTGGGTCTCTAAATTATAGAGTACGGTCTAGACCTGCTGTATATGAAAAGTGTCTTGAGATAACTTCTGTTATGATTTGACGCTATATAAAAATAAATTGAATGAATAAATGTCATTTGTCAATTAACTGCCAAGTGCAAGCTTTAAGTGCAATCCACATGTTTACGTTATACATCGTTGGTATGAGAGTCATAGATGCCGGAATAGGAAGGACAACAAGACTTTTTGTCCCCCCACTTTCAGGTATTATGGTAATAAAGTGGTAATGTTTAAGCCAGGTGGAACGTTGGTGATAATGACTATATGGCGTCTAACATGTTTATCCAATCATAGTCAACCATTGTGTAGCCTAATTCAAATGAAATCAAAGTGATCTTACGTCCCTGCTACAGTTTTTATAATGAGACAAAAATATTTTTACACTTCTCAACGGGTGGGCTCCACGAGGTCTGCTTGTAAATGCCCGGGGTGAAGGTGGCTCGCAGCTCTGACCTTGAGTTTTATTGTAAACCTCACCCGGACCTCGCCGCTTCCCCGGAGGGCCTTGGAGGGCTCGCTGCGCATTACGCCCTCTCTCCCTGTGGGGAGCGACGGGGCTCCCGTTGTGTCTGACAACTGGGGCGGCGGACTGTCTGACTCTTGAATCTGCAGCGATGTCGGCCGATTGGAGCAGGCTTTGGTTGAATGCAGGTAAACAGTCCGTGTGGAGAGCAAAAGAGGCAGAATGCGTCGGCTGAAATGCAATCTGGGAACCCGCCGGCTATCGTCTGAGGATGATTTAGCTTTTTATTGGTTTAAAATGACCTTCTGGGCGCCCTGATAGCTCAGTTGGTAGAGCGGGCGCCCATAAGGCTGAGTCCTAACCGTGGTGTGGCCCGGGTTCAAATCCGACCTGCGGCCATTTCCGCATGTCGCCCCCTCTCTCTCCCCCTTTCTAGACTATCCACTGTCCTATAAATAAAGGCTTGAAAACGCCAAAGATTTAATCTTAAAAAAAAAAAAAAAAAATGGCCTTCTGAACCGGCTACCTGTGAAACAATCCGGTCGTACACATCGTGTCCGACTCCAACTCCAGTCTCGCATCTCAAGTTGCCGGACTGTAAACAATTAGCAGCGCACAGAAGAGGAAGTCTTGGCCCGGATATCCGCTGGCTACACCAGAACCTCCGAAATATTGTCCGTTGCCCCCCCAGAGGCTTATCCATCATCACACCGACTCTAATTCTCTGCCAGCACAGCTCTCCTGTGGTAGAACTGGCTTCATAAGGGTAGAATAACCTTTGCAGAAAAATGCTAAATTCCTCTCACAAAGTACCTGAAGTCATCTTCTCCCCACTGAGTCTTATCCTCTCTCCCACATCTCCCTCCATTAATCCCACTAATGTTGCCATCATCACAGAAGTACAGAAGAATAGCAGATTATCTCCCAGTAGACACTCCTCCTCTCACAGGACTATTTTCTCAGCCTTGCTTGTGGCAGACGTGACAAAGGAACTGAGGCTCATTGTAGGATGTGTTAACAGATCGCAGCAGGAGGTTGATACAAATGGAAATGTGAGGTGGAGAAACACTCAGACTGTTAAACTTCCCTTTTAGGTGTGCTGGTAGAACATAAATACAACAAATAGTCGATGATTAGGAGACAACAGAGAACAAACTGAAACATTTAGTACAGAAATAAACTCGCAGGATCCTCAGGGACAAACTAAACCAGCTCATCATTTTAATACGGCTTCAATTAAATTAACACAAAATGCAATATAACGCTCTAAAAAGATGAATCATTCATTCTTGCTTACTTTTAATTGGGGTTACAGGGTTATATAGTTGTTTGAGAACTCCATCTATGAATGAATTCATTGTCTAACAACTGTCAGTGAATAAGACGTGTGTTTCTCTTATTAAGAGCATCAGCTGAATCCCTACAACAAAGTTTCAGTGGCTTTTATGCTAGTCCAAGTTTCTGTTTGTCTGAAGCAAATCCACCAGCTGAACTGCATGAACTGACAGTAGTAGCCACAAACTGCCTCGGACATGGACCGGTCCAGTGACAGAAGCAGAGATTAGAGCTGCCTGAGTCCAGTCTGACTCCCATCAGACAGGCTAAAAACCTCTCTAGATAAAGACCAGAGGCCTGAAAACCCTTTTCAGTCATTCCAGCATTATCTCACCAACGACCAGCTCTACTTACGGACACGACTGCTGTTGGCCTCTCTAGTTATAAGAGAAAACTGAAATGATTTTCAAACTACAGCAAGAGAGTTATATAGTATAATGGCTCGGTTTCCTTCGGACTAAATGAGTAATGTCATTTAGGACAGATATAACCTGACAAAAATCCCTCTTAATGGCAGAGTATGGAGGGTATCCCCAAAAACTACAGTAGGCTACATCAGCTTTTATGGGTGAATAATACTCGATTCTGATTGGCTGCAGGCTGGCTGGCTTTCTCCTATTCTAAAATGGTGTATTTGAATATTTCTGCATACTGGGGTCCCTAAACAGTCTTGAATTACATAAATTGGGTATCACTGTAAAGCTGAGACTCTTGTGGATCCAATGAGTCCAACTGTATTCATGTGTGATGATGTTAGTCCCCATAGGAGACATTTCATTGTATTTGGACCATTCTTTGAAACTTGACCTCTCTGTATAAAATGACCTGTAGTGACCTCTAGGATAATCACATCCTCATGAAACTTTACAGCCACAAACTAGAGACCTAGAGCATTCAGAGGATGGATGGATCAAACTAGAGACCTAGAGCATTCAGAGGATGGATGGATCAAACTAGAGACCTAGAGCATTCAGAGGATGGATGGCTTTCCTAGCTTGATTGACAATAAGGGGATTTCTGAGCAGTTTACACAACAGAAGTGCTCGCCATCTAATCGCTAAAAATGCAATTCTTGCAGAAATCTCCAAATTTCAAAAGCTTTTGATCCCAAATCACAGCATGGCTTTTTCTATGCTGTTCCTCAAAGTCTTGGTGTCTTAATGTGGTATTTTGGAGGGATTATTGATAATCTTTTATTAATTCTCCAGTGGTAAAAAAATGGTTAAATTTAGCACTAAATCTGTGTAACAAATGGTACCAACCCAAAAATTGCTGCAACAACGTATGAAACATAATAGAGCACCTTAGAACCCTTATACACTTTCACAATTTATTTTAATTAATTAATTTCTGATTTATGACTAGAACAACTTGACACACAGTGCTGAGCTGCATCTCAAATTAATCTTCAGGTTCCCAGCTTTCAGATGATGTACACCACTTCTATGTGACATCTACTGTTGACCTGCTGTCTCCCCCTAAAGACCCCCTGGACCCCCGTAAAAAAGACATAAATGGTCTATGTGGTTCTCTTAGGGTTAACATCAATAGAGCAGAAAAAGTTCATCTTATGTAATGTACAGTCACTGTGTTGTGACTGCCAGTAACAGATAACATTTGTAGAGATAATCATTTGAACTTTTCTGAAACACATATAGTCTGAGTTATATTTCCACCAGTTTTCAAAGAGAAAGGGTCAATGTTAAGAGAGAACCGTCAGTTTGAAGTGGAACGCTTTCTTCTGTTCTAAGTATAGTTTTGAAAAGTCTGTTTTGGCATGATGTTATAAACTGAGTGATACCACACAGGAAGCTACCACCGCTGCAATGCTTTCACATATTTTCTAGCACTACGGGTGTATAAAAGTCACTATGAGAATTATTCCCCCAAGATGATACCTGTGGCACAAATTTGGGGTCCTGGCTCACGGACTAATATGGTGACAACAATGGCATAAATTGATGTCAGCCACAAACCTGTGAATAACATCGCAAATAAGGTGGCAGGTTATAGTTTAAGAGTTTATTTCTGACTGTCTTATGGTGGATTATATAATCAAAGATTTTCAAGATATTGGGTTATTTGCCTTGTATAACAAATGTGTAAATTTTCTTTCTAAAATAAAGTAGGGAAATTAAAGCTGCAGTATACGATATCGGCGCAAATATGATTTAAAAAAGTTATTTTTAGAAAACGGCCGCTATATCGTGACAGTAGTACATGAAACAGGTAACCTGAAAAAAATCCTGTCCCTCTGTTTCCTACTGTGTCCTCCGGTGCTCCTAACAGCATCTGCAGGATTTCACTTACCGGAGGAAAACAAGGTCCACTGCCAGCTGCAGTCTATGAGAGCCGGCTGTCAATCACTCGCCAACTCCGACCAAACGGTCAAACTATGCAGCGCTGATCAAATATGAATCAATATTCTGTTACTGTAATGTCTATTTCTCTCCTCAGATGTTCTTAGAATCATCTTGTAGTTACTGTTTAGCTGTAAAATGAGAAAGTTTGTGACGCGGCCTTCATTGTAAAATCTGTTGAAGGAAGCCAAGTTCTGGTCACATGACCGGAGCACAGCTAATAGGAACGCTCTCTCTCTCTGAAATGACCTGTGACCTCTGACCTCTGTGACCTCTGCCATCACGGGCTAGATTTTTCTAAAGCTTGAAAACAGAGCCATGAGGAGGAGCAGAAGTCTAGTTTTCTCTCAGAACACTTGAATTACAATATGCTGAAAGGTTATTATGGCATTTTTGCCAAATTATGCCAAAAAATTGTTGCCTACTGCCACTTTAAGAATATTATCAGTTTACGTCATCAGAAGATGACAAAGACACATGAAGACTGTTAGATGTGGTTAAAAGCTCTGGAAAAAACAAGTAAGAAGACCTTGAGTCTATTATTTTCTCAAACTACTACATCCAAGGTTAAGAGGGAACTTTCTCTCTCAAGCCAACAGTTCATTTGGTAAAAAAACACTTTATTTGGAGGTAAAATTGAGAGTGAGTTCACACAAAATGCAAATAAACCCTCATTGCTCCAGAGAAGAGTGCGTGCACAGATATCTAAGTAACCTTTTATCGTTCGCCTTGTTTTCACTTCAACTTTGACTAATCTGTGGGTTTGTTTCCAACCTGTCGGATCGTATGACTCGTGTCTCTTGCACCATTACACTTCATTTTAGCGAAGTCGCTGCATTCCCAGATCTCAACAATTGAATTAGTGAGTACAATGTTATTATTACCAAGAGGAATGACGGTAAAATTGTGAAAAAAATGTAATAAACTGGAATTATCCTTTAAGAGGTTTGTCTCTCTATCTAACTCACTGTCTTAGTTGGATTTTTCTCGTCTCATAACAGCGTGGCGATAAGACAGAAGCAGAGTGTTTTTCTCAGGTCTGAGGTGACTGCAGCTGTTCAGCTGTTTCATGCCTCTGAGTGTCTGACAAATGGAGGTTGAATGGGCACTTCTTTAAAGTCCACTTAAACTCTCTTGATCACATTTTTTCAAGTCATTTCACTTGAGACGCTCTCACAGGACTGAGGCTCGGTATGAAGAGGCTGATAGGACTGCAGATAGAGAGGACCTGCTGCTGTTCATGTGATAACAGAGAGAAGGGAGGGCGTCTGATTGAAACACTTGACTACATAACAAGTCTCTGAATGCATCACAGCTGTGGTTTGCGCTGCTTGGATGTTCCATTAGGTCAGCAGCGGTGGGCGTTAGGTACAAACTGGTTTATTGATTCATCTCAGAGTCTACTGCTGGGATCCTACTCAATTAGTTACATAAGGTCACAGGACCAAACTGTGAATTTCCATTTGGGGAAATGACATCAGCAAAAGACCAACTGATGATCAATAAGATTTCTGAAGCCAGCTGCAATTTGGGCTCCTCTGCAGTGCGACTGAGGGGGGGAGGGGGGGCGGGGGGGCGGGGGGGGGGGGTGACTGTGGCTGTCAGGCCAACAAGCGAGGCAGCTGCGTTATAACGGAGGTTGAGAGGGAAGGGCGGCTTATGTCCAAATTTCCCCACCAGCAGAAAATGAAAAAGCTAAACCCCTCTCTGCTCCTCTGCCACTGAGTGGATTTGGATTATACAGCGCAGAAAATAATCCACACTTTGAGGGAGAGGACTCCTGCTAAGTTGAGTGGAAATGCTGAGTTCCTCTGCAGAGCAGCCTGGGCTCAGTCAAATATAAAGGATATCCTGAGTAGGAATATTCCCTACATAAACAATGATCCCGGCACACAAAACCCTGTGCTAATGCCAGCCGGACGTTCCTGACAGGGCCGGGCCAGGCCGGGCCAGGCCGGGCCGGGCCGGGCCGGGCCGGGTCGGGGTCGGCAGTGGAGCTGTAGAAGGGGCTGTGAGGTGAGGATTGTCAGGATTTTGGGATGCCATAGGAAGTCTTTAGATACGCATTCGCACCGGGCGACGCAAATGGCATGAATGACGTGACACTGTGTCACGAAAGACACGTACTGAGACCGGACCAAACTCTGTTTATAAATGTATGTGTAGAAACCACAGACTGTCTCTGGTAGAAACAACACCGTCGCTGCCGTATTTATACCTAGATGACTTTATGTTGAGTGTTGATGGAGCAGCTACAATGTTAGCATAGCCTGCCACTGATCCATCCGAACTCCATTCAGAAAACAGGCATTTTAAGAGTTGTTTGCTTGTCGTCTTGCAGGCAGACCTGACAAAGCATGAATTCAGACTTTTTACAAATCAGCATTATTATGTAGTTATTTCAGCATCCTTTTGATCTGTTTATTGCAATTAAATCACAGCACAGTCTGTTTATTTTGGGTTCATACCGCAGTAGCGACGTGCGGCTTGCTAGATACAGTCAGTGTAATGACACTGTACGTGAATACAGCTCGCCGCCGGGTGATGTTATGAATCCAGACACGACAGCGTTTGGTTTTCTGACATATCTGGGACTTCCACAACATGTACAAAGCAGCAACAGAGGTTATTTCTTCCATGGCTGATGGAGGAAAGAACAGTTGTTGGTATCTATGGAGACAAGCTCCTTCTCCTCTCCGACACGTCTAGCGCGAATGAACACAAATGATACCGGCGGTCCGACTCAAAACACGAGTATTTGCTTGGTTCTTGGTCTGAACACAGCAGGAGAGTTAGTGCGTTTGCATCCGGAGGTGGATGTGTGTGGGAGGCTGTGAGCGAGTCTATCACCGGCTGCATAGAGCTGTGTGGGAATGAAGTCAAAAGAAATGACCTTCACACTCCAGTTTGTGTTGCAGATACTTTCCCTGTTCTGACAAAACAATAAAGACACACTGAAGGACCCTTCAAATTAATGACTTCCTCCTTCTGTGTTCTTGGCAAAATACCGTTTGACTCTCAGAGCTTTTACTGTCTCTTGTAGAACTTGCTGCCACAGAGATATTGAATTGATTGACCACTCCTCACTTTGGATTGTTGGTCATTCATGGTGACCCCGGAGATTTGTTTTACCTTTATCTGATCAGGGTAGTAAGGAGACCGAAGTTTGTTTCCTGTTTCATACCGACAGTCAACGTTGGTTTCTCTAAACCAAGACCACCATCATCCCCTGACCTTAACCTAGCTGTTATTGTTGTAACCATGATGATGATTAAGGTCCACCAACCAATCACAATCTTGCCCAAAACTTATCTAGTTGTTTTTGTGGCTAAACCTAAGCAAAGCGTTGTCACATCACACACAGCACATTAAACCCTGAGCATCACACATCCCTTACCTGTCCCACCACGAGTCCTCAGCGTTCCAGTGTGAGAGGAAGTGCTGACCCCCCCGAAGACGGTCATCCCCTGTCCGACGGGGGCGTGGAAGTTGTTGTAGTTGGGGATGGCGGTGACCCCGAAGCTGGGGTAGTGCTGCGGCGTGGGGTCGGCCCCATAGCGGTAGCCGGCTCCGGCTCCCTGGGAGATGCTGGTGTCTCGGTCGTCTGTGAGTTTGGTTGCTTCCTTATCCTTGCATTGCACACAGCCCATTATCTATAATCTGGGGACGACAAGAGAGAGAGAAGACCATTTATATACACTATACAATATATATACTATAAGTTGGACTGGTGGATCGATAAGATGAAACATGCTGTCAAACCACACTGAACTGAATTCATCACTCTGTTGAAGGTTGTGCCTTCACACTGCTTTCTCTACAGATGACACCCGTCCACTGATTAGCACCCTGTTCTGGGAGGCAGGGACCTTTTGTTTATAGCCTGACACGCAGCTTGGATGACTCACACAAACAGTGTGTCTCTTTCTTGGTCAGGAGGAATAACGGCTCCTATAACACTGATGTCAGGGAGGCTGGCCGGGGGGGGGGGGGGGGGGGGGGGGGCAGCCTTCCTATAAATCCTCTTTCATAATCCTCTTTATATAACATTTCTACAGCATTGCACGGTGAGCTGCAAATTCTGACTTTCAAAGGAGGAATTCAGAGTTGTAAACACAGTTAGAGCAACACACACCGAGCGGGACATGGAGAGCCAAAGTGAAACAGAAACTTCCAGGTTCTGTTCCAGAAGTAAGAAAACTTCATTCAAAATCTCACTAACATTTCCAACTACACTTTATCTTTATCTTTTATTGGGATCTCTGTTAGCTGTGGCTGAAGCCCAGCTATTCTTCCTGGAGTCCACTGAACTCACTGTGAACTCTGAGGCTACATTTCATCACATAATCACATCACAGTCTTTACCAACAATGACCACAACAACAAAAGCAACAGCAACAAAACACAACAATATTCAAGACACAACACAGGACCAGGGTTCAAGTTAAAACTATTCTAGTACAACTTGAACTCTACTAGTTCAAGTTAATACTATTCACAGAGTATAGAGGTAAATATGATTCATTAATGGTTGGACCATATAGCATATTATCCGTCATTTGAGTGAGAGCTGTACTAGTGGTAGGGATGCACCGATACCGATACCAGTATCGGGTATCGGGTCCGATACTGTGCTCATGTACTCGTACCTGCAAAACAGCTCCGATGGAACAGCACCGATACCACTTTACGGCAGTGTGACGTTCACCTCTCGTCACCATCTTTCTTAGGTAGGTAATGTAATGATCTTTGCAGTTTTCCAAGCTTGTGGATAGATACATTTTTCCAAACTAAGGTTCAATACATGGCAAATTGGAATGGCTGTCAAGTTTGCTACCAGTTTCAGTAGTTTTGTGTCCATATTATCCACACCAGATAGTTTGTCTTTACATCCAAGTAGCAACTTTTCTACATAGCTCACAGTAACTTTAGTGAATTCGTGATATGATCTCTTATCAGAGCATATGATTGTGTGTTATTTGTTTGACCCATCTCATCCCTAAGTTTGTTTACTTTGTCGTTTATATAATTATTGAGGTGATTAGCAATATTCATTGTCTTCATTATAAAATTTCCTTCGTATTCGAGAAATGATGGGATAGAATTGGATTTTATGCCCAACATGTCATTTAGAATATTCCACATTTTTTTTACCATCATGCTTTATATTATAAATTACATTTTCTTCTTCCTTTTATTCAACTTGGTTACATAATTCCTTAGCTTGCGATAAAGTTGTATGTAAAGTTGCTGTAGTTTTTTTTTGTGCTCATAGACAAATCATTGTTTAACTTTATTAAAATCACAGATGTTGGAGTGGAGCTGATTGGTCTGATAATATGGAAAGTTAACAGCAGGAACGACAAATAAAAGAAACGCTGAATGAGACATTACATTAAAGCTGCTACGAGGAACTTTCATTTTGCGTTGATTATGGCGTTCCCTTTGGACAAAAGCGGTAGTGTTTCTAAGC
The DNA here is from genome assembly GCA_916701645.2 of Sebastolobus alascanus. NCBI lineage: Eukaryota > Metazoa > Chordata > Actinopteri > Perciformes > Sebastidae > Sebastolobus > Sebastolobus alascanus. The sequence goes on along the minus strand of CAKAOJ020000095.1, from coordinate 1,183,599 downwards.
ACCAGACTCCCTTCAGAAAACCTCTCATTTTACTGCAGCAGGGTCTGACAGTCTGCCCCGCTCAGTCCTGGTTCTGGTTCTCCCGTGCCTCCCTTCCCTCCAGCGGGTCCAGCAATACGGCCTGGACCTCCAGCAGCGTGGTGTCGGTGTATGTTAGGAAACCCTAATTACTACTATACAGTATATACTGGATAATTGATAGGTAAGTAAGTCAAGGGTTGGAACACAACAGCAAGACTATTGCCTTTACTTAATAAGAGACGGCTCTTTCTTTCTTAAAGCTGATGAACCAAAGCTCAACTAACTGACCTGAGACTCTCTGCCTCTCTGTCTTCAGCTCTGTTCTCTGTGTGCCATCTGCTGCCTTTGCCCAATGACACCATTATGAAACATTATACCAATTATTATGAAAGCCATCAACTGATAAAACAGTTTTAACCAAGTGTTATAACGATAGTGTTTCCCCCTTTCTTACTGAGATACCGGCCACATGTGGAGTATTTGTGGAAGGAAAGAGGATTTGGTTTGTCTTTTATCAGTGTATTATCATAGTCCGTTATTAGCTCCATGGGTTGGCATGTGTGGAATGAGTGGCATGAGACTTCATGTCACCACTAAGGCATACATTAAAGGGCCAGTGTGTAGGACTCAAGGGGATCTATAAGCTGAAATGGAATATAATATTCATAACTATTTTTCATTAGTGTATAATCACCTGAAACTAAGAATCGTTGTGTTTCCGTTAGCTTAGAATGAGTTCTTCATATCTACATAGGGAGCAGGTCCTCTTCATGGAGTCCGCCATGTTGCTCCGCCATGTTTCTACAGTAGCCCAGAATGGACAAACCAAACTCTGGCTCTAGAGAGACTTTCATGTTTTCACGTTTCCTGAAGGCCACCGTAGTTCTCCGACATCCTTGTGAAACTGCGGAACGTGAGCCGCAGAGTGCTAAAGTAGTGTTATTATGGTATGGATGGTCTCTGAGCGTTTTGCACTTGGCGGCTCACGTTACCGTAGTCTTGGAAAGGGAGGAGTGAGCGGAGGGGAACTCAGTTGGTTACAATCTGCAACCGCACTGCTAGGAGCCACTGACTCCTACACACTGTCCCTTTAAGAGACGTGAAATTAGCTGTTGAGATCCCAACTTGTGAAATGATTTATCTTATTTTTAGAGACAAGTTCGGAATATTTGAGAACCTAAATTTTTTTTGGAGCGAGACTCCGTTGATAGTTAGTGGTACTACATCTAAAAAGGGTCATTGCACCAATTTAACCTGTCAAAGCCAATTTACTAGTCAGGGAGAGTCTGACTGAACCTGTGAAAACACAACTGGAGCTCTGAGAGATTATTCAAGTGATGCCAGGTAGGATCACCAGGGTAGCTTGGGTTTGGAGATGGAGAGTTGCATTATGGGAATTGAAAGATCCAGTGTTTGTGGAGGTTTGTTGACCCAATCTGTTTTTTTTAACAAGCTCCTCGACTTCATGGAAGTGCAAAACTACTAAAAAAGGTCGTTTTGACTTTTCTTTTGTAATAATCTGAATCTACTGGGTTGCAGTGAAGCAGGAATCTATCCACGGTGTTTGTAGGGAGTAATGTAGACACAGCTCCAGACAACAGTCTAAGAACATATTGAAATACTCAACAGTTTATTTACGACTAAGCTTGGATGGTCTTTTCTTTCAGCAAAATTAAATGCTGAGATTTGAAAAAATGACACGAGCCACACCACAGCGGGGCACAAGATTACTCTTTCACAATGTAGTGTTCTCCCGGAGGAATTATGCCATCTAATTGTTTCTCTGCAAAACAACGATGAAAATACCGGCGACGGCGTGGTGCATCAGCGCAGACACAACGGGCGATAAATCCAGCCTCTCCTCGGGAGACAAAGCGTCGGTCTGGCCTTCAGCTCCAGTCTGTCCTTAAAATGTGTCACTGGAGAATATATTTCACTACTCCCTGCTCTTCCTCTCCCTCCCCTGCCTTCCCTCCGTCTGCTGGCTCAGTCACCTCATCTGACTGCAACTAGAAGCAGAAACTCTATTCACTTGTGTAACACACTGTGAGGACAGAGAGAAGAATAATGAATGAGGAGTGTGGGCTTCCCCTTCTTAGCAGCAGCAATAAACAAGTAGAGGATAATAGAAAGGAACCTCACTGACAAACAATAAGCACTCTGAATGGAGATAATCACACTCTGATCTAATGACAAGCTGCCGGAGACGAGAGGCTGAAAAATAGACAGACAGACAGACAGACAGACAGACAGACAGACAGACAGATAGTAACCAGTCAGCAGCACAATGACACAATATCCACCTACTGATAATATCACAGTGGAATCTGCTGTACAACAATACTTAAGTTACTCTTTAGGCAAAGGATGTGAACACTTCTTCCATCACTATCAAAATAAGGCCTCACGATTATGAGATCACGATTATTTATCACTTGCAATTTCACATTTAAACTAGAATGGCACTTGGAAAGCGCAGACCTCCGCCAACGCGTGACTTTAAAAACAGATCACCGCTCACAGCTGGTGGTACCGTGAGGTGGTCGGCTTGTTATTAACACGGTGTGTTTCTGTGTAACGTATCGGCGGATGCCTCTCTCATTCAGCAGCCTTGTTATGTCTGTATAACGTTACACTACGTTGTCTCTCATCCCGTCAGCTACCGCTTTGTTCTTTCTCATCGCGGACGGCCAGCAGCTAGTCAGACAACTCAGATCTGATTCTTTATTCCCATCACTACTGTTTTCCCTGTCTGCCAAAGTGGCGGATGGCCTGACGATTTTATCCCTCACTGCCAACAATTTACCCGCATTTGGCGGGTGCTTATTCCAGACCCTGACTACTACAGTTCTTGTAGCACCTTTACTGAGAAAAGAAAAATCATTTACATGCTGTTCTTTCCATCCAGGATTTCCATCTTGATAACTGTAATAAACACTGTAACTTCTGCACCTTTTAGTGTCCAGATTACAGCGTTCTCACAATGATCCAAAACTGAGAGGAGCCGTCTTCTCTACCAGTTAGAACAGGAGCCTCATACTGACTGACACACTGTGACCGCTCTCCTTCAACACAATTACAGGCTGATCCCTCAGACGGCACGCTGGTGCACTCAGAGGCCGAAACGCCCGTCACAACAATCAGAGGTTGTCACAGGAAGTGAGAGAAATTTTACCGTATTATTTATGTTTTTTTAAAAAACCAAACAAGATAACAAGTCCATGACCAGGACGAGCCTTTCAAACTGAATGCCCCGTCTTCTCTCTATATGTTCATCCTGTGTCTGGTTTTTAATGTTGGCATCTTTAAAGAGTTTGCTTTAAATTGCCTGGTAGTAGGCCTGCTGCACGATATGAGTAAAATCTGAGATCATTGTTCAATATTGCGATGACAATGACTTGCGATAAATAAAAACAAATATTGAAGTGTGCATATTAGCTATACTTATGTCAGCCTTGTTGTCTTTAAATTCAGTACCGGATTAGAATTGAATATTATAAATATAACTATAACTAAATGTTGTTTCTAGAGCAGCAACAGTAATGTTTACGACAACATAGTCACCATATAAACCCAATAATATCTCACTGGAAACAATCTAAAATGTTAATAAAATAAATCCTGTTCCTGAGTGAAGTTGATAAAGAATGAAAAACAAAGACATCAGTCAGTATCAGTCCTTCCTCCTGTCCTCCGTCCTCCTCCCTCTGCTGATGTGATTAACTGCCTGTTGGTAGAGAGAGGAGGAGCTGCTTTGTTTCTAAGAATTTTTCAAGTTTTAAGATACGTGGCAAACTAAGCTAAACAGTTACAGACAGCTTTTGTTTTAGCGTGTGTAGCTGTAGCCGAGGGTTACGTTGCCCTGTGAAGAAATGAATAACACGGAGGCTCAGTAGTCTGCACTGACGGCAACAACTTTATTACTCCAGCCTTCTCAACAACAGCACATCCCCGTTTCACTCCTTCAGTTCCACCCTTCACAATAAACTCCCCGGACACATACACTGAAACACTGTTTACTAGAGGGAACTCAAGTCATACAGAGTCTTCACTAAGAGCCAACTCAACAAAAACACTAGTTTGTAACATTGAAATATCGCTTTTCTACATGTTTACATCATGTTTGTTGAACAGGTTTATTGATAAAGTCTTGGCTTTATACTTGCGATGGTTTTATTGCAATTACAGTAACAAGCGTAGTTGTCTTCAACTCGTCTCCACCGCGGCCTCTCAGATCAGCTGTTCGCTGACTCCGCTGTGTGTGTTTATGTGTGTGCAGAGCTCCGACACAGAGCCGGGGAGAGGCTTTAGCGTGATAATAAATACTAACGTTACGGTCTTTAACCCCACGGCCCGTTTAATACCGGGTTTCGGTAACCATCCCTAAATAAAGTTATTTTTCTTATTCATCACTTTTCAGGCAGTCTTTTGCGATGTGTTTATCGCACATGTTCATATTGCGATGACGATGAAAATACGATTTATCGGAGCACTGTGGGTAACTAAATGTACACCGTGTTAAATTATATGAAAGAAGAAAAGGTGGACCCAATTTTGGTTTCTTCTGAAATGGATGCTGGTGCTTTAGCAGCAGTAGTGCAGCGCTGCAACGGTGATTGCATGGTTATACATTAAATGATACACATAAGGTGCCTTTTGGATTTGGAGACGACCTCTGTGCTGACAGCTGCGTTAGAAAACAGGATCAGGATGAGAGCAATATCACCTTCGTGCTCCTTGTCATCGACTCGGTCTGACCCGTGTCAACGACCTGGCATCAAACCCGTGGGCAGAGCGAAATGGGCAGTTCACACGTGAAGCGGCGCTGCAGCGGCGGTGCAGCAGCACGCACCGCGACGGCTCTGTCAGTGGGTTGCTGTAATCCCGTGTGACAGGACGCGGGGCGGGCAGGAGGCCGGGCAACAACAGCAGAAGCGATGCCACGCTCAGCGCAAGACTGCAGAGCATCTCTAATCGTATAGACACCAGCACCGACCGAGACCACAAACCGCTCCGCATCCCGACTCTTTACATAACCCACGATAGCCACAGGGCGACTGAGTCGGCTTTTGGAAAGGAAACAAATGTATTGATCCCTCTGAGCCGGATGGACAGCTGTTCCTGTGCAGTTGTTAAATGATAATCTTTGGAGGAGGGGTGTGTTTAGAGATGTGGCTTAGCCTTACAGCTGGTCATACGGAGCTGGATGGAGGTGGTTCTGATGGATTTCTGATTCTGATTAGGGGGGGCAGATCGTCTCTCACCACTGAAATATGTAAAGCAGTGTGGAGGCACTGCTGTCACCCAGAGTGACATTACACATCAAGCAGACAGTAATGACTGGATGTGCTGCTACCAGCGGCCCAGTTGGACTATTGTTAGTCTGCTGACAGAGACAGACGCAGCCTCAAGAGCCAGAAACACCCTAATGGGGAAGGTTACTTTCAAAACTACATCATATTGCGGCTCTAATAGAGGAAAATGACAATAACTTTACTTCTGAAATCATTTTGTTTAAATTCAACAGATTCTAATTCTAGACCCGTAAACATCGCCCACGTCAGCGGTTTCCACTAAGGATGCACTGATCTGACTTTTTCGGTCCCGATACGACACCGATACCAAGTACGGATCCCACACCAGTGCTTTATTAATAAGCTGTATGCCTCACAGCGTGGAAGTGGGATCGTTCTGAATTAAGATTAAAGCGGCAGTAGGCAGAATATGTTCAGCATTATTGGGAAAACATTCCATAATAACCTTTCAGCATATTGTAATTCAAGTGTTCTGAGAGATAACTAGACTTTGCGCTGCCTAGTTTGATCGTTTGATCGGAGTTGGCGAGTGATTGACAGCTGCTCAGAGGCTCCAGCTCGGCTCTGATTGGTTGTTTTCCTCCGGTCTGTGAAGTCTTGCAGATGCCATTAAGAGCACCGGAGGACACCAGAGGACACCAGAGGAACATTACTTTTTTTTCAGATTACCCGTCTCATAAACTACTGTCAGGATATAGTGACCATTTTATAAAAATAACTTTTTTATTTAATCATATTTTCTCCATTCTGTCTACTACTGCTTTAAATCAGGAACTATCTGATCAAAGAATACGTAAACACTACAAATCTGACCAGACAGTTGATCCCAGGCTTTGGTATAGTTTTTAGTACTCGGTGCTACAGACACATTTCAGTTCCACAACCAGCCATACATCCACATGATGAGGAATTAAAGGAAGAACAACTTCAGTGCTCCAAGTCTGCTGAACTGCATTCTTATTCCCTCAGCTGGTGTTCTGATGATGGTGATGGAGATACTAACATGTCACTCCAAAATCTCCCCAAATCATTTCACAAGCATTAAAACCATGTTCATGTTTGAAATATCCCCATCTAAATCCTTTCTTCTTCCCCAACAATAACTCAACAAATACCACATTCTGTTATTCAATCACTGTTTTTTTCTGACCTACTCAATTAGAACAATCGTTTGAGCAATCAGATTAGTGGATTCTTGTTAAATGCAATCTGCTTCAGTCCAAAGACAGCCGTGACAGTTGTAAGCCCGGTTTGTCCGACTCCTTCCTCCCCAGTAAGGAGGGACCAGCTCATCGCCGATTGCTCTCTTTGAACTGAAGGCTCTTTCATCTCTTTATTTCCCTCTTCCTTCCCTCCTTTTCACGCAGCCCCTCTCTGCCGATTAATTATTCCTCCTTCGCAGAAAAAGACGCCACCTGCTTGCCGTAGGGTCTGTTTGGCTGTTTACTCCCCCGGTCTCTCACATCCCAAAGGGGCTGCAGGAAGCAGCTCTGGAGGCGACGACCAAAACCGAGGCGGTTCACAGCATCGTTTCACCAAAATGAACCGTCTCTAAAATGACTTTCATATGAAGAAACATGAATTATTCTCCTTCTGTTGGATCACGTACAGCTTTCAGTATCCTGATTCATATCAGACCCAGCACCTCCTCCCATGTTTCAGCCACTTTCAGCATGAAATCGATGAACCCTCGGGGAAGATCCAATTACAGAGCAGGACGTGACCAGCTAGTGGAGTCAGATCTATAATTAGTTAACACAAAAGGCTATTCATACGACACTGGATGGACAAAATTCATTAGGTGCTTTAATTGGAGCCAGAGACCTAAAGCTTCTAGAGAGTGGGATTTAAGGAGTAAATGGGATGGAAATTGATTAACATGAAATAAGGTGGCGCCCACCTGTGCTCCACATCTAAGAAAAGACAGGGGGGTGAAGAAGCGTGTTGGGGGGGGGGGGGGTTCATCCAGAGGCACGTGCCACTGTTGGTGAATAATTAATGGGGCGGTTGTGCAGAGCTGAAGGTATGTCATGGCGTTTGGGGGCAGGCGTCGAGGGAGACGCTACATTTATATTTGATGGGGAGGAGATGGGGGGGGGGGGTCATTAGGAGCAGGAGCAGAGGAAGGAGGAGGGAGGCAGGGGGGGGCTGTGGGTGGTGGGTGAAGGAGGTGGAGGACACATCACATATTAACCCCTCAGAGAAGGCTTCATCCATCCCTGTGGTCTGAACTACAACTGTTTACAACTACAGAACACTTGACTTGTATATAGACGTTTAATTTTTTTTATTTCTTATTTTATTGTTGGTCATTGGTGCTTTTTATATATGTTTATATAATATTTATTAGGGCTGACCCGAATGCTTCCAAACATTGACCATTACCATGGTAATCCACCTCCGAATCAGTATTTGAATGCTTTTTTTTTTTATGTAATAGAATAAGGTATGAATCCCACAGCATCATTCATTATTCATATTTAATATTAAGTATTAGTTATTCTCAGATGGATATGGCTGTTTGTTATTTGTGGAGGTGCGTGTGTGTATACAGTACTGCGGCAGCGGCACTATCCAGAAGCTTTAAGTACATTGAGAGAGATGCAAAAGTCAAATTCCCTGTATGTGCACACGTACTTGGCAAATAAATGTGATTCTGATTCTGAATGAAAACCCCTCCGGCTCCAGGAGAGTGGAAACAGGCTGGGTGGAGGCTGGAGAGGTGGACTACTAATTTGTTTCACACAGATTGGGACATACATGTGGGAGAAATATATCCTTGACAAGGACACGTTTAATATACTACATAACGCTTTACGGTTTGATACCGTGCTGCTGGAAACAGACTCTCTTTACACCGAGCAAGTGCATTAAATTCACAGATAATTGGTGAGAAAGACAATAACGTCCTGTTGCAGAGCTCCAGGCTCGACCCCACCTCCAGCACTGGAACCCATCTCTATCGCCAGGACCCATGTGGGAAAATCATGTGTGTTATCGCGTGTGTTAAGGTGTAAAATCATGTGTGTTATCACGTGTGTTAAGGTGTAAAATCATGTGTGTTATCAAGTGTGTTAAGGTGTAAAATCATGCGTGTTATCATGTATGTTAAGGTGTAAAATCATGCGTGTTATCATGTATGTTAAGGTGTAAAATCATGTGTTATCACGTGTGTTAAGGTGTAAAATCATGCGTGTTATCATGTATGTTAAGGTGTAAACTCATGCGTTTTATCACGTGTGTTAAGGTGTAAAATCATGTGTTATCACGTGTGTTAAGGTGGAAAATCATGTGTGTTATCATGTGTGTTAAGGTGTAAAATCATGTGTGTTATCACGTGTGTTAAGGTGTAAAATCATGTGTGTTATCACGTGTGTTAAGGTGTAAAATCATGTGTGTTATCACGTGTGTTAAGGTGTAAAATCATGTGTGTTATCACGTGTGTTAAGGTGTAAAATCATGTGTGTTATCATGTGTGTTATCACGTGTGTTAAGGTGTAAAATCATGTGTGTTATCACGTGTGTTAAGGTGGAAAATCATGTGTGTTATCACGTGTGTTAAGGTGTAAAATCATGTGTGTTATCACGTGTGTTAAGGTGGAAAATCAAGTGTGTTATCACGTGTGTTAAGGTGGAAAATCAAGTGTGTTATCACGTGTGTTAAGGTGGAAAATCATGTGTGTTATCACGCTTCCTTATCAATAAATAAAGTAATGTCACTGTATTATATTACTCAGTGTATTGTTTATCGCGCTTATCATTAATAAATAAAGTAGCCTTCTTAGCGTATATGTAATAGATTGTATCTCGTCCATGCCACACGACCACCAACAACACCAAGGTAAACAATACAACCTTAACGATTACCGTTAAGCAGCAAATAACTTATATTAACCGTATCAGCTTGCTTATGTTAGCTAACGTTGGCTTGCTATGCTAATGCCGTTAGCAAACTTCCACTTCCACTCTTTTAAAAGGAGTAGTTCAACATTTTGGGATGTGAACCTATTTGCTTTCTTTCTGAGAGTGAGAAGTTTGACACCGCTCTCAAAGTTGATGTGTTAAATACAGAGCTTGAGCCGGAAGGCGATTAGCCTAGCTTAGCATAAAGACTGGAAGCAAGGGGGAAAAGGCTGTTCCAAAAATATGCTTATAAGCTGACAAAAAAAGGCCAAACTATTCCTTTAATATACACACCTAACTTCTGCCTCTTGTCAATGACTGAATGCGATGGGATACACGTCACTGTGTGAAGTGAAACTGAATTTTTTGCAGCAAAGTCCCCCGGGAGAAAAAGAAGAAAATGAGGGCAGTGTGCACGGCTATGGCTCCAGAGAGCGCTCAGGAGAACACAGACACAGACTCCACTATCCACAGACTGACACTGGTGTGACAACAGGACCGCACATACTGGGAAAAACATACCCAGAAACAAAAGTAGCTCTACATTGAAGCAAATAAATCACCATTGTAACGACTACTACCATGATGGGTCATATAATGCCAAGTGATTGTCCTTGTCACCTACAGTACGGTTCTGGTATACTATAGGGTTGGTTAGTTAAAGCACAATTAATATGTTTTTGGTCTACTTGTTGAAAGAAATTCAAGCTGAACATCATATACATTTTTTTGGGTTAAAGTTAATGTGTTTACACATCCAGCAGACACAGAGCGATGTTAGCATCAGAGTCACCACCACCTGACAAACATAAAACCAATATTCACTCTGCTTTTAGCTCTAATTTTGGTCTCTGCCAACTCCTGGGAGACATATCTTCCTCTGCTGTCTGTCTGTTTAGTGAGTACAGTCGGTTTATCAGAGCGACATCTGCCTGCTGCGGCTGGATTAAAGCAGTGGGAGTGAAACAAAAACAGCAAAGTAACACCAAAAACAATGAGCTGAAAAATGCTAAAATGCTCCGTAGTGCTGAGGGGGACAGCAGAGTCGAGTTATAACATCTTTCACGTTACACATACAGTAGTCACTTGACCCCAAAGGGGCAACCTCTGGTTCTGGGAAGTGAAGCCAACTTCCATTCTGTCTACCAGCCAGCAGGGGGCGACTCCTCTGGTTGTATAGAAGTCTATGAGAAAATGAGCCTACTTCTCACTTGATTTATTACCTCAGTAAACATTGTAAACATGAGTTTATGGTCTCAATCACTAGTTTCAAGTCTTCTTCAATACAGCATGATGTTCATTTAGTAAATTATGGTCCCATTTAGAGTCAAATAGACCATAAAGCAGGGGATGATTTAGGGCGGGGCTACCTTGTGATTTACAGGTCGCTACCACGGCGTTTTCCGGTCTGGGAGTGTTTTCGTATTAGAACTTTAACCCTTTAACAGTGTGTTTTCAGCTCATGAAAGCTAAATGTAACATTTTGGTCGCCTAAAACGTCTTATTTAGCGTTCAGTTGTACTTAGCTCCACCCTCTCGTGTCACGTCTGGTTGCAAGATAGCGACGGCCAAAATGCTTATCTCTAGGCCTCAAAAACGGCAGTCCACAAACCTTGGGTTACGTCACGGTGACTACGTCCACTTCTTATATACAATTTATACTTGACCCGCTACGCCTATCTCTCAATTTGATACTATCACGATACTTGGGTGCCGATTCAATATGTATTGCGATTTTTAAGTATTGCGATTTTTGTAAACTTGTTTAACACTAGACCATGGGGAAAAAGTTTAATCCTATACTTCTAGGGACTTTTACTTTGGAAAATATCTAAATTATTCCAGTAAAAATGTTTGATTTTCAGCATGTATATAGTCAGAGATGTCCTGAAGTGAAATATATCAGTCATTGTCAAGAATTATTTATTACATTTCTTTCCAGCAACCCCAAAAATCAAAGAAAAAAGACATTTTGTTTTGGTTGATGGATAAGAAACGGATATATACAGAATAACTTCCTTCTACCTCTGCATAAACTCAAATGAAGCAAATATATCGATTCTGGCATTAAAAAATTCATTTCAAAATCGTAAAAACAATTTTTCCCCCACCCCGAGTTCTCAACATTATTGCTCTTGACATATTGAATTTTGCAGCACAGATAAAAACTCATAACAAAGCGCTGACTGTTCCAACATTTGCACAATGGCTTAGAGATATGTTATATTTTATTAAGTTGGAAAAGATCCGGTGTAGTAATAACGGGTATCCTGACAAGTTTTCATTGATTTGGCAACCTTTCCTTAGTCGTGTTGTTTACTTACACTCAGATAACTTTGTGGCTGATTAAAGTTTGGTGTATGTGTGTATATATATATATATATATATACACACATACACCAAACTTTAATCAGCCACAAAGTTATCTGAGTGTAAGTAAACAACACGACTATATATATATATATATATATATATATATATATAAACGAAGCATTGGAAGGACCCCTGATTTGTCTTTGTGTTCAATATTGGGCTTAACTCCTGGGCTGGTTTTATACATGTTAGTGCCCTAGATGATAGGGTGTACTGTCCTAGACCCCTAACAATTTATCATTATTTATTTATGTTTATTTTATCATTATTATTTTTTTGTAGACTTGTTTTCCCTTTAGTTGTGTGCCCTCTGGGTACTGTCATTGGGATATCTATCAGTCCAAACATGTTTGTGCAGTGGATTGTCAGAGTTGTATTAACAAAATTCAGAAATAAACTTTGTTAAAAAAGCCCCGACTGTCACATCTGACAGCTGGAATTTAACATAGTAAGACCCAATGCAGTAGTGTAGTAGTATGTGCATTTGTGCAGGGTGACATACATGAACACGACCACTGCTATGCTGCTACAGTTATGGCTCAGTCACACCAACATTCATAAATTTCAACAAGTAATCCCGTCACAACACAAAGCTCCCAGCACCGCCACCTATTTCTACTACTTCTGTCTGCGATGGCCTTCTGTTCCCTGCTGATAATGCAACCAAACCTGCTGTTTGTCACCCTGTTGTAGTACACACAACACATCATGAAATAATAATTCACTTTAAACTGTCCTCATTCTGTGCCCTTCATCAGGAGGAACACCAAAATAGACAGACAGACAGAGAGAGAGAGAGAGGGGGGGGGGGGGGGGGAGGTCTGCATGGAGTTAATAATGAGGTAGAACAAGATTACAGGGGCAAAAGAGCAGAGGAGGAAGAACAGTGGCTGTTGAAGTGGAGGAAGAGGAGGGTGAAGAGTGAGACAGAACTGAAGTAAAGGAGAGATGGAGTGGATAGACAGGAAGATGGGAAGGGGAGGAGAGAGCGCCGAGACTCTTGTCACAGGGAGCAGCTAATGATGGGCTCCGGGTGTCACATGCTGAGCCTTCTTCCCTGCCAGGGGGGGAAAGCCTCGTCTCTGCACTCCCAGCATGCCGTCCTGCCAGTGTCATGCAGCATCCCGCCGAGGGAGGAGGCCGGTGCCAGTCAAGGTTACCACGTCTCACACACAAACACACACACACACACACACACACACACACACACACACACACACACACAGACAGATGGAGGGATGTACCACACAAGCATCAAATGTACCAAACTAACACATCCTCTCTCGATCGCTAAAGATTATTTATTAACATACACATAAGCTACAAGCATGAGAACCTCCTCAATTATCACCACAGCTGCAAGTCACCGTATGCATCAGATCGGGCATAAACATGACAGCAGCATGCTGACAGAAAGCTCAACTTAACCCTGATATTTATTCAGCCTCAGTAGCTGAACAGTGTCCTCACCTCTCCTCTCGTCTATAGCCTGCTGTGAAGGTACATCATTAACCTGTATGGAACTTTCTACATGTATAAATCGTTCTTTATCGCCAATGTGTGAACAGGTTGCAACCTAACCTAAAAAAATTTGATCTTCTGCGACTTTCTTCTATCAGTATGTAGACTGCTTTTAATGTGAAGAATGCAGGGACTGACGTTTTTTTTCCGGGAAAATCCAGTGATGTCATGCACGCTCGCGAGTGCCTTAGCCGAGTCCTCTAACGCCAACAAACGACCAGACCCCACAACAACTCAGACTCCAACAAAAACTCCACGGAAGCACAAAAAAAACAAAGTTATATCTGGTGAAGCCCGTCTTCAAAAACAGGAATGTGACCAACTGTGCTGAGTGGAGTGACGGGGGTTAACTCCGGAGCGAGTAACGGTATCGACTCCGGCCCTGGAGACCAAAACTACGGTGTCTCTCCTGTGTCTTCTGACCACGGTCGGGGGGGCTGAAGCAGGAAAAGTTAACCTTCGTTTGGTAAGCTAACGTTACTGCAAAGCATGTGAAATATACAGTATAGTGATATGGTGGTTTTAGCTGCTAATGTTGCTAACGTTAATCAGCACGATGCCTGTCAATCACGTTCAGTCTTGTGTGTGTCGGTAGAGCAACAGGACGCTGACTGTCGTTGACTTAACGGCCACAGGTGTCGCTGTTAACAAGCCATATCTGATTCTTACAGAGAGCCTCAAGCTACAAGCTTCGGGACCAACTTCCCTCTCTCTAGCAGAAACAGGAACTGTCGTAACTTTTCGTAACCACGGTTACGTATCAGCATCTTTCAGAAGCAGCAACCTGAGTCTGTGGATAAAAATAAAACTTCCAAGCTTCTTTTTCTTTGTAAACATCTTCTCATTTTGTAACCCTGGTGTTTATGAGCTGTCAATAGAAGACTGGACTGTATTTTTCCTATCATTTCCTACAATTAGTTTGGCATTACATAGGTTTTGAAAAATGATTCTGAAGTTAAGGACCATTAAAATAGTGTGCTACCCAAACCCAGGCTTTGGAGTCCAATCTCAAGATTTTAAACTTTAAAAAAAAAAAGTTGACATGTTTTCACGATTATTTGTTTGGTATGAAATAAAGGGATGATTCTCCTGAGCTCTGGCTCAGACCTTCTGAGGGCAGCCCTCATTCAGACCTGGCTCCGTGCCGCGGGGTCACTGAGGTCAGCTGGCACATCACAGTGGAAATGCTGCCGACACAACACCGCTGCTGCAGCAGCTGTGATCCCCGCCTCCCCAAAAACACTCCTGCTTCCTCCACCGCGCCAGCCTGACCACGAGGAGACAGAGCGGCCTCCCTTTTCCAGGGAAGCTTTGCTGTGGTGAGCGAAAGGAAAGTTACACACAGCTGACCAGAGACACTTGCTAAGTGACAACAGCTCTGCTGTCTCTGATTTACAACCTTGGGGACAAAGTCAGTAAAGGAGGAAATGTTAAAATAAGTGGAAAGAAAAGGAAAAACAAAAATATATTTCTCCCAATTTAGAAAGATTGTTTTTTAAACGCTACAGTAAGACCTCAAGGAAGCTGCTAGCGGCCTCCCCAAGGTCAACATTAAAGAGTTAAGTAAGCATTCCTGCTACTCAAAGGCTCCCGCACTGTCAGGTCTCAGTGGATTTCAAAGAGGCTGGGTGGAGTAGAGTCTATAAAGCGAAGGATCTGGGCTAGATTATCTTGTTTTCACAGCTCTTTTTTTTACAGCACGTGTCCCTGCAGGAGGTCTGCCTGAGGATGCTCCAACCCCCTTCATTAAAAATCACAGCCTCTATCCCGCTTTTATCCCTCTCAGTGGGAGCTCCTCAGGTCGCCTCCCAGTGAGGAGATGATAAAGGCCTGTGTGCTACCTCAGCCAAACAGACATAAAGCACAAAGAACATGGGAGGCAGTCAAGTTTGAGCATTAATGTATCTCTTGTTTTTGAATACTCTGCTGTTTATGGTTCATCTCTCCTCTCTCCGGTTGGGGATTACGAGCTGTCAGAACTGGAACAGCCCTTCCTCCCGCCGCCCGGCTCGTCTGGGGGAAGCGGAGAGGCCACATGCTTGTCTACATCTCTTCCTGCTGGCTGAGCGTGGATCACAACAACACAGCCCTCACTCTGCTCCCATGATCCTCTCTTCTCTCTCTCCATACCGTGCGGTAGGGAGCTCGCCGCTGTCCTCGCTGCTCCTGTCAGTCAAACTCCAGCTGGGCGGGACCAGCGGTGACACCATTGTGTCAGGGCAGCTCAGTGTCAGCGGCAGGGAGAGCAGCAGCAGCAGTACTGTAGGAGCTGAAGGAGGATGACAGTGCACAGCTAATGGTCCTCTAGGTGGAGATGGAGGAGGCAGACAGAGACTCAGCACTACGACTGATGAGCCTAGTGAGTCCAGACTGCTACCGCTCCGATCTCAGTGGGATTAGCCCAGCAGCTAGCCCAGCAGCTAGCCCAGCAGCTAGCCCAGCAGCTAGCCAACCCTCCTCCTCCTCCTCCTCAGTAAAACTGTAGGGAGGGAAGCTACTGGCACTGATATGATCAATCCATTGGTTGATCAACAAAAAAAACATTAAAATCTCTTCAGCTTGTGTTAACCACAGACCTTATTTCAGGCATCTAACTAAACGAACCAGAAGCAGGTTTTAGGACTCGTTCCTGTAGCTCTCTAAAAGCAGCATGTTCAAAGATTATGCGTTCTAAATATCTGAACATGCATTTTCTTTATTTTCACATTTTAATTAAAGCTACTATGAGGAACTTTCATTTTGTGGCGATTTTGACTCCCTTCAGAAAACCTCTCATTTTACTGCAGCAGGGTCTGACAGTCTGACCCGCTAAGTCCTGGTTCTCCCGGGCCTCCCTTCCCTCCAGCGGGTCCAGCAACACGGCCTGGACCTCCAGCAGCGTGGTTTTGGTGTTGGCTCCTAGGAAGCGGACGGTGAGCTCCAGTTCCTGCAGCCGCAGACGGACCCTGCTGCCCCCCCGCTGCAGCTCCTCTTCGTCCGCCGGCCACCACTACATGCAGTGCCGAGGTCGATGTACAGGTCGTCCTAGATCCTGTGAAAGATCCGACCACCACCTTGTCTTTGGCCTGCAGGCCGGTCGCTGCCAGAGGCCCCGCTGGAGTCTGAGCTGAAGGAGTTTCTGGTGAACCTGCGTGCTGTAAATCATTTTTTCTGATGTCGTGGGGAATCAGACATTAAAAATAACTATAGCCGATCTTCTTTCTGATGGTCTCGTTTGATTATGTAGGTCATATAGAGGCACCAGTATTACATTGAGACTGTTTCATAACCATTAAAGGTTCCTCACAGTAACTTTAATTAAAGAACTAATGTGTAGATTAGCTTATTTTTGTCGCAGCCCCATACGTTTTACAAGTCAGGCTGTCACCCAGTTTATCTTCTACAGCTTTTTATGGCAAAGTAATAAAACGTGCTCCAGATGCTGTGTGTGTGTGTGTTGTTTGCTCCTCGTGGTCTGGCTCGGTTTCATTGGAACTAGAAAAAAAAACGTGGAAGCTAGAAGAGAAGGCTCGTGAACCTTCATTAAATGGCCTACAAGGTTAGAAACGTGTCAGCCAGAGGCGGAGAATAGAGCGTGCTGCTTGATGTGAGCCTGCAGACGTGTGCTGACAGCTGACCTTCTGTTAATAATGCAGCTGTGTCCAGGACTTGACCTGGCAGCCCCCACACTCTTTCCTTCCCCTGGGCTCTGGATGAATCAACACCAACACAAGATGCTGCCTCTGCTCTGCTCATTGAAATATTCATCTGGTCCTTCGCCTCGGAGGAGGAAACCATCAATTATCCTTCCATTTCATTCAAGTGCTTTTCTTCCACGGCACCAAACCTCACACTTTAAACTGCAGTTTCACATTTAGTTGCACATGTGATTTAATAATTTACAGTAAATGCTATATCAATTATTTGACTGTTTCAGTACATAAGCATGTATGTATTTACTGTCAATCATTTCCCCTGCTGAGGTGCTGCGATCAGTGTGGAATACAGCAGGTCGGCAGCACCGCTGGGCTTTGACTCGGGAACAAAGTAGCACACGAGCACAGAACAGAGAAGACACATTCACAGTCACTTTATAAGCACCCTTAGAGGGGCAGCTTGACATTTTCAGGTGCTTATTTGTCTTCACAGGACACTTGTCACACTGGGGGAACAGGAAGGTTTCTCATTTGTCCTTCAGATGTGCTGATAATGGTAAAGAGAGACGGTTCCTTTTGAGACTTCTGTCCATAGTGCACAGTTCATATCATCTCATTAAGTTTAGATACACCAACTAATCAGGTTAACAAAGTGCTAAATAACCACTGTCTAAGTTAATACAATGATAGCATGAAGGAAATACTGTTCTGTAAAGAATATGATGAGTAATAAAAGGTACAATATGGTAAATACCTACAGTAGGGCTGTCAAAGTTATTACGATAATAACGCATTAACGCAAATTTGTTTTAACACCCCTAATTTCTTTAACCCATTAACGCAATTGATATTTCGGAGGTTGTACTGGGCTCAGTTTTAAAGCTAGAGTGAAGATACTGGTATCATATGAAACTAGAAAACCTAATGAATCCATCGGTACCAACCATGTCATACTAGCTTGGTGTGAAGGAGGCTAAATAACGCTCCAAACTTGCAGTAAATTTTGGCGAGGAAACACTGTCATGGCCTTATTCAAAGGGGTCCCTTGACCTCTGACCTCAAGATTCGTGAATGAAAATGGGTTCTATGGGTACCCACGAGTCTCCCCTTTACAGACATGCCCTCTTTATGATAATCACATGCAGTTTGGGGCAAGTCATAGTCAAGTCAGCACACTGACACACTGACAGCTGTTGTTGCCTGTTGGGCTGCAGTTTGCCATGTTATGATTTGAGCATATTGTTTTATGCTAAATGCAGTACCTGTGAGGGTTTCTGGACAATATCTGTCATTGTTTTGTGTTGTTAATTGATTCCCAATAATAAATATATACATACATTTGCATCAAGCAGCATTTTTGTCCACTCCCATGTTGATAAGAGTATTAAATACTTGACAAATCTCCTTTTAAGGTACATTTTCAACAGATAAAAAAATGTGCGATTAACTACATTAACACATTCTCCTGCCGGTGGTGTCATTGTTCTATAGTCATTACATTATGCAATCCACATCCACAAAGAAAACAAAAACAAAATACTGCACGGACGGGCAGCTCGCAGATCAACACTAAGCGTCCCTTTCAACTTATTATGATGAGTGAAATATGCAGGACAGCCCGACTGTCAAAACAACGTCTCCTGAGACAGCTGCCATGCTGATTGCATGCTCCACAGGAAACAGCAGGAAATAAACCATTGTTAAAACGCATTGCTGCAATTTCCCCAGGTCCTCAACATTCAGGGCAGCGAGACAAAGCACCGCGGTGTCAGGGTCACACACTCTATTCAGATGATATATTATTAGAAAAGAGGCTGTGCAGACACATGCTTTCACTGATACTGCTATAGGAGCTTCTTCTTACTGGGGACACAGGTTTACAATGCTAAGGAAATACCCTTATGAGGTTAAAAGTGACAAACGACTAAAGCTGTACCCACTGTGCATTTCAGCTTGTGCGTGCTGCATCTTCCTGCAGATGCACAGATGTGAAGACGGTGCGACACCCTGGCAGAGTTAACACACACTGAGAGCTATCTGAGCCTCATCACCGTATGACTGCCTGCAGGATGTGGTTAAAAGCCTCAAATACACCTTGAAGGGTGTTAATTTCCATTCACCTCACTGAGAACTAGAGCTTTGTAATAATACCGCTCAGCCCCCGAAACGCTGAGAATAAGCACTCAGTTCTTCCACTGGGAGGAAGGCAGTTCTGCTGATGAAGTGCCTTCGCCAAGTCGACCAGTCATTCTATAAATAGGCCGAGGAGGCCTCCGTGTCCCGCTCCAACTCTCTGCGTTTCATCTCCACGGTTTGACTTCAGCGAGCGGGCCGACCTGGAGTCAAACAAGGCTACGGCACGTGTCACGGGTTTGAGTCTGGCTCATGTCCTCCTCCCTGCTCCGCCCTTTCTGTACAGCCTCCAAAGAAAAACACAGAGCTGACTTTGAACTACACTGCCATCCACATATTAAGCTATTGGCCATTCTACTAACAGCAGATGCACGTGTTATTACCCAGCAGCCACATGCATTCTTCATGACCTATACAGACAGGATAAATGAGGTTGATGCTGCAGTAACTTCATCTACCTTGCAGATGAAAAGACATTGCCAGATAAAGCACAGCTTGGAGGCTGGATCTTTTATATTTAACATTTCTTCTGTTTTAGCAAAAACAACATTTTGAAATTGTACTAATTTCTGCACCCACAGATGTTTTAGTGCAATAACCATACAGTTCTTGTTAATGGGTTTTTTATAAGACCATGTAGTCAATCAACTGAAGTTCTGCTATATATTTCTATCTAATGTTTTAAACCTGCTGCCTAAAACTTTCACAGACTTGCTCTCATGATATGATGTTTTACTGCATGTCAACTTCCATCTTAACAAGGGGTGATATGGATTAAAGGTTATATTGATAACATTTTTATGTAGATGAATCATTTAACAAAAAAAAAAAAATCAATTTTGGCTTTTCTTTAAAAGACTTATTATGATTGTGAATTAATCTATTTAAAAATGTTGGCGGGTCCAAAATGAATGTTTCGTTTCTCTCTGTGGAGGATATCAGCCGTTCAGTTCCCACTTCTAACAAGCCGATAGTATAACGACGTTGGTATCACATGGTTTCTCTGTGTTGTCAGTGATCAAGTTGCCAGTTAGTGTCTTAGCACCTTAGCATTAGTGACGGTTGCCTCCAGTTACCTGACGTTATACAGCAACCGTTTATATGGATCAAAACGTTTTTAGTAATCAAGTAGTCCAGTTATAGTGTTCATCAGACGAGTGGTGGCCGAGCTGCTGATAGTTGGAAACACTAAGCACGACGGTTTTGATGAGTTTTATTTTGTCTCTGTTGTTTTGAGTTTGACTGAACTGTGTTTTACGATGCTCCCCCGCCACTAGAACAGCTGATCTGAGCTGAAACTACGGCAGCGGAGGAGGGCCTATAGCTACACTTCTTTTAAATGGATTTTTGATTGGATTTGTATTTCTTAGAGAGAGAGGAAACATGGAGAGAAAGAGAGAGAGAGAGGGGCATGACTTGCGAAAAAAGGTCCACAGCTGGAATCCGACCAGGTATATATGGTATTCACCTTACCCACCATGCTACCACGATGCCCCACCCATTTGTTTTTGTCACTCTCTGTTAAAGAAATTATAAATAAATTAAGATGATGACAAAAATAAACATTGGAAAATTTGGACATTTCACACATGTCTGTTAAGTAAACTACTGAAGAGCAGTACTATTGAAAACAGAAGCATGTACATTCAAGTACATGAAGAACAGCTGATGAACCTCAGAGGGTGACATCACAGGCTCTAAGCAGACGAGGCGCGGTCGCTCATCATCGACCCAACCCAGTGATCTGTCTCCAGCCCCGTTGCTAGGTTACCACATTCCTGAGCACAGTGAGTACTATGGGTCCTCGCTCTGCTGGCAGAGCCAGGCTGGCAGAGTCTGGGGAGTGGAAATGACGCAGTAGCCATGACGATCTGAGATCCTGTGAGTGATGGAGGATGAACCGGGGGGGCGAGGGGACGCGTTCTGGCGCTGCAACGCCACTCCACCTTTGACAGCACCGCTTCAAATATGTCTCTGGAAAGACAACTATACGTCTCTGTTTCTGTGTGTCTTGTGACTTGAGACATGAGAATGTGCTGTGCCTCTGAGGAGACGGCGTGTGCAGCTGCATGGATCAGTACAGCACGTTCCTGCACATAGAGCTGCAGCGTCTAGACAGCACCCAGACTCAGAAACGCCCCCACTGCTCAGCACCTCCAAAGAGGATTGTGTTTTCCGGCTGGGGATAATCTGTAAGGCTCATCATTCTTTGTCTTAACACGGTTTATACGTATGCATGCACAGAAGAACGCGGCCCTACACAGCAGATGAACACAATTTTACAAAATGACAATTAGGGATGAGACAATATAGGATTATATTGCGGATCACAATAAAAAAACAATAAGTTGATCGTGGTGAATTTCCATTATCGGGATAATCGTGAATATCATAACATGAGTGACTGGAAAAAGCTGTCTAGCTCTCTATCATGGTAGAGAAGTGAAAAATAGAGCCCGATTTAAAAATACAGGACTTATCATGTAAGAAAGTGCTATTTTTTTATTTTTATTTATCCTTTATTTATGTAGGGAGACCTTATGATTTATGATTACCGTATTTACGATTATTTGTTTTTCACAAAAAAGATGTTCTCTGAAAAAGATGTATATTCTATCTGTAATGCAATACAAATATTTGTTTCTTAACTCTCTGAACCCCAAGCAGTTTCAGGGCGCTCACTGTGGCCTCATTTTTCACTGCAATATATATATATAAATATATATATATATATATATATATAGAATTCACAGAAAGTCCACAGAGGATACGGCCTCCATGTCCCAAGTTTAGCTGTGGCTCTGCCCCGAGATGTTGTGATTATATGGTATGTGTCTTAATTACTACATGGCGGCCATGCTCATACACACTCACAATAATATAATTATGCATATATATAAAATTTACCATATTCTTTAACTGCTCCCCGTTTTCTCACTATATTGTCTGTCTCAAACAACAAGTTGTCCCATATTAAAAACACACTGCTTCCAAAATCACTGGTCTCCCAACCTCTGATCACAATAACAGAGCCGTCCCTCACATGACACTCACCCTGGACACCCTGTCCGATTCCTTGGCATCTCATGCCTCCGTGACTATCGATTCCTCTTATTGATGCTTTCCGACAGTTACACATGCACAATGACGCAACGCCATACGCACGCTGTATCATGTTTCAGTTTGTTTGGGACCGAAGCCAAGCCACTGCGGAGAGAAAAAAAAAGTGCTCAAAAGAATGCCGCTACTAAATCTGAGGGGACGCACCCTATTTTTTCCCTGATAATGCTACACTGTGGACAACAAATCTGTGTTGAAATCGGCAGGAGGAGAGTTAGTAACGTCAGCTGTTAGAAGCCGATGAGCAGCAAAGTCCCGCTTGGCTAAATAACGGAGCTACTAAAATTAACGGAGGTTCCATTATGGTGCGTTCAAGTTCTGTTCAGTAAAAATGACAATATCCATACCAAACTTTATGCCAATCTGGCCAGTAGTTGTTGCTTTGGACCGCAGTGTTGGACAGACAAATGGACCAATAAAGACGGACTGACTGACAGCACCACCATCCTGGTAACTAGACCAGAATCCACCAGGAGAAATGACTGACAGCTGAGAGACAGAGCAGCTCTTGTGCTGGGTCCGAGGCCCGGGATGAGTGATGGGTCGGGGGGGGGGGGGGGCTTCCTGTGTGATTTATTGACCATCAATCATGGTTCAATCATGTGAAGCTATTTGGAAACAAACAGCCTGTCAAAGTTGTTACAGCAGAGCTCTGTCCTCATGTGGATTCAAACATCAAACAAAACCAGCCCCAAACAATACATCTATATAACTTACAGTAGATTATAACTACACTTCACTCACCGGTACGCAGTACCAGCACTTCTACATTTTACTCTTTGGTGTACCGTGACTTTTTCTTGCAAACTCTTCTCTGCCCTCTCCATATCAGGTTCTCTGGGAGATTCAAAATGTGCAGCGCCAGCGTGTTTGCGCCACGCCTCATAAGCCATAAGTGAAAAACCTTCAAATTTTCTAGGTGGAGGACCACCGAACCCAATATCTCCTCGCATCTTATATTCAGTGTATAAATTCAGAATGTATCTGTGTATAATACGTAGGAGCATCCTGACTGGGACACTGCTGCTAACACCTGGATGATACCCTACTATAGGCTACAAATAACACAGGAAAGCACTTTAACTATTAACACTAAACACACCACCTTAACCCTATAATGTTCCAGTGTGAATATTATTGGATTATTATAGGCCTACCATAGAAGATGCATAGCCCTAGTCTAATAATAGCAATAAAACCACAGCTGATTATGACTGAAATAAATAATAAAGAATGATTAAGTCACAAGAGATTGCCGATACACAGGCCAACATGTGAATAAAAGAGTACTGGCACTTGTTCCTTTCCACTTCAAGCTCTGATTATAACATTAGAGGTCACTGTGACACTCTTCAAAATCAATGCACCCTGTCTGATGGAAGCTTTTGTCCTTCAAACCACAAACACCAAAGCTGTTAAGTCCATATTTTGCACCTCTCTGACTTGATTATGAATGAGGTCGACTTTCGGTCAGCGCAGTGATATCGTATGAGAGACAGGCCTGATGTAATTTGCCCTCCCCCCCCCCCGTTGTCTTTCCTTGGTTTGTAACGAGCCTACAGCACAACACAGCAGGTGGGCTCTATTAAGATCTATCAACAGAAAAACGTCTGAAGAGGGCTGTGATGCTGATGAAGCGGTGACGGCGTGATGGGATGAGAGCGCTCACACAGTCGGCCTGAAATCGGACATTTCAAATTCATACAATGAAAGAGTGAAAACATGAGAAATGATTTGAGATGTGTGTATGAAAGATTAGTGTCAGGCCGATGTTCTCATTTACGTCAGCACGACAGACTCAGTCCCACATCCTGCTTCCTGCGTTTGCTTCATGTCATGCTTTTATGCTTCAACCAGGGTTTCCCATTTGTGCAGAGCGAAGTCTTGAAATGAAGAGTTTCTTAAATCCTTCTTAAATTCTTAAAGCCATTCACTGCAGCCACGATGCTGTCTTCACTTTCTTCCCTGCAGTGCGGCTGACTGATGGTGTTTACAGCACAATGTAGCACTCAGAGCGCTTACATACTTTTAACTACGTGTTCATGTAGACAAACAGCTGCAGCAAGAGTAATATTATTTACACTTTTGCATGTTTAGCCTACTTTGTGTACCTGAATGAGTAAAAAATCTGGGTATGTGTCTCCTCAAAACCTTCAGCCATTGTTGTGGTGGTTTGTTCAGAGATTTAAATCAGAAATTTGCTATTTTTCGAGCATAGTATTTTGTTAAATTTTAAAAAAAGGGTTTGGTAGAGGCTGCCCCCGTCCACAGCAGTACATTCCTTTGCTCCCGTGCTGGTACTCCTGTCTGCTTCTCCAAACTAGGGGCGTGCCGACTGTCATCTACTGTAGATAATACACTGACTATGGATAAGTACCACAACCACACATCAAAACACCAGCACTATCCCTTTAACTGTCTTCTTCATAGCTCTCCGGTAGAGAAAGTGTTGTGTTAAAGCTCTATCCTGAAACACTTTAGGAAGAAGTCTACATGTCTGCTAACAGACAGGATGAGGTCCCCCCCCCCCCCCCCCCATCAGTGGCTGTAAATCAGCTGAGCAGCAGGCTGCTCCCTGCAGTCAAAACACTGAGGTTAAAGTAGCACTAATTCCTGCGGGGCTGCTCATTAAGCTGCTGGCTTAGTCCCCGGGGACCCGAGGCCGGCATATGGCCGCAGCCCAACGACCGCCCTCACCCCACCCTCACCCCCCCATTATAATTAAAACCACGTCACAGCTAAACCTCCAACATGTGGAGCGCTGATGGAAACTGCGGCCGATTATTGACGAACCAGACTGCCCCGAGCAGAGGAAGCCAGTGCAACATCAAAAGTGCTCTCTTGGTGTTGGCACCATTTAACAGCACTGAACCACTTTGACAACCTTCAGGCAGTAAACTGGTAAATAAGACATAATGACAAAGCTGAGCAGGAACACTGAGAGCTTTGAGGAATCAAAGTACAGTCAACATGGTGAGTTTAGATAACTGAAACTCTGTGTAATGACCTCCAAACCCGATGGGATTTATGCCGTTTCTGCCCCAGAGGTTTTCTTTGTGCTATCGACGGTCATCTTTCCTGGGTGGGTTAAGATTAGGCTCATTTGCAAACCAGAAATGTTTCCGTGCGAGGTTTTCAGCCCCGCCACGGCCAAGTGAAAGACTCCATTGTTAGCCTCTGTGCACCAGCCCATCCGAGTGTGAAGCCATTAGAAGTCCTGGTACACCCAGAGCCTCTTGGAGCTCTTGTGACAATATACCTGTCACAGCTCTCAGCAGGCCGGGCGGTAAGTCTAAAGCTTGTCAACGAGGAGCTACGGCTGCTGTTGTTGCTGTCATCGCATTCCCCCCACCACTGCTTTTTCAAACCGGCCAATAAAAATCTGCGTTCATTCTGTTCTCCCGGGCCATATGGTGGCGTTGACACTTCATCTGCATGCGTATAGACCCCTTTTCTGTTATTAAACATGATGACGTATTTTGTGGGCGGAGCGTTAAGTGGAGGCAGAATAATTCTCTGAACACGTTAGTTAACACTCATGGATGTATAAAGAGAGCTGGATACAGCGTTGGAGGCGGGCTCCCGTTCGTTCCTATGAAAGTTGCTCAGTGGAGCATGAAGACAAAATGGCTCGACTTCCGTCTGGATAAGTACCCGGATCTTCAGGCGATCTTTGGGCCCATGGAACATGACTCGGTCACGGGGTCCCAACGTCACGCCGTCCTCCCAGCCCTCGCTCCAGCCTCGGTCTGGGTCTCATTCACATGAACGGCGGAAGAGAAATAACTCTGGATTCAGCTATTAGTTCATTTTACAACTTTTAGGACCTAATGATTTAAATAAGGACTATTAGAGTGTTTGTACTGGGGAGTTGATTCACCGCAAAAAAAAATATCCGCTGAGTTACAGACGTCTCTTTCTCAATGTAAGTCTATGGGAAAAAGTGTTTTTGGGCCCAATGGCATCACGTGACGGACACGGAAGTTGCAGTACCGCCGTTTGGCCACTTCGAAAATCGGGATCACCGACCGGCGCTCTTCCTGGGGGGCTTGTTAACGCTGGCTATAAAGTTTTGTTGGCTTTTTCAACAATGGCTGAAGAAAATATTAGTTTCTCTCAATATGTGCTGTTACTCACTCTCCAGGATCACGAGTGTTAGTTGAGAAAGTTAACATTAACCAATTGGGACCAGATTAGCCGACTCCTACGCCGCTGGCAGGCTACTGAGGGAGGAGGAGACGGCTGGATAACGTTAGTTAGCTAGTTAGATTGTCCGTAGACTGAGAAGCTAGTTAGCTAACGCCTGATCTCCTCCCTCAGTAGTCTCGTAGCGGCGAGTGCTGCTGTTAGCAGAAGGCTAAATATTAGCAGCCCTTTCTCTCCATCTCTGAAACGTTTCTCTGATATTGTAGCTCGCTAGAGCCTCCAATCACAGTTTGTCATCTCAAATGTTTGTGATATCTGGATTCTGGCACCCAGCAACACAGCAAGATGACATTTTAGATGTGTAACTTTAGCCCACTGCTAGTGTTAGCCTCCAGTCTTCCCTTTGTTTTGCCTCCAGCTAACACCGTGATGTGAACATGACATCGACACAAAAAGGGGTCTATTGACAGGGATCTCACCTTGTCTATATATCTGCTATGTTAGAAACAGCAGCAGAGACTAACAGGAAAGAGGGTGCAGTGACGTATGACAGCATAAAATACACTCACACCTTCAACCTCACAGTAGATGGAGTTGACTTGCAGGAAACAGAGGATACTTTTTCTGCGACATAAATCACTGGACAGATCATTAGTATGCTGCAGCAGATGTGTTGAAGGTAGGCACTTTAGCAAGTTGGCGAGTCAGTAAAACAGGATGAGGTTATGGTGCTGTACCATTTGCACAGTAGGCTCTCTCGCTCACACACACACACTTGCATCCTGTAAAGCAGCATAACAGCACACCGCAGCCAGCATCGAGTCAGAGACAGTTCATAAACTTTAAACCACGTTACTCCCCAGCCAAAGAAACAAAACCAATCAGTATCAACAGACAACACGCTGCATAAATATCCCAGTCCTCTCTGAGCCAAACTCCAGCTTTCTGCACGTGGCCTCCACCCATCCAGCCGACCTCTATTACAGGCAACGGTAGGCAGATGAGGGGGTGAAGTGAGAGATCATTAAAGCGCTGTGGTTGAACCCCTCCAGCCCCTGAGTTTCCTACGCCCATCCTCGCCTCTTTTATCTGAAGCAAGATGGAGAGATGAGGGATGGAAAGGAAGACCGAACATCGAAAGAACTTCTGTAGATTAAAACCACTCGGAGCAGGTGGTCAATCATCCCACCTCTTCTTGCTCTTTTTCCTCTCCACCTCCTCTAAATGTTCAACTACTGTTCTGTATGAACGTATATATGGTGAACACAAATTCAAACCTCAACGTATAATTCTTGCTGTGCCAGCCGGACCAAACTACTAAGGAAATATACACCCTGAAAAGAAAAACGCTATTGGCAAACAAACCTGCATTTTTGGGCCCATTCTGCTGCTTGGCTGTATATTTTTATCTTGAGATATTTCTAGCGCATTGTTCTATAATCATGCATGGAAATAATGTGTTAGAGAAGAAGCAAACCTACCAAGTAGTCACTGACAGTAACATCAATAGACCAGAATAAAATGCAGCCACCACACAAATAAGAGTAAGGAGCGTGACATGTGTTTTTTGTTGAAAATGCTCATTATCTTTCCTTACTGACATGTGAAACCAACTGAATGTAACAGGTCCTTGTGTTCTCTTTGGAATTTTTTCAAAAGCATTATGGGAAATGTAGGAAACTGAACTTGAACTACAGACGGGTGACAAATTAAAGGGAAAACCTTTTAAACACAACAAATGCAGATGATTTTATACAAGTAACAAGGGCTCACTGAATGGTTCTGGGATGAAACTAACAATGTTTGGCTCTATAAAATAGTCAGTCAGCCAGAGAAAAAAAGTTGGCATTGTACGTTTCTGCAAACCACGGGATACGCTGAATGTCGACGTTGCTGAACCAAAAATCAAAAAAAACATTTGTTTACTTTTGGTTTCAAACGGGACACGAGTAGTTAGCTGTTCTGGAGGCTCATGGTGGACCAACACCTTATTAAGACACTTTATGTATCTTTAATGTCACCCATCTGCACACCAACAAAGAAGAGAATTCGTTGTAAAACGATCGTCAATAAATCATTTAAATGGTGGGATTCCCCTTTAAATGTGTATCTACATGATGAATAATAATGATATCTACATTCACAAGCCACACATTCTACATTATATGGCTGCACATGAAGATGTCACTGATGGATATGGTTACTGCGACCCGGAGCAGTGCTGCTGTCTCTGCTGGCAGGGACAGTGATATCTCAGCGTGTGGCGGTGTTGACCGAGGATCCCAGGATCCAGCGCTCCACAGCGGCACTTTGATGATTCCCACAGCCGACGTCTCTCAGCGGGAACTGCAGCTAATTCGCTCCTCGACAGTGTAGTGACGGTGAGGATGGGAGAAAGTTGCTCTGACGTGAGTGGATCTGATGGTCAAGACAGCTCCTTCTATGAAGCTGGATACTTAACAGCCATCACATGGCCAAAGGAAGGCTGGGGGGGGACGCTCTATGATCAGAAACTGCTGGTGAGGGCTGGTGATGTGTCACGCTGAGGTTTCGAGGGGCCTCTTTAAGACTCGGTAACGAGCACAGAGAGCCAACACACAGTGCAGTACATCCTGTGTGAGCTGTGGTGGGTACACTTCAGTTTGCAGCCCAGATCCTACACAGATCACTTAATTAGGCGGAGGAAGGAAAGCACGCGGAAGAAAAATGCCACCAGATGTGTCAATATAATGGAGTGAAGCTTAACTAGGTTCATTAGCGGCACCACTTCTGCCCACTGACTGCGTCTCCACACCATCAGGCGAACGGAGAAACCACAATGGAGGCGCAGTCTGAGGGCAACGCTGACATTTCAGTGAATAGTTGCACAGCCCACGCTGGCCCAGTCATTATCGTGGAGGTACCACGCTGGGAGGAGGAGAGGGCCGACAGTCGGCTTTGGAGCTGCGAGGAGGCCAAAGGCGAACGCAACTATGTGTTTGTCTCATGGCTGCAAATGATTATAGCAATGAATATCAATGTCTCGGATAATGTGAGGATAATTACCACTTCAGCTCTTCTTTCAGAACTCTCAGAGAGGCAAAGAGAAGTGGAAGCATGAAAACATGATTGGAATTGGTGACTCATTTTTCTGTTTCTCACCGGCCTACAATACCACCCACCCAGCAAGTAGCGCTGAAGCTCACACACACACATACTGTACATACACCTGCTCCACATTCCCACAGTAAAGTTGATGTGCTACCGTTGCAGCTCTGCAGAGCTTCCTCCAACGCCTGCCGTGTTCTGTGGCATTTCATCCACGACGCCGACACCTCGCGAGCCGAAAAAACAGCTGAGTCACACGCGAAACTCTGCAACGAGGCCGCTCTGCTGGCTCCATCTCTGAGCAGCGAGACCGTAGGAAACTGGAGCACACATAATAAAGGAGCTATTAGCGCAGCGATGACTGAGCCTGCATAATGAACACACTTGCTATGAATGTGAGATACTCAGCTGACTCTGGTTTCCTGGAAGAATCCCTTGTTCAGCTCATTTCCACTAACCCATTGATGAATTCTACCAAAAAAAGCCTCCTCTCCATTTATAGCTGTTTGTCGGTTGCTCGGCTGGGGATTTTACAATGCGTCTCCTTTGTCAGCAGGCTGGGTTTAGATATTTGGAAGATCCGCTCACACTCAAGAAGAGGAAGCTCCAGACTGTAATGCCTTTGACTTGGACAGACATGGACAACTCTTTGGCTTCAAAATAGGTCGCAGAACAAGTGAAGCTAACAAATGGCTGCTGTGTAGAATAGAAGGTTCTTGACTGAACTTCACAACTAAATTAAATGATGAGGCCTTTGCTTCTTGCTGTTTTTAACGTACAGATGGGTGACAATGAAAGAACCAACATTAAGTGTCTTAGTAAGTACGTTTTAGCACGGTATCGGTGTTTCCACGGTTAAGAATGAACCTCCACTCTCTTGTCTTAGTTAAAAACCTTGAACATAGAACCTAGTAAAGTGTCGGCAAACCACGAACCTCCAAAACACCTTCAACACTCTTTGTCATATAGAAATAAGGCTTCTTCCCCGAACCATTTGCTTGTGAAGAAACCTTTTTTGAAGGTTTTTTTCAGGGGTTCTTTGTAAGACTAAGGGGTTCCATGAAGAACCCTTTTCATCCAAAGAACCCTTTTTGGAAGAAAGAGTTCCTAAAGGATTGTTGAAAGCATGGGTGTTAAAAGATCCTCCCGGACCACAACCCCCAAAAACTGTGATTGTGAACCATGATGGTTGTGGGTTGGTGTGCACCACATCAGCCCCGGCCCTTTAGGAGCCTCATGAAGAACCCTGGGTGGGTTCTAGATGAAACCCTTGGAATATGAAAAGGCTCTTGGTAGAACCCCCCTGGGTGGGTTCTAGATGAAACCCTTGGAATATGAAAGGGTTCTCGGTAGAACTCTTTGGGTGGGTTCATGTTAGCACCCTTAGAAGGTGGAAAGGTTCGGGATAGAACCTCCAGAGAGGGTTCTGGGTGAAACTGCTACACCATATAAGGGTTCTCTGTAGAACCTCCTCCCTCCTCCCACCAGCTGGGTGGTTTCTACATGAAACCCTTGGACTATGAAAGGGTTCTCGGTAGAACCCCCTCGGTGGGCTCTAGATGAAAACCTTGGAATATGAAAGGGTTCTCGGTAGAACCCTTTGGGTGGGTTCATGTTAGCATAGAAGAGTTCTCTGTAGAACATCTCATTGGAGGTTCTGGGTGGAACCTTTCACAGGTCGTTCTAGGTATAGCCCTTTATGCTGGGTTCTAGGTACAACCCTTTGAAAGGGTTTCAGGTGGAACCTTTATAAAAGGGTTCTCCTATGGGGACAAGCCAAAGAACCCTATATTGTTCTAATTACCACCTTTATTTCTGAGTGTAGATACTTCCAGTCTCTGGAACTCTACTGGAGGGATTAACAGCATTATTCCGAAACATATTCCCTCATTTGTTTTTTGAGTATGTTGGAGACTGAGAGTCTAACATGTTGCTTCAAATTCTCCCGTAAGCTTTCACTGGGTTGAGGTCTGATGATGGTTTCATGGTTTCATGCCCTGCATGGACGCATCTGCATTTATTATGTTGAATTGTTTTCTTTCATTTTTCACCAATAAAAAAACGTAATGTTCTTACTTTCTTATCCCATTAAACATCTGGTGACCTCTCAGATTTATCTTGGGAACCTTTTTGGGGTCCCGACACACAGATCGGGAGCCACATCATGCAACTTCATTCAGTTCATTACTTCCTATGACCCACATAATTACAACAAAATCAGCTTCATACTATCTAAGTAGGTTAACGTCTTTGTTCATGCAGAACATAACTTCTAAAATGTGAGAGATCCACCCAGACAGCCTTGGACAGATGCTGTCTGTTAGCTAAACCATGCTAGCCGGGTTAGCTCCTGAATGTACAGGCAAAGCCTCCAATGTCATTTAGATCTATCATTTGACCATTTATAGTTTCCTAGTAAGTTACAGCAACAGTGGTTAGCTAACCAACTTTCACTGCTTTATTTCAAACCCAAACTCCTGCCCATCTTTCAGCCACAACATCTTTATAAACTGTTGTTGGACTCAGGTACATTGTGGACTTGTGAACAGTCCAGCTGTGAGTCTGAGTTGAGAAGGCAAAGCCCACGCTGCTGCTAGCTGCTAATGTCTAATCTGACATTATGTTCCACTCTTCGTGTTCCTCACGCTAACACTCGGATTAGGAAATGACCGTTGCATTTTTCATCTGCGGCAATATGTTGCACGGGATACATGAGAAATGACATAGTGACATAGTTGCAGTGTGTACTGTCTGACCTCACATTATGGGCCGACCTTACTGCTGCCTACTACTGCGGATTAAAGATGGCAGCAGCAGGAACAGGCAGTTGGGTCAGTTCATATAAAGATATAAAGGAATACCACACTTTAGCTTTTAGCCGGTAGCATCTGTTGCCCTGTAGGTCAACCTGAAACTAAAACATACTGCTCAGGGCTCGAAATACTTTTTTTCTGTGTACATGCAATGGTGCATTAAAACTGTTTTCTCTGTACCAACATTTTTTTTTTAACTGCATCATTTGGTTTATTTATCCTTCTTTCTCAGCCCTTCCGCCACGGCTTCAATAAATTAAGCAACAAATATTTGAATCCGAATTTTAGGAAAAATATATTTTGAATGTTGTTTTATTGGCAGTAATGTGCTGTACACAATATATTTTCTGTACAAAGTTACACAGGGATGCCACCTTTTCAATTTAGTGAGATAGTAAAATCACTTCAGATTTAAAATGGCCATAGTCACGGCCATTTACATTACATTTAACATTTCAGCAAACCTCTGATGGAAAACATTTATTCATTTAATTTATGAGAGTTTAAAAATTAGGACATTTTCATTGTGTTACAATATCCGAGCTGACTTTCCCTGTACAGTAATATGCAGGGAAACTACTTCATGTTGTATATGGTCATAGTCAGGGACATTTTGAGCAGAAATCCATTGCGCTTCTCAGCAAACCTACTATGGAAACAATTTTATCAAATTAGGACTTCTTTGCTGATGGTTTTATTTGGTATATAAAATGTAATAAACTATTGCTGAAATTTTGAAATTGATTTTTAATGCCAGAATCAATATATGTGCTTCATTTGAGTCTATGCGGAGGTAGAACAAAATTACCGCTTTTATTGTTGTAGTCACATGTTACGAGTTATGTGACGTCATATGCGTTCCGTATCCGTCAATCAAAACAAACCGCAGCGAGCCGAAACATGAAAGTATAAAACCGCGTGGAGGGTCCGCGTGTATACGACCTGCACCCTCACATGTTAAATAAAAAGTGGTAAACACTACACATCCAGTAAAGGATGGAAACACTTTGGGTTTCACACATTGCAGGAAAAGCAGAGCTAGACATCACGGCTAAAGCTGCATGCTAACTCTGTCATGGACAGGAAACGTAATCGTATCGCGGTAACGTTGCGGTCGAGCCAGCCGTCGTTCTCATCTCCGTGGTCAAATGGGCCGACGCTACAACTGTAGAGCACCCAGATACTGACATTTATGTTAAATGCATTCAAACGGCCCCGATGGAGCTGACAATGGATGGTTAAAGAGAACGGAGCTGACGGGAGAGCTAGAGACGGACTTGGAGAAGTTAGAGGAAGTAGACACGTGTGACTATGTCCGGTTTTCAAAATAAGGTGTTAATAAAGGGAACTGTATATACAAAATACATATATGGAAATAAGATTGATGCATGTAGAGCTGAGAATTACGTGCACAGCTCAAATTTTACGTACACTAACATGCATATGCACGTGATATTTCGAGCCCTGCTATGGTTTCCTTTTGCAATACACATGCTGCCCAGTGTAGAATATACAGTCCATGCTAATGCACCACAGGTATGTGTATGCACTCAGGACAGCAGGCTGGCCTCTGGCAAATCTCAGCTAGTGATGGCCAGCTGGTGGGTAGCTACTGTATCTGTGCCTGGTTTAATGCATGTATGTTTGTGTGCTCTGCCAGCCTTATGACACACATGCACTCACAGACAAGGAAAATCCTCCAGAGTGAGCATGTTTTTGCGGTCCATCTGCTGTCAGCGTGTACATGAGGTTATTGTACGTGCATACAAGTAAACACGCCTGAATGCATCTAGAGGAGTGTTTGTGTGAGGTTACAAATGAGAGCGTGAGAGTGCACGTGGCGTCCAGTGGAGTGTGAAGAGTCATACCTCTGGTTTTCAGCGTATCAGGATTTTTATTTCCTCCACATTGCTTTGTGCGCCGCCCAAAACAGAGGCCCTGCAGGGACACACAGACGCTCAATTATTCATCGTCGCATTCAATAAAACATGAATACCAACTGCATGTGCCAGCCGCCGTCATTCACACTTCTTTGCGAAAATGGGTCTTGCAAATCTTTCCCAGAATGCTTTGGGACGACGCCAAGGGACTGACAACTTCTATTAGTTTTTGACCTATTATCATGGTGATAAAACATGAGACAGTGTGATAACGGATAGAGAGGAAGAGATTGATACACACAGATTTGTCCAGCTGGAATAAATGACCCCAATCCACTTAGAAGAATCTCACCTGACTGACACAGAAACATGTCACCATTATGACCGCAATATTTCAATTAAACGATTAAACAACAGGTTGCTGCAAAGAGTACACCAACTGCCAGCTTGAATCAAAAGCCTGTGTGATGTCCCCATTTCACTGCTCGGGAGTTGTTTTTCTGCCTCTCCAGCAGCCAGGTGGATTTTTAGAAATCCATTCATTCACTTCTCCAGGTGTGAATGAGGACATGCTATTAAATGTAGGGCATCGGTGCTATCTGGTAGTGGACTTTACACATAATCTCTTCATTTCATGCACAAAATCATTGTTATTAAACGGACATTGTGAGCATTACAGGCAAGAAGAAAAGACTGCAATACATCCACGCTGGCAAAACATTCAGTAAAATAAAAAAAAAGGACTGAATATATGCTGAATATATACAGTATATATATATTCCCCCTTAACGTCCAATCTGTTCATAACATCAAATGCAACTTTATTTTTCATCGCCTTCATGTTTCCATTAGGGCTGTCAAAGTTAACGTGATAATAATGTGTTAATGCAAATTTGTTTTTAATTTCTTTAATGCATTAACACAAATTGCGATTTTTAGCTTGTAGCGGACTCAGTTTTAAAGATACTGGTATCATATGAAACTATAAAACCTAAGGAATCCATCGGTACCAACCATGTCATACTAGCTTGTCAGGAAGGAGGTTAAATAACGCTCCAAACTTGCTAAATGCAGTACCTGTGAGGGTTTCTGGACAATATCTGTCATTGTTTTGTGTTATTAACTGATTTCCAATAATAAATATATACATACATTTGCATAAAGCAGCATATTTGTCCACTCCCATGTTGATAAGAGTATTAAATACTTGACAAATCTCCCTTTAAGGTACATTTTGAACAAAATATTTTAATTGATTGACAACCCTAGTTTCTATATATTTCCCCCATGCAACATTTCCACATTTATAATTTCCCTCGTGCTTATATAATAATGACGCGCCCATCCAACAGTTTTAATTATTGATGTATTGTAGTGTTATTATTATTGACTCGTCTGATAAACTCTTAGTGCCTTTTGTCAGTTTTTTTTTTTTTTTTTTTTTTAAATGTTATTTTTTGGGGATTTTCAAGCCTTTATTTAGAGGACAGTGGATAGTCTAGAAAGGGGGAGAGAGAGCGGGGGCGACATGCGGAAATGGCCACAGGTCGGATTCGAACCCGGGCCTACCGCGGTCAGGACTCAGCCTTATGGGCGCCCCCTTTTGTCAGTTTTGAGGCTCCAAACTAGATGAGAGAGCCTTCGATAACCTCTCACAACTAAAACATAAACAGTGGTGGAAGAAGGAAGTAGTTGTTGTCTATAGTCAAAATGCTGTCAAAACTTTCATTTATAATTGCCAATAAAGCATCAATAATTCTCGACTGGGAAAGAGGCCGAAAAAAGGCACGGAGAGAAGAAGAAAAATTAAAAATACCCCAAATCACTGAGATGCTGATTCACACGTGACTAATATTATCATAAGACCTCTGTGTTTGGCAAAATATGGTAGGTGACTTGCAAGGTATTTCTTTTATGTAAAATCTTAATTTGAAAAGCAGCTGTCAAATAAATGTAGAGGAGTTAAAGGTACAGCAGTCCCTCTTTCCACCTCTACTGTACTGTATGTAAACTAAAGATCTTCTGCTTAGATTATTAGCATTCACCTGATGCTCTCATTGAGAGAGTCTTCACTTAGTCCTACAGCAGAATACGTGTAAACTGTGAGTTCAGGGAACAAAAGAGCAGAAAACCATAAAAAGGACATTTCTGACGCGCTACAAGGCAACTTTTATTTACAAGATAAATCTCCATCAGGCGTGGGTAAACGTGACAGCGGCTGCCAGCTCTCTGACTGACAGTAGAACGACACAATGGAGTCATTGTGTGGCAGGAGGGCCGGGGTTAACTGCACGGCGCGCCTCCTAACTGCCCTTTATTTACAAAAGACGCGCTGTCACCGCTGCCAAACATGTTCGAACCCATTAGCTGCTGATTTGACTTTAAAGCTCAGCCATCGCTAATCTAATTTAATCTGTCTCTGTGGCTTCGCTGATTGCTGGAGCGGAGCGGTAATGGCGCTGCAAGTGCACCGCGGGCTTCAGCGACGTGGAGCAACTGTTTGTTCTGCAGCTGCAGCAGCAGCAGCTTCAGCAGACGACACCCACGTGGAAAGCTGCTGCTGCTGCTGATGGTTTGTCTATGTGGGGGTTTATTACATGATCGCTTCCTGTTATTGGTTTAAATTAGGCCTCCACTGACTGAACTCATTCATTTGATCAAAGGGAACCGATTTTATAATCACAAGATCAATACATGTGAAGCAGGGCATGATGGGAAACAACCTGAAAATATATATATGCAGCTTGTTATTTGGCAATGCAGACGAATATGGTCATTACTGCGGATATTATCGGCCATTATCAGCCTGACCACACACACCACCTGTTACTTTTAAAAACACTACTTTCTTATCTAGTGTAACAGCTGAATGGCGGAGATGTGGACGTAGATAATGAGGTGGTGGTGCCGACTGCTTTGGCCTCTCAGTCTCTTGACAGATAACACAGGACAAGAAGAGACAGATGTAGAAGAAGAAACAGAGGAAATGAGAAAGAGAAAACAAAGCAAAGATAATGAGGACAACAGGATGAGAAGATATCTGGTTTGACTCTCTTCCTTTCCAGTTAAGTCTGCGGTGTTATTTTCTCACATGTATGAATGACATCATACACCGCTCACCTTCATCACCATTGAGCAGGTCAGAAAGTCCCTTTAAAAACAACAGTAACTACAGTGGGGGGTGAGTAAGTGTTCAGTCGTATTCGCCAGAAACAAAAAGTGCTTTTCCAGCCGTAGGTTCTATTTTGGGGATCTGTGCATAAGAACTGTGGGGGTGTCCCAAAATACTGGAGCTGACCTCAGTGTGTGAGTGAACCATGTGATTTAAGATTTCTTTACCAGCAGAAAATTGCCATTTGGCCGCTCCACATGTCTGCCTCCTTCCTCCCCTCCGCTCTCTCTCTCTCTCTGTCGCCCGACGCAGTCATGGCGACGGGTTGGTGGAGCCCCACGGCCCCGGAGGGATAGCTGACTCTCTCTTTTCATCAGCAGCCCCCTCCAATAAAACATGATGGCACCGAGGCTGAGGGGGAAAGTCATTCAGCTACACGGAGCTGTCACATGACCGGCTCAGCTCACAACGGGCTCAGTCATTCTGCCGCTGCTGCTCGGCTACTGGGACAGATGAGTGGGCTACTGAGCCGGCCGGACACACAGCAGCATCCATAGAGAAGACACCGCTCTCAGTGTGTTGAACAGTGGGCAGGAAGGCAGCACTGCATGTACTGTACTGCCAGAGTTCAATCACAAAAATCAGGCTTTGTTGCTGATTTATTATTACATTTTCCCCTATTTGCCCAATATCATCGATAGAGCACCCGCAGACCCACAATTTTAGACCTACGTACAGACGGAGATTGATAACTGCCAACATTATTAAAATAAACGTCCTCATTTCTAGTCTTTCATTAAATAAAATGTGTGTATATTGTATTCAATGATGCTTCTTTTTAATCAATATAAACATTCATTAATTGACTGAACGTAGGCCAAAGACACTGCACACATGAAAAGCAAAAGGTATCTAGCTAACATTAGCAGTGCTAGCCGTGCTAACAGTGCTAACAATGGCAACGCTGTCGGAGTAACAGCCGCGCTAATTGGACGTGACCAGCAACTGCATGACTTATTTCTCGCCTCAAATGTTTTCAGAAACACATTTCGGTGAACTATTCTCGTGAAATAAGAGAAAGTTTCCAAACGAGCCGCCATGTTTGAATATGTATTTGTATTTAAAATAAAACCGGGAAAACGTCACTGCCCAGTATTGGTCAATCATCTATCGTGTCACCGCCTAGTGGCACGCCCACCAAGCGTCCAATGTTGGGAAGCGTCACGTCCCCTCACAATAAAAAACGCCCCTGTGGACACGTACCATCACGGTGCTAACAACGGTGCTAACAACGGTGCTGACAGAGTAACAGCTGTATTACTTTTACACTCCTCAATGGGTGGACTGGCTGGCCCTCGTCGGGCACATTTCCTCTGCGGAGGTGCAAAGCTTGCAGCTCCGGCCGTGAGCTTTACAGCACCCCTCGCCCGGAATGTCGCCAGGCAGTTCCTGGCATGACTGTCGATCGGGGCACACTCCTGTCCTCGGTGTGTCGGTGGTCTGCGGTGATGTCGGCAACCCACTCGACCCCCGTCGTGAAACACGGACCTCGTCTTGTTTACCATGCTTTGCGGGTGTAACTCTTTGCAGGGTCATCACCATTAATATCTATGTGATTATGATTAAAATGTTTACTAGAGCACGGTGGTGGAAGAAGTACTAATACCACAGTCTGTTAAGAGCAAAAGACCTGCATTCAAAATGTTACTTAAAGCTGCAGTGGGTAGAAACGGAGCAAATATGATTAAAAAAATATATTTTTATAAAACAGAGCGGTAATCTGAAAACAATCATGTTCCTCTGTGTCCTCGGGTGCTCCTAATGGCATCTGCGAGATTTCACAGATCGGAGGAAAACAACCAATCAGAGCCGAGCTGGAGCCTTGCCGTCTCTGAGCAGCTGTCAATCACTCGCGAACTTGAAATATGAATCATTATTCTGTTACTGTAATGACCATTTCTCTCCTCTAATGTTCTCAGAATCATCTTGTAGTTACTGTTTAGCTGTAAAATGAGAAAGTTTGTGACCCGGCAGCCATGTTGAGATCTATTGAGAAAATACCAAGCACTGCCCACCAGCCGGAGCACAGCCAATAGGAACGCTCTCTCTCTCTGAAATGACCTGTGATTGGACGAAGTCTCCCGTCACTGGCTAGATATTTTAAAGTCTGAAAACAGAGACATGATGAGGTGCAGAAGTCTAGTTTTCTCTCAGAACACTTGAATTACAATATGCTGAAAGGTTATTATGGATTTTTTTCCCAATGATGGCAAAAACATTCTGCCTACTGCAGGTTTAAGTTCAGTACTTGAGTATACTAAATGTACTTATTTACATTCCTCCACTGATAGATCACAAAATAGTTCCCTAGAGCACAGAGTTCTTCATAGATCTAGCCTCTTTATTTTGCTCTTTAAGTGCACCAGATTGATGTATTTAACCTTAAAATGAAAATTTTCTTCCGGTGGAGCATGAGGGTCCGAGGTGACGTCATGACTTTTTTACATGCCCATGCTTCATAGGTCTTTCCAGGTGCCTTCAAATTCATATACACAAAGAAAAAGGAGAACTTATGAAACTTATTAACTTTTTTCATGGAATGAAATTTGTTAAATTGGCCATGTACTCCTCCAAGTTCCTTCCTGATAGAAGACGAGTGGTGGTGCAGACGGAGAGGAAACCAGCAGGAAGCCTCTCTGAACAGGTCTGCGGGGCCACGCTCCCTCACTGGCTTCCCACGTCTGAACACAGCCACTCATAATGTTTGGGGGGCCCGGGCCAAGCCGGGGGTGCCCCTGCTGGGAAATGAACCCGAGTCTCTGGTGGTGGGCGACTGCTTTCCCTCTGCGCCGCTCAGACGCGCCATGCCTTGTATAGTTTAACATAAAAGTCGCCGTCAGCCACCCACTTCTGGTTCATTTCAGGGCTAGTCTCTAAAGGGTAAGTAGGGCACTTTGCCGTTTCAATAATAGCTGCATTTGCAGAGCTTACAGCTGCAGGCTGCAGCCTTTACATGGATTTAGAGCAACCTTGCAGACTGCAGGATAGTTCAGTAGTGATAATACATTCAGCTGCCTGGAGTTTTTCCTCAAACATCGTCATGGAGTTCATGGTAAAGATATGGCATGCTGGAACACTAATTAAATCCAGAGTGTTTCATCCCCGTTCCCATGAGCCCCGACGGATGTGATTTGATTGACAGGTCAGGACTCCCTCACTGAGAGGCTAACTGACAGACGCTGCTGACGGGTGGATTAAAACGGACTCTGTACTCTATCTGCACTGGCTGTCTGCACATAGGCCTGCACTACAAGAGGGGGGGATTAAAGCATTATGGAGGAGGCAAAAATGAGGGTGTTTTTTTTATTTTCAGATCAAGAGTGAACACTTCAGAAACACTGAAAAGCTTCTGTTTGTTCAGAGGAAGACAGAATGAACAACTGATCTCAGTGGACGCCCTGAACAACACTAAGGCTGTATTCAAAACCGCCTACTGCACACTACTGACGAACGCAGTACGCAGTATGTACTGTATACTGCATACTGCGTTCCTCAGTATTATGCTGGCGAGGTAGCGACCCCGGCAGGCGCTAGCTAGCTGTCACGGCAGGTTGTGGAGCTTCTAAACTCGAACAACGGTGGAACAAAGTTCGATTCGCCATCTAATATTGTAAAACTGTCCATATTCTAAATCTACACAGTTGATTTCTCGACTCAAACATTCTCAGAAGTGAATTTAGTGATGAAATAGCTACGAAAAATGTAAAAAACAAGGCTTTTTTGGCTGCTGTTGTTACAACCGTAGCCTGTAGTGGTCCAGCGCTTTGCATTGCATTGTGGGATACAGTAGGCGAGATAGACTGGTCCGATTCATACTGGAGATTTTTTCCAAATCAGTACGACATCCGGGTATTTTTGTCATACTGTAGATTTTGCTTTTGTTTGCAGACTACATACTACATACTGCATACTACATACTACAGACTGCATACTACATACTACATTGCCTAGAGCTCAATCACTATAGTGTCTAATCTTGACTCCCTGATTCCAAGCTGTTCTGAAATCACCTGCCACAATCTATCTTTAAAATCTGCATCTGTTTGTTTGTTGTAAAGTAGAGCTGCAACAGTTATTAATTGATTAATCGATTAGTTATCAACTATTAAATTAATCGCCAACTATTTCGATAATTGATTAATCGGTTTGAGTACAAGTGAAAATTCTCTGATTCCAGCTTCTTAAAAGTGAATATTTTCTGGTTTCTTTACTCCTCTATGACAGTAAACTGAATATCTTTGAGTTGCGGACAAAACAAGAGATTTGAGGACGTCATCTTGGGCTTTGGGAAACACTGATCAACATTTTTCACCATTTTATAGACCAAACAACTAATCGATTAATTGAGAAAATAAGGAGGTCAGATGCCATTTTGGATGATGCTCTGAGTGGTCGAACAACTCTGACGGATGTGGAAATAACACAGGTAATTAAACTTGTTTTCAGATGAAAAATGCAGACTTGGCGTGCAAAGATCTTTACTCCACAA
Organism: Sebastolobus alascanus; assembly: GCA_916701645.2. NCBI lineage: Eukaryota > Metazoa > Chordata > Actinopteri > Perciformes > Sebastidae > Sebastolobus > Sebastolobus alascanus. The sequence goes on along the minus strand of CAKAOJ020000095.1, from coordinate 1,141,991 downwards.
TTCTGTGAAGTGCATCGGCAGGTCTGTGTTATATACGTTTGGTGTATGAAATGTCTGTATCGTCACTGCACTGCATCTTTATAATCTATGATAATCTGGTCATGGGTCACATTTCTCGTCTGTGCCCGGGCGCCGTCTCTTCCTCTTCTTGCAGTTCTCGGCAAAACGTTACCAGCGGAAACACTTAATATTCTAAATGGCTGCAGTAGGAGTACCATCTCTGGCTTTGGGGGTTATTTAACATGTCACAGAGCATCCTGGAGATAAAGCCCTGTGAAGGCGAAGGCCCAGGTTCTGGCGTGCCAGTATGACGCCACCGCCAGAATGAGCAATCATCTCCTTTGTCAGCATCTCGCAGCTGCATCAGCAATGCAGAGAAGTGACGCTGCACACAGTGAAATGGAGAGCGGAGCAGAGTAACACAGAGGGCAGACAGGCAGCAGAGTTCAGCACACTATATACTGCAGAGGAAACCGGCCATAACAGAAGCTGCTGGCGAGGAGTCGGACACAGAGTCACTATCTGAGAGGAGATGAATTCTACATAGAAACACTCTTCCATTTTGCTCTGTGTGGACATCTGTGTGCATGAAAAAAAATACTGAAATAAGTCCACATTGAAATTCATAGAAACCATAAAACATAATAGCTTCTTTGCAATGCAGATCTTCTAACAGCATCATCCACGTGCAGCACAGCGAGGCTTTGTTGAATGTAGAATATAGCCTTTGTCACTCTCACATGACATTAAACACAGCTGGAAAACTCACAGCCAGTTAATAATGTATGAAAATCTCCAGGCCATTAACATGCGTATAGAAAGCACTTTTGTTTTCCCCTCAATATACAAACACTTGTCATCAGTCTGCCTGCCACCATGGTAAACATAGCATTAATAAATAATACAGACTAGTGAGATGTATTGTCCGCCTCGCCCGCAGTGTCAGCGGGGAGAACAACACCCACATGATTGCTACTTGTGTCTGGCAGGCGGAGAGCCTCAAGATGCTCAAATGTTCACTGTGCTTTTAAATATACACACTACAACCATTCCATCACCTGCTCCCAAATATCACATTTTCACTGAGCATTTATCCTGTCATCAGATATAGAGACTTTAGGAGGCATTCAAACATTAAGAACAGTATTGAGATCCATCCTTTTTCTCCTACTAGTCTGTGGTCTGAAAACAAGACAAAAGGAAGCTTAACCAACCGGTAGCATTTTATCCCTACAGTGGTAACTGTTCAGTCACCATCACGTTAAATACAAATTGACCAATTGTTTTGTTTCTGTTTGGATTTGTTTCTTAGCTTTCACTGTTAGACTAGGGCTGTCAAAGTTAACGCGGTAATAACGCATTCATGCAAATTCATTTTAAGGGCACTAATTTCTTTAACGCATTAATGCAACTTGTGATTTTTAGGTTGTAGCTCAGTGTTAAAGCTAAGATGCTGGTATCATATGAAACTACAAAATCTAAAGAATCCATCGATACAAACCATGTCATACTAGCTTCTCGTGAAGGAGGCTAAATAACGCTCCAAATTTACGCTAAATTTTGGTGAGGAAAAACTGTCATGGCCATTTTCAAAGGGGTCCCTTGACCTCTGACCTCCAGATATGTGAATGTAAATGGGTTCTATGGGTACCCACGAGTCTCCCCTTTACAGACATGCCCACTTTATGATAATCACATGCAGTTTGGGGCAAGTCATAGTCAAGTCAGCACACTGACACACTGACAGCTGTTGTTGCCTGTTGGGCTGCAGTTTACCATGTTATGATTTGAGCATATTGTTTTATGCTAAATGCAGTACCTGTGAGGGTTTCTGGACAATATCTGTCATTGTTTTGAGTTGTTAATTGATTGGACAAATCTCCCTTTAAGGTACATTTTGAAGAGATAAAAAATGTGCGATTAATTGCGATTAAATATTTGAATCGATTGACAGCCCTGGTAGAAACCCCAAATGCCAGTATGAACCTGAAAATGAGGATGATATGTCTCCTTTAAAGTGAGGAAAGAAAGCAGGAGAATCCAGTACAGCAGTCGATGACATCACACGGAGCTCGCGGAGGGTCAGATGGCCCCGGCTCAGACGTTTGGGACTGGGAGTGCAGTCAGCTGCTCCTCTGCGCTCAGCGTCACGTCAGAACCTCAGAGGTCAGAAAGACATCACAACAGTGTCGTCCTTTGTGTCACGCTTCACAGCGAGGAGGGATGAACTGTGTCTGCTGTGGCTGAGTCGTGACGTACTCGCAGTGCTCAAATGAACTTATTGTTACAGATGAGTAAATGTTGAACCACGGATGAATGCAGGCCGTGACGCGAGGGGCTGGAGACGTGCGCTGACAACAACAGAGCTACAGATCATGTGATCACCTCCTGCGATCCCTCCGGCATCTCCATATCACAAACGCTAGTTTTCTTTTCACTCCGCTAATTAAAAACCCGGAGGTTTCACTGACGCGTCTTTTAGCTTTTTACACGACCCATCAGCTTCATTAAAGAAATGAAGAATGTTTGCGAGCGAGGCGTACGGCTCTGGGTCATTGTTGCAGCGATATCGAGGAAGGAAATGATGTGTGAAAGCGATGCACTTGCATGAAAGCTTGTCAAAACGGGGCCCATGGAGATGTCCTTCTTAGGGCTGTTTTCTTCAAAGGAATTCAATTAGCAGGAGTTGTTTGTCTTGCTTCGAGGAGCAGGAGGAACAGATCCTATGGAGCTGATAGCATCACGCACAATCCCTTATCAGCCCGCCACTTCCACCTGCCACGGCTCGTCTTTGTGTTTGCTTACGCGTGCGACTGCTTGAAACGCGCAAAGTCAGTTACTGGTCGTCGAGTGTGGCTTCATTTCCTCTGAAGAGAAGTCGCTCATTTGCATCTGGAGCGCAGGCGAGGCACGAGAGCACCGGCACGCGTGGCTTTCTCTCATATCCTGCTCGACATTTTCCATTTTTAATCTTCCTCCTTTTTTTTTTCTTAATCTCTCCCAATTCCATTTAGCTCTCAAGTCCATTTAGCCTTTATTCACAAGTTCAATAGTGCACTGGAGCGCCTCCGTCTATATTTAAAACCTCACCGCTGAATAAATCGAGCAAAGATCTTTTAATTCTGCCAGCCACCACCCGACCCCAACGTTTATCCTGCTGCTGAAGCAGTGGAACGCCAATGGTAGGTTCCTATAACAGGTTTCCTCCATGTGCGGGTGTCTGAGCAGCTAGCCAGAGATCCAACGCTTCATGTGGTGGTTAGAGAAGCAGCAGAGAGAGCGACTGACTCCATGCACTATGCTGTCTATTGTATTTAACACAGCACCTTCATCAAGCAGTGTTTCTCACATGTACTGCTAACACTGTCACTATATCCTGACAGTAGTACATGAGACAGATAATCTGTGAAAAAAAACAGGTTCCTCTGCCTCCTCCTATTGCTCCTAACGGCATTTACAAGATTCCACCACTCCGGAAGGAAAGCAACCAATCAGAGCCGAGGAGTCTCTAAAGCAGCTGTCAATCACTGCTCATGAAGCTCCTGAATTCTGATCAAACTGTCAAACGCCTATCACCAGATTCGATACTATCACGATACTTGGGTGCCGATTCGATACGTATTGTGATTCTACAAGTTTTGTGATTCGATATTACGATTTATTGTCGTATATTGTCGACATATTTTATTATGATTTTTGTTAACTTTTTTAACACTAGACCATGGGAAAAAGTTGAATCATACACTTCTAGGGACTTTTACTTTGGAAAATATCTAAATTACTATTGTAAAAATGTTTTATATATATGTATTTTCAGCATGTATGTAGTCAGAGATGTCCTGAAGTCAAATATATCAGTCATTGTCAAGAATTATTTAGTACATTTTTTCAAGCAACCCAAAAATCAAAGAATAAAAACATTTCCCTCACAAATTAGTGGTATTTTCTTTTTAATTTATAAGGGACATATAATGATTTATACTTCTGGTGAATATAATCCAATCAATCTTATTTCCATAGATGTATTTTGTATATACAGTTCCCTTTGTTAACACCTTATTTTGAAAACCGGACGTAGTCACACGTGTCTACTTCCTCTAACTTCGCCAAGTCCGTCTCTAGCTCTCCCGTCAGCTCCGTTCTCTTTATACATCCATGATCAGCTCCATCGGGGCCGTTTGAATGCATTTAACATAAATGTTAGTATATGGGTGCTCTACAGTTGTAGCGTCGGCCCATTTGACCACGAAGATGAGAGTGACAGCCGGCTCAACTGCACGTTACCGCGATACGATAACGTTTCCTGTCCATGACAGAGTTAGCATGCAGCTTGAGCTGTGATGTCTAGCTCTGCTTTTCCTGTCAATGTGTGAAACCCAAAGTGTTTCCATCCTTTACTGGATGTGTAGTGTTTACCACGCTGGATTTAAAATGGAGGTCATATCTACACGGACCCTCTACCGTTTTCTGCTTTCGTGTTTCGGCTCGCTGAGGTTTGTTTTGGTTGACGGATACGGAACGGATATAATGTCACGTTACTCAGACTACAACAATAAAAGCGGTAACTTCCTTCTACCTCCACATAGACTCAAATGAAGCAAATATATCGATTCTGACATTAAAAAATCAATTTCAAAATCGTAAAAAATAAATTGAATTGAATGTGAATTGATTTTTTTGTTCCCACCCCTACTGATCAAATATTAATCAATATTCTGTTACTGTAATCCCTATTTCTCGCCTCAAATGTTTTCAGAAACATCTTGTAGTTACTGTTTAGCTGTAAAATGAGAAAGTTTGTGACCCGGCAGTTGAAAGCAGTCGAAATTTTCTCATTTTAAAGCTAAATTAGCTCGTTCATGTTGACACACTGTATAGACAGTGGACAGGTGGAATTTGACAACTGAAAAACATCAGTGGTAAACATAAACCTTTGGTGAGATCTCCTTACAATCTAAGAGCAGAGGTTTTTATATTGATGTTCAGGAGTAATATTCGTAGAGGCAAATGTAACCCACTGACTGTAGCTTCAATAGACCAGCATGCAATGCAGCACAGCTTGCAGGTTTTCAGATGTGTGTTGCTGATAGTGTGTGAATAGCAGAGCCCCCTTCAATCACGTTTTTGTGTTGTTTGAAGAATTTAGCAAAGTACATGACTACATTTGGTGTCTCTCACTTGAAAAACACCACTAGTGTTGTTTTCTTTTCCTACACTTCTGTTGATGAAGAGAGTAGGTTCAGCTCCTCCTCATCATCCAACTCTTCCAGATATTTTTTTTCCAGCCATGGAGTTGTGTTGGGACAAACTTATATGGAACTATTGAATCACGCCTATCAAATAAATCAAAAACTAGGGATGCACATATCCAACTTTTTCAGTCCCGATACCGATAGCGATACCTGGGCTTTGGGTATCTGCTGATACCGAGGACCGATCCGATACCAGTGTTTAGTTAATAACCTGTATGTCTCACTGTGTGTTACTGGGATCATTCTGTTATGTGTAAGACAACAACAGTCTTGACTTAAATATTACTTTCCTAACTTTATAAAAGAAAATGTAACAAATAAATACATAGATATCAATTTAGTTAATTGAACAGATTAATCAAAACTTAAACAAGAATTAAAATGTCAATATATAATGCACATAGTATATAAATATAGAATTGAATTTAACAGATCAGCCCCATTGTCACTGATATCCGATCCACCTATGTGAGTCAGTATCGGCCCGATATCTGATCCAGTATCAGTATTGGTGCATCCCTATCAAAAAACACCTGATAAAGGATTTGAAAACCGCGGGTCCAATTCTGAAAGAAACTACATGCTATACGTGCAATCCACCACAGTATTATATATGCCTGGCGTACACGAGAGGAGCCTGCACCAGCCTGCACAGAACACATAGGAGTACAGCCGCAGGAGTATAAATCAGGCATAAGAAAGCTGTATATACTGCACATATACTCTGTTCTTATTTTAGCATTCTTTGCACTGACTGCACTACATGTACAGCACAATACCAACCAGAACAAAACCCTGTAGTTTTCAATAACAACTTCACTGCGACATAAACGCTCTGCTGTTGTCTATTTTCACAGAGTCCAAATTTATTTTTCACCCTGAAAGTAGTCATTTGACTAAATAAAATCTTAACTCAAGGTCCCCTTACTGGCTTTTCCCGGAACTTTCAATCGCATCCTACAATCTTCATCAGCAAAGTTTGCTCAGTTGACGTGTTATTAAGTTATTAAGTAAAGAACTTCGGTCGACCTGTTGCTACGTGACTAAAATTCCAGCTCCATGATAACTGAGCAAACTTCATCAGATGATGAAGAACATGAGATGTGGTTGAAAGCCCTGGAATTGTTTTATTTTTTTTGTTCGGGTCAAACAGCGATATGTTTGTTAGCTGTGTTTATTTGTATTTTAGTGTACTGATGACTCACCGCTGTCAAATTCCTTGTTGACTGAAATACTTTATAGTCCTTTAGAGTCCAGTTCATTATGGATTCATCAGCCAATTACTTTTTTCAACTTTCTTAATTTTCCCTGATTAATAAATTCATTATTTGGCCGATAAAATTGCAGAAAATAATGAAAAATGAAAAAAAAAAAAAAATTGCTTGCTTTGTCCGTCCATCAGTATAAAACCCAAAGACATTGAGTTTAGTTTCATAGAAGACTAAGATAACCATTTTGAGTAGCCAGTAAATGTGTGATGAATTATTTAAAAAAAAAAAAAGTCAACTAATTGTTTCAGTCCTAAATGATTCGTTGAGCAAAAGAAAGCGATTAAAAGCTCAGAAAAGCCACTAAGTGGACCTTTGAACGAGGGCTGAACGATATGAGAACATCATTCTTTAATATTTTTAGGCCAATATTGTGATTCAGTATATGATTTTTAAAAATTCATTCATCAATCATTCATTTATCAAGCAAACATGCCAAATACTTGCTGCTTTTTAAATGTGAGGATTGGCTAGACTGAACATTTGGGGGTTTGGGCTGCTTTTGCTCGACAAGACAAGCAATTCCAATTATTAATTGCAGAATTAGCCCTGAATTCACATGTGATCCACCCCAAACCCTCCCACGTCTCTTTACAGTCAACTACCGAACAAAGGATGCCTGTTTACTGTTGGGACAGTGTAACAGTTGAGTAGAGCTTCACTACGGGCGCTGCCAGCTCTTTGCTGTGGCTACTAGACTAAAGGGACCAGGTCCAAATGTTCCAAAGGCTCCAGAGAACACAGTGACAGTAACCAAAGTGACATTAGGAATGATGAAGTCACTGTGAGCACACTTCACATATACACACACTATATGCTACTTTCTCAGATGGGATCACAATACAGTGGTACAGTACATCAGAAGTGTACAGTGCAGCATGAATCAACGCTACACAAAAGAGATGAGTGATGAGGGTCACATTCTGAACAAGGTGCAATCCAGGTTGAGTCGAGACCTTGACTCTTGTGAAATAATCTTATATAATATTAACTATATTATACAGCTAAAGATATACTGTATGTTCAGCTCTTCAAGCCTAGAAATGCTTCAAAACCAAGAGACGTCCACACTGAGGCCACAACCTGTAACGAGTGGTCACATGTAGACATTGTCTCATTTTGAGGGTTCACGAACCACAATGCCTGGGACTGTATATGTACAGAGAAACAAACAGACATGACCTCCTTAGCAGCAGCAACCACACAAAAACAAGCCCTAGATAGGACCAACATGCACTAGAATAGACAACTGTCAACGGTACAGTACGTGCGTGTCTTAAGAAACATGTTATTAGGTCTAGAAGGGCTCTTCTACTTCATTTTTTAAAGGTCCCATATTGTAAAAAGTGACATTTTCATGGCTTTTATATTATAAAGCAGGTTTAAGTGCTGTATAAATATGTGAAAGTATCGAAACGCTTAATCCACAGAGAAATACACACAGCCCGTATTCAGAAACTGAGCTTTTGAAACAAGCCGTCAGGATTTCTGTCCATTTGTGATGTCACAAATCTACAATATTTAGACCATTTCAAAGTTTTAAACATAAACATTCTAGACGGGTCCCAGTTTATTTCCTGTTGCAGTGATTGTGAATGACATCAGCTGACAGGAAGTAAACATGGACCCAAGCTGTTGCCTAGCAACGCAGTTCTGTTGCAATTCCATTGTAATTCCCTTGAAATGTGCTAAAATGGAGCGTTTCAGACCGAGGATAAATACAGGTATATTCAAGCAGACAGCATGAGGAAAATAAAGGTTTTTTTAAACATTAAAGTATGTAAACATGTTCTAGTAGAAACCAAAAATACAAGTGAATCTGAAAATGAGCACGATATGGCCCCTTTAACATCCAACTAAAGAAATTCACCTATTTTGACTCATCAATTTATAACAGCTTGAGGAGCATTACCTAGTGCTGGGGGAGAAAATAAACTAAATTGGAGCAGGTGGAGAAAAAAGGATCTCTGAAAACTTCAGGACAGGTTGGGTCAAGTACAAGTCCAGCAGCAATGGGGGGGGACGGTGCCGGAGCCCCAGAGCTGCAGGACTACTACTGAATGTGTCCACTGGTTTGGGCTTAAAATATGTTAGAATATGCACCATTGAACTCTAATATCAGATGACAGGTTAAAGGCCTTGAGGTGGGTCCTGCTGCGACTGTGCAATTAATCAAATTCCAATTACGAGTTTGGCTTCCAACGATTAGGAAAACAAGATAATCAACACAAAACAATTTTTGTGCCGCATTCCGTTTCGCTCGTTTTCTCCTATAAATCCAGTGCACCTCTTTCCTCAGCGGGTCAGGGATGGAAGCTTGGCAGCGGCTGTGTAGGAGGATCCCTTTGTGGGAACTCAACCCAACGCTGTCTGGCCCTCGCCGGGCGTAATATCTCCGTGGTGGTGCGCCGCGACCGGCTCTAGAGGCTAAAGCCTATTTTTGTATAATATTGTGTGAATTAAATACTTGACAAATGAAAAATATTTTTAGCATTTTAAGAACTTGTGTGCAAATGAACAATAAGTAGTTTTTAGTCAAATTTGGGCTGAACGATTTTGAAAAATATCAAATTGCGATTATTTTTGACTGATATTGCAATGCGATATGATTTGCGATATTACAGGGAACGATCATTTTTACATCATTATCCTCATTTTCATTGAAAAAACAATGTGATTTCTGCAGGATCTGTACCAAACAAAGATGTTTTTTTAAGTATGTAGAATATGATGTTTGGCCAGGACATCTCTGCAGCACCACAATATTTAACTTAAAATGGTATTCTGACACACATTTCACCTTTAACAAATATTGCACCTCCTGCGATTTGAATATTTCAGTAGGCCATATTGTGATTTCGATAAAATTTTGATTAATTGTGCAGCTTTAAGTAAAATTATAGAGGAAAAATAAATAAATAAAGGCCTAGCCTATATTGCGATAGAAACTATATAGAAACATATACACGCTGCCGGAGGCCACGCTGGAGTCTGAGCTGAACGGGTTTCTGGTGAACCTCCGTGATTTTGTTGGATTTTGGATGGAATTGGACCCGGTGGCACCGATGACAAGCATCAAGAATAACTATATAGAAATAGCCAATCTTCTAGCTGATGGTCTTGTTTGCGTATGTAGGTCATATAAAGGCATCAGTATTATATTGACACTGTTTCATAACCAGTTCAATGTTCCTCACAGTAACTGAAAGTAATCAAGTAATGAAAACAAAAAACAAAAGTCCATGACATCAAAACACAGATCGCAGATTAAAGTTTCCCAAGTTTATTATTGGGACTTTATTACTAGAGCAACTGGTACACGGCTACTACTGCATTAGCTCTCCTGTGTTCTTCTGTCCTCACCTCCTCACCTCTGTGTGATAACCTGCAGCATCAGGTCTCTCCTGCCAACACAAAGCATCCGTGTGTCAGTCAGTGACAAGGTGAACTGTGATTAGGAACGTGGTGCTTTGGCAGCATTTCACCAAGCAGTTTAAATCTGTCTGTCTAACCGGGCCCACATGCTAAACACAAGGGACTCTCATCAGTGATAGCGAGCGTGCCTCATCCTATTGTACAGCGCTGATAATAAAAAAAGGGAGCAGCCCTTAACTCATAACTCATCCTGACAGGAGCATTTTTTTTTTCTGCAAAAAGCCACGAGTCAGACAGACGGGGGGGTATCTGCAATACGGAACCTCACTGCAAAAATAGCAGATTTAGCATAAACATGGATCTTTTATTTGATATCGGTAATTTTTAGGGTTGTCAAAGTTTCATTTGAACGGCACTAATTTCTTTAACGCAACTTGAGATTTTTAGGACGTAGCGGGCTCAGCTTTAAAGCTAGAGATGATTAGGATTTGTAAAATCCAGATCTTCAGACCTTGAGAACGTGATCTGCACTCACTACATAAACTATACAGCTTCTACAAAAAAAACATGATATTTCAGAAAGCCCGCTGGTTCCTCGGTTTCCAAGACTACCGCCCCTCAGCAGAGATTATCCCTGCAGCCTGGGGACAGATCCACCCTTAAAGCCTTACATCATATATTGTGATTCCATGCACTGCACCTGCAGCACCTGAACTCTGCAAGCCATAACATCACATGGTTGTAAAACAGGCAGCTTTGTCTTCGTGGTGCAGAAATCTTACACTGAGTGGAGTAAGAAGCGGGCTGTCTGCCAGCTGCTGGCACTGCTCAAAAACCAGAGGAAGCTGGCTCTCTGAAAATAGGGATAATAGTACTTCTACAGCAACAGAAAGCAGAGGAAATTACAACTCCACACATTTCACTGTATCACTTCCAGTTTCTGCAGTTTTCCCTTGAGAGCCACCTGAAATAAATTCATTACAAGTGGCACTTGGTTCTGTCTGTCGCATGTTGTAAATAGAGGCTGCTTCATTAAGAAACACTTCTTAAGAGGGAGAAATGCTGATGTGAGAGAGAAACTGTCGGCCGTCTAATGGCAGCGGCCGACAATATAATCAATTACGCTAATTTTGCAGTGTGCGTGGAACAAATGGCTGTGGTTCAGACTTGGCCGGGTTTTATGGGCAGAAGGAATGGATGGAGGGATGCCCGTCATTGTTTTAAAAAGGTGAGAGAGGTGATGAGAGCAATTAACCCCAATTACCAAAGGAAAGGAGGGAGGAACTTCCCTTACATGAGGAGGAAGAAGGCTGTCATCATAGAAAGTTATTCATATCCACCCAATTCAACTGTTATCAGGCCGTTAAATAGGCGTTATCAGTCGCTATAACCATCATAGATGTGTCAGTAGGGGCCTACTACACCTACTACGTTGTAAAACTGAATAAAACGTCACGTTTTGAACATAAACAAAAAGGCTTCTTTAGGTTTAGGCAATAAAACTACAACTTCTTTAGGTTTAGGCAACAAAACTATAACTCCTTTAGGTTTAGGCAAAAAAACTACAACTTCTTCAGGTTTAGACAATGAAACTACAACTTCTTTAGGTTTAGGCAACAAAATTACAACTTCTTTAGGTTTAGGCAACAAAACTACAACTTCTTTAGGTTTAGGCAACAAAACTACAACTTCTTTAGGTTTAAGCAACAAAACCACAACTTCTTTAGGTTTAGACAATGAAACTACAACTTCTTTAGATTTAAGCAACAAAACTACAACTTCTTTAGGTTTAGGCAACAAAACTACAACTTCTTTAGGTTTAGGCAACAAAACTACAACTTCTTTAGGTTTAAGCAACAAAACCACAACTTCTTTAGGTTTAGACAATGAAACTACAACTTCTTTAGATTTAAGCAACAAAACTACAACTTCTTTAGGTTTAGGCAACAAAATTACAACTTCTTTAGGTTTAGGCAACAAAACTACAACTTCCTTAGATTTAGGCTACAAAACTATAACTTCTTTAGGTTTAGGCAACAAAACTACACCTTATTTAGGTTTAGGCAACGAAACTACAACTTCTTTAGATTTAAGCAACAAAACTAAAACTTCTTTAGGTTTAGGCACCAAAACTATAACTTCTTTAGGTTTAGACAATAAAACTACAACTTCTTTAGGTTTAGGCAACAAAACTATAACTACTTTAGGTTTAGGCAACAAAACTACAACTTCTTTAGGTTTAGGCAACAAAACTACAACTTCTTTAGGTTTAGGCAACGAAACTACAACGTCTTTAGGTTTAGACAATGAAACTACAACTTCTTTAGATTTAAGCAACAAAACTACAACTTCTTTAGGTTTAGGCAAAGAAAACATACAGGTTCAGTCAATAAAACTACAACTTCTTTTGGTATAGGTAATAAAACTACAACTTCTTTAGGTTTAGGCAACAAAACTACAACTTCTTTAGATTTAGGCAACAAAACTACAACTTCTTTAGATTTAGGCAACAAAACTACAACTTCTTTAGGTTTAGGCAACAAAACTACAACTTCTTTTGGTATACGCAACAAAAATACAACTTCTTTAGGTTTAGGCAACAAAACTACAACTTCACTTCTTTAGGTTTAGGCAACAAAACTACAACTTCTTTAGGTTTAGGCAGCAAAACAGTTAGGTTTAGGCAACAAAACTACAACTTTTTTATGTTAAGGCAAAGCAAACATACAGGTTCAGTCAAAAAAACTACAACTTCTTTAGGTTTAGGTTTCACACTGTTTATACAACAGTGCCTGACTTCCGCTTCTACCATGTGAATATATGATGAAACCTACCAATGGCTGTAGTAGGTCCCTATTGAACCACATCTATGGGACTTATAGCGACTGATAACACCTATTATCCTTAACACAGTGCAAATAAATCTGACTAAAAGAATGCAAAGTGTTTAAACACCATGTCATCCTCCAGAAATCACATCCAAACATCGGGAAAGACACAACAGTATCAAAAGTGATGCCAGCACACATCCGGCACCTTCTCATGTGGAGGAATGCAACCGTGGTCCTTCAAAGTAAAATGAGCGCTGTGTTTCCCTACTGCATGCAGAAGAGCCTAAATGCATCCCAGATGAGAGAGCCACTGTCAATCATGTGAGGGTTGTGTCCTTCATCTGACTCCACTGAGCATCAATAGGAGATGCTGGGGATGATGGTGGTGGTGGTCATGGTAAACAACCGAGCAGAGGAACTAGAACCAATGCGTCAAGATGCTTTGAGGGCTAAACGCCTCCTGTGTGATAACAAACACAGCGTTTTCCCTCTGTTTGACCCTCTGTTTCTTCACTCCAGTATCACTAGGCTAGATGTGCAGGCTATATTTCACTGAATACACACCGGGTACCAAATTAAAACCAGCCAACCCGTCACCCAGACAGCCTTTTCAATAAAGCTAACTTAGCAAGTGGAGGTGCAGAAACGTGCAGCTAAGAAATGTCAATAATAAAAATAATACCTGGAAAAAATAAATCAAAGTTAAGTCATTCCGCTACACGCGAGCTGAGTGATGAGTCAAAAAGAAACATTGTATTTTACCAGTTCGAACGCGTGTGATAATCCGCCGCTCTAATATTCCATCTCCGGTGTGATGAAGTGATTTGACAGGACGGACTGAGCTGCTGGTGTCGCCCTGGTGAAGCCCTGGTGTCGCCCTGGTGAAGCCCTGGTGTCGCCGTGCTGCTCGTCGTGGCCGCTGCTTGTGATGGCGTTAGCTCTGCAGGGCCACAATGAAACTACTGCTGCCTTCACGAGCTGTGGGAAATATCATAATGAGGCAGGAGTACACAACCTACAGGAACCAACAAAAAGGTTGTAGGTTAAATAGAAGATTTATCTGAGGAAATAAGACAGGGAAAGTCTTGTAGTCGAGCTTACAAATGTGATGTTCAAAGGATAGAGGACACACAAGTTTTGATTTAACTAAACTGCAGCCCATGTCATTTGTATTCCCTGTGACAAGAATTGTTCTCGTTAAATATTTCATTTGTTATGTGTTTTCAAAAAATTAAACAACTGTGCGCTATTACAAATAAAGTATTCTTACTTTGTTATTTGTGTTTGCTTTTATTACCACACTTGATTGTCCTGACAACTCAGAATCACAGAGCTTTTCAGAAGCAAGTGAAGGGCGCATAACGGGCCCGGTCCTTTGACTGGCGGGACGCCCGTCCAATCAGAGGACAGCGGAGGGTGGTAGGTGGGCGGGACAGGGATGGAAGTGGTAAGTGTGTGTATGTAAACAGATTTCTTTTATTAAGATGTCTAGTTAACGTGGACTTTATACAGATATCACAGCAAAAGTAATGTAACCTAGACTTTTATTAGCATTTAGAGGTTTAATAACAAAGGGTATATAAAAAAAAAGTATGATTAGGTCTCAATAAAAAATATAGTAACATAGAAGCTACCTTGTACCTTGATGGCTATATTTCTGAAAGGTTTAAATGTAGTTTTTGTAATAGGTGGCTGATAACCTGCTATATTTCTGTTAGTCTTCTAATGAAGTGAAAAACAGCTGTATGAGCTGCAGGCCATGTTTAGTTTTTTAACTTAACGTTGGAGCTCCATCTTCTGTCTACATGCAGAACAACACTTTAATGCCAGACAGCAGCAAGCTGCCTCAGGACACCGCTCAACACTCATTTTATAACTTATCTATCCATTTTCCTTCAGTTGTTATGTGGTTGCTGAACTGTAATGAGCTGAAAGTTGTGTATAGGGTGATGTGTGTATTTGCTAAAATATTGGGGCATCTATTTGGAGAAGTTCCTCCCTGTTCATAGCAACATAAAACAGAATAAATGGAAACTGAGTTGTTTTTTCCACATTTGATTATTTTAATTATTATGTTATACTGGCTTAAAGAGCAGCTGATCATATACACAAGTCAAGTCAATTTGATTTATATAGCCCAATATCACAAATCACAAATTTGCCTCAGGAGGAGTTACAATCTGTACAGGATACGACGGCCTCTGCCCTTTGACCCTCGTTTCAGATAAGGAAAAACTGCCCAAATAAACCTCTTTAATGGGGGAAACATGGAAGAAACATCAGGAAGAACAACAGAGGAGAGATCCCTCTCCCAGGACGGAGACATACAATAGATGTCATGTACAGAATAGACCAATATCATTAAAAATTACAATATAGACAATCCATATGACAGAAATGAGCATGCTGCTGTGTCAGGGGCACTCGTTTAGAATAAAACACAAAATATTAACTATATATACTGCTGTATACTGATGTCTTTTAGAGCTGTCAGTAAGTGAAAATAGAAGACGAGTCTGTAACCACCAATAGCCAACCAAGGGGTTTGGGCTCACTGATCTGTAGGCCTTTTCCACAACAGACATTTTGTACATACCATAGCAGGGAAAGTTACAACAGTGACATCAATAATAATGACTGTATTTCATTTAGAGTTCAATGCTCTCGGTAGTGTGTATGCTGTCTCACTGGAATGACGAACTGAGCCGTAGTTATTGTTATTTGGGTTAGGGTAACTTCACAATAAGCTGCCTGAGGAAACGTCTCAACAAACTTAAGACACAGTTGAAAACACATTTTTTTTTAGGAATGACCTAAATAGCCTCTGAACTTACTGTATTTGTTTAGTCTGGGTCTTTACTGTCATATTGTAGCCTCAGTGCTGTGTCAGAGTTGTTGTTTTTTACCTTGATCAAAATTACTTTTTAGTAGAAATTCACCATGAATAAAATAATAATACAACTAATGAAAACTGGCACATATATCAACTATTAGCAGCCTCATTAGAAAACTAAGATCAGCATGAGCCTTAATGGGAAATCCATATCAGTGAAACCCTAGAACTTTATTAAGAGCTGTGCTATGAATGAAGTACAGCCTTTACTGCCTTACCAGACCCTCTGCTAAATAGAGAACCAGTTGCTGTGTGATGTCTGCAGGTCGGTTGCTCAGTGTTGACAGCCTCGCTGCCCTCTGCCAGCTTCCCACAGCTCATAACCTACAGCTGCTCTGACAGAACGGAGTCACTCTCTGACCCATACTCACACGCTGACATCATCCACCGACATTATGAAACTGATGATGGTAATAATGAACCTGATACGGAATTGGAATTTATCAATCGCCACTACTGCATGTATAATCTCATGACGTAGAGTAGTGATGCTGTTAGTTACACATGTGTTGGACGTATCAAAACGTAGTGTTTTTTTCAGTTTCAGCTGTGCTGGACATTTAAAAAAAAGTCTAGTTTAGTTTCCCCCAGGTCATGTATGGGCCCAGTTTGGGGCCAATTGTTTTCCTCAAAACTAATAGCAGAGAAATTTGTTTGTAAAGTAACTACATTAGGCTACAATATTTAGCCATTTCAGCCAGATTACTGTCATCTATTTACACATAATCAATTATTTCTTGGTCGTGTTTAGAAGGTAACCCACAAGTTAATACCTATCCTTAACCATTGGAGGTCAATGCCTAACCTTAACCATTGTTGGTCAATACCTAACCTTAACCATTGGAGGTCAATGCCTAACCTTAACCATTGGAGGTCAATACCTAACCTTAACCATTGGAGGTCAATGCCTAACCTTAAACATTGGAGGTCAATACCTAACCTTAACCATTGGAGGTCAATGCCTAACCTTAACCATTGGAGGTCAATACCTTACCTTAACCGTCAATGCCTAACCTTAACCATTGGAGGTCAATGCCTAACCTTAACCATTGGAGGTCAATGCCTAACCTTAACCATTGGAGGTCAAAACCTAACCTTAACCCATTGGAGGTTAATACCTAACCTTAACCATTGGAGGTCAAAACCTAACCTCAACCATTGGAGGTCAATACCTAACCTTAACCATTGGAGGTCAATGCCTAACCTTAACCATTGGAGGTCAATACCTAACCTTAACCATTGGAGGTCAATACCTAACCTTAACCCATTGGAGGTCAATACCTAACCTTAACCATTGGAGGTCAAAACCTAACCTCAACCATCTCGCAAGAGATATGGAACTTGTGGATTACCTTCTAGACATGACCTTATTTCTTTTTCTACAAAGAAAAGACATTTCTGTGTGAGTCTGATCTAAATTGTTTATGACGCAAGAAGAGGTGAAAATTTGCCAGCATAATTTTTTAATTTTTAATTTTTCTATTTTTTTTTCACCTGTGAAAACAGGTGAAAAAAAGGTTTGGCAGGTGATATTTTCCTTTTCGTCAGGATCATTTTTTCCAAGTGTTTGTTGTTGTAATACTCATTTCGGCCACAAGAAACTGAAGTGCACCCACCACTTCTAAATAGGACTAAAAGCATTCATGTTTTCTTCCAGGTGAGTTTTAATTTATAAAACCTAAAACACAAAAAAATGTACCTGAATATTGCAACAAATATAGAGAAAATGATGAATAAATAAAGGTACTTAGTAAGATTATCCTGGGAAAACCTCTTTTTCAACTGTTCTTAAGTCATTAACACATTAACATTATCACTTGCCTCTCAGGGCTTCCATACATGTAGTACTGTATGTCATCCAGGAAAACTAACTATAATTCATCCTTTTTATCCTGAAATCTCAACCTGATTTTGACCACATTTTATTAACACATTGGCTAGACTTACTTCCTGCTGTCAACTTCTCATAACTAATTTGAGCCTCTTCCCACAGCAGTGCTGGTGTAACAGAAGGGTGCTGCAGAAATTCTGTTAACAAATCTTTATTGTACAAATAAAGTCAATAAAAACACTTTTCACAGCAATTTGACTCACAGACTTTGGTTCTGCAAAGTGTATCGACATGTAAAAGTACAGTATATACAGTAGATGCATCAATACAGACTTTAGATTTAGGACTAGCATCAGCTAGCATGACATGGTTGGTACTAATGGATTCCTTAGGTTTTTATAGGTTCATATGATATCCGTACCTTCACTCTAGCTCTGGAAAAAAAAACCTGCTACAGCCTCGGATAAGCAGTAAAGTTGGTCGGGTCTCAGAGACAAAGAATCCTGCACGCTGCACCAACTTCCAGAACACCAACAAGCTGAGAAAAGAAACTATTCCCAAACCATGTTCATTAATGTGCTGTTATAAAAGCCTCCACTCTTCTGGTTTCAGTCTGTCCACCAGGTGTTGAACCTGCTGAAGGGATTTGCTCCCACAAGAGCATCAGTAAAGTTCAACACTGCTGTCTGTTAGCATCTTCAAGCTTATTGATTTGGTTTTCACCCACAATTCCTCTCACTAATATCATCTCCAGCAACAGCAGGCAAAATCTTTATAAAGTGTATTATAATATTATAATAATGAATGAATGCAGCTTTAAGGCCTGAAACATTCTCTGGTAAATCACACTCATTTCAGTCATTTCAAGCGTTGTGTACGAAAATCTGTTTCCTGGATTTCTTGCGTGAGTTACTGCAGCAAATAGGTGCTATGTAAGAGGATGAAGCCGCCTCTTAATTAGCATTTTCATTAGGTTTTGCACATGTGCCACGGCACCAGTTTCACCAGATTCACCAGTTTCACCAGATTCACCAGTTTCACCAGTTTCACCAGTTTCACAAGTTTCACCAGTTTCACCAGTTTCACTAGTTTCTAGCTATAATGGCTCCTTGAGAAGCAAGATTTGACTTGTCATTTGTAATGTCATACCTACTGACGTATGGAGTATATTTCATTCTTAACATTACATAAAGTGTAATGAGTTATTTCATTCCACTGACAAAATAAAATAAGCTGGCGATATTTAACACACTGGAACAAAAGCAAAGATGTCATATAAAAACAAACTTGTACAAAAGAGAAGTGAAAAAGGGTAAAAAAATACTTACACACAAACTGATGTATAAGTGTTCAGAATCTGGGTATCTGGAAAAGTAGACCCATAAAAACAAAGTCTAATCTGGACTTCAACTGGAAGCACAGATGTTTGACTTTTTTGAAAAGTCCTGAAAAATACTGACTGCCTCATGAGATGTGAGCTCAGACCTGAGCTGCTGCCGTTCATCAGTCCATCCTGGTGATGCCGACGACGTCCGCTTTCCACGGAAAGGTGTCAAAGAAGACTGGCTTCACACCGCCGTCCTTCTCACTGAAAAAGAAAAGATGGAAACAATCAGGTTTGAGCCTCAGTACAGATGTAGAACAACTGTTTGGCTGAAAAACAGCACAGCTTGCTACTGAATATTTAAATTCAACTTGTTTTAGAACAGTGAAAAAAATATGCCAACGTTAATCAACTTGTTGTAAGAGTGTATTTCGTTGCTGAGTTAACCAAGCAACACAATTATTATTAATGTCTACATACCAGAATATATCAGGTAGCTTTCATATTCAGGATATTATTCTTTCAAGTGACAAGGCTCCAAGTACAGGTATTACAGTATTATGAAACACTATTAGAGACTATTTTTGCAGTAATTAACTTGAACTCTGTCATTCAGCTACTCAGTCTGTGTGTGCTGTGTTGCAACCAGCTAGCTAACATGAGTAAAAAGCTAAATGTGTGTGTTCTAATATCCAAACATTTGACCATTATTTTGGTTGTGATATACAACTTCCTACCTACAAAAAAGTAGTTTCATAGTGTAGTAGCTAAACTCCACAAACAGAACTCTATTCATCTCTATTGTTTTGGAGACAGATACCTCAAAACCTGGACTAATAAATCTATCTGCGTTGTTGGATACCACTAGAGATAAGCATTTTTTTTTCAATTTAGGTGAACCGACTCTTTAAAAAGTAAAAGTGCTGGGGCTCACCTGAGGTCGGGTCCCTCTATGTCTTCGATGGTGTCAGGCAGGGGCTTGTTGGCGGTCTCAGGTAGCAGCAGGATGAGGCCAGAGCCCAGCAGGGGGCACAGGCCACACAGAACCATGGGAGCCTGCGGACTGATGTTCCTCAGAAGGGACAACATGGGAGCCAGGACCCCCCCGGTCCGGGCACACATGGAGCCGATACCGATCCCATTCTGTCTGTGAGGGACGGACAAAGAGAGTCAGAACCTAAAGGGCAGAGAAATCTTTGACCTATGTTGATCTCGATCTGATAGAGCACGTATCCTGCCTTTGTGTAGAACATTTGTTAACATGGACACATTATAATATGCACGAGGGCTGTTGCCATGTTATGATTCAGCATATTGTTTTATGCTAAATGCAGTACCTGTGAGGGTTTCCGGACAATATCTGTCATTGTTTTGTGTTGTTAACTGATTTCCAATAATAAATATATACATACATTTACATATACCAGCATATTTGTCCACTCCCATATTGATAAGAGTATTAAATACTTGACAAATCTCCCTTTAAGGTACATTTTAAACAGATAAAAAATGTGTGATTAATTTGTGGATTAATCACGATTAAATATTTTAATCGATTGACGGACCTAATATGCACATAAACATTGGTCGATGGACATAAATTAAAACCCTTAACACCTCTCACCTGGTGAAGAAAGCTCAACAGAAGCTTTTCTTCCTGAGAAAACTGAAACAGGGACCCAGTCCCTCCCAAAGTCCACACTCACAGACTTTGAGGTGCCTTCCCACAAAGTCTGTGAGGGTTTAGGACTGTCCCACTGTCAAATCCTCAAGTCCTTGAGGTCTCTCTTGCAGACACATTGAGTCCTTTATGAACACTTTCCGTTAGTCCTCATTTCTGCAGACTCTGCCTGACGGAGTTACCCACAATTCATAACGTTGTGACGTTAAAAACAGGGTTACCACGGTTACCAGGGGAAGCCTGAAGGCGTTAGACCATATTACACATCTGGTTTACTCATCAACCATTTCTTTTAATTTTGCTTAATGAAGTTTGAAAAAAAATAAGATGATTTTTTTGACAGTTACCTCTAGTCTCGTAATGCAAGAGCCTGGCAGACGTTCAAATAGGCAGTAAAAAACATTAAATAACAACCCACAATTAGCGTTGTCAAAGTGATGTTGCGGCAAAGTGCTGTCCTATTGTCATATTTATACCATTACAAGCCCTAGCAGCCTCTCACACTATTTACCAGTTGACCTCAGTGAAGTCCCTGAAGGTTGAGGGTTTAAGGCCTCAGGGGGGGGGGGCACTGTGATCGGGTCAGGCTAACCTTCCCTCTCAGCTCCTAATAAACTTTTACAGAAGCACCATGGACCCGACCCACCCAGGTCACAGTCTGTTTGTCCCCCTGCCATCGGGGAGGAGATGCAGAACCATCAAAGCCAGAACCCCCCCCACACACACACACACAATAAAAGTATCTTGATCTTTTTACATATTAACATGTTTACAGCCAGTTATCTGAGCATTACGCAATACTCCTTGACCTGACATATCGGGATTAGAGCTGTGAAACAATTAAAATATTTAATCACAATTAAATCACACATTTTTTATCTGTTTAAAATGTACCTTAAAGGGAGATTTGTCAAGTATTTAATACTCTTATCAACATGGGAGTGGACAAATATGCTGCTGTATGCAAATGTATGTATATATTTATTATTGGAAATCAATTAACAACACAAAACAATGACAGATATTGTCCAGAAACCCTCACAGGTACTGCATTTAGCATAAAACAATATGCTCAAATCATAACATGGCAAACTGCAGCCCAACAGGCAACAACAGCTGTCAGTGTGTCAGTGTGCTGACTTGACTATGACTTGCCCCAAACTGCATGTGATTATCATAAAGTGGGCATGTCTGTAAAGGGGAGACTCGTGGGTACCCATAGAACCCATTTACATTCACATATCTGGAGGTCAGAGGTCAAGGGACCCCTTTGAAAATGGCCATGACAGTTTTTCCTCGCCAAAATGTAACGCAAGTTTGGAGCGTTATTTAGCCTCCTTCGCGACAAGCTAGTATGACATGTTTGGTACCGATGGATTCCTTAGGCTAAAACCTAAAAATCACAAATGGCGTTAAAGAAATTAGTGGCGTTAAAATTAATTTGCGTTAACTTTGACAGCCCTTAGCTTATACATATCACAGATATCGACATCAGCTGTACTATAAAGCATTCTGTCTGGCATTGGACTGTATGTAGACTGTATGTAAACTGTGTTATCTTGAGCTCTGAGGGAGTGAAACTCTTTAACACTGCACCTTTAACAGTAGCTGCTCAGTTATGCAGACAGTCTCCTTCTGCCTGAGTCTGCTGAGGAGACACAGATACGTGTGAATAACTAAGAAAGAGACTCGGAGTGCTCCGTGATAAATGGACGGCATGGTCAAATCAAGACAAAGCTGCCAAAACGTTATCTCTGTCCCATAAAGTCCTTCGCACACCCGACAATAAGTATAGACGGCTGATTGCTTTGAGTCAAATGGCTTTTATGGCATCAAGCCTCAATTACAACACAGCTGGCTTTACTTCAGAATGGACATCACACAGGGTGATAAACCACTGAACATCGTACAGCCTGTCCCAGGCCATTCAGAGACATCCAGGACAGGATCAGGAGGCTTGTTGGGAAGCTTTTTAGTCAGGAACACAGGGGAGAGTTTGGGAGGGAAACACTCACCTGATGACAGTGGGGAACACCTCAGCTGAGTAGACGTAAATAATGGAAAGAGAGGCTGTGATCCCGAACTTCCCAATCATGGCCAGCGCGGTTTTAATGACAGACAGTTCTAGAGGAGAGGGCAAAGAAAAGTGAAGGGGAAGCTTCTGACAGACTGGAAACATGGACAAAACATGGAACATGAAAACCAGCATATTTCCCACCTTATTATTATTATTATTATTATGGATTTTTTGCCCAATGATGCCAAGAACATTCTACCTACTGCCACTTTAATGTCCCTGTTTGGACAGTCTACGAGGAGGTCTACTACAGTATGCAGCTGAGCTGTACATGAGCATGCGTGTCCGTACCATCGGGGATGAAGATGGTCAGCAGGCAGGCCGTGCCACCCACAGTCAGGAAGGCTATCTGGGAGAACTTGCGGGAGCGGTTGAGGGTGAACAGGGTGATGGTGCGTGCCGGAATCTCTACCAGGCCAAAGATCATCTGGGTCAAATAGATGTTCATTCCATAGCTAGAAATGTTGAGAGACAGGCCGTAGTACACGAGCACGTTGGCGAACCTGAGACGGACGGGAAGAAGTAGAAATATAGCGTCATTTTGGAGGACAGATTAATGCAACTTCATATAGATGTGTAACCTCGTTCTTCATAATATAACCAAAGCACTGTCCCTGTATTCAGCAGACAGGTGAGACTAGATCTCAACACCTGGTGGTCACCCTACTGGGCGATGATGTTGCAATGGAACCAAAAATTGGCTTTCACTTCTTAGAAATATACGTTCTCTGGCTGGAGGTGCTGTTCCCATGCATAAAAGGAGGGAGGTGGCGTGGCCGTGGCCTTGTAGTCAGTTTAAGCCCTGCCACATACGCCGTGTGGCGTTTGTGTTCATGAGTTGGCTCTGGATTTTCCGTTCATACGTGCGCTTTGCTACCCAGATGGTCAAGGACAGGTTAGCCCGAGCAGGTCTGACATCCATCGGTGATGATCTTGGAGATAGTGACATCATCTGTGCACTTCCTGATGTAGCCAGTCACAGATGCTGCATCCTCCTCCAGCTCTGTTACATGTTCACAGGCCGCAGCTTCCTTGAACATGTTCCAGTCTGTTCAGAGGGTCTTGTAGAGCTGAGGTAGCTCCAGCCGGCCACTCTGATCTGCTTTAAAACCAGTTTAACCCGTTTTAACAACTGGTCTGTAAACAGGAGTTAGTATCACAGAGACGTGGTATGAGTAGCCTGAGTTGGGGGCGGGGTGCAGCCTCGTATGAGTGTCAGATGTTTGTATAAGCCAGGTCAGGACCTCCGGAATAGTCAGGACTCCTCTGGTTGCAAAGTTTAAACCTCTTTAATATTCAATCATTTATATTATTCAACAGCTGGTCTGGTTATTCATTTGCTGTTCTGTTTTTCTTAGGTTTTGTAAAACTGGTTAAAGTGTTTGTTATTTTTGTGGAAGAAAAAAAAAGTTTTACTCCCAAAGTTAAGTTATTTATTGACGTATTTTATATGTCGTAGAACAAAACGTTAAAATCTCTTCAGCAAAAAACTCATTCAAAAAACCTATTGACTTCCAGACGAGGGAACCAGAGGTGCTAAAATGATAACTAATTTCTGGGTTTTAGGACTCATTCTTGTTACACTCTCTAGGCTACATATCTACAAACTATCAGACTAGTCACAGGAAGTTTATCATTATCATACTGTCGGTGATGTGCCAGTGTTTTTGTTCCGGTGCTTTGTACGGAGCTGACACCGGCTCACTCTCTCTCATCCCCGGTTCTCTGAAGCTCTGTACGCCGATGAGATGATGTACGCTGAGATCCGATCACAAAGTGGTAACCGGAGACGCATGTTTAGACGCATTCTAATGCCAGGTGTGAACCGACGGGTTAGAGCTGTCCACTTGTGATCGGTTCACTGAGGACGCATGTTAATGCCAGGTCTGAACAAGGCCTTAGGAATGTGGGAGGGCAACAAAACTCCCTCCTCGCCCCTCAGGTTATACACAGGGACTACGGAGTTCTGCTGTTTGGGTGTGTCATTATAAAACACAAAAAAATACAAATTAAAAAGTCTTACTGCAGCACTACAGGATAACAGTTACTGCCGAGTGGAAAGACCTCTTGAACTGATCCCAGTGTATCTATTGTGAGCACACTTGCAGTACAGCATGATACAGTTCTCTGACCATTGGCGTTCTACCCTACGTTGCCAAACTGTATCAACTCTGTAGAGCTTTGATGGTGTGTCAAATGTTGGCTTAACATGGACATTAGGCCAAAAATGCTAGACACAAGAATGTATTCATGATTTAAACACGGATATAAAGAGAAACGGGAATGCTCTGCTCATACTCACCAGAGATAAAAAACAATCAAAGACTGCTTCCTCATTTTTGGGGTTCGGATAAGGTCTATGAATGAGTATTTTCTCTTCACTTCAGTTTTCTCTTCAATTTTATTGACCTGGTGAAACAGGGAGACTTTGGAGTTAGGGCAATAAAGTGACCAAACACAGCACTGTTGAAGTAGTTTGCATGTATAAATGGTACTGACTGATGGAAACAGTTATGCAAATTAATAATGGTTGCTTCAGAGTGATGTCATGCAGTTAGTGCTCTCTCACTGCTACTAAAGCAAGAGGAGCTATTCAGCATTGTGCAGCGATGATCAATGAGGTGATCTACAAAAAAACCCAGGCACCAGAAAAAATGGTGGCATTGTACATTTCTGCACACCTCGGGATACTTTGAATGTCGACGTTTCTGAACCAAAAATATGTCTCATAAATACGTTTGCCTCGTGTTACACTTGCAGAAACGCACAATGCCCCATGGTTAACGTTGTGAAACGATTGGTTAGGTTTAGGCAACAAAACTACTTGGTTAAGGTTAGAAAAAAGATCATGGTTTGTGTTAAAATAATAAAATAACAACCGAAACAACGTAACTAGTGTAAATAACTAACAACCGGCCTTGGTGGACTTTATTATGTAAGCAAATCTAACAAATCTAACAATCATAGACTGTACATAAGAAGTGGACGTAGTCACCGTGACATCACCCATTGGTTTGTGGACTGCTGTTTTGTAGCATCCAGTTCGGCATTTTGGCCGTCACCATCTTGGTTTTTGCAACCAGAAGTGAGAAAAGAGGGTGGAGCTAAGTACAACCAAACGATGAATAAGACATTTTTAGGCGACCAAAAATGTTATAATTAACTTTCATGAGCTGAAAACACTCTGTGAAAGGGTTAAAGTTGTAAGAGGACAACACGGACAACTCCCAGACCGGACAACGCCGTGGTAGCGACCTGTCAATCACAAGGTAGCCCCGCCCTAAAGCATCCCCTGCTTTATGGTCTATCTGACTCTAAATGGGACCATAATTTACTAAATGAACATCATGCTGTACTGAAGAAGACTTGAAACTAGTGATTGAGACCATTAACTCATGTTTACAATGTTTACTGAGGTAATAAATCAAGTGAGAAGTAGGGTCACAAAAAAACGCATTCAATGTATCTGTGGTTTGCAGAAATGTACAATGGTAACAATTTTTGTGCCGACTGGGCAGCTACAAATCATGATTAATTAATCAATGCTATATTTCTGGCTATGATGGGTATTTGTAATTATTGTTGACATTTCTAAAAGATTGAATCAAAGATATCTATAGACTAGTAAATAATAAAATGAATCTCTACCTGGCACATCTCCAAATCTTTGGTGATGGGTTTCCCATTCATCTGTGCTGCTTTCTGGATCAGTTCCCATGCTTCCGCATTTCTGTTACTGGCCATTAACCAGCGAGCTGACTTTGGCAACACCCTAAAAATTCAAAGTCAAATTGCTCAGATGGCCTACTTACAAACACTTTCATAGACATTTCACACTATGGATAAATTGATTTATTATAGCAAGAAAAAGGACAACACTTGAAAACTTAAAGTAGCCATTATTCAGGTTTGTTTGAGTAAAGTAAAGTAAAAATGAGTGCTTTCTTCCTTCTTGTTAACATAGACACATAGGTAACGCTGCCATACTCTCGTGGCTAACGCTAGCTAGCCACATTTCGAGGGACAACTCTCTTGACTCTCTCACCGATCTTGGCTGGTTTTATTGGATTTTACCTTGCTTCACTTTTAACACTGTTTTATTCGTTTAAAACTAGAACCGATATAGCTGTTTTTACTGGCTGCTATCTGGCCTCGCTCCTGTCTGATTGACTAGACTCGCTAGGTTTGTTTATAGCCCGCTGGCTAGGCTTGTTTTACCTGCCAAAACTTGGCAGAAATGGTGTCGACCACTGAACTCAGCAACATCAAAAACAAGATGGTTTTCCGTCCCCCTGTTTGAGCCTGACAACTACCTCCCCTCCCCCTGGAAAACGCATTCTCATTCATATCCCAGCGCCGCAATGCTTCGAATACCCTCAAATATTTCTTACCGAAACTTCGAAGCCCAAAAAATGGTATTCGGGACAGCCCTGGTAATATTGGTACCCTCCATAACTGCCTGGCTGCTATTAAGCAATGGATATCACTTAATTTCCTTCAGCTAAAGTCAGACAAAACAAGGTTCTTCTTATTGATCCTTATAAGTTTGTCTCTGACCCTCACTAAACCCTCCACAAGACACGTGATGGTAATCTTTGACTAGAATTTGAACTTTGACCCACACATAAACAAGCATGTCCAAACCTGCTTTTTCCAACTCCGGAACATCACAAATCCTCTGTTTTTTGTATAAGTAACTTTTCTCTATATCGCTGTATATGTATGTTTCTTATTGTTCTGTATCGGTGTTCTGTGAAGCATTTTGTTTCAAAAGGTGCTTTAAAAAATAAAATCTTACTTAACTATAAATAAGATGTAAAGCAAGAGGCACACAGAGAGATTCTCCTCAAAGCAGGTATTTGCATGTTCCCTTACTGCTACCCTAAAAGTATGAGAGGAATTTGGCACCAAGCATGCATGACTTGGAGCTACACGTTTTGTTTTCAATCATAGGGGAAGAAAAGGGATCTCCATCATAGACGTTAACAAAGCACAAAACAACCCAGGCAGTCTGTTATTGAGTTTGAAGATACACACTGCATCAGATCTGGGTCACACTGCTGCTCACCCACCAGATGTAAGCGATGAAGAGGAAACCAGGTGCTGAGATAGCCAGCTGCAGTTTACGCCAGTCTCTTATGAGGTACGCCACTCCGGCCAGCAGAATGTAGCCGAAGCCGAAGAAGTAGTCGGTGATTATACCGGCCAACATCCGCTGCTTAGATCCTGTCCATTCTGTGCCTGTATGAGACACAATCGGGACATATGAATTACACGTCATACTGTATGTAGATATGACTATTTAGCTCGTCCAGAGCCACAGAAGACATTATACTGTTTTCACAGAATTAGTAGAACTTCTCATTACTAGTTGGGCCTTTTGGGGAAAATCAGTGGACTGTCCCTTTAAGATTTTATTTTTTTTTAACCCTGGTTATTAATCCATCTCTATAGAGAGCTACAGGATTGAGTCCTAAATCTGGAAATGAGTCAGTATTTTACCACTTCCTGTTCCCTCGTCTGGAAGTCAATTGGTTTTTAGTTAGATGCTTGAAATAAGGTCTGTGGTTAACACAAGCTTAAGAGATTTAACGTTTTGTTCTACGATATAAAATACGTCCGTGAATAACCCACTTAAGCCTTGACGTGTCTTAAAAAAGGTGGTTGCTAACAAGTGGCTAAATGAGACTACTAAATGCCATCACGCCGACCAAGTTGTTTATACTCACGCTCATGCGACCGTAGTGTAGTTCGTTTACAGCCTAACGTCAGCTTTTTACTTCTGGTGATTGCATTTACACTTCAAAAATCATAAAGTGGTGTTTATTTGTGGAGATTATCTTGCTGAACAAAACGTGTGTTTACCACAGAGCATATTTTCTGCAATAATCCAAAACCCAATGGAACAATCCCATTGGCTTTTTGTGGAGGGAACCCAGGGTGATGCTAACTTCCTGGTTGGCCTACAAAAATACGTCATCCCTGCAGCACTCTACGAACAAAATAGAGTTACAGTATTTAAACATTTTAAACAGACTGCCTTTTTTTTTTTTTAAACTTCTCTCTGGAGAGACACTGACCTAGGACAAAGGCATTCATGATGACTCCAGAGATGGATGTTCCAACTACAAAGCGAAGCACAATGTAGATGTAGAAATTGGGGGCGAAAGCAGCGCCAACCCCAAAGACGGTCTGGATAGTCAGGCTAACGAGAATGATCATCCTGCGACCGTACCTGGAACAAGACAAGACAATTCATTCCATGTAAACAAAACTTGAATGTTGTACTGATGCATACAGTAATTCTAAGACAGCACATGATGAATTAACAGTTCTAGAAAGTATCCTAAGTAGCAAGGAGTCATCTATTACATCATGCTCTGAAGGTGGATGGGTGTCAACAAACTTACTTATCAGCTAAGCTCCCAAACACAGCAGCTCCAACTAGGAGGCCAAACATGTACACGGAGGAGCCCAAGTGGTTCAGGTTGGAACTATCACAGACCAGGTCCCACTGCAAGAAGCACAGACAAGTGATTCAATGAAAACATTTTTTATTGTGGAATATTTACCTGCTCAGTCTGAGAAATAAATCCTGAAAATAAACAACATGTAACCAATGTGGAAAGCATCTAGACGAGCCGACGCACGGCGCGCCACAGGAGAAAGAAGGTGAGAACGACGCTGCTGTAATTTATCAATACAACATCTCCTTCACGTCCCTTTTGTAAAATAATAAGTGAACTGTTCGCCATAACTTGTTTTAAGTTGTGAACAAATATAATTAATGGAACATTATTTAAAAGCTTTTGCATATTCTGCACCCTCAGCCTGGAATTTGCTCCAAAATGACCTGAAAATCGAGGAGCTGGTATCATTAAACATGTTTAAATCTAACATGAAGGCTTTAGAAGCAGACTCTATGGCATGCCAATGTGTTTAGCTTCCCTTGTTATACAGCTGACTCTCAGAAAAGTTCCTTTTTGTCCCCTCGTTTGTCTTTAGATAGTTCTCTTTTAATGCAAATTTTAGTGTTTGTGAGCTGTGATTTTGTCTCTGTTTGTGTCTGCAACTTTGTGTTCTTGCTGCTGACTGTCTTGGCCAGGTCTCCCTTGGAAAAGAGGTTCTTAATCTCAATGGGACTAACCTGGTTAAATAAAGCATAATACTTAATCAGTGTTACGATTAAGAAGGGTCCTTGGAAATTTTCTCCCCTTCACGGGGTCCCTGGCCCCAAAAAGTTTGAGAACCCCTGATTTACAGAATATACAGCTAAGGGTCCTGATATTATCCACAGCTGGGACGTTACAGAGCCCCGCACATCTTCCCATCAAGGGCGATACTGGAGGACTGGCCAACTTCCAGAAACTTCTAAACCAACTGCAGATCTGACTGCAGCTGAACTGTCACATTTCCAACTGCTTTGTCCAATCACATCATTTTGTTTGTGTAACTGCTCCGGCTGCCCCCCCCCTCAGGTTAATGTGTTACAAAACATAACAGGGTGTGTGGGAAGGCTGGAAGATGCCTGCACTGCGAGAGTCCATCTCTGAAACCTCACTGTGTTTACATGCCTCAGGTATCACCATAAAACGGCTAAGCCCCTCCACATCCCTTACCTGCATGGAGTCCTCATGTTAAACACATCCGGTGAAAACGTAGATTTTCAGTAAATTAAAATCCTGAATTGAGAGGCTGCCAGAGAGGCTTTTGGTTTTCCACTCACCTCAGTTACTATGGTGCTTTGGAAGGTCTCGTTGCTGTACTCCCAGCCCCCCGGGCAGCTCCCAGTACGGTGTCCATCCCCAAGAGCTACAGCACCGCTGTGGTTCAAGGGAACCATGCAGGACAGCTCAGGCCGGCCATCAGGGGCGGACAGACGGCTGAAGTTGAAGTTCGAAGAGGACGGAGCGCCTGCCAAAGGCCTCGAAGAGCGGCATAGATGCGGAGGAATGGCTCCAGTGAAGACAGAGACCAGCATGTGGAACGCCAGAAAGATCTGAGGTAGACAGATCCATACATACAAGACCTTCTGGAACTTCCCAAAGCCTCCAATAACACAGAGGATTTGATCAAAGTTCATTTTTCTGGCGCTGAAGATGTGCTGCTCTGTAACTGACCAGGTCTGACTCTGAGAGGCCTGAAGTGCTCCCAAAATGGAGCCGCAGAAGGTGCACAAGCAGATAGAGGCAGAGGGCGAAGTGTCAGTCAAATGTCTGAGATAAATGAAGGAATATCTGTACCACGCTGATGTTTAACAGGTAGAGACCGTGTCCTCATTCACTCCTGAGATGTGCTCCAGTGGGAGAGCAACCTGTGGCTATCTGCAGTGAACTGTGCTGCTCTCTGAGAAGGACTAGGAGCTCCAGCCAGAGGGAGGTGTTTGCTCTGCGTGGGAGGAGCTGCCATGTGATAATGGCTCAGCTGCTGACCCTCCTTCTCTCACTCTAAAGAGTTCCATAACATAAAAGGTTTCCCTTAACCCATGTAGACTTTATACAAGAGTTTGTGGCCATCTCTTGGTGGGGACAAACCTTACTCTATAAGGACTGAAGTATCAAAACACACTGACAGAAACTTCTCATGTTTACATTGAGAAAATGCAAATGTATCATATGGCATCTGTGTTTCAGCTGGCAAACTGGTTCAATTGCTCTCAGCAGGGCGTTAACACCAGCTGAAAGACATATGGGGAGAGTTAGTTTCTAAGCTGGTGACACACAAAAGACAAACACAGCAGGGAGGGATTCATTATTATGCTCTCTGGCCACCATTATAGCTCCCATTCCTCAGCCTTATCTGACCATTACTTGCCTACGAGCTACTGTTGTGTAGTTTGACTTGTGATTATTTCTCCAGGGAAGTGACCGGAACTGGACCGGAGCTCCCTCGGGGGTAATCTGAGAGGACTGACGTTTGGTATTGTCTGATGAGGTGTGGGGGGCTCCGGTGTTTATGTGTGAAGCGTCAACACGTGAAGATCCTATTCAAGGGGTCTTTATTTCCAAAGCAGAAACACATCAGAAAAGAATCTCAGTTAGAGAGAAATTTAAATGAATACAGTCAACTAGGTGCCAACTCAGCACATACCGACCCACATGGTAAAAACAAGATCTCCCATTCAGTGCCAGTAAAGAGTGAGAGCTGCATGGTGCAAAACTAAGGCTGTCAAAATTAACGCAATAACGCGTTAAGGCAAATTTGTTTTAACGCCACTAATTTCTTTAAGGCATTAACGCAACTTGCAATATTTAGCTTTAATCGGGCTCAGTTTTAAAGCTAGAGTGAAGATACTGGTATCATATGAAACTAGAAAACCTGTCATACCAGCTTGTCAGGAAGGAGGTTAAATAACGCTCCAAACTTATGCTAAATGGTGAGGAACTGGCATGGCCCTTTTCAAAGGGGTCCCTTGACCTCTGACCTCCAGATATGTGAATGTAAACGGGTTCTATGGGTACCCACGAGTCTCCCCTTTACAGACATGCCCACTTTATGATAATCACATGCAGTTTTGGGCAAGTCATAGTCAAGATGGTGCTACAATGTGTAAAGCACAGCAGGGTAACAATACAGGCTACAGGATGCCTTACATGGTGTTGTGAAAATGTATATACATGTAAATTGGTTCTCAACCCGTTATTCCTGTTTGGCCCCTGATTTGAGCTGAAACAACGAGCTTTGATTCAGCATAATGCTGTTTAAAAGAAGAAGAAATCTATGAAAACAGCAAGTCTGTGTCAGCACACTGACACACTGACAGCTGTTGTTGCCTGTTGGGCTGCAGTTTGCCATGTTATGATTTGAGCATATTGTTTTATGCTAAATGCAGTACCTGTGAGGGTTTCTGGACAATATCTGTCATTGTTTTGTGTTGTTAATTGATTTCTAATAATAAATCTATACATACATTTACATAAAGCAGCATATTTGCCCACTCCCATGTTGATAAGAGTATTAAATACTTGACAAATCTCCTTTTAAGGTACATATTTAACAGATAAAAAATGTGATATTTATCGTGATTAAATATTTGAATCGATTGACATCCATGATTAAAACACTCTGGTGCCACAATTAAAGGACAAAGCTGGGCATATTTTTCTTGTTGCTTGAAGGAGGAGGACCAGACACAGACTTGCTGTTTTCATAGATTTCTTCTTCTTTTAAACAGCATTATGCTGAATCAAAGCTCGTTGTTTCAGCTCACATCAGGGGTCAAACAGGAATAACGGATTGAGAACCAATTTACATGTATATACATTTTCACAACACCATGTAAGGCATCCTGTAGCCTGTATTGTTACCCTGCTGTGCTTTACACATTGTAGCACCATCTTGTGGTTAGATCAAAACAACTCACCGGCCAAAAGTACAAATAATAAATCAAGACATTGGGTCCTGTGGGCTGAATTGTCACTTTGTCTTCCCCACATATGCCACATGGACACTTGAGCATGTAAACGACCCCACTGGTGGCACAAGCATTACTTTAGTGCGGGTTGTGTTATTACAATGAGCACATGAGAACTCGGAGAACTCGGGTTATCGTGGACTGTGGAATGACTTCCACAGTCTGAAGAGATGAGAATCCCTCTGAGATTTCTGCCTCTTTGAAAGTACAGGAACTTTTGGGGTGGAGTTTGCACATTTTAGGACAACGAGAGAGCATTTCTCTTTGTTTGATAACATTAAAAGTAAAGTTATGCTCTGCTGTCGGCTTCTCGACTCATTTGAAAAAAGAGAGAAGAATAAAGAGAGAGATTGTGCGAGCGAGTTAAGAGGGCGATCGGTAGAAGAGAGAGAGATGGAGCAGGATGAAGCGGTAAATGAGAGGAAGAAAAGTTATTTTCTGATTGTTTCACAGCGGTTACGTAACCCTCAAAGACTCAACAGATAATTTACTGTGGAGACAGACGCTCTTAGTTTCATTTCATTCATTCCATCCAACGTGCAGCAGCAAATATATGCAGCAGTAAATGTCGTCGCAAGTGTGAGAAAACCTTTTTTCTAAACACTAAACCGGCGGATACACTGAACTACAGGCAGAGTGTGTTTACTGCTGTGACCACCAGCAGCACTCGTCACACGTCATGTTGCTTTTTCATACGTCAGAGGACTAATTTGTTTAATCTTCACAGGTCTTTAGAGCGCGGTGGAAACACAGACAACAGTGGGCTGAAGGAACCTTTTAGCTCCTTAAAAGTAGTTCCGGGGACATAGAAGTTTTTTGGTGGAAACTGGGCTTTATATGCAAAAGAGGATGGGGTCTGAACAAATGTCCAACTCTTTCATCAGGCAGGTAAAACTAGTTTTGGGCAGGTTGTGATAATTAGAGCTATTTTTCGTAAAATTTCTGCAGTTTCCACCAATGAAAAGTTAGTCAATAAATTGCTCCCTCCTCTCCTCCAAGCACTGACTTCAGTTGGCTCAGATTAACACGCGATAACCGATAACTAATGAGCAACAAAATCAAATGTCTTCTGTTTATTAGTACTACGTTGAAACTTTTTTTCTATTCCAATTATTATTTATTCTGTCATAAAAGCTGTTCATATGAGTGAAAGTTTAAACGTTTAATGGAACATTTTAAGACTTCTACTTTGGTTTATCATCATAAGTATGTCATTATTTTGCCTAGTTGGGCTGATTTTGTCAGTCCAATCTGGCAACACTGAACCTCCGTGTTCGCTACAGCCCGCGCAACACAGTCGCACGGCAATTTGTGAAATAGTCACGTAATTTATATCTATTTGATTCGTGTACATAGACACAAATTTCTCTTTTTTTCGTGACGCTCAGCACGACTTTCAACAACGTATTTTTCTTGTGTTTTCCTACGAATGTCCAGGACCATGTGATGCACATGTCAATTTCCACTCCAGTCTTTTCAAAATAAAACAACTTAGTTAGGTTTAGAAAAGATCGCGGTTTGGGTTAAAATAACTCCGGAAGTGCTGTAACTTAAAGTACGGAAGTTACTCGACAAATAAATCAACTTTGACTTGTGGCTTCACACGGGACACGAACACCGGTCTCCTGGAAGAAAGTCCTGTGTTTTACCTTAAATACATTAATTTCGTGACTATTTCACAAACTGCTGTGTGACTATTATACATACAGTATACACAGCAGTACATGGGAACCATTAAATGTTGGTATTCATCTGAGTACTATCAATAGGTTCTGATATCTAATCAAAATAACATGGTGCAAAATGATCTCATCCCATTGAGACAAGTGATATTTTTCTTTTTTGTGTTTCACCAACATCAAAACTTTTTTTTTTTAAATATAGGTTTTAATGTATTTAAGATCTTTCACTGTGACAAATTTGGGTTAAATTCTATTTTCCAGAGTGAAAAGCTGAGATTCTGGAAGAGGAAATGTGGAAACACTAAACTGGAATGCTGGAAGCAGTGAGCAAGATCAAACAAAGAGAATAATGATGGTCTTTAAAGTTAGACACTCGCCCTCAAGCACCATGGTCACTGAGGGAGGGGGCTTGTAACACAGGACGGGATTCCCACCTGGGTCACGCATCCGGACCATCCCACCTGTGTTTGCGCCCAGTCTTCCCCCGACTTCAACTCCCCCCCTTTCTCGCCTTCGGCCCCAGCCACCAATCAGCAGCCTGCATGACAGGGCGGCTGTGATTTAACCTGAGCAGTCTCTGTTATATGTTAACCTGTGTGATAGTCAGAGTAACTTTGTTAATGTGTCTGTTTAAAGGTTAACTCGTGTATGAGACACTCGTTCAGTGGTTCAGGAATTTGGGGCAGTAGCACAATTTATTTAGAAATACATTCTTTACAATAAGCGTGCACCACATGTAGTGTTTTAAATGTCTATTTCCACAGTAGTTATGGTGGCTGCCTAAATGTATTTTGTTTCATACAGGTAAGATATAGTGCAGTCAGGTAGGCTTTTCGTTTTCCTTTCTTTTCGGCCGTTGGTAAGTAAGAGGTTTCTTTGCTGGGTTAGGAAGCGTGTTTGAATTTGTTTGTTTTATGGTTTGGCGGCAACAGTAGCCCTTCCTTTGTTCCACGCCTCCTCTCTCCTTTCTCTGTTGTATTTTGTGAACACCATACGCTAAGCAATAAACGTCAGTATTTGCCTGACTACATCGGCAGTCTTGTTGCTTCCCTTATCCCTATAGACATTTACAGGGTTGCAACAACTACACTCTTAAGATAATTACCTAACTCAGTGGTTCAGCAACCTGCGGCTCCGGGCCACATGAGGCCCTTTAGCCCCTCTCCAGTGGCTCCCTGTGGATTTTTAAAAATGGAAATGAATAACTGTTTTTTGTTTACATTTTCATTTATCATTGTTGTAGGTCTATGGTACGACGGTACGATGGAGTATTAGGGCCACATTGAGGAAAAAAAATAAATCTGAGATCTCGAGAATAAAGTCATAATATAACGAGAATAAAGTCAGAAGTTTACGAGAAAAAAAGTCGTAATATTATGAGAATAAAGTCATAATATTATAAAGTAGTAATTTTACACATTATTTTCTTTTTTTCTCGTAAAGTTATGACTTTATTCTCGTAATATTACGACTTTTTTTCTCATTAAGTTATGACTTTATCTCGTAATATTACGACTTTTTTTCTCGTAAAGTTATGACTTTGTTCTCGTAATATTACGACTTTTTTTCTCATTAAGTTATGACTTTATTCTCGTAATGTTACGACTTTTTTTTCTCGTAAAGTTATGACTTTATTCTCGTAATATTACGACTTTTTTCTCATAATATTATGACTTTATTCTGGAAATCTCAGATTTTTTTCCCCTCAATGTGGCCCTAATACTCCGTAGTACATTTGCACTTTGGCCCTCACTGCATTAGACTTATATACTATATACTTAGACTATATGCTGTGTTACCTTCATCACAATGCTCAAATGTTTTGCGGCTCCTGACAGATTTTTTTTTTTTTGCCTAAAATGGCTCTTTTGCTAGTAAAGGTAGCTGACCCCTGACCTAACTGAGGAGTCTAACTGAAGATATCTGGAGTCCCTGCAATCTGCATTAAAATCAATGGAAATGATTGACAACAAACTACAGATGTGTATTTGGCATCGGGACATTCTTTAAATTCCTGCTAAATGCCGCTGCAGGGCTGTACGTTCACTTTTCTTGCACATAGTACTAAGTGCTAGAGAGGTTGAAAGTTTTGTAGCACGAGTGGAAGTATCAAGCAAGTCCACTCTTATTATTTAAGGCATGGACGTGGGAAGTAGAGCTACAGCACCTCCTGAAAGCAGCTTTTATAAAAAACATCAAGTGATTGGTTTAAATTGAAAAGGTAACTTAACGTTAAAACTATTTTGTTCCCCCCTTTCTTACTAGAATACAGGCAATATGTTATGTATGTCACACTCAATCTTTTTAACCACCTTAAATCCAGGCTCCTAGGTGGCACAAATAAACACACCCACGCCTCTGCACAACCCTGCGGGAAGGTTTTGAAGATTTGTGAGAGTGAAAGCAGCCGAAGGGCAGGTTTCATCCTGTACTCTCTGCTCGCTGGGTGTGCCTCGGTCAAACTGACACACCTCTGCTGTGTGCTGCTATCGGACAGGGGAAAAACTGACAGCGACGTAATAACCCGTTCTCATCAGTCAAATACGGCCGCTTTGTATCTGACAGAGCTAAAGGGGG
The DNA here is from genome assembly GCA_916701645.2 of Sebastolobus alascanus. Taxonomy (NCBI): domain Eukaryota; kingdom Metazoa; phylum Chordata; class Actinopteri; order Perciformes; family Sebastidae; genus Sebastolobus; species Sebastolobus alascanus. The sequence goes on along the minus strand of CAKAOJ020000095.1, from coordinate 1,104,786 downwards.
ACTTGTGCCTCGGTATCAGATGCACAGGGGCGTCACAAAGAAGCAGTATTTGACCTGCACAACCATAGCTTGTATATAAGAAGTGGACGTAGTCATCGTGACGTCACCCATCTTGGTTTTCGGTCGTCGCCATCTTGGTTTTTTGGAACCAGAAGTGAGACGAGAAGGTGGAGCTAAGTACAAACGAACGCTGAATAAGACATTTTTAAGCGACCACAAATCTTACAATTAACTTTCATGAACTGAAAACACACTGTGAAAGGGTTAAAGTTCTGAGACAAAAACACGGACAACTCCCAGACCGGACAACGCCGTGGTAGCGACCTGTCAATCACAAGGTAATCCCGCCCTAAAGCATCCCCTGCTTTATGGTCTATTTGACTCTAAATGGGACCATAATTTACTAAATTAACATCATGCTGTATTGAAGAAGACTTGAAACTAGTGATTGAGACCATAAACTCATGTTTACAATGTTTACTGAGGTAATAAATCAAGTGAGAAGTAGGCTCATTTTCTCATAGACTTCTATACAACCAGACTTCTTTTAGCAACCAGAGGAGTCGCCCCCTGCTGGCTGTTAGAGAGAATGCAGGTTTAAGTCACTGAAGGCATTGGCTTCACTTTTCAGATCCGGAAGTTGCCCACTGTGGGGTTACATACATCTTCAGGTTTCTGGGATCCACCATCTCCCTGGTCCACAAGTGGGCGCCCAACATCAACACAATCATCAAAAAGGCCCAGCAGAGGATGTACACCTCCAGAGTCAGGACACGGGCAGGAAACATCACTGCAGTACCATCACATCCTGGACACAACCTGTTCCTACTTCTTCCATCTGGGAGGCGCTACAGAGCACAGTACGCCAAAACAACCAGACACAACAACAGTTTCTTTCCACAGGCCGTCACTGATGAACAGTTAACACCAGTCAGTATATAAATATAATAAAATATATATAAATAGAATCACTGTCAATATAAATCCAAGCTTGCTGTGGGTGCTTGTCCGTGTTTTTTCTTCCTACAACTTTAACTTCCGTACTTAAGTTACAGCACTTCCGGAGTTATTCTAACCCAAACTGCGATCTTTTCCTAAAGCTATCTAGGTAGTTTTTGTCACGTAACCTCCGTACTTAAATTACGGCACTTCCGGTGTTATTTTAACCCAAACCAAAAAACAACAGGACTTTCACCCAGGAGGCCGGTGTTCGTGTCCCGTGTGAAACCACATGTCAAAGTTGATTTATTTGTCATGTAACTTCCTTACTTAAGTTACAGCACTTCCGCAGTTTTGTTGCCAAAGCCTAACTAAGTCGATCTATTCCTAAACCTGACTAAATTGTTTTATTTTGAAAAGACTGAAGTGGAAATCGACACGTGCGTCACGTGTTGCTGGACATTTGTAGGAAAAAGCACAAAAAATACGTTGTTGAAAGTCGTGCTGAGCGTCACGAGAAAAATGGTAAATTGGTGTCTATAAGGGATGTCACGACAACCGGTACTTCGGTACCAACTCGGTACAAAAATTCTAAAAATGTGACGGTACTCGTTTTCTTCGGTACCAAACGATGCCTGTAATGGTCATTTGGTACCGGAGCGGAGGTACTGGAGATGCGATTCTTCCGGATCTAATGGGGGCAGTATATACGCTTACAAGTGTTCTCATCTGCCGTGAAATAAAGGAAGAAGAAGAACGCCGTAACAGCACGGAAAAAAACATCAACACGAGACGTGAAAGATGGCAGCTGCTGCAGCGCTACCTCCGCCTCAACTCGTTGAGAAAACAAATAGCAAGAGTCGGGTATGGAAGTACTTTGCGTTCGAGGCGGATTTACAAGGAGTAATAATAGATCCGAAAAAACCAGTACGCAAACGATGCCGTCGTACTTTTTTCCAAAGGAGGAAATACTTCCAGTTTGGCAAAGCTAAGGTTTTGCAATGTTAATAGACATCTCTTTTAATTTATTACTTAAAGGCTACATGCCTCTGTTTTTTGTAATGTTCAAATGTTTTAATAAAGGAGTGCGTGGTGAATTACATGGGATTTATTGCTTTATTGTTTTTTTGTACCGTGGTATGAAATTGGTATCGAGTATCGTGTAAATTGACTGGTATTGGTATCGACTACTAGATTTCTGGTACCGTGACATCCCTAGTGTCTATGTACACAAATCAAATAGATAGAGTTTCGGGACTACTTCACGAACTGCAATGAGACTGCGTTGCCCCTTTAAGAGGGATCATACAGTTTAGGCACCACATTAAACAAACAACACACAGTGAACGCATTTACAAACTAGAATTCTCCTCATGAAATCAGTTTTTGTCCATTAAAGAAAGAACTAGACAATATTTCTTGAAATGTTCTTTACTGAGTGCTATGTCACACATGGTTTTAGAGATTTAACTGTTAGTTGCACCCAGATAAATGTGAGCAAGGTCCACAGACTAAGAATAAACAAGTGGGCAGGACTTGAAGGCCCTGGAGTGGCCCAGCAGTTATGAAGACAAATATTTCCCCTCTGGATCAGTAAGGCGGGGAAAGGTGTGTTTGGAGAGGAGACAGAGGGGTGCTTTGTCCCCTTCTCCGACAGGTCAGCTCTCCCAATCTCCCCCCCCCCCGTCCCTCTCTCCCTCTGCCAGTCTTCCTCCCTAAATCCCACCTTCCAGCTCCCTCGTCCCCCTGCGCCCTCCTGGAGCTCACACAAACCTTCTCACTTAAGAGATGCTATCACTTCTCTGCCATTCCCTCCTGCTCATCCTTGCTCAGCAGGTAAGACGAGCATTATCTTTTTCTATTCTAATACTGCAGACAGACTGGGGGTTTCTGATAGGACAACACCTGAAGCTACTCAGCTATAACTGGAGCAACAGGAAATACACAACTGAGATGCTTGGGTTTTAACCAGCACCAGCATTTTTCAGTCATTATTAGACTGCTGGAATATATTTATTTGAATAAATATTCTGAAATAATAATCAGGTGGCCAATAATACATAATTTGAAAAAATAATTGTTTTTCAGTGATGGTATTTTCACTTTATTGGGCTCAAGGTTAGTCTTCCTTTCAGGAGTAGAAGCTCGCCAAAGGGGAGTGAAGTCCGAGGTCTTTGTATTTAAAGCTCCTGTGGACCCATTTTCACACCATGAAATGAGCTCATTCAGTAAACCTGGCAGACAGGCTTCAGATTTTTGGCATAGCCCTCAGTGACCCGCGAGCAGTAGTCAGGGAAATTGGAGCACAAGTGGCACCACGCAAAGATTGCCTCATAGCAAATACCAAGCAAAGCAAATACATTAGCTTCACAGGATCGAACACAAGGATATTTATAAGGTGTTGGGCTGGCAGCACTCTGAGCCATCTGCACTTTTCACATTTTAAAGGTCTTCTTACTCCAAGTGCAGTTAGGGTTTAAAACACAGCTATGTATCCATAATAGATAAAATGCTTCAAACTACAAAACAACATGATATCATTTGTGGTAGTAGTGAAAAGAAAGAGATTGTAGCTGATTGGGATTAAAGCTGAAGTAGTAAAGTTGGAGCAAATTAAAAAGTTATTTTTATAAAACGGTCGCTATATCCTGACAGTAGTGCATGCAAAATAATCATGGTGCTTTGTGTCCTCCGGTGCTCCTAACGGCATCTGCAAGATTTCACAGACCGGAGGAAAACAAACCAATCAGAGCCGATCTTCAGCCTTGCCGTCTCTGAGCAGCTGTCAATCACTCGCAAACTCCGATCAAACGGTCAAACTAGGCAGGGCTGATCAAATATGAATCAATATTCTGTTACTGAAATTGACTATTTCTCTCCTCTAAAATTTTCAGAAACATTTTGTAGTGTACTGTTTAGTTGTAAAATGAGAAAGTTTGTGACCCAGCAGCCATGTTGCGATCTGTTGAGGAAATACCAAGCACCGCCAACCAGCCGGAGCAAACTTTGTAATTTTACAGCTAAACAGTACACTACAAAATGTTTCTGAAACATTTGAGGAGAGAAATAGGCATTACAGTGACACAATATATTGAAAGGTTATTATGTAATATTTGCCCAAAGAAGCCAAAAATATCCAATTGACATTTTTTTTCTTTTTAAATTCTTGTATCTGACAGTAGAGAGCTAAAAGAAATACGAGGCAAGTTAGATTTACCTCAAGAATTCCTACAGTGGCTAACAATCACATAATGCAATACGTTACATTTCATAGATGTGAAAATGTATCAAATCTCAGTTTACTGCTCACTTGTGTAAACGACTGAGTGTCTATTTGGGGAGAAGTGAATGAGTGAACAAGGGAGAGATTTCAGTCACAGCTCATGGCTAACTCTTACGAAACATTCAAGGCAGCTCTGTGTGAGAAAGTGTGCCTACTACTACTGAGTGAATATTGAACTTACATTCATCAGGTGGCCAGAAACACGACTCCAAGTGAGTGGAAATGAATCTGCTTGGATGTGCACATAAGCTATTGTTTGAATACAAGTTAGCTATCTACTTTATAAGCTGATAATAAGTCAATGTTATGATTACAGCGAGCTCACGCTGCCGCAAGTGACCAAAAAAATTGTTAATGCTGGATTAACTTAATGCATTTTTGTTATTGTTAACAAATTCCATTAGAAGACCAAAACAACTAAAGTATTACAATGTCTTAGTCAGTTTCTCAAAACTTCCCCACTTCCCTAAGCCTCTGTGACTCTCACTTCTAAGCCCATTTGTTCCTATTAGGGCTGTCAAAGTTAACGCGATAGTAACGCGTTAACACAAATTCGTTTTAACGACACTAATTTCCTTAACGCAATTTGCGATCTTCTAGAGTGAAGATACTGGTATCATATGAAACTAGAAAACTTAAAGAATCCTTGCTTGTCATACTAGCTTGTCGGGAAAGAGGCTAAATAATGCTTAATTTTGGTGAGGAAAAACTGTCATGGCCATTTTCAAAGGGGTCCCTTGACCTCTGACCTCCAGATATGTGAATGTAAATGGTTTCTATGGGTACCCACGAGTCTCCCCTTTACAGACATGCCCACTTTATGATGATCACATGCAGTTTGGGACAAGTCATAGTCAAGTCAGCACACTGACACACTGACAGCTGTTGTTGCCTGTTGGGCTGCAGTTTGCCATGTTATGATTTGAACATATTGTTTTATTCTAAATGCAGTACCTGTGAGGGTTTCTGGACAATATCTGTCATTGTTTTGTGTTGCTAATTGATTTCCAATAATAAATATAAACATACATTTGCATAAAGCAGCATATTTGTCCACTCCTATGTTGATAAGAGGATTAAATACTTGGCAAATCTCCCTTTAAGGTACATTTTGAACAGATTAAAAATGTGCGATTAATGTGAGATTAATCGCGATTAAATATTTTAATCGATTGACAGCCCTAGATCCTACTTAAGACATAAATCTTTAAAAAAAGTATAGCTTTACTTAAAACAGACTCAGTAATTCTGTAAGCAGCTGGGCGCTGTAGTTTTTTCGCACAAACAAGAGTAAACAGCGCATTTGTTGGGGACTATTTACAGCAGCGGATTAATCCACATTTGGTGCTCTGGTGAGTGTTTGTGGCAGCAGGACGGTGTATGTGGGACTGAATCAAAATAAACTACAGTGTGTGTGTTCATGGTAATGAAGGAACATGTCACCCAGTGACACAGTGTGGCTTATGTATGTTTTTAATGGAGCTCTATGGCACAGAGGAAGAAGCGATATCAGGCTGTGTTAGTGGATACATTCACTGTTGGTTTGGTTCTTTTCAAAGAGGCATGAAGCAGAGAAGGAAGGGATTGTGTACTCTCAAATTCTTGCTCATTTCTCTAAAGTTTCCTAAGGCAACTTTGACACAGAATATGAATTTAGCTATCCATCTTTCCAACTTTCAATTTTTTCAGTGGGACTTTTTGCCAACTGTCATCTGTAGAAATCTCTTGTATACAACCAATATGCTTAAATTTAGTTGGAGAAATTATAGAAAATGCAATCTGCCAATCTGATATTGCCTTTTGGCAACAATTCTTTCTCTGAACTGGTTATTTTATCCAGTCTTGATTGAAATGCTTCAAACTAGTAACTTTTAGGAGCATTGTCTCTCCTGTTTCCATCTCTCTCTCTCAAGATGGACCAAATATTGGACAAAAAATATGATCCTTGGCTGGCAAATAGCACTTCAAAGTGTAAAACTAAGTATGAGAGGGCATTTTATTATCCTGCGGTGCCCCATTAAGGTTTCTGCAATTCAAACAGACTGAATCACACTTGGCATGCACTGACTGACCCAGTCTTACTTCTTCTAATGTAGCTTAACGTGGAGGTGGAAGATGAAGCTGTCCATCAGAAGAGGGATGGGATTATTAACAGGAAGTAGTCAGCGGTAAAAAAGAAAGATGTCAATGTGTCAATATCAAAGTTTAGGTTTGAATGAACATACTGATACTGAACTACTACCCTAACAGCCCTATAAGTAGTGGGGCTAAAAGGCTTTCCCCCCCAAGGGTGGCACTAAAGGTCGTGGGGTCATTAAAATCTAAATTGTTTATCCCCTTGGGAGCATGAATGTGCTCATCCAATTTCTTACCAATCTCTGCGTTAGTATATTATGAGATATCACATGTGAAAGTTTGACAGTTTGCACAAGAGGAAATTAGTCTTTGAGATACTCTGTCTTATAGCAAAGTCTAATGTTGCATTCACACCAAGAGCAAAGCGAAAAGCGCAAGTTGGACCACCGGTATCATTTGTGTTCATTCGTGTTAGTCACTCTAGAAGCGCCATAGAAGAGAAGGAGCTTGTCTCCATAGATACCAACAACTGTTCTTTTCTCCATCAACCATGGAAGAAATAACTGCCGTTACTGCTTTGTACATGTTGTAGAAGTCCCAAATATGTCAGAAAACTAAACGCCGTCGTGTCTGGGTTCATAACATCACCCGGCGGCGAGCTGTATTCACATACAGTGTCATTACACTGACTGTATCTAGCAAGCCACACGTCGCTACTGCGGTATGAACCCAAAATAAACAGACTGTGCTGTGATTTAATTGCAATAAACAGATCAAAAGGATGCTGAAATAACTACATAATGATGCAGATTTGTATAAAGTCTGAATTCATTCTTTGTCAGGTCTGTTACCAAGACAACAAGCAAACAACTTTCTAAATGCTTGTTTTCTGAATGGAGTTTGGATGGATCAGTGCCAGGCTATGCAGCTGCTCCATCAACACTCAACATAAAGTCATCTAGGCATAAATACGGCAGCGACGGTGTTGTAAACAGATCGAAAAGATGCCGAAATATCTACATAATGATGTCTATTTCTATAAAGTCTGAATGCATGCTTTGTCAAGTCTGTCCGCAAGACAACAAGCAAACAACTTTTAAATTGCTTGTTTTCTGAATGGAGTTCGGTGAAAGGCTATGCTAACATTGTAGCTGCTCCTTCAACACTCATAAATACAGCAGTGATGTTGTTTCTACCAGAGACAGTCTGTGGTTTATACACAGAGTTTCGTCCGGTTTCTGTACAAATATGATGTACTATCGTAGCTCTGGGTGCCCACAGACAGCTACAAGATTTTTTCCTCAGTTTCTGATTCAACAACGTCATTGACGACATGAGGAGAATCTGATAGGCTTTCGCGACACAGCCTTTCGTGAATTTCTTACTCAAGTTGAAATATTTCATATGAATACGCAAATTTTGCAATGACTTTGTATGTAATCGCACCGTGCAAAAAGATCTCTTCGCACTTGGTGTGAATGTACCATAAGTCTGGGGAGATGTTGACCTGACCTGGATCTCCAAAATCATTAGCAACCATCCTTTTGGATCCATGTCCATATAGATCTCAAACAGAACATTGTCTGCTAAAATGATTTAGTATGCAGGCTTGATGCTGATTTCCAACAGCCTTGTACCTACATGTAAAGTGTGTATAACTATAACCATGAATAAGTTTCATGGTAACAGACAGCAAAATATCTTGATCTTGAAGTGTTGGACGGACAAACAGAAGACAGATTGACTGACAAATAGATGCAATAAGTACACAGATGTAGGCAAAGATGGCACTGAGGTGTGTGGGTGTGCTGAGCAAAAGTTGTACAAATGTGGATCCTTTTTTTTTTTTAATCTCAAAGCTATTTGGTGTACGACGAGCAGATCAAAATTCAATACAGAAGCAGCAGCTGCTGTGTCAAGAATAAACAGACGAAACCCTTTTACATTTAAGCACGCTTCGCCAAAGGTTGCAAAAAGTGGTGTGGAGTTCAGAATGTCACTTTTAGCAAGTTTGATGGATTTCCAAACATCATCTAATAAAACGCAGGATGCTTTAAGTCCCATTCCAATCCACCAGAAGAGTTGTGTTTGCAAAAATTAATTTAATTTAAAACGGATCTCTGTCCTCCTCCTCACCCAGTGCTTCAGCAGGGCTCAGAACAATGGGCAGCTGGCTCCTCGAGATGGGCGGGCTGCGGCCGAGAGGCGGCAGTTCTGCCAGTGGCCCTGCAAGTGTCGGGAAAGACCCTATTGTGCCCCGGGGGTGAGCTCCGTGCTGGACGGGTGTGGCTGCTGCAAGAGCTGCGCCAGGCAGATCGGAGAGCCGTGCAACGAGAGGGACGTCTGCGACCCGCACAAGAGCATGTACTGTGACTTTTCAGCTGACCGGCCAAGATTCGAGGTCGGAGTGTGTGCATGTGAGTGGCTCATCTTTTCCTGAATTAGTCGTGGTAGGATAGGTCAAAGTAACATTTTCTGTTTCAAAATAAAGAGCTTGGTTCGTGAGATACATACTGTTACCAGGAGTTCAGACTGAAAGCAGCGATGTGTTTGAAAAAAAATGCAAGTCGTTGTTGTGCGAGTGTTGCAACAGGAACCGGTGAGAAAATATATAAAATATATATAAGATTACAAACTAGGGATGCCCCAGACAAGTCCTTCAAAGGTGCGAAGATTGGGAGCATTTTTATTATCTCTGTCCGGCTCTCAACCTGGCGATGTCTAAGCCGGTGGCTAGCAGCTAACGGTGCTAACAGTGCAAACTATCGCAAAAGTGCTGCCAGAGCTAACAGTGTTAACCTGGGCCGTGAGCTAGCCAGTGGGGCACGCTCACATGAACTAACGTGCACTAAAAGGCACACACGGCTGGCCTGGCTATGTCAACAAAGCACAGAGAAGCTCTGATTATAACACACACAGAGGGAGAGACTTAATTCTCTGCTCAGGTAAACATTTCTCCTCTATATGTTTATATATACAATAGTTGCTACCGGGTCGGTGTCCCATGCGCGCTCGCAAGTGGGTACGCGAGCGCGCAGCAGCGCTGCTCCTGCTGTCTGCTCCTGCTCCTGCTGTCTGCTCCTGCCTGCTTGCACACCGCGCTCGTTCTCCCCCGCTTGGCTCGCTCCAACTCCACGTGCACCCGCGCACAATACACACTGCAGAAGAGTTAGTTTAGCTCTGAGAATATCTAGTGAATGTGCAGTGGACGTTTGTGCAGAAATAAATGCTGCCGCTCCTCCAGACCAACAGAGGTTTCCCGTGTCTTGTGAAGTGACGGAGCTCCGCAGAGAGTTACGTTATCGTCCCGACCGGGTGTCTGTCTCCCCCCCCCCCCCGACCGGGTGTCGGTCTCTCCCCCCCCAGACCGGGTGTCGGTGTCTCCCCCCCCCCCCCAAATATAGAGTGATATTGTGTGTTAGCTGACGTGTGTCGCCTCACTGTTTAGACCGGTGCTCGTTCATGTCTATGTAGAGCGAGAACAAGCGCGAGCACGAGCAACAGGACGCCGACTTTCGTTGACATTGTGGCCACAGTTGTCGCTGTTAACGAGCAATTTCTGATTCTTACATATAGTCCCTTTAATGCTCTGGAAATCATATAGAGCACCTTGAATATTGGGTATCTGCCAATATCCAATATTCAATATATGATACTGTCTATAATACAATGTCTACTTTTGTTGAACAAATTAATACATAAAGACATTAACGCCAGATTTAATTCTTTTAAATCTTGTGCATTTCAATTGTCATGCTCCTAATGAACCGTTGATGAGCTGTTATTTTGAATACATTTAAATGTTTGGACTAACGATTAGCAACATGGATTTATCATGGAATTACAATATTATTACTTTTGAGTCACAATTCTGAAACTCACAACGACAAGATATCTTGTAATAATACTTTAAAACTCCTTTTTGCTTCCTTTTGATACATTTATTTATGTACAACTCTTACGCAGCTTTTTAGATTCACAGTAACATCATCGAGAGAGGGTGTGTTGCCTGACATTTCCCCTCATTCTTCCAGACATGATGGCAGTAGGCTGTGACCTGAATGGGGCCCACTATGAGAACGGGGAAGGTTTCCAGCCCAGCCCCCTCTATAAGTGCACATGTATCGCCGGAGCCATCGGCTGTACCCCTGCTTTCATCCAGAAGCCTGCCGGTCTCTTAGGTCCGGCCCCGCTGATGGGCAACATGCCAGCCGGCCTTCGCAGCGCTCAGAGCCCAAAGAAGCACCAGCAGGATACTACCTACATGTCAGGTGTGTGTTTATAGAGTAAACCTGTGGAGAAGGGCCAGTTTGTCAGGCTTGGAATGATAATTGCTGTCCAAGTTAGCTGCTTGGGGGGGGGGGGGCATTTCATTACTCGCAGAGGGAGGAGTGAGGTGCGACTGCCTCATAGAGGAAAACAGAAAGATGGATGGTTCCAGTTCTAAGCAGGAGGAGGGACAACTCACTTTTTATTAAAAGCACCCAGGGTCTGAAATCAACTTTTTTCACTGTATTTCAAGTACTTTTTTTTTATCAGCCACTTTTGAAATCTATGCGCTAAATGAAGGAATCGAATTTTAGATCTGATGTCATTCAATGTTCGATATATTTTACACAAAAAACATTACATGCATGATAAATTACCAGTTTCCAGTGAATTACACCGTAGCTTCCGGGGGAGCTCTATTTTCGGTGGTGGGATTGTCGTCTCTAGTGGTTATTTGTATAAAACACAATTCAAATGATTAGGAAATAAATGATTGTATTTTTATTTGAATATATTCTTTGATTAAAAAAAAATAATCTTGGCATCAGTAATTTAAATGTATTATAAGCTACTTGGAGCTAGTGTTATGAAGTTAAAACAGGTCATAATTCTCTCTCTATTATCTATTTTATATTGCTGTGAAAACGTCTCCATCAAACAACTGGATTTATTTAAGTTTCTCGCAAAAAACTACATTCTACAAGATAACAACTGAACGCATCATGATTTTGTAATTAACCCTCGCCTAATACTCATTTTTACTGCTTGAACGCCTCATAATAATAACTCAATGGAACCTCTGTTAACGTTAGTATCTCCGTTATTTAACCAAGCAGGACTGTGATGCCCACCGGCTTCTAACAGCTAACGTTACTAACTCTCCTCCTGCCGATTTCAACACAGATTTGTTGTTCACAGTGTCGTTTTATCAGGGAAAAATAAGGTGCTTCCCCTCAGGTTTAGTAGCGCCACGCTGTTGAGCGCTATTTTTCTCTCCGCCGTGGCTCCGGCCCTAAACAAACTGAAACATGATACATCATGTGGATGGCGCTATGTCATTGTGATTGCGTAACTGTCGGAAAGCATCAATACAAGGGATAGTCACAGACTAGACGACTAGGAACCCGTTCTCAACGGGAACCGATTCACTATTTCCATCTCTAGCGTTTTCCCTGTGGCGGATGGCCTGATGATTTCACCCGCCACTGCCAACAATTTACCCGCATTTGGCGAGTGGCGGGTGCTAATTTCAGACCCTGAAAGCACCATAGATTTCACTTTGATGTACTAGTGTAGTTTGTTTGCTTTGCTTGGCATGAAACTCTGCAGAAACATATCTATATCACGGCCTGTCAGGTAAACTCTAATTTAATCTGTCACTGTGGAAAAACAGAGCACGTTGTTTAGATTTAAAATTCAAGAGCTGACATCCACACAAGGAAACTGAAGCCTTCTGGGATGTCTAAAAACATCATTTCAGTTCAGCTGAATGGCTTTTTCTTACTACTCGACTCATTCTACTTAACTTAAGTGCAGCTCAAAGGGAACATTTAGAATTCTGGTAGAGGAAAATGAATTCCCTTGTGGTGGGTAAGACCACCAGGTATTTGGGCTCTGTGCTCTGCTCGGCGGTATACGGTGGCACACAGACTAGTTCTTTGTGTAGGGTGTTGTTGACACAGTGCCCTTTAACTGTAATACTGAAAGCTTACAGGGATCCTCCTTTAGCCTGGAAGAAGAACTGTCTGATCCAGACCACGCCCTGGAGCCCCTGCTCCAAAACCTGCGACCTTGGCATCTCCGTGAGAGTCAACAACGACAACGGCAAATGCGAGATGAGGAAGGACCGACGCCTGTGTCTGCTGCGGCCGTGTGAGAAGAGCGTGATGAAGAGTGTTAAGGTGACAAGTTAGTCAAACTCTATTGAAATATCGATTTTAGGGCTGTCAATCTATTAAATCATTTAATCGCGATTAATCGCATGATTGTCCATAGTTAACCACGATTAATCATAAATTAATCACATGTTTTTTTTATCTGTTCAAAATGTACCTTAAAGGGAGATATGTCAAGTATTTAATCCTCTTATCATTATGGGAGTGGACAAATATGCTGCTTTATGCAAATGTATGTATATATTTATTATTGCAAATCAATTACCAACACAAAACAATGACAGATATTGTCCAGAAACCCTCACAGGTACTGCATTTAGCATAAAACAATATGCTCAAATCATAACATGGCAAACTGCAGCCCAACAGGCAACAACAGCTGTCAGTGTGTCAGTGTGCTGACTTGACTATGACTCGCCCCAAACTGCATGTGATTATCATAAAGTGGGCATGTCTGTAAAGGGGAGACTCGTGGGTACCCATAGAACCCATTTACATTCACATACATACATATCTGGAGGTCAGAGGTCAAGGGACTCCTTTGAAAATGGCCATGCCAGTTTTTTCTCGCCAAAATTTAGCGTAACTTTGGAGCCTTATTTAACATCCTTCTCAACAAGCTAGTATGACATGGTTGGTACCAATGGATTCATCAGGTTTTTCTAGTTTCTTATGATACCAGTATCTTCACTCTAGCTTTAAAACTGAGCCCGCTACAACCTAAAAACGCAAGTTGCGTTATTATCGCGTTAACTTTGACTGCCCTGATTGATTTATATAAAATCCAAAAAATATACGAATAAAATCACTGTTTTCCCCTCATAGGTGCCAAAGGGAAAGACATGCCGGCCTAAATTCCAAGCGAAGAAAGCGGAGAAGCTGAGACTCTCTGGCTGTACCAGCACCAAGAAGTTTAAGCCCACGTACTGCGGCGTCTGCACAGACAAGCGCTGCTGTGTCCCCAACAAGTCGAGCATGATCAAGGTCAACTTCACGTGCAAGGGAGGCTCCAACACGCAGTGGAAGATGCAGTGGATAACGTCCTGCGTGTGCCAGAGGAAGTGCAACGATCCAGGTGACATGTTTTCTGACCTGCGGTTACTCTAACAGATCCATCCAGAGACACAGACGCAGGATGTGAGCCCCGCTGTGGCGGACTAAGGACTGAAACGTACGCATACTTTGGTCGTTAAGTTCTCCTCAGCAGTGGCGACGTGCCTCAAGAAATCTCACAAAAGACAAAAACTCAAACTCCAAAACCTCATTTCATAAGGACGAATGGCTGAGATCATTAAGTAAATGAAGAAATATGTTTTACTTACGATAAAAAGGTTTTATGAACCCTGTCTTCAGGACACGTATGTGCAATAACAACAAGGAATATGGCCAGCGCAGTAGCTGTAACAGCACACATTAACAGTACCTCATGATACTATGGTCAGGGAGCCTAGAAAAGGCAAATCAGGTCACACTACACATTGAGTTGAACTCTTTTTACATGTTGTCCTGCTTATTTTTTCAGACAGAGACATTTTAATCTGGTCATAAATTAGACAATATTGATATATAACTTATAAAGGTATATACAAAAAATTTGGTTGTGTGAAGTCCTTTTTGAAAATCAATCTTTGCTATACAAGGAGACAGACAAAGAAACGGACAGCTACACAAAGACAACAACGGAGCGGACCTTCACGTGGCGATGCCGAGTCTGGGTGCGTCAGGCATGAGTCTCCCCTTGGTGGTGTCTAGATGGTGGTACTCTTCAATCAGTGAGCTGAGAGAGCTGATGGCCTCTGAGAAGACGCTCTGCTCCATCCCTTCTACATGCAGGTAGTGGTGTAAGTGAGCCTTCAAAAACATAGAGGGAGCACAATGTGAGTACATACAAAAGTATTTCAATCTGACTCCTCTCATTCGTCATTTAGTCTAGAACAGAAAGCTACAGTATGTCTTCAATCTGATTATACCGTCTAACCAACTGTCAAAAAACCCAAAAGGTTATAGTGCTGTCAATCAATTAAAATATTTAATCACGATTAATCGCAAATTTTTTATCTGATCAAAGTGTACCTTAAAGGGAGATTTGTCAAGTATTTAATACTCTTATCAACAGGGGAGTGGGTAAATATGCTACTTTATGCAAACTTGACCCAAAACTGCATGTGATTATCATAAAGTGGGCATGTCTGTAAAGGGGAGACTCGTGGGTACCAATAGAACCCATTTACATTCACATATCTAGAGGTCAGAGGTCAAGGGACCCCTTTGAAAATGGCCATGACAGTTTTTCCTCGCCAAAATTTAGCGCAAGTTTGGAGCGTTATTTAACCACCTTGGTTGGTTGGTACGAATGGATTTTTTAGGTTTTTCTAGTTTCATATGATACCAGTATCTTCACTCTAGCTTTAAAACTGAGTCCACTACAACCTAAACATTTTAAGTTGCGTTAATGCGTTTGACAGCCCTAGTATTCTGTGATAAGTAGTGGAGAAAAAAACGAATAATCCTCACATTTGACGAGGTGCACCGAGAAAATATTTGAAGGGTTTACTTGATGAATGAAACATTCCTTTTCTGAATCTTCTAATGGTCTAAAAACATACAGTGACTTGCACCTTCTTCCTGTAGAGCTTGGTAAAGCGCTCTCTCAGCTCCATGAATGTGAGCTTCACACAGGTGTTGTTGGCCAGGGCCAACAGGGAGTGGGAGTGACCCACAGGAGGCACTGAACACAGGCCCGTCTTCCAGCCCTCCTGGTTCCACGAGACAAAGGGTAGCGAAGGCTTGAGTCTAGAGCAGGGAGAAAAGGACATATCAAAGGCTAGAAAGCAGGAAATTGAAAGGATTACAGGGTTCAAGCTGTTTCACACTAAGCACGGATTTTCGTCAGGAAAATTTGCACAGAAATGTTTAAAAAATGATTTTGTGGGTTCTTTTGAATGCTTGCACAACCCTGAGGAACATTTGTGCGGAGGAAAAATATTCAGAGGGATCTCGACTTCAGCAGATTTCCGCCTGCGGAAATATAAGTTTGACCAATGAAATCCTTTCTTCCAACTCATCTCTGTCATTCTGCATAATAGTTAGCCATGAATTAGCCATGTGCTTCTGTTTGTTGTGTATTTTCGGGGCCTTGGAACAATGGTAATTTGTTTTTGGGGTAACGGACTGTCGAACAAATAGGCTTTTTTTTCGGTCCAATGGGATATTTTTCAGACTATTGGTGTTTTGGAATAACAACGGGTGATGTCCCCTTCTCAACACCCAATAATGTACGAGAAACACTACGACCTCAACTACCAAATAAAGAACAATATATGGCTTGAGATCGCCCAGCAGCTGGGATACAATGAAGATGGTAATGTAGCTGATATGCACTTGCTAACATTATATTTTGGTCACTGAACGGGGCTAGTCACAACAGCTAACGTTAGCGTTAGCATCACATTTGGGGTCTGATTAGTCTATTTATTGTGTAGTTAACGTTAACCCTTTAGACAGTCTCTGTCTGTTTTTTGTTGTGTGGAGTGGACACTGGCACTATTTAGGAGGAAACTCATTGACGATATGGAACACGGCAACGTGGATAATTCGCACCGGATCTGGTGTGCATAGTTGTCAATGCGGAAAGTTTGAATACAGATTTTCCTCATTACCGCACCACATTTTTGCATATCACTGGTGAGAAACAGCTTGAATTAGGACCACTAGGTAAGAAAATAATTAGGTAAAAAAATTATTACGGAGCCAGGGGAAGGGAGTAATATTCGAGAAAAAAACGTGGAAATTCTAAATTCTAAAGTGATAAATTTACGAGAAAAAAAAATCACAAAAATATGAGAAGGAAACACTGAAAAGTGTTTTCTTTTGGTCAAGGAACCACATCGCTTCACTTTGCAAGGTTGGATCCACAGACGCCACTGGTAAACAGGAATGCCACACGCACACGTTAGCGAGGAGGTGTAACGGTACGGAACATGGCGATATCCTTGTATCTGTCCGTTGTATTGAACTGTAGTTCCTGATGCACAAAAGCCTTCACCTCATCCAAATCAGTATGTTGACTTCTTCTGAATATGCTCAATGCTCAAGTCACCGCAATGTCTCTTCAGTCCAGATGTTTATAACAATATGGTGATTCTGGGCTAAAATCCACTGCAGGCATAATACACAGCAAGCAGCGGCGTCTGTCGTGTGATGAGGTTGATCCAACCTGGCAAAGTGAAGCGATGTGGTTCCTTGACCAAAAAAACAAACAAAATATTTCCGATTTTGTTTCTTGTAAATTTGTGACTTTAATCTCAGAGAGTTTATGAGTTTTTCCTTGCAAATTAATGAGTTTTTTCTCAGAATATTACCCCCCTCCCCCGGCTCTGTACATTTTTTTGTTGGACCTACAACTGCCCTAACACGCCGTCGTATAGAACAGTTCAGCTTCAGTTCAGTTTACAATCATATAAAATAGAGAAAAGCTAGAAATATTCATATTTGAACAGCTGGAACCGACCATATTTGGCATTTTTGATGGCAAACAATCCATCTGTCAACAAATTTGTTGTTTAGTTTAATCAGCACTTCAATTGACAGGAAAGAGCATCCTGTTAAGTTTTTATTTGTTTTATGAAAGACATAACCAACAGCAAAATATGCTGCAATATATGTCCAGTGATTATGTGTGCCCTAAAGAGTGTTTTGGCAATATTTCTGTGTTTTTCCTCTTCCTACTCCTCCCTCCCTTTCCTCCTCTTTTACACCATGGTCACGCACAAATATGTGCTCTCACAGCGGCTTCTGTTTCAGTCTCTCTTGACAACATGCCACATGAAAACAAGGTCTGCAGGGAGAGCAGAGGAGAGGTGGCTGCTGAATGGACCAGTCATGAATCACTGCTGTCAGTGCTGAATGGGGGCACTATTTGGGAGAGCGAGTGTGAAGGTCATCATCGGGCCTATCAGGGTGGGTGTACTGAGTGGGAGGATGGTGCTCTGACCTCTCGATGTTCCTGCGGAGGTCAGACACCTGCACGTTGCCCCTGACCATGAGGGCGCAGGCCAGGTAGAGGCTGTGCTTCGGGTCGGCTCGGATAAGCTGGTGGTCTTTACTGAAGGCGTCGCTGAACATCTGATCCAGTCTGGAGGGTTAGAGGAGACAGAAAAGTACCGAAAATGACAAAAACTTCACAATACTTCCAGATATTCCATTTACATCCTGACAAATAATAACAGCCTTTGTGGTTTGCTTGCGCAGCAGATATCTTCTCTGTTTACTGGCTATAATAAGTGAAATGGCCTTGCAGGGATTTCAGGTACAGTTGAGTTAGACTGCGGGGGCCAAGGGGGGCAATGTCTGAGAAAGAAGAATTTTTGTACCTTTATTTATCCAGGCAAGTTCTGCTGAGCAGGCGAGATATTTTTAAGCAACACCCTGCTCTGCATTCATACAGTCATTTATATATATTCACCTCTGGGAGTTTGCCTAGTACAACCGCCACTCTCTCTGACCAATGAGCAGCTCCTCTGGAGCAGATGAGGTCTACATGGCTCACACAAGGCCACTTTCATGGCAGTTGTTGTTGGGGAGCAGGTGGGAGGGTAGGTGTGTGGTGGATCAAATGGTGTTTTTCCTGTCACAAGCCCGCAGCACAATTGATAAAATGAAAGCCGGCTTTGTGGTGTTGGAAAATCGGATGCCTCTTGTTTAAATTATGAAAAAAATTATAGTTTTAAATTGACAACAAGAGGGGAAAAATGCAAAAAAGCTCCTGTTTTAGGGACTCTTCTACTAGTTCACAGATTATCTTTGTCATCTCTGAGGCTTAAAATCGGACGAGCTAATGTAAATATGTTTTTAAATAACATTTGAAATGTTGAAATGAAAAATGGCATATGATCATGTTTTCATTTTACAAAGTTAAATTGTCTTTTAACATGTCTCAAAATTTGTTACTGAATTTTTTGTTATTAAGTATTAAGAGGTTTGCCTGATGTGATGCATAACAGTGGAACACATTTCAGTGCACTGAACATTAGTTTGATAATTTGATATATAATTTTAATTAAGGCCGTCAAAGTTAACGTGATTTTTAGGTTGTAGCAGGCTTGTGAAGGAGGCTAAATAACGCTCCAAACTTAGGCTAAATTTCGGCGAGGAAAAACTGGCATGGCCATCTTCAAAGGGGACCCTTGAAATCTGACCTCAAGATATGTGAATGTAAATGAGTTTTGTTTGAGCTTTAGCGCTCTAGTTTTTGGATTTGGGAGAGAGTTGTTCATGTTTACTAATACTTTTGGAAAGTCTTAAACCATATGAATAACATGGAGGAATTTTGAAAAATGGGCGTAGTTCCCCTTTAAGTTCTTGTCCTCCGTGACCAGTACTGTTTCATCATTCTACACACTTCTAATCAGTGAGGTCATCACTGGAGGGAGTTTCCCACTCATTCATCACTACAGTCAACGTGTAGAGGGGATGACAGAGTTCATGAGAGCTCAAGACCCGGGATTCAAAACAACGGAGTTAAAAATAGCGGCAGTGACAGCCAGAGAGCAGACCTTCTGGTGGGGACACTGACATCTGCCAGTGTGTAGAGAGGGGTGAGGCTGGGCACCAGGTAGTGTAAACGGGGGAAGGGGACCAGGTTCATGGCGATCTCATTCAGATCCATGTTGAGAGATCCCTCAAAACGAGCTGAGCTGAAACAAAGGGGACACATGAGCAACATTTAAAGGCATGGAAAAATTGATGATGTGTAGTGCTTTAGCAGGAAAAGGCATTTTTGTAATAAGACACTCACTGTATAACAATGTAATGCTCAATTATTAGTAATATCTATCCATGTCAGATCAGACTTTAAAGGCCCTGACACACCAAGCAGCCGATGAATACAGACTACCGCCGCCTGCTGGTGTGGAGAGTTATTTCCTCTCTGCAGGCGCAGAACGTACGTGCTAACTGACCTTCGGCTGTAGTCTTTGCGGTGTGTTCAAATGCAACTTGTCGGCCAAGACAAAGTCGGTCGCTGCTAGTTCTTTGATAAGGGTTTGTGTGTCTGGGCCTTAAGGTGCTTCTGATGACCTACAAACCTTATGCTCCAATCAGGGCTCTCAGAATACAGGACTCCTGTCTGTCCCCGGAGTGAAAAAGAAGTCAGCAGGCCAAAGGTACTTTCCTATCATACCACCTTCCTCTGGAATAACCTCCCTATGGACATCAGACAGTCTGATTCCGTTGATGCCTTCAAATCCAAACTCATCTTTTTGCTACAACTTTCAATCAATTGCTTATACTTTCATTATCCGGCTGGCGGGTCGGACTCGGGGTTCATGTGAATCATATGTTATGGCTTTCACAGTCACCAGGTCTTAGCACAGGTTTTAACTGTCTCTTAACTGTATTACTTAAAAAAAAGGAGGTAATCAATTATTCAATTATGCTGTCTGTTTGAGGGTGAGCTTTTAGTTTGTGTTCTTCTAATAAACAAATATTTTAGCAACACCAGAAAATTGGGATTGGAATGGTGATCATCAAACAACACAGAGAGTTAATCAACTCTGGTTGATAAATGAATTGGCCTTCAACTTTTGATGGATAAAATCAAAAGACTGGGAGCCCTTACTTGTATATTAGGTAGTATTATAAATATTATTATATTTTGGTGAGCGCCAGAAAAAAAACCCACTCCATTTAGTATGTTTCTAAAATGAATGTATACAAAAAAAGATTTCAAAATAGTAAGATTTAGATTAAAGTTCACACATAAAAACAGCAACAGTGCTAAAACCATGGGAGCATGTCTAGTTATTAAATAAACATGGCCCTTCTGCGGACAGGGGTCTTCTGTATATGAGCAAACAGAAATACTATACCTGGTCATATTGAGCAACAGGTTAGCCACAATATTATTCATGGCATCAAAGGGCTTCTCTGCCCCACTGAGGCCGCCCCGCCCAGAGATGATGGTGCTGTCTCTCTTCATCACCGACCCCAGCTTTCCACCGTGAGACATCTGTTTGATCTTGTTCACAATGTCGACCAACGACTGGAGAAGGAGAACAGATACTGGTTAATACTGATGATTTTAATTCGTACACACTGCAGGGATCTTTGCAGGGAGAGGGGGGAAATTAAACATTTACGAATGCACAAACCTGGTTTTCAACAGGCAGCACACAGTCAGCGTACTCTGTGAGCTCCCTCATGGCCAGGACGCTGTTGTAGGGAGAGGTGATGACATCGTCCTCCGCAGACGGGTAGATGGAGGTGACAATTCGACACACCTCGGGGAACTCCTCCTCGAGCAGGCTCAGCACTCTGGTCCCCAGGCCAGAGCCCGTACCTCAAATTCATAATCAATGCATTCAAATTCTGCTGTAACCAGATTTCTTCAACATCATGTAAACCAGAACCCTTGTTTAGGTAATTAGTGTAGAATATTTTCCCAGCTCAATTTCCCACAGAGAAACCATATTTCTTGGGCATGTATAGATATAACCAGGTATTTGTAAGAGTCTCGTATCACTAACACGTTGAACACCAACATCTAAAGATCGCTGATTACAAAATAAAGGCATGTTGGAGTTGCTGGAGCTGAGATTTAATGCAGAAGAGGCAAACCTTCTTCAGTCATCAATGCTCCCATGCATCCTGTCCCCGTGCCTTACCTCCTCCCATAGAGTGAATGAGGAAGAAGCACTGCAGACAGTCACAGTGTTCTGCTGCCTTCCTCAGCTTCTCCACTATCTGCTCCCTGTAGGCCGAGCCATACGTCATGTGACCGACTGCCCTGGAGGAGGAGGAGGAGAAGAAGAAGAAGTCAATGAAGGGCAAATTTGTATGTTTTTTGAGGCGAAACTGGCCTGCAGGAAACTAAGACATTGCATTTTTCACACTCGTAGAGTTGATGTGGTACGTGCAGGATTTTCCAAAGATTTCAAAGATATTTCAAAGATGCTTCATAATGAATGATTAACTGAAAAAAAAACAAAGACTTACTACTCTTTATATCAGTGTGTTAGGGCTCACACACACATACTAACAAATGTGTTATTTTCGCCTATTCTAAAATGGTGTATTTTAATATTTCTGCATCCTGGGGTCCCTAAACAGTCTTGGAAAGACATAAATTGGGTATCACTGTAAAGCTGAGACTCTTGTGTAGGATGGATGGCTTTCCTAGCTAGATTGACAATAAGGGGGTTTCTGAGCAGTTTACACAACAGAAGTGCTCGCCATCCAAATGCTGAAAAATGCAATTCTTGAAGAAATCTCCAAATGTCAAAAGTTTTTGATCCCAAATCCCAGCATGGCTTTTTCTATGGTGTTCCTCGAGGTCTTGGTGTCTTAATGTGGTATTTTGGAGGGATTATTGATCATTTTTATCAATTCTCGAGTGGTAAAAAATTGTTAAATTTAGCACCAAATCTATCAATTCAAACCCAACAACTTATGAGACACAACAGAGCATGGGAAAGGACATCATATACTTTATGACTAGAACAACTTGAAACACAGTGCTGAGCTGCATCACAAATTAATCTTCAGGTTCCCAGCTTTCAGATGATGTACACCACTTCTATGTGACATCTACTGTTGACCTGCTATCTCCCCCTAAAGACCCCCTGTACCCCCCTAAAACAGACAAAAACGAGTCTATTGTGGGTCTCAGAGGGTTAACAATGGCTGTCAAGCTAAAACCCCATAGAGGGAATATTCACACCAGCCCTGTCAAGAAACACTACTGACCTTTCCCCCAAATTATACTAGTGATCTTTTGTTTCTTTGCTCTGTTATATTGTTGTGAATTTGAAATGTAGTGCAGGTTTTAACTCCACCAGCCAAGGAACAAATATTATCTAGAACTTTCGGAAAATTACTCAACGCAATCCAATTTTATTGAGTCAATCCCTGAACGATTCTGTGTGATGGCACATGTAAATGATTGTAAACATGTGCAACATTGCAACAGTTGCTACCGGCCATGTGAGCTTGTGAGCAGACGTCCTGTGGCTAGTCTGTCTCTCACCAGTTGTTGCCTGAACCTGACACGTCTGTGAGGAGCTGAGTGCTGTCGAACACTTCTCTCAATGGGCCCTGCAGGATCTCATTCACCACACCCTCCTCCATGTCCACCAGCACCGCCTGTGGATTCAAATATGCGAGTATGAGGCCAGCACATATATTTTATTGCTATTAAATGCTGAGCACATGCCTTTGACCCCCTGCCTTTCTTTCTTCTTTGAAACGTTAACCAATGGATGCAAAACCTGAGACGCAGAACCCAACCCTGACCCTAACTCTAAAATAAGCTGTTACCTCTGTGAAGGCCACAGGATAAATAACTTACCCTGGCCTTCAGATGTTGGATTCTCCCACCAACAACATTGGCTCCCCCATCACTTTGCCTGGAAAAGCAAAGCAAATGTAACAGGACTACATTTGGACCACTGTATGGAGGCACATGTCTCAACCCTTGTAGCAGTAACTGGATGAAAGCAGGTGTGATTACCTGGAGTCCACATTTCGGAAAAAGCTACTGAGGGCCTCATCATACAGTCCTTTCTGAGTAGGAGAAAAACACAGGATATTAGGGATGCCCTTACAAGTTGTGGTAAGTGATTAACGCTAGAGTTGGTAATGTTGAGAAACTAGGTAAGAGTACGCTACATTTTAAAAATGATCAAACCAAAAAACCCAGCCCAGTGTTGCTAACTCTTCAGGGACGCTGGAAGTCCGTCAGAGTTGGGGGTGCTGAGAGAAAGTCAGTCTATATAATGACGTCATACTAAATGCTACACGACATTCATGCTTTATGCTTTAATTTGAATGACCCTGGGCTTTTAGAGGGCTTAGATGCTGTGCAGCCGTTGGGGTATGAGGAGTGGGGGGGTCCTCCCCCAAGAAAATTTGAAGGTTTTTGACTTAAAACAAAGCAATTTTACAGCATTTTGCACAATTATTATTAATATAGATAACATCCAAAAGCTTAAAGACAAAACTTGCTATTTGTTTGCTTGTTTAATTAAATAATCATTTTATTATTTACATATTAGCCATCATCTTCTTCTGGCAATGTTTGC
Organism: Sebastolobus alascanus; assembly: GCA_916701645.2. Classification (NCBI taxonomy): domain Eukaryota; kingdom Metazoa; phylum Chordata; class Actinopteri; order Perciformes; family Sebastidae; genus Sebastolobus; species Sebastolobus alascanus. Next base: position 1,081,246 of record CAKAOJ020000095.1, on the reverse strand, counting down.
CCTGTAAAATCACATTCTGTAAATCAAAAGAGCACATTCACAAAACTGAACTTGGCTTTATCAGTGCGTACGCACATTTAAAAATAAATATAAAATATATAAAAGATAAATAAAAAAATAAATAAATAAATATAAAATAAATAAAAGATAAATACAAAAATAAAAACATAAATATAAAATAAATAAAAGATAAATATAAAAATAAATTAATAAATATAAAATAATTGCAAAATTAAATAAAAAATAAAAGCAAAAATAAATAAATAAATATAAAAATTAATAAAAATAAATACATAAATAAATAAAAGGGAAATCTAAACAGAAGAGTAAATAAATAAGGGAATTAATACAAAGATAAATAAATAAAGAAGCAAATTAAATCAGAAATATCAATTTATGTCACATTTGATCAATTAATTAATGGCTACATTTATTTTTGCTACATTTAATGACATATTTATGTATTTATTTATTTATTAAGTCATTTGTTTATTTATTTATTCATTTATTTTTGTCAGTCCCAGTCAAAAAGTAACTCATCCATCATTATTGGTATTAATTACACTTCTGCTTTTCTTGCTATGACATGCCACAATGTCTGTTGTGAAAAAGTCTGTTGCTGTGTCCTTGCAAAAATTCAGTCTTCAAATACAACATAAGCAAATGTAAGGTAATTCTGTGTTTATTAGCACTTACTTTGTTGACATGGGCATGTTCTCGCAGAGCCAGATCCCAGAACCTGCAGCCCACCTGGTTCCCACACTGACCCACTGAAGAGCACCAACACAGAGTTCAGTTTAGATCAGGGACATGTTTCCATGACAACCCTTCTTTAAACCAGCCGTAAACCAGCTCAGCCAGCTGTGGAACCAACAATACAGCAACTGACAGCTAAGCTAACGTTAGCCTTTAGCTCGTTTCTGGACGCTAACGTTAAACTGCGTCTATTCAAAGAGCTGCACTCGAGTTTTAACTCACCTTGGACAACGACAGACTGTGTCATGGCGGCGGCGACACGCAGAGCCCTTTATAACGCGGGTTTAACTCATAATTAATCTTCACATTTGTCCATAACTGTCCATTAAAACGACTTTTTTAAAATACTTTTGAATGCTTCTTTAGTCTCGCGCCTCCGCTGTGTTTGGTCGAGTGCTGATGACGTATTACCATGGAAACGGCGTATTTGGCTAGAACGTAAGGTGGGTAGTGGCTAGAAAGGAACCAGTGATCTGGGGAAACCCTCGCGAGAGTGTTAAGGTTAGGATAGGTCGTCGGGCAGCGAGTCTCGCGAGAGTTTTTGCAGATCTCAGAATTAACTTTGACTGAAGAGATGCTTTGTATAAGACCGAAAAACTATAATATTCCACATTTCACAGCTCCTCAGAATTGTTTTTCTTCATCATCTGGCAACTATTTGTTTGGAAAAATCCACTTAATACACAGCAGAGGGCAGTGTTTCGCAATAGATAGATAGATAGATAGTAACTTTATTGATCCCGAGGGAAATTCAAGAATATGGATTTCAAGTAGCAGTCTATTACAACAAACAGTTAAAAATATAGAACAAATAATAATAAACATAGATTTTACAACAGGAATAAATCACTAGATTAAGTCATTTCCAAGTACTGTGTTATAGGTTGGTGAGTCCCTCCTGTTAATATAGCTCTCTATGATTGTTGATGGCTAGTCCAGCAGCTCTATTTAGGTGTCAGTGATTCCAAATCAACAATAAAACCTCTGATAACTTTCTCTGTCAGCACAATTCACAGATAAAATTGATATATTAGTTAATAACCTGAAGATTAACAAGAAAAAAAAGGAAGGCTTACATGGATGTAAAATATGTTTTATTCATCAGAAATAAAACAGTACAAAAGGTAAAGTTTTGAACATGAGCTTGTACAAAAAAAAAAAAAAGTGCCATTGTGATTATAAAGTGGATGGTGGAACATGAAATGCATTAACCCTCTGAGACCCGACTTTAGTGTCTTTCAGAGGCTGTAGCAGGTTCAGGAAAAACTGGCATGGCCATTTTCAAAGGGGTCCCTTGACCTCTGACCTCAAGATATGTGATTGAAAATGGGTTCTATGGGTACCCACGAGTCTCCCCTTTACAGACATGCCCACTTTATGGTAATCACATGCAGTTTGGGGCAAAAATCATGCAGTTTTTGAATGCAGTATAAATGTATTATTTTCGCCTACTCTAAATATTTGAATAATTGAATATTTCTGCATCTCCAAATGTCAAAAGTTTTTGATGCCAAATCACAGCATGGCTTTTCTATGGTGTTCCTCGAGGTCTTGGTGTCTTAATGTGGTATTTTGGAGGGATTATTAATAATAATTTTTGATCAATTCTCGAGTGGTAAAAAATGGTTAAATTTAGCACCAAATTTGTGTAACAAATGGTATCAACCCAAAAATCATAAACAACTTCTATCATAATGTTAGCAAAATTATTTTTTATTTCTGATTTATGACTAGAACAACTTGACACAAAGTGCTGAGCTGCATCTCAAATTATCTCCAGGTTCCCAGCTTTCAGATGATGTACACCACCTCTATGTGACATCTACTGTTGACCTGCTATCTCCCCCTAAAGATCCCCTGTACCCCCCTAAAAAAGACAAAAATGGGTCTATTGTGGGTCTTAACATCAAATGTGTCTTTCATATTATGCACTGTAAAAAGTCTAAATCATGGATAGACTGAACCTGAAATCTTTCTCCTATAAATCATGGGTTTCTCTTCTGCTTATTTTTTAAATCTGGGCGATTTGGTCGTATTCTTGGCATGAGACATTTTCATGTAAAACAATAAACAAGAAATGACAAATTACAGTAAAAGAAAGAAACAAGGACAAACATCTGACAGAGTGAAAAGAACAGTGAAAACACTTCTTCTCTTAATGGTTATGTTGGACAGAAAGAGAGTTTTTAATGTGTTTGGTCAGTGCTGTATTGGGGATAGTGATGGCGTGGACAGAGGTGTTACGCTGCCGGACAGGTTCCAACGCTGACCGCTCCACTGACCAGAACAGCTTTGCTGAAGCTCACTCGGCTGTTATTGATGGTCAGGTTCCTCATGCAGCCCACGTAGGCCTTCCTGGTGGCGATGCTCTCTGGGAGGAAAAGATCTGAGAGGTGGAAGAGTGCATTAGAAGGGTGTCATGTTAGTATAGGACAGGGGTCAGCAGCCTTTACTATCAAAAAAGCCATAAGAATAAAGTCATAATTTTACGAAAAAAAAAAGTCGGAATACAACGAGAAAAAAGTTATAACTTAACACAAAAAAAAGTCGGAATATTACGAGAAAAAAGTTATAACTTTACGAGAAAAAAAGTCGTAATATTACGAGAATAAAGTCATAACTTTACGAGAAAAAAAAGTCGTAATATTACGAGAATAAAGTGATAACTTTACGAGAAAAAAAGTCGTAATATTACGAGAATAAAGTTATGACTTTATGAAAAAAAAGAAAATAACACGTAAAATTACTACTTTATAATAATAATATGACTTTATTCTCATAATACAACAACTTTTTTTCTCTTAAATTTATGACTTTATTCTCATAATATTAAGACTTTTTTCTCGTAAACCTTTGATTTTATTATCATAATATTACGACTTTTTTTCTCGTAAACGTATGACTTTATTTTCATAATATTACAACTTTTTTTCTCGTATACGTATGGCTTTATTCTGGTAATATTATGACTTCATTCTCGAAATCTCAGATATTTTTTTTTCCTCAATGTGGCCCTAATACTCCTTCGTACCATCGTACCATAGACCTACAACACTGATGAATAAAAATTAAAATGTAAACAAAAAACAGTTATTCATTTCCATTTTTATAAATCCACAGGGAGCCACTGGAGAGGAGCTAAAGAGCCGCAGGTTGCTGACCTCTTGTATAGGATAACAGGAGAAAATCAGAAATGTGTTCACCTGGAGCTCCACCAATGAACACTGGCTTCCTGGTGTCTGTGGAGTTGGGGTTCAGAGGTCCCACCACATGGTTAACCTCAGAGTCCACATCCAGCTGGACCACATTGGCGTCCCGGATCACTAAGACCAAGCAAGATAGAATGCATCGCTTTAGTCAAAACACTCTACAGAATCAATAATCAAGCGGTAAAGAATGAAACCAAAGCACTGTGGCTCACTATTGTGGGTCTTTATTATTTCTATCTCTTTATCCCAGTGGTGGAAAAAGTATTCAGATACTTTACTTAAGAAAAGTAGCAATACCATACTGTAAAAATACTCCGTAAAGTAAAAGTTTTGTATTTAAAAGTTGACTTCAGTAGAAGTACGAAAGTGTTATCACAAAAATATACTTAAGTGCAAAAAGTAAAAGCATTCATTATCTATGCAGAATGGCCCCTTCCAGTAACAGGATTATAAATACTTGAATGAATTAACATGTAAACAGAATTTCAAAGGGCAGCTGTATAATTTCTACTGCGGCCGCTGGATGGAGCTTTAAAAACTCTGATGACATCACTATGACATCATCACTTTAACTTGGAGACTGCTACTGTGATTTATAACAGGAACCCTGCGTTTCAAGCTGTGAGCAGGGATTGTGAGAACACAGACATTAAGCTTTAATGGAATGTCTAGTTTCATGTCAAATGGGCACTACTGAGTTGCATTATGGGAAGTGTAGGATCTTTCTGGAGCTTGACCTGTATTAGGGACTAAACATCGAGATATTCTTCAGGTTTGACCTTTTTTTTAATCTGCCTCTAGCAAATTCACAAATTCTATGGAAGTTCTAAATCGCTGGAGTACCACTTTTACATTGTAGCTGGTGGAGGTGAAGCTAATTTTAATATGTATACCATAGTATCCAATATATATTCAACAGTATATTGTATATAATATACTGTTAAGTAGTTTAATCTGGAACAAGGCATCATATCATTCTAAATTGATCATACATTATGTTTTGTTTGAAAAAAACTTAATTTGAATAATTATAATGAAGTAAATTAATGACAGTTAAGTATCTAAAATAAGTACAAGTACCTCAAATCCGTACTTAACGACAGTATTTAAGTTAATTTTCTTAGTCCACCACTGCTATCTACTACATAAGGGGTGAAAATGCAAAGGGAAAATCGTGCATAAATAAAGAAATAAAGAAATGCATAAATACTTAAATAAATACACATTTAAAAATAAATATAAAATAAAGAAAGCATAAATGCAAAAATAAATAAGTACATTTAAAAATGTGTAAAAATAAATCCATAAATAAATAAAAGGGAAAATTAAACAGAAGAGTAAATAAATAAGGGAATTAATACAAAGATAAATAAATAAAGAAGCTAATTAAAACAGAAATCAATTAATGAATGGCTACATTTATTTTTAATATTATTTTTAGTGCATTTAATGACATATTTATTTATTGAGTCATTTATTCATTTATTTTTTATTTTGGCAGGTTTTGTCCTCCATAGAACAGCAGCCAAATCCGTATATTTATCTTAGATCTGTTTTAATGGCAGTGTGAACACAACCAAACTGAATTTAAAATATTCTCACCAGTGATTCTTTGCCAGTTGCCAGCACACAGACCCTGTCTGGGTGACACCTTTGTGAAGAACTCATGAGACCCATCGTTCACCAGAACCACCACCTGGAAAACACACACCAACATTATATCCATACTTTTGAACAGAACAAAAATGTGTTTAGTTTTCTGGATAACTGAGCCAAAGACTTACTGCCCCTTGATGAGTGTACATGGTGAAATAGCCCTCTGCCGTGCGCACATGCAGTAGTACCCCAGATGCCACACGGGGGCGCACCTCCATCACCAGCTCAAACCTTAGCCCCAGGTAAAATGTTTCATCTGAGGGAGAGAAGCAGAGAGAGCGAGACGAAGTGAGTTCTGTACTGTATCCACTCTGGGCCTCACCTTTTTGCCACATTAATCAGCCATGTTTCTCTGTAGTGCGTGCACGTGTGAAATTACTCCACTCGCTCAACAGCTGCAGCTCCAAGTTCCTCGGGGCCTCCACCTCCCCCCCCATCCTCTACTCTCCCCCCCTCAGCAGAGACACAATTTCACCCCAGTTGCACCGAGGGTATCAGGTTCCCTCACCCAACCAAATTCTCTCCATGCACCCGGGATGGTGGAAGACCAGAGGGGCCAGTGAGTTGATCTCATCTAATCTAATGAGCCATGTAATATAACAGATGTTCAGTCTGCAAACAGTTGCAGCTCCTGCCCAGTGTACGTGGTGTTTAATTTGGGAAGAAAGAAAATCAACACTGTGCAAACTTTGCATTCATGCAAAATGTATAATTTTGTTTCCCATTAAAAAAAACTAGTAGAAATGTACCCAGCACAACATATCCTCCTTCCTCTGAGAAGTATGTTCCCGCCTCAGAGAGTCCCTCAAAGCATGAAGTGACCCCATAAGTCTCTGCCACGGAGGACAGCCACTGCCCATCGAGCTGGAGGTTCTTCAAACAGCCGGTGAAGCTGTATGCAGAGTTTCTCTAAAGGGACACACAGGCAGACGCATATCAGAAGGTTACAGAAACATTACGGGGCTATTCTTAAAAATCACAGGGAGATCCATATTTAAGTGATGTCCAATTTGGAAGAACAAAAACCAAATTTAAATTCCTCTTATAAATAAAAGGTTGAATTCATAAGCAATAAAACGCATCCTTGCTCAGCTCAATTCAGGTTGTTTTTACGCCTCAGTCTTATTCTGGTATGACCAGGAGCTTGCGGTATGGCTGCTCGATTACTAGATGACTGTTATCCATTTTAAACGCTAGCAGTCAGTCCTACATATTGTTCCTTTAAAAGATGAGGATGCCCTCCTGTTGAGTTCTAACGGGGGGGGAAGAGGGTCACAATGGGGTCACAATGGTGGCTTCCTGCCGTCTGTGGGAACTAAGCTGAGCAGAGCTGGATGTCTGCTGGTATGACCGTACTGGAATACACCAAAGGCTCATGAATTACAGAGATTTGTAATGTTACTCTTTTTATTCAGCACTACAGACCTTGATGGAATATTCACGTGTTTCAAATGACCCACGTTGCGTATGTTTTTATTGTTAAATCTCTTCCACATACCTGAATATTCTTCTGGGCTCTCTCTGGAGGAACTCCTCCGACATAGAGGGGGCTGCTGACGTGCCAGGAGACGTTGCTTCCCTGAGCTCTGTCTTCCAGCACTGTGAGCCCATCAATTATTAACCGGCCCATACTGCCATCACGGATAAAAACAACCTGCAGCGGGAGAAGAGAGGAGGTCGTTACTGTAACTGTTGACACATTACTAAACATGCATCCACCCATGCATTACGTACAGTTTTGATAGATGGAATAAGTTCGTGAGCTTACATTGTGCCATGCGCCATCGTTGTATTTCTCCTCGCTCTTGATTTTGACTCTTTGGTCTGCCACGTTGAAAGTGTATACGAGCTTCCCGTGGGCCAGGAAGAGAGCCATGAAGTTGTCCTCTTGGACGTCAGATACATAAAAGATGAGGCCGAAGGATGAGTGGGTCTTCAGGGACAGGGAGAAGTGGGACCTGGGAGGTGGGAGGTGCGTTAAGTCATGCGTGTAGAAGACACAAAGAAGAAACCTTTGAAAGAGTGCAGAGTGAGCACACAAACACACTTAGCCTTGAGGTGGCTTGTAAAGAGTTCTTGGGGCTGTATTTGAAACCGTCTACTACATACTACTGAGGAACGCAGTATGTAGTATGCAGTACATACTGCGTTCCTCAGTAGTATGTAGTATTACAGTTAAAGTGATTTATTTTGCAGAATGCTAGGCCAGGCTTTAGCCTTTAAACTAGCTCTTAAAGCACTGGACAAAAAAATGAACTCGTACCATTATTACAATATTATCAAAAATACAACTTTGATTTTTTGTTTGTTTATGTTATGTTTGTTTACTTTATAAGATACTGCAGGTTTAGCTCCATCACTCCTTAAACTATTTATTCTAACAGCTCATGGTGAAGTGAGACAAACAGGATCATTAACGAGGGGAGACTAAATATAAAACATTGATCCACGACATTTACTAAAACTGCTTTTTCAGTTAAAAACAGTGGACTGATCTCCCTCCCAATATTAGAGTAATGTTAAAAGGGTAATGTTGTCTCAACAGGTATCTCTCTGCCCCGTCAGAGGAGGCTCTTTACCTCTCCTCTTCCCTCTCCTCTTCCCTCTCCTCTTCCCTCTCCTCTTCCCTCCACTCTTCCCTCTCCTCTCCTCTTCCCTCTCCTCTCCTCTTCCCTCTCCTCTTCCCTCTCCTCTCCTCTTCCCTCTCCTCTTCCCTCTCCTCTTCCCTCTCCTCTCCTCTTCCCTCTCCTCTCCTCTTCCCTCTCCTCTTCCCTCTCCTCTCCTCTTCCCTCTCCTCTTCCCTCTCCTCTTCCCTCTCCTCTTCCCTCCACTCTTCCCTCCCCTCTTCCCTCTCCTCTTCCCTCCACTCTTACCTCTCCTCTTCCCTCTCCTCTCCCCTCTCCTCTTCCCTCTCCTCTCCTCTTCCCTCTCCTCTTCCCTCTCCTCTTCCCTCTCCTCTTCCCTCCACTCTTCCCTCCCCTCTTCCCTCTCCTCTTCCCTCCACTCTTACCTCTCCTCTTCCCTCTCCTCTCCTCTTACCTCTCCTCTTCCCTCTCCTCTCCTCTTCCCTCTCCTCTTCCCTCTCCTCTTCCCTCTCCTCTTCCCTCCCCTCTTCCCTCTCCTCTTCCCTCCACTCTTCTCTCTCCTCTTCTCTCGCCTCTTCCCTCTCCTCTTCCCTCATCTCTTCCCTCTCCTCTTCCCTCCCCTATTCTCTCTCCTCTTCCCTCTCCTCTTCCCTCTCCTCTTCCCTCTCCTCTTCCCTCTCCTCGTCCCTCTCCTCTTCCCTCTCCTCTTTCCCTAACCTCTTCCCTCGCCTCTTCCCTCGCCTCTTCCCCAAAATGTCGTCGCAAATGTTCGCAAATGTTCGATTCGCCATCTAATATCGTAAACCTGCCCATATTCAAAATCTACACCGTTGATTACTTGCCTCAAAAATTCGCAGGAGTGAATTTAGTGATGAAATAGCTACAAAAAAGGTAAAAAACATGCCGCTTTTGGCTGTTGTTGTTGTGACCATAGCCTCCAGCGCTCTGCATTGTGGGCTACAGTAGGCGAGGTAGACTGGTCCGAAGCACACTGGAGATTTTTTCCAAATCAGTACGACATGCAGGTATTTTTGGCATACTGTAGATTTTGCTTTTGTTTGCATACTACATGCTACATTTTGGCCAGATCAGTACGTACTACTAGTGTAGTATGAGGTTTTGAATTAGCAGGTACAGTATTTGTCATACCTCTCAGAGAGGGAGTCTGGGAGATCTGTGTAGTGCTGCCTGCTGTTGGCGATGCCGCCGTAGTGGAAGGCTTGGCGGGTTGCTCTGGGACTCGAGGAGAGGTAGCAGGGCTCGATGTTCGGCTCCGATGGCTCCTGGTCATCACTCTTCAGCTCCATCAGGCCCAAAGGGAGGCTGGACTTCTCCCTGCTACCCTACAGGATGACAGCGTTTATTGAAGGTTAGGACGCAGATCATTGCAACCAAATGAAGAAGGATGGATGTGTGTTCGTTTTACCTTCTGTGATTGGTTCTGTTTGGCTCTAGAAGTGTGTTCTCTTTGTCTTGACAGCAGAGCAGCAGGGGGGCGCTGGACTGGACAGTCCTGCAGGGACGTCTGGACCTTCTCTGTGTATCGCTGGAAGTCCTCGGGCTCAATGTCCCGGTCCTGTCTACAGAAATACAGGTAGAAGGAGTGACAGAGAGGGAGTGCAAGAGTGCTAAACATGCTGCAGAGACGCTCTCAACACGCTCTCCATAGCAACAAACACAACGTCCTTAACCACTCAGCTCACAGCTTTATTTGAGAGTCTCTTCCTCACATAGGGTGGGGGTAAAGCCTCCACACTAAGCAGCAACTGGAATCAAATCCTTGATTAGAGAGTTGTCAGTGTTGCATTCTGCAGAGATATGAAGGGGACGACTTGGACTAGTATAACCTGCAGGATAAATGAGCTGCATGCCCTCTTCCTCGAGGCTATAGTGACTGTTCAGTGGTGATTTACCTGTTGATGTAGGCGTAGCTGATGCAGCCCGTGAAGTTCTTGAAGCTGCTGCTCGGAGACCCTCCGTAGTAGAAGGTCTTCACAGCAGAATCTGATGAGGATCTTGTGGCAGATGACGGACGTTTCTTCTCCTGCTTGTCTTTGTCGTCCACCAACAGTGAGTACCTAAGGTGAACAGTTCAACCAGTCTTTAGCCCCGTTTCCACTGCAGGAACTTTCCCCTGGAACTAAGAAACTTTTGAGGGACTCATTGCGTTTCGACCGCAGGGACCAGGGTCTAAATTAAGTTCTGGGGACATTTTCCGGGGCCTTTTTAACCCCCAAAAAGGTCCTGGTCGGGGGGTATTACTTTCTGAAAGTACCGTAACTTTCAGGATGGAGTTTGCAGGGATTACTGTCACTGATTGGTCAAACACACACACAGCGCAGCTTCAACTGTACCGCTTCATTCATAAAACAAGGACGTACTCTAGTATCGATTTAGGACCATTTCAGAATGAAAGGAGAACATTTCTCTTTGTTTGATAACATTAAAAGTAAAGTTAGGCTCTGCTGTCGGCCTCCCGACTCATTCAAATTAAAATGCCTGATCTTAAAGCAACCCATGTGTGGAATTTTAAAATGTGTGACTTTGGTGCATCCTAGTGGTAGATTAAAAAAAGACACACCACGTCTCTTAAACCAATCCTACTCTGGGGCAATGAGGAGGAATGAGCTGAAAGCAACACTTAGTCTGCGTTTTTTTTACATGCCAGTAGACCAAACTGAAGCTTTCTACAATCAAATAAAATCCTTCAGGAGACTCATATGGATTAAGCAATCAAATAATCTTGAAATTTAAATGATGCAGATGGAGAACTGCTCCTTCTAAGAGGAGTTTTGCCCTCTCCATGTGTCTAAATTTAAGTCTAACGTCATTCGGTTGAGAGGAAACAGGACCTAGAGATGGCTAAACTCAAAACCCAACACAGTTGTGCACTAAAGACACTGCAGCTGTGAAGCTGAATACTTACTTCTGACTGTTTATCGAGGCCACTAAGAAGTGGGTCCTTCCGTCATTGTATTGTTTCTTGTGTGATTTAACTCGCGTGCCTCTGCAGTTCAGCACCACGGCTCCGTTCTCCACAGAGATGCTGAACTCATCAGGCTGAAGTGGGAGGAAATAAGGTGATAGATATTACATAGCAGCACAATTACATTTTTGATTAATGATACTTGTTTTGACTTAAAAACTCCTTTAGCAAGACAACCATTTGACATTTTGCATTATATAAAACTTTCTAAAATGTGACTTTTTTTTCCATGTGTGTAAGTGTATTAGTGAAGAGATTAGTGATTACCCCGTCACTCAGATAGAACAGGAGTCCGCCGGGCTGCAGCGTTCTGAAGTTGAGTCCTCCCTCAAAGTTGTCGAAGGGTGAAATCTTTGCTGTGGATCCCAGGTAGCTCTCTCCAGTGAAATAAGCTTTACGGGACATCTGTCAATTAAAAACACATCTCACTTTCATCACCTATTACCTTTCACTCTCTGTTCAGTTTACGGTTCAGGAATCCCCCAATGGGAATATCCATTGACTCAAGTGATTACTGACTGTGAGATACTCTTCATGCATATTTGGTATTTGCTCTAGAGGAACATATGCAGTTATCACTTACAAAGGACTCCTCAGGGCAGCCGCTGCTGATGCCGATGGTGCCGGGCTCTTCCAGCAGATTGAAGTCCTTTTTCTGGAACTGGAAACCTTTCACACAGCCTTTCAAGCCTACGACAGCAGCCAGCTCAGGCCTGTGTTGATACACAAACTGTCACCATCTTATCTTGAAATTCTGAGCTGCACTAGACAAGGTGTCTATATATAAAAGACATCTTTCTCATGCTGCCAAATTGCAAAGTGGTTAACCATATTTAGACTCAAAGTTACTTACCACGAGGAAATCTCTTGACAAAAATGAAATGTCTCAAGTTGAAACTTTCTTTTTTAAAGCTGTAGTAATAGACTTTTTGGCCACTAGGAGGCATAAAGAAGTTCACAACAAACACACCTCTGATGATATTAAGCCTATAAGGTTGTCACGGCTGACGTGTTAGCAAAGCAGTTGTCTATTTACACATCCAGCAGACATGGAGTCGTGTTTCTGGCCACCTGTTGAATGTAACTCCAGTGTTAACTCCCCTTTTAGCTCTGGTTTGGTTTCCACCAACTCCTGAGAAAAATATTTGTCTTTAGCTGCAAGATGTAGTTAGCTAGCTCGTTGCTAACTGTGTCTGTCTGCAGTTTGGTTCTGGGCACGCAGCGTACAGCGGGTTTATCAGAGCTGAGAATTGATGAGAGCAGAATTTGGGGGCTGTAAAACCAAAACAATGAGCTAAAAGAGGCTAAAAGGTTCTCGAGAGGTGCAAAGTTTTGTGATAATTCTCTGTAGATTTCTCACTACAAGTGACCTCTTTCACACATGGTCAACCGACTCATTGTTATATTGTTTATTGGAGCTGTAAACAGCACTAATCAGTGTTTTCAGTAAAGAACCTCTGATGAACCCACTTTAGCCTACACGACCTGCTCCGTTAGAGACTAGCTGGTGAACATAGTGGAGCATTTAGCAGCTAAAGAGACAGATATTTTTCCCCAGGATTTGGTTGAGACCAAAAAAAAGTTAAAGGTGAGGTAAATATTAGACTTACATTGTCAGGTGGCCTGAAACTATAGACTGTATATAAAAGTGGACGTTGTCACTGTGACGTCACCAATTGGTTTGTGGACTACTGTTTTGGAGCCTCGAGTTTGGTATTTTGGCTGTCGCCATCTTGTTTTTTTTGGAACCAGAAGTGACCATATTTGGGCAAGAGGGTGGCGCTGGAGGAGAGCGAAGCAGGGCCAGGTACCGTTAGCAGCTAGCACTAGCGAGCTTGGTTAGCTTGGTTAGCAATAGGGATGCAACGATGCACCAACAACTTGGTAAAAAATCTTCAAAATTAACAGGAATTACAATTCAGGTGTAAACCTTTTTAAGGTGCATCCCTTATTAGCAAAGTGCATCCATAGCCTCAAGTGGCCATTTGAGGAACTGCAGTTTTTGTCACTTCTTTGCTGGCTTCATTTCTCAGACCCGGAGGTTGCCATTTGCCTGAGACATGAAGGCTAATATTGCTCTACGTCTGCTTGATAAATGCCAACTGTTTGCTAACACATTTGCTATAGCAATTTTATAAGGTTATGTCAATAGCCTACAGCTTGTTTCAGCAGCTTTAACGGCAGTGAGCAAGTTGAACTCTTTCTAAAATGAAATACGTTGCTCTCAGCTGCCACTTGGGGCTTCCAAAGGGTGATGCAGTTCAGCTTTGAGTTTTTGAGTGAGAAACATAGCCTACTGTAAATGCAGTTCCTGCAAAACAGACCACTGTTGTGTTGTAATATGTTTGGTAGCAAGTATATTTCACTCACCTGGATTTGAGAATGCTGGAGGGAGCCCCACCTATGTAGATATCTGAGAAAGGCAGCGTGGTTTTTGGATTCTCCATAGATTTAACATGGCTCTTGTCCACCAGGAGGATAACCTTCTTTGACTGATGGTAGATCACTGACACCTGTGCAAACGGCCCAAACACGACAGTTACAGCAACACAGTTGAAATTGTCTATACCCGGCTAAATGAGAAGAGGGAATCTACCTCGTGATATCGTGCATCATTTATTTGCAGCTTTGGTAAGTTATTCTCCATAAGTTGTGGCCCTTTGCTGAAGCCAAAGTCGTACATCAGCCGCAGGTAGCCATTCTTTATCTCTAAAAGGAAGAAGTTGGACTGAAAAGAAGAAGTTAAAATACATTAGGTTTGCCTAATGAGATTTCAGTTACATTGAACAATGAAAACTCGATATGCTTCTATGCTTCATTCATTTTTTAATATTTCTAGAAAGAAGAAAATGTGATATCACATGATGAGACGTACTGCATATTTAATGTACAGTAAATGTGGAAATGTTCCACTGATACCCAGCCTCTCAGGCCTGGGTCAAATAAGGGGTCACACTGACACTTAGTTAGACTTCTGATTATATTTCAGTGTGAAAAAAACTCTTTAGGAGGTTTATTACTGTGTATACTAGGTTTATTACTCTCTGTACACACATCACATACCATACCTTGAAGTGGAAAATTACTATTATTATTTTTATCAGGGCTGTCAATCGATTAAAATATTTAATCGTGATTATCGCAAATTCATCACACATTTTTTTATCTGTTCAAAATGTACCTTAAAGGGAGATTTGTCAAGTATTTAATACTCTTATCAACATGGGAGTGAACAAATATGCTGCTTTATGCAAATGTATGTATATATTTATTATTGGAAATAAATTAACAACACAAAACAATGACAGATATTGTCCAGAAACCCTCACAGTTACTGCATTTAGCATAAAAAATATGCTCAAATCATAACATGGTAAACTCATAGAACCAATTTCCATTCACATATCTGGAGGTCAGAGGTCAAGGGACCCCTTTGAAAGTGGCCATGACAGTTTTTCCTCACCAAAATTTAGCGTAAGATTGGAGCGGTATTTAGCCTCCTCCCTGACAAGCTAGTATGACATGGTTGGTACCAATGGATACCTTTGTATGTTTTCTAGTTTCATATGATAACAGTATTTTCACTCTCACTTTAAAACTGAGCCCACTACAACCTAAAAAAACACAAGTTGTGTTAATACCTTAAAGAAATTAGTGGGGTTGACTTTAACAGTCCTAGTACAAATGCTATAGCCTATACAGCTGAAAAAGGAAAATAAAGTAATTGCATGGAGATGTATATATTGTAGTCTACTGTTGTTGATGAAAACAAAATAGAAATGAAGTAAAAAAAAAAAGAAAAAAAAAAAGTCTTTATGTCTTTTGTGTGAGGTTAAAGAGTATTAAGACTTACCCCATTGACCATGAGGAAAAGGACACCATTGTTGACAACAGTTCGCACTGCAATATCAAATCTCGTGACAACACCAAATTTGCCCCTCCTCTGAATATTATTGATGAGCGCGTAGCCCGTTCCATCAAACAGGTAGCTAGCAATACGACTCTGGGAAAATGCCAACTTGTACCTGAGAGCAGAAGGAGAAATCTTATCTCGTACGTTTCTTAAACATTCTATGTGATGAATTCAAAATGCAGAATGTGTCAACATCTCGTTCAGGTACAACTCTTATAATTCAACACAAGAAGAAGAAGTATCAAATGAGAAGGGTGGATATTCAAATGGAAAAAAATGGGCAACTCCTCCAGGTCCCCAGACCCCCGGGGGGCCCAACAGTCTCAGGTTTACTGAAAACCAATTGGTTTGTTCATTTGATTGATAGCTAATTTGTTTAATGTACAGAATCAACTAAGCAGCAAAATACAGTTTTAAAAGCTTATGTAATTTAGTTTATATTGTGCTCACATTATGCTCCTAAATAAAGTGTGTTTAATTATATTACCACAAACTAACTCTGTAGTCTTTGGAGGTGGCAGGGCACATGCATAATGCACAGTGAGCGTCTGGTGGGGATGAGGGGGGGGGGGGATGTACTGTACCTGGGGCACGGTGTTGATGCGAGGACATCCATTTTGTGAGTCTCTTTGGAATTGTACAGACTGATGACGTCGTTGTTCAGCGAACCCAACTCGATGCAGCCAACAAAAGGAGCAAGACTCAGCGGAGGTGGAAGCTGGTTAATTAAAAACAAACAATCAAACGAACAAAAAACATGTCATCATTTAGGAAAAACCAGATGATTAAAAAAGGATTTATTTGTATTAAAGGGCGGGTCCATCTGCATTCTGTTCCGTTTCAGTATCAGTTTAAGTGTAAGTTTAATAATAATAGACCCGCCCTTAAAGAAATGTTTGTAGAAGGCATTACCCTGACATCTGGAGGGACACCACCAACAAAGAACACTACATCCTTAGGGTCGATGTCAAACAGCGAGTCAGTGCCTGGAGCTTCGCCTTTCTGGATGAACTTCTGCTCGTCTGTGGAGCTCTGGCTGGGGATTGTCAGGAAGACTTTCCCATGTCTGCCCAGCCTGCAAGCAACGAGCACAAAGGAGCACGAGTAATCAGTCTCACATCCCACAGGATAACCTTCAACTTTTATTCTATATCTTTCATTTAGTTGATTGAACATATTGAAATTCCAAATTCATTCAAATCTTAACTGTTCAAAAACATTTTGTTCATGTGACAAGTTCTGTTAAATCACTTGGTAAACAGATTATTATTAACAGTTATTTTTCTTTTAACAAACAACAAAATGATAATCAGTAATGTTTACTGGTTATTAGTAATGCTATAAATTATGTTATTTTAACAGTTTATTGTTGCACACATTATAACAGTTTACAGACTATGTATATAAGTATTTGTTAATGATTAAGATATTATTTGTAAA
The DNA here is from genome assembly GCA_916701645.2 of Sebastolobus alascanus. Taxonomy (NCBI): domain Eukaryota; kingdom Metazoa; phylum Chordata; class Actinopteri; order Perciformes; family Sebastidae; genus Sebastolobus; species Sebastolobus alascanus. Next base: position 1,064,701 of record CAKAOJ020000095.1, on the reverse strand, counting down.
GCTCAAAGAAATTGTTTGTAAACCATCTATAAACATTACATAGATAGATATTTGTAACACTTTGTTAATGGTTAATAACAGGTTTGTAATCCATCTTTAAACAGTATTTGGATGCAATTATGAAGTTGCATGATTATAATACCTTGTTAAATGGTTAATAAATACTTTGTAAAGCATCTTTAAACATTATTTAGATAGATAGTTAATAATGTCAATGGTTAATAAGTGGTTTCTGGTCCATCTATCTATGTAATGTTTATAGATGTTTTACAAAAACAAGACTCGGTCAAAACCGAGTATATGGCTGGACCGTATGGTCAAGTCTTTGAATTTGTAGCTAAATTGTTACACAAATAGTCAGTGGTCATATCTATAAAATTTTGTGAACAGTTTTTTTCACTTATATCTTAATGTTTGATTGAAAGCCAACTTATAATGAAGCAAATGGCATTCAGTAATGTAAATGGTAACATTTACTAGTCAGTATATTATACATTGTATACAAGGTGAAAAGGTATTATCATGACATACATTATGCAAGGTTAAAGGTATTTCAGATGTGTATCAAAAGCATTCATCATATAAGTGATGTGTAACAATATATACAAACGTTGCAAAAGTTTATCAGCGTTGAGATATTCCAGCTGTCATCACTGAAGTTGTTGTTGCTGTATTTATTCCTAGATGGAGTGTTAATGGAGCAGCTTGTTAACGCAGCCTGCCACTGATCGATCCGAACTCCGTTCAGAAAACAAGCATTTTAAAAGTTGTTTGCCTGTCGTCATGGTAACAGACCCGACAAAGCATGAATTCAGACTTTTTACTAATCCGCATCATTATGTAGTTATTTCGGCACACTTTGATCCGTTTACAACAACGTCGCTGCCGTATTTATGCCTAGATGACGTTATGTTGAGTGTTGATGGAGCAGCTACAATGTTAACGCAGCCTGGCGTTGATCGATCCGAACTCCGTTCAGAAAACAAGCATTTTAAAAGTTGTTTGCTTGTTGTGTTGCGGACAGAATTGACAAAGAAGGAATTCGGTCATTTTACAAATCGATATATTTATGTTGTTATTTCGGCATTATTTTGACCCGTTTATTGCAATTAAATCACAGCACAATCTGTTTATTTTGGGTTCATACCGCAGTAGTGACGTGTGGCTGCTAGATACAGTCAGTTCATGGCGGAAATGGAGGAAAGCGAGGCGAAAATTTGCGAACATAACATAACTTAAACGAGCATAAACAATAACACATGCACAACAACAGCGCTATGTAATGTTACATTGAACCGCTGACACGTAAAACATAAAAACAGAACTGTTCTCCGCCTTTTCATTTTGAAAGAGCAACGACCAATGAGGAAGCTCCAGCAACTCCAGCCAACCAATCCTGTAACTCTATCACTCACTCACTCAGTCACTCACTCAGTCACTCACTCACTCAGTGACAGACTTTTGCGTCTGTAGGGCTGGCCCTCTGCGGTCCAGCCAAAAATGTCTTAAAGGTTTACAAATCATCTGGTAATCATTAACAAATACTTAATATGGTATATAAAATGTTATAACGTGTGCAACAATAAACTGATAATTTTTGTTACCGTCTCCTATCAGCTATGATACAATATAGAATTTATAAACTAATTATTTCATTTTACACAACATAATGATAAAATAACAGAAATTATAGCATTACCAATAATTAGCAAACATTATTAATTATCATGACATTGTTAATAGTAAAATAACTATCAACTAAGTATAATTAACTATCAATTTACCATTTATAAATGATGGTGATTATGAAGTGTTACCAATCACTTGTATGTTACTTACGAGTGATTGTTGTATAAAGCCTGTAGATTACATCTACAGTTCATTACCTCTCTACTTTGATGTAGTTGAAGACTGCGGGCCATTGGCTGACAGGCTTTGAACCCAACGGGATCTCAACATCTTCACCCCCGAGGTTGTACACGTACACCAGGTTGTCATTCTTGATAGCCAGTCCCATGTAGTCTTTCCTACCCTGTGAACAAAAACAGCAGAAAAAAACCCCCTCATGGTGAGTTCATTTTCCCATAACAGCACTTGTTTTTGTCATAAGTCTCCAACAGGGATATGATAATATGTCATGTTATTTAACCTTGAAATATATAGTGGTTTGAAAAACACAAACATCCTTCATTTGAGACTGCCTACAGTGCTCACGCTGAGGCTGTTATTCAACACTGAAAAGCCGTAGACAAACACCGCTGCATAGATTACAGCGGCGTTGAAATCACCATGGTGAAGTAAAGAGAACAGAGAGGCCTCACATTGGCGAGCTGCACTGTTCCTATGCCCCGGTGGGCGGGGGGGGTAATGGTATTTATGTAAATGAACTCCAACTTTGAAGGCGCAAGTAAGGTTGAGACCCCTCGACTGCACGGACCCTACACAAGTGAATAACGGGGACTCTTGGGGGGGATTTCCTACATGAATAGGTGATAAATACAGGCACATCTAGTATATAACTATATATATATAAATATAACAAAAAGAGATAATCAAATGTTGATTGTGCATTATGTATAGGTACGACGGAGTATTAGGGCCACATTGAGACACATGAAAAAACAACAATTGAGATTTCGAGAATAAAGTCATAATATTATGAGAATAAAGTCATAATATTAAGAGAATACAGTCATAGGTTTACGAGAAAAAAAGTCGTAATATTATGAGAATAAAGTCAAATGTTTAAGAGAAAAAAAGTCGTAATATTATGAGAATAAAGTCAAAAGTTTAAGAGAAAAAAAGTCGTAATATTATGAGAATAAAGTCAAAAGTTTACGAGAAAAAAGTCGTAATATTATGAGAATAAAGTCAGAAGTTTACGAGGAAAAAGTCGTAATATTATGAGAATAAAGTCAGAAGTTTAGGAGAAAAAAAAGAAAAGTCGTAATATTATGAGAATAAAGTCAGAAGTTTATGAGAAAAAGTCGTAATATTCTGAGAATGATGTCAGAAGTTTACGAGAAAAAAAGTCGTAATATTTTTCTCGTAAAGTTATGACTTTATTCTCGTAATATTACAACCTTTTCTTCTCGTAAAGTTATGACTTCATTCTCGAAATCTCAGATTTTCTTTTCCTAATACTCCGTAATACTCCGTCGTATATGAGTGATTATGTAACTGTAATAATTAATAACTGTGATTTATATGCCCATTACAATTTGGATTCAAAGTTCTTTTACTTGCGCTGTCGTTATGGACTCAGGATCATTAAAGGACTTTGTCTCCTACGGATTGCAACGGCCATGCAACAATTTCCCTCTCTCTTCCCCAACAAATCGGACTCCAATCATTTAAATCAGGTTTTTAACATCTTACAAAATGATATTCTTAATCGATAACCAAGTATATGCAATTTATGATAATTAATCATGTTTCAATTACATTTGAGCTGTATGCTTTGCCCTGCCTAATCATTATACAATAAATTCATTATCTGCATTTAAAGCCTAAATTGTGGACATTGGCTTTATATCACTTGTACGTAAGTAATAATTGTATACTGTGTTTAACACCTTACCTGGTTCCTAAAGGTTACTCTAGTTAACAATTAATATAAAGCAGACCCTTGGGACTTGCTGTACAAGTTTCTTAATTTCATCCTCCAAGTGCTCAGATCACAGAGGAGAGCTGCCGTTAACGGGCGTGGCCGGTAACAGTGCTTAGCTCCAGGGTTATTCAGCCAGGCATCCGGACGTAGGCAGTTAGAAGCTCGGTGTGTCTCCTCGCCACCGGCTTAAACAGTTTTCAGCTACATTACTGATCAAGTAATACCGACAGAGCTGACACCCGGACCCTTTAATCGGAGAGCTGGAGTAAATACTTCCTGAACAGGAGTATAAAATTGTGGATCTAAAACACACACACACACACACACACACACACACATGCACTATTGTCACAGGCGTCTCTTGGAGACCTTTTGAAAGGGCAACTGTGCGCTTTCAAAGCCTGCCATTCCTGCCTCAACGATCACAACAAACTATTCATGTCCACAAGCTGCTCCCTGCCTTTCATCTCGGCCCCGGGCCTTTGGGTGCAAGTTTGTCAAGTTTTCAGCAGCAGATCTGGGCCACCCTAAAACCTCCTCGCTCACTAGCACCTATTCGACACATACAACGGGGAAGAACGGCCAGGACGTGCACTTTTTTTTTAGCGTTGTGAGCTAAATGTACATGCATAATTGTTCCCCACATGTGCTTTTACTTGATGTAATGGCTCCCATCTGTATCCACTTAGCATTCCTCCTGGTAGGCATTTGTTTTATAGTAACTGATTACCCCAAATCAACCAAATTAGTCTTCCCTGGATTCCTCACATTTCTGTCTCCCAGGTATAAAATGAAACGGTCCTCTATGGGATCCTTGTCAGGGTCCACTCTGATGAACAAGCTGATGGACGTCACTGTCTTCAGGTCTTCCAGGTTGCTGTGAGGATGAACCTCCACCGAGGACTGGCCGTTGAACTTCATGGACACTTGGACCTGGAACAAAACAAACCAGAATGACTTAGAGCTCATGGCGAGACAACACAGTCTCACGGCAGTTCATGAAATAGTCATACATTTTAATCTATTTGATTCGTGTACATAGCCACGAATTTCCCTTCTTTTTCTTGTGACGCTCAGCACGACACTCTCACAAAATATTTTTTGTGCTTTTTCCTACGAATGTCCAGCTATATGTGACACACGTGTCAATTTCCACCCCAGTCTTTTCAAAATAAAACTACTTATTTAGGTTTGGGAATAGAGATAGACTTGGTTCGCCTTAGGCAACAAAACTACTTAGTTAGGTTTAGGAAAAGATCGCAGTTTGGGTTAAAATAACAACGGAAGTGCCGTAACTTTACTACGGAAGTTACGAGACAAAAACTACTTTGATAGCTTTAGGAAAAGATCGTGGTTTGGGTTAAAATAACTCCGGAAATGTCGTAATTTAATTACGAAAGTTGCGCGAGAAATAAATCTTTGACTTCTGGTTTCACACGGGACATGAACAGCGGTCTCCTGGGTCTCCCACCCATCCACCCCGACCTCCTCCCTACGCGGCGTTCACTGCTCTCTATACTTCCCGCTCTCAAATACTCTATTATGTGGATTATATACAAATTGATTTTGTGTTGACCATGGTGAAATGGTTGAGATGGTGAAATTTCATTGCAAGAGTAATACGCTCAAAATGTTCAATATCCCAAGAAGGTACTCTCCCTGTTAGCTATTAGCATCTGACTATTTGGTCAGAGCCCTGGATTTTTAATACAATTATCAGGCCCTACGATCCATGCTGTGGTGATCAGTTTGCTATGTGTTCTTGGTGACAGCTGATAGAGGAGCAGACTTTGGCTGGGAAATGCATCACATTATTCTTGTATTAAATATAGATATAGAAAAAAAAAATCACAAACAGGTGTTTAGTTATTGGTACATTGTCTGGCGTTAAACAAAAGGAAGTTCACACATGCTAATGTCACAAATATAACGTCCAGAAAGAGGGGGATTAGAGTAATTTCATGCTAACGTTACGTTTTCATGCCAACGTTACTTGTGTGAGGGGGGGCTTCTGTGCTCTCAACCTCCGTGCTACCCACTGACGGTCTGGAACCACTCACACTTTATTTCTCACTACCTGCATGAGCTAACGTTGTGTAGCATCAATACAGCTGGGAACAGTGGTTGCATAACCTTCGAAATGAAGCCACAACCTAACCGTGCGCGCGTCATAGGTTCCCCTCCGGTACATAACAAATAGCACTACACCCCCCCAGTCCTAAATCAAACATATTGTAAGCATGTTCAAAATGATGAACTAACCTTCTTGGCCACACTCCTGGCTTGGGCTATAAGCTCTCTGATCCTCATGATGTTGGTGGTCACGTTGTTGACCGGCTTCTTCTCCTCGACCACCTTCAGCTTGTCCAGCAGCTCAGGAACGAGTACGTTCAGGTTCTCCACTATCGAGTACATTGAAAGAAACGAAAACAAGAACTTAAACAGGATGAAATATACAAAAACAGGGTTTATACATTCTGGAGTTACTGTTAAATGGTATTAAAAATGGTGATTTCCCACTGAGGACCTTTAAAATATGTACATGTTGCGGTGAACATTGCAGCAGTTATGATACCTGCTTCCCCTGCAGACAGGACGGCCTGTTCATAAGCGGCTGTAGAGTACTCGTTGTTCCTCATGTTTTTGGCCCACTGCTCCACCTTGCTGCTGATGGGGTTGATGGTTTCAAGGACCACTGCTGAGCGGTTGAGAGTCCCCTCTGCCACCTCCAGGGTAAACTCCAGTCGCTGTGGTGTTCTGTCTGGAATCGATGCAGAGGGCGACAAAGAGCTGGTTCTGATACTGTATGTCGAAGTCCAGAGCATTTAGTTGATGGAAAAGTAGATAATATCTGAGAGAGATAATCTGTGAAAAAAATCTGGTTCCTCTAATAAAACATAATCTATCTGTGCAGCTAGATATGGCTAGGTAAGTGAGAAATTCTCTTTTTTTCTTGTTTGTTTTTAAGCAATTTGGGTGAAACAACCCTTTAATTAAAATATTAAAAGAGAAGTTTGGCTAGGTAGCTCTGTCTAGCTAGCAGTTTCCCTCTGTCTCCAGTGTTTGTGCTAAGCTAGGCTAAACACGCCGCTGACCTCGCTCTGTACTGAACACACAGATATGAAATTTGATTTTAAAAATGTATGTGTTCCTTATATATTCAAAGTACGTAATAGTTTTAGCGACAAACTGGTATTTTCCCAAGAACTTCTAAAAACGTTTTCCCATGTGTCCTGACGTAGGTTTCTGCATGATGACGCTGCTATATGTACAGTATATATACATCCTTATAGTCTGTGTATTACATACATTACTGTCTGTGGGTTTGACAGCAAAACGTCAGACTGGTACTTTAAAACAACCAAGTATTGTCTCACCTGTATGAATTCCACTGATATCCTCCACTATTTCTGTAAGTTTTTTGGTGTTTTTATCCATGGTCTCTTTGGTCTCCTCGATGTATTTCAGCTTGTCAATCACCTCAGCTTCTACCTCTGTTACAGGGAGATACAGTAAAAGTCAAAGGGACATCGGATAGTGGGCACATTAACAATGATATGTCATTCTGTGACGGCCCCATACCACTTTGTTCTGAATGTAATGAAACAGACTCCTTGAAAACGTTGTCGCTCTGCGTTACCAGGTACCCAAGCTGCATATTGATCCCGGAGGTGGCCTAAAACACAGAACACATAATAAAGTTATACAGAATGTTGACAGGTGTTACAGTTGATGCATGCTGTGTATTTCTGTGATATAACATACGTCTTCAGCTCTTTGGGATAAATTGTGGGTGGTGAGCGAGGTGATATTGGCATCGTCGATGTATTTCACGATGTTGTTGTAGACGTTGGCGGCACTTATGGCTTTCTGCACAAAGCCATTGGCGTCACTCTCTCTCAAATCCCTGGTGGACACAGGATGATAGATGTTGCAGTCTGATTTGAGTGTTTCTATGTTGTATATAATAGCATCAAACATTCCCAGTGCTCATGGAAATCATATTAAATTAAAGCTGCGCTAATCAATATTTTTATATAATAACAATGGATCAAATGACTAGAAGTAATGTGAAAGGGGTTGCTCGTAGTGACAAATCCACAGAGAAATATGATGCAACTCCCCCGTCCCCCTGTACGGAGCATTTTAGCACCTTTCAGCTCATTGCTTTGGTTTTTGGGACACAACTTTCTCATTCCCAACTCATCAAATATGGCAGCTTGGTCAGTGGCCCTACGCTTCAAACTATGACACTGTAGTTACCCTCTAGCGTCAATCTTTCAAGTGTCAATATCCACTCATTAAATGCACATACTGTCTTTTCAAAATAAACTTCCGTTTTCACATGAAACAACTTGGTTAGGTTTAGGCAACAAAAGTACTTAGTCAGGTTTAGGAAAAGATCGTAGTGTGGGTTAAAATAAGTACATTTCTTACGTAGTCAAGTAGGCTACATTATGTGTGCAACGTAGTAACGTTAAGTAATGCTACGTAACCTGCGTAACGTAGTTAAATAGGCTAAGTTATGTAAGTGACGTATATGTCACTTACATAACCACTGACCTAGCTGCCATATTTGACCAGTTAGGAGTGAGAATGGGCTTTTTAAGCAGCATGCAGCAGTTTTCAGCAAAACAGCTCTGACTGTATAGGCTACTACCTGTCCGGCACCAAATGAGAGACAATGTTAGCGACTAGCTAGTGGAGCATTTAGCATCTAAAGAGCCAAATATTTTTCTCAGGAGGTGGTGGAGACCAAATCTAGAGTCCCCCAGGGGTCATACGGTAGAAAAATATTGATGTGGATGAATCCATGCAAACAGATTAATAAAGCATGGGAACATACAGCCATTTCCATATAGCTATTCTAATACGATACTTCAAAATGCGCATAAAAATATGTTAATGGTACACAGCTATTGTTGCACTGGGTGACATGTTCCTTCATTACCATGAACACAAACTGTTGTTTATTTATAATGAATCCCATACATGTAGATAAGATATAGAGATAAATACTCACTAGTGCACAAAATATATAGTACAGTAATCATGCAGTTTTCTAAAAACTAAAGCGCATGTCTGTTTTAGAATTTTACTGAGCCTTTTTAAAAACTAGACAGTATATTTCATTTTATATTTTTCAGTGCTACAGACAGGGTAGAGAAGTCTTGAGAGATGGACTAATGCATTATTGCTTTTCATGGATTATTTGTAACTACAGTAATAAGTTTAATTCAGAAGGGCGTCTCACTCCTCCAGTTGGTTGGCCTGTGTTTCCAGCTCTTCGGCGTGCTCATCGGCTCTCTGCACCAGATCTCTGTCGGCCAGCGAGAGGCGCTCCGTCTTCTCCGTCAGCTTTTGGCCTGCGCCGTCGATTGCTGCGTGGTATTGGGTCACGTTCTGTACAGATGCAAACACACACACACATATATATTATTTAATTTACTAGTTGCAAAGACATTCCACTGCTTTGCATTTATGTCCCATTCTCAGAATCCCCAATAATCTCTGTACATGTGCTATTCTTAGTTACCTCCTCAGAAATTGATTTTTACCTTGTGATTACTCAAAGTCCAAAGTATGAAAGCGCACACACACACATGCATTTTCAAGCTAACATTGTTAGCTCAGGGTGATTGTAATTCACAAAGTAACTCAATAGAGAGCTACTTGACTAAAAGCGAGAGCTGTTTGAGAAAACAGTTTACTCAATCTCTGGCAATCCACAAATTGCTTCCAAATCAAATTGTCCAGTTTTAGAGTACGACACAGGCTGCGTCTCAGGAATCCATTTCATGAATAAATTCAATGCAAGCCCTGAGATATTGCAGCCCTATATCACGGTCTATTAGATTAGGATACATACTCCCTCATTCAGGGAGCCATAAAGGAAACCTGAGCATCATTGGACAGCAGGGACCCAGAGATTTCTCCATTCTCACCCCTGATCCCTGCTTATGAAACCACCACCATTGTCCTCCTGACAATCCTTGGTCCTCACAGTCACAAAGGCCTCACCTGCACCATAACTTCCACCTCAGCCACAGTCCTCTCTGTTTCAGAGATGGAGCCTCTGGCTACTTCCAGTGTGTCGTTGACAGCGTCGTGGTCCTCTGTCAGCCTCTGCTGCTTCACCTGGGGGGCACACGGACATAAACATGGTCAAATTTAGCCACAATTCAAGCATCAGAACTAGGATACAGCAGAGATCGATATGAAATGAGAAAGGGATCTCCACGTTACAATAACATGTTAAGCGTCTTCGGGCCTAGGCGAGAGTTAGATGAGAAGATCGATACCACTCTCATGTCTGTGTGTTAAGTTTGGAGTTAGAGCTGGAGGCGATTAGCTTAGCTTAGCATGGAGACTAGACGCAATGTGAAATAGCTAGCCTGGCTTTGTCTCCGAATACTTCCAGTCTTTATGCTAAGCTAAGCTAATCACCTCCTGGCTCTAGCTCTGTATTTAACACACGGACATGAGAGTTGTATTGACATGACACTCGGCGGAAAAGCGAATAAACGCATTTCCAGAAATGTCTTTCTTGAAGCTAAAACGAACACACTTGTGTTTTCTCCAAACATTTTTTTCTAGTTTCAGATTTAAAGGTCGACTCCATCTGTGTTCTTTTCTGGGGTTTTCAAATGGAAACGCCCACTCAGCAAACAGCAATGACTTAGTTTGGAAATAACTGAAAGGGTTAGTTTGGAGTTTTTTTTTAAGTGGGATTGTACGTATACTCCCGTGTCCTGCAAGGTAAAAATACTGTTTTTGTCAATGGAGTCTGGTGGCTTTGAAGAGAGAGGGATATAACGGCTTCAGTTCACCATAGGAAAGGACGGCAAGGTAAAACAGCTGTGGACAGGTGCAGCAGAATCATGTATTTCAGCCACCTAAAAAAAATCAATATCAGTTTAAGTGTACGCTATATTTTGAATATTTCCCCCGCTTTACCTCGCCATTTCAATGGGGAACTGAAGCCCTCTTCGAAGCCACCAGACTCCATTGGCAAAAACAGACATTTTCCCTTGAGGAACAAGGGCGTTGCTGGTCTACCGCTGCATCGATCGGTTAGTTTGTTTGTGTTATTGTGTGACTTTCTGATCTGAACTAACGTGGCATCCACAGCAGTACATTGCCGAACGCCATGTAAGTTACTGTATGTAATACACGGACTATAAGGATGTATATATACTGTACATATAGCAGCGTCATCATGCAGAAACCTACATCAGGACACATGGGAAAATGTTTTTAGAAGTTCTTGGGAAAATACCAGTTTGTCGCTAAAACTATTACGTACTTTGACCACAATGTGAATGATTGGATTTGAATATATAAGGAACACATACATTTTTAGCATGTATTACTTTTTAATTACCAAGATGTAATATGATAACTATGATATTGGGGTGTCCTGGTGGTTACAACATAACCGCAGCATCCTCGGTTTCATTCTGGCCTGGGACTTTTGTTGCATGTCATATCCCTCTCTTTGTGTACTGTCAACAATCCAATAGGAGGTATGTGGTTGTTGGAGATAATGGTTTACAGTAGCCACATCCCCCACCATCTTTAATTTGACTGCATGACTGAGTATGGCACAATGATGAGAGCATTTGATTGGCCGTGGTAGCCCAGCAGTGTGCACACACTGTGGCTGCAGCTGGTGTCGACCGGTCTGTGCTGAGGCGAGGAAGAGCTCCCAGATTAGGAGAGGCTCCATGTTTGGTTAGTGCACCATTCATGGCATTGATTTACAGCAGAGACCCTGATCATGGAGATCCCCACTCCTGATAACACACGCGCAACCAAAAATAACACAAACACAGACGCACAGAGAACTCAGCAGCAGCTGTTCTGCTGGACGGCGGACCCATAATGTCGACCGGGGCGTGAAGACGAGGGCCGGAGCACAACTTCCTGAATCCAAATTCCAACCACATATGATTTTACAGAGTTTTAAATCAACAAATCCAAGGAAACGACATTAAAATACAGTTTATAAACTCAAGGACTGGGAAATACAGACTAGAGTTTTTGCATATTTTAACCCATTTATTACAAATCATGTTTATATTGACATTATTGCCAACCATGTTCCATGGCATATGTTTGGATTAGGGCTGTCAAAGTCAACATGATAATAACACATTAACGCAAATTTGTTTTAGTCTACATGCTACAGTGTTTTGGTTTTCTCTCATTGAACTGGGATAACATATATTTCCTCTGTACAGTGATGATTCTGTGTGTTGACTGTGAGCTGTAACATGGGAAAATAAAGTCATGTTTCTGTGTGTAGGCTCTGGATGTTATCATGGGAAAATCTATTTGTATTGTAGCATTGCAGCTCCCCCTGTGTGGGCCTCCTCCTAATGTAACAGTCCAAAACTCCCACAGATGGTTTTGTGTTTCTGTTCTCGTGACTTAAATACCACCAGTAAAAGAATTCTGACATGCCTGGCAAACAACAACCAGATCTCTCTCTCTCTCTCTCTCTCTCTCACAGCCTTTTGCGTATGCAGTGCGTGCTAAGGATCGGCCCTTCTTGTGTCTTTTAAGGCCAGGGAGGAACCTCGGTGTGATTGAGCAACATTGTTTGTAACATTGTGAGAGGAGATAAAGCAGACAGCACTTAGAGGAGGAACACTGTACTGTCAACACACTCCCTCACAGCAGCGAGGAAAGGAGCTGTGGGCTTTTTAACAGGACTGTTTTCTAATGCATCCACACTGACAAACACACACACACAGAGAGAGAAGGGAGTGTTGGAGGATGAGATGGGAGTGTTGGAGGATGAGATGGGAGTGGCGCTCAGCGGGAGCCTGAGGGAATCATGGGAAATCACCTCATTCCTCTGGAACTTGAGGATGCTGGCTTTGTTCCGGTTCTCCGTCTCCTGGACGGTGCTGGCCGCTTTCTGGAGAAAGCCCCGAGCGTCCGACAGCTTGATGGAGAAGCGGGACAGGATCTCCCTGACAGGTGGCAGGCGGCCGTCTGTGCTCATCAACTTCTTCTCCATCTGACGGATACGCCTCAGCACTGGAAACAGAACGACAAACACAAGCAATTACTTATCATTAGTGTCACATTTGAGTGACTCAGGATTTGCTACTGTAAACACTCTGGCCAAAGCAATTGAGAGCTGCAACATATCCATACAACAGTTTGTATGATATCTTATGAAACGTTATTTTGTTATTTGTTTTCCTACGAATGTCCAGCAACAAGCCCCTGTGGTGTTTAGGCAACAAAATGACTTGGTTAGGTTTAGGAAAAGATTGTGGTTTGGTTAAAAATAACTATGGAAGTGGTGTTACTTAAATTTGTGTAGGATTTAGTGGCATCAAGTGGTGAGGTTGATACAGGAATGAGTCCTAAAACCCAACTGGAAGTCAATGGGTTTTTAGTTAGATGCCTGAAATAAGGTCTGTGGTTAACACAAGCTGATCAGCAGCTCTAAATCTGAGGCCATGGTTCTCAGCAGGAAACCGATGGATTGCCTACTCCGGGTAGGGAATGAGTCCTTACCCCAAGTGAAGGAGTTCAAGTACCTCGGGGTCTTGTTCGCGAGTGAGGGGACAATGGAACGTAAGATTGGCCGGAGAATCGGAGCAGCGGGGGGGCGGTATTGCATTCGCTTTACCGCACCGTTGTGACGAAAAGAGAGCTGAACCAGAAGGCAGAGCTCTCGATCTACCGGTCAGTCTTCGTTCCTACTCTCACCTGTGGTCATGAGGGGGGGTCATGACCCAAAGAACTAGATCGCGGGTACAAGCGGCCGAAATGTGTTTTCCTCAGGAGGGTGGCTGGCGTCTCCCTTAGAGATAGGGTGAGAAGCTCAGTCATCCGTGAGGGACTCGGAGTAGAGCCGCTGCTCCTTTGCGTTGAAAGGAGCCAGCTGAGGTGGTTCGGGCATCTAGTAAGGATGCCCCCCCCCCCTGGGCGTCTCCCTAGGGAGGTGTTCCAGGCACGACCAGCTGGGAGGAGGCCACGGGGAAGACCCAGGACTAGGTGGAGAGATTATATCTCCACACTGGTCTGGGAACGCCTCGGGATCCCCCAGTCAGAGCTGGTTAATGTGGCCCGGGAAAGGGAAGTTTGGGGTCTCCTGCTGGAGCTGTTGCCCCCGCGACCCGACCCCGGATAAAATATTGAAGATGAGTGAGTGATGAGTGAGTGGGTTAACTACCTAAAATGACAAAAACCATCTTTTGGAAAAAATTATTTGACGTGTGCTTTGACTTTTTAGTTTGGCCCATGTCCCATCCGCTAACATGGAGGAGGCGGGATTTATGACCCACACTGCAGCCAGCCACCAGGGGGAGATCCAGATGTTTTGGCTTCACTTTTGGGGAGCTATCATGTCGTCCATCTTAATATACAGTCTATGCGCTAAACTAAGATGGTGACCGTGGTAAATATTACCTGCTAAACATCAGTATGTTAACATTTTTGTTGAGAAAATGAGCATGTTAGCATCCTGATATTAGCATTTAAAATGAACCTCTGTGCCGAAGTACAGCCTCACAAACCTGCTAGCATCTGTTCACATGCACACAGCTTACTGAAAAGTCATACTGATGTATTAACATAACCAGAAATAAGCGGTAAGTAGAGCATGTTTCTGCCTGTGTAGTGCTGTGTATCTCCTCACAGTCATGTGCTTCAGTCGACTCGTCAGTGGCGGTGGGCTCTCGTGGTGACAGATCCAGCGTCCTCATCCAGGTCACCATTCCCTGAGCCCGCTCACTGTTCCGCCTGGCCACCTCTGGATCCACATCCTGGTGAACGCTGTACAGCTCCCAGTCATGGATCATGTCTGTGCACGTACATTAAAACACACACAGATGAGTTAGGAACCAAAATCAATGTTTTTTTTTATAAAATTCAGAACGCCTGAGATACTGCATATTTATACCTGTTTCCCTCCCAAATTGGCACATATTTGTAGGTTTTTTTAAACATGGGAAAACACGCTAAAAATAGGCGAGTAGACGAGTAGCCTGTAACGTGTGACGTTACGAACGCACCGAAAAACAGGGTTAGTAAACAGTGAATATCGGTTACTTATTCAGTTTATCTTTCAAACTCTCAAACCAGAGTTGGTGATTGTTGGAACAGTAGAAAGACTAACAAAGACGGTTTTGAGGAGTTTTATTTTGCTTCTGTCGAGTTTAAAGTGTGTTTCGATGATCAGCGAGGTCAAATTATTGTGTTTTTCAATGGAGTCTGGTAGCTTTGAGTGCATAACGGCTATTTCTTTTCACATCTAACTCTACGTATTAAGTTTATTTTGACCAAACCAGAGTTGGTGATTGTTGGAACAGTGGAAAGACTAACCAAGATGGTTTTGATGAGTTTTATTTAGTTTCTGTCGAGTTTTACGTGTGTTTCCATGATCAGCGAGATAAAATTACTGTATTTGTTAATGAATCTGGTAGCTCTGAGGAGAGCATATAACAGCTGTTTCTTTTCACATGTAACTCGGTGAATTAAGGGTGTATTTAGACCAAACCAGAGTTGGTGAATGTTGGAACAGTGGAAAGACTAACCAAGATGGTTTTGATGAGTTTTATTTAGTTTCTGTCGAGTTTTACGTGTGTTTCGATGATCAGCGAGGTAAAATTACTGTATTTGTTAAATAAGTCTGGTGGCTTTGAGGAGATCATATAACGACTGTTTCTTTTCACATCTAACTCTGTGAATATAGGTTTTATTTCAACCAAACCAGAGTTGGTTATTGTTGGAACAGTGGAAAGACTAACAAAGACAGTTTTGATGAGTTTTATTTTGTTTCTGTCAAGTTTGAATAAAGTGTTATTCGATGATCAGCGAGGTAAAATGACTGTTGTCTGACTGGAGTCTGGTGGCTTTGAGGAGAGCATATTAATTGTATGTTTTGTATGTTAATAAATGATCAAATCCCTGTTGATTTTATTTATTATATGTCCACTTCAACGCGCTTCACATAGCATTGTGCTGGAAAATGGGCGAAAATTAGCGCGACCAACCTGGGTGTAATATTTCTATCACTGCCAATGGGAGCTGAGCCGATAAATACCCGTGACTACTGCAGTCATTTGTCTCGGGACGAATGCCGATTGTTACCTTTCCCACAAAAGACAAAAGCCAGATGTTAGTGGGTGTTAGTGGGTTTTTTTGTCCAGTGGGAAAGGGGCTTTAATGTGTTTTAAAATTACCGTATGCTGCCTGCAAAATCAACTCCCAAAAGCTATTCTCTCCAGTAGGACAAGGTCATGATTGCAGGGAAACGCACGAGACACTGAAAGGACAAGGCAGAGCTGTTTGATACCTTCGATGCGTAGGTTGAGATCAGAGAGGTTTGTGTTGAGCTGCTCAGCCAGGGTGAAGGTCTCCAGTGTGTCGTTATCCAGCTTGTTCCCCAGAGTCTTCACCACGCTTTCCTGGAAAAAAAAACACCAAAGAAACTAATCAATGACACATCGATCAGCGGAGTTGAAGTCACTTGCTTCTAAAGACCGAGCTGGAACTCTCCGGTGTCTCATACAAAGATGAGACAAAGTCTAAATCACTGGAACATGTCAGGTCCAACTCTGTAGGCCATGTTATGTTGTGTAAAGAATGTATAGGATTTGATCGGTATACTGTATCGAAGCGTATGGATATGCAGAAAAGCAGTTTGAAACAACTTTATTGGCATTTTGAGTATAGTAGTTAATCTGATTGTCACTGTGATGCACATGGTAAGAATAATGTATTTCTACAAGGAAAAAACATCAGCTTAACCCTTATGTCTCTTGTTGCTCTGATCCTTAGAGGACAAAAATGAAGCGGAGCACAAATATAAGTCAATTTAAAAAGCTATACGAAAAATATATTTTTGGAAGGTTTATGGATGAGGAAGAGTTGTGATAAAGGGTTGTGTTAAGGGTTGGTTAATATTTATTTTTTTTAACTACGGATGGATATGTGGGTTGTAAATAAACTTGGGATGCTGTTCATATATTTAATTTGGGAGGTAAAAAAATCTGGGATAGTTTGTATATTATATTAGATTATCATTCTATGATATATGAGTTATTAGAGGAGAAGTTTTACTTCTACCTACTCCTTTTCAGACACTATTACTCTTGTTTTGTTTGTTATTATTTTGTATCTGTTTTTTATTTTTATGTTCGAAATAAAGTCATTCATTCATTCATTCATTCATTAGCAACAATACTGATTTTGATATGTTCTTATTTTTGTGTGCAGTGTCAGATTTAACAAAAAAAAAAAAGAAGTCCCACTTGATACCTTAGAGGAAAAAAATGACCCCCACCAAACCTGCTATAAAATACTATATATATAATATACTATATATTATTTTCCACTTTCACTGTGTTAAATTTTTTAATCGACACCAGTTCTGATCATGACTTCCAAATATTATATTAATTTTCAGAAATTTTACCCTTTGCCTAATGCCAATATTTTTATGGTAAAAAACACAAAACTTAAATTACTTTTTTTTATATTAAATACTAGGGGGGATTTACTTTTTTATCAAAATGTATGTCAATGATTAGCAACAACATGGATTTGTTGAACACTGCAGTGCTCCATAATACCAGCAGCAATAGTGGAAAACAAGCCCTATTTAAGAGGCTGGGACACGGTCAGGAGCTCTGGGGTATATGACGTGCTCAATGTAATTGTAATTTTTAATTTTTAATTTTTTTAACTTTTTTAGGACATACTTTACTTTGACTTTTTTTAAAACTTTTTTTATTTAATTTTGAATTTTTTTAATTTTTTAGGACATACTATACTTTGACTTCTGAACTTTTTTTTAAATTTTTTTTTATTTAATTTTTTTACATTTTTAGGACATACTATACTTTGACTTCTGAACTTTTGTTTAAATCTTTTTTTTATTTTATTTTTTTACACTTTTAGGACATACTATACTTTGACTTTTTTTTTATTTTTTTTTAACTTTTTTAGGACTTACTATATTTGACTTTTTAAATTTTTTTACATTTTTTTTTACATTTTTAGGACATACTATACTTTGTTTTCTTTTTTTAAACTTTTTTTTTATTATTTTTGATTTTTTTATTCTTTCACTTTTTTAGGACATACTTTACTTTGACTTTTTTTTTTTTGTTACATTTTTTGGACATACTATACTTTGACTTTTTTAAACTTTTTATTTATTTTTTTTTTTTTTTTACATTTTTAGTACATACTATACTTTGACTTTTTTTTATTTTATTTTTTATTTTTTATTTTTTAACTTTTTTAGGACATACTTTACTTTGACTTTTTTAAAAAGGAAATTAAAAAAATAAAAAGTGAAATAATTTTTTTTTTTAAACTTTTTTTATTTGATTTTTTATTTTTTTATTCTTTCACTTTTTTAGGACATACTATATTTTGACTTTTTTAAACTTTTTTTTTTTTTTTTACTGTTTTAGTACATACTATACTTTGACTTTTTTTTTAAAACTTTTTTTATTTTATTTTTTATTTTTTAACTTTTTTAGGACATACTATATTTTGACTTTTTTAAACTTTTTTTTTTTTTTTAATTTTTTTTTAACTTTTTTAGGACACACTATATTTGACTTTTTAAATTTTTTTTTACATTTTTAGGACATACTATACTTTGTATTTTTTTTTTTTAACTTTTTTTATTTTATTTTTTATTTTTTCATTCTTTCACTTTTTTAGGACATACTATATATTTATTTTTTTTAATTTTTAAATTTTTTTTTTTTTTTTTACATTTTTTAGTACATACTATACTTTGACTTTTTTTTTTTAAACTTTTTTTTATTTTATTTTTAATTTACTCTCCATATCCACACAGTTTATTATATTCTTATTATAGGAGCAGAGGTTCAACTTCCAAAATAATAAAAAAAACTCTCTTAAAGCCTTTTAAATTCAATTCCAGAGACTTTGCTTAGAGGGTTAATGAGATCTAAATGAAAGAAGACGGCTTTGCTGACCGATTCTCCCAGCTGCTTGATGTCCAACACCACAGCGTCCGTGGCCTCCTCCAGCTCCCCGGCCTGGGTCTTCATCACAGACGACTTGTTCCTCCAGCCTTGAAACTGAGTCTGGGACCGAAGCAGATTCATTCATTGATTAGACCGTCTCATTGTAGTGTAAAGAACACATGAAGGTTACACTGCTGATCTGTGATGTTCACTGCACTTCAGGTATTATTGTGCATTGCTCCACCATCTAGTCGCTAACATTGTCTCTCATTGGCCATAAAACCAAAACAATGAGCTAAAAGAGGCTAATAATCTCTGTAGAGCTGAGAGGAACTGCAGAGTCGGTGATAGTTCTCTGTGGGATTGTCTCTACAAGTGACACCTTTCACACAGTCATTTGATTCGTTGTTCATTTAACAAGACTCGGTCCAAACTGAGTACATGTCTGGACCGTGTACGGTCTGTCAGTCAGCGGTCATGTCTATAATGTTAAATGCAGCGGTACATGTCCACCAGCTCCGGTGAGGACACTAGGGGACACGCTGCTCCACTCAACCAAAGAAGTGAAAGTCAATTTCTCGTTCCATTGCAACATCAGCGCCCAGCAGCGGAGCTACGCCTCCACCATTTTGGACTGAAAGTGACTATCGGACGCCAGTAAAATGTCCGCCTAAAAAGGTGCCGTACAAAAGTAAAACTAAATGATTTCTATTCTATTGTCGTATTCTACCGAAATGGCCTGTCGAACAATAAAATATTATAAATATAATAAGCTTTTTCAGTCCAAAATGGCGGCAGAGGCAGCTGTGTCTCTTTGCTTCAGTACTCTTTGACTCAACTGGCCGTTCAAGCGGTGATGTACCCTCTCGAGGAATGCACCTGATTCGTCCCTGGTTCTCTGCTCGCCGTTTCAAACAGGAAACAACGTGGCGGCCTGCTCGTAAACTTCCTGTTATGCTGTCTAAACAATCCACCAAAATCTACTTCTGAAAACATTTAGAGAAATAGGCGATGCCACTGCTGAATCTGGTTTTATTTAGAACTAGATCGACTAGTTTCGTGAGCCGGACGCGTCGCACTGGACGAGCTCATTTGCATAAAGGACTGTTCCCGCCTTTTCATTTTGAAAGAGCAACGGCCAATGAGGAAACTCCAGCATTCGGCCGACCAGTCGTGTAACTTCATCACTCAGTGATGCGTTTACATGGCCCTCTGCGATCCAGCCAAAAATATTGATATGTGCAGCTTTAACTTGTCTTTTAATGCACGTTGCATTTCTCCTTGTTCCTACATTTACATCTGCATTGATTCTTTCATGTGTACCTGCAGTCGATGAGCAGTGTAGTTGTAGTATTTGAGCCTGTCGTTGGCAGCAGCACCAGTGGAGATGTTCAACACTCCGACTTTCAGCTGATCCAGAGTCTTATTGGACAGCCGCAAGTCTCCAATCAGATGCCAAATGCACTCGTCACAACCTAATTAACCAAAGAGGTGGATCACAGCGTTACAGCACAGTTGTATTGTGTTATAATTTCAAACAATTTGTGTGTTTTTTCTTCTTTTCAAAACTGAACTCTGCTGTAGTTGTTAACTTACTGATGTTGCACAGGTTGACCGTTGCAGCCTCCGGCAGGCACTCTCCTGTATGCATATCACAGTGGCCGCTCTCACAGTCGCACTCTGTATAAAAACAGATCATCGTAGAGTGTAAGACAGAGAGTTCATCAGTCCATGTTGATCAGCTGGAAACAGGTCAGTGCAGTTATCAAACACACAGTATATAAAGACCCACAGATGGCAGTTTGGCTTGAGGCCTGCACATCTGTCTTGTGGCCTCTCTCGTGTGGGACTGATGGTTTTGGCAGCTGTGTGTGTGTGTGTGTGTGTGTGTGTGTGTGTGTGTATAGATTCGGGCTGCATGGTGATGTCATCCGGCCACAGGGTCACAGCGCTCAGCAGATGCTCCTGACATCATGTGCACTACTGTGGTAGTGGGTGTGGGAACATGAGTACTCAGCGCAGCCTGTTCCTCTGGGAAAGTCTTATCTGCATTGACTGTTTTGGCAAATGGTCTGAGGGGGGGGGAGGGAACATTTGACATGTATTATGACGACAGATGACTTACTCTGGCAGCCGGAAGGGCCGTAGTCCCAGTGGCCCGGGAGGCAGCGCTCGCAGTAACGACCTCCGGCCCCCGGGCGGCACGGACAGCTGTGGGTGAGAGGATGGCAGGTGGAGCGAATGGAAGCTGGCCCGCATTCACACCTCCGACAGCCCTGACAGCTGGAGAAACCAGAGTAGCCCTCCTACATTACATGAATGAAAAACACGGTTAGATCCCAGTATCTGGCTGTTCATGTTCATTTAGAAACACATTGTTCACTGCATCTTTTAAAGATATTACAGCTGGGGTCTTCTTTTGGTAGTTTTGGCCATCATCAGTTAATACATCTACATAAATGCAACACCATACCGACTAAAGCTGAGATCTGAGAACACAGAGACAACAACGACAACAACTCTGACAGTTCAACTACTTTCAGCTCTTTTACTGCAAATACATCAGACCGGCTCATATTGGTACTTCACAAAAAGTCAAGGCCGCGCCCCCTTTTGGGGGATAGAAAACCGAAGATCCCATTGACTTCAAAACAATTTGATGTATGTTTGGATTGTAATTTTGACAAGTTCGTATGTATTCATCTCTTGTTAGACGAAAGTTTGTTTTATACACATGTCTAATAATTATTTTATGACCTTCCCTGAACCTGAGCGTTCGCGATACCTTAATAAATGACGGTTGATCGCCGCCATGTCCCTTCAGTCTTCTCCCGTCCAACACAGTGGCTGGATATTGCTGATCCAGACATCTCTACATATTTGATTGAATCCCGTTAAGCTAAGTGTTGTCTGTAAATAACCAACGTGTTAACAGCCAACTGTTTGATCTATAGGCTGAGTTTTAGTTGGATCCATTGGGCCCATAGAGCAAGAGCAGTAGCGTTTCCTTTAACTCCTCCTCCCAGATCTCGCTCCAGCCTCGGTCTGAGTCTCATTCACATGAACAGAGGAAGGGAAATAACTCTGGATTCAGCTATTAGTGCATTTTAAAACTTTTAGGACCTAATGATTTTAAATAAGGGCTATTAGAGTGTTCGTACTGGTAAGTTGATTTACCTAAAAAAAAAAACGTATCTACTGAGTTACAGAAGTCTCTTTCCCAATGTAAGTCTATGGGAAGAAGTCTTTTTGGGCCCAATGGCATCACCTGGTGGACTCAGAAGTTGTAGAACCGCCGTTTGGCCAGTACGAAAATTTGCTTCACAGCCCGGCGTTCTTCCTGGAGGCTGGAGTAGAAGTTATGGTGGAAAATTTGCATCCAA
Organism: Sebastolobus alascanus; assembly: GCA_916701645.2. Classification (NCBI taxonomy): domain Eukaryota; kingdom Metazoa; phylum Chordata; class Actinopteri; order Perciformes; family Sebastidae; genus Sebastolobus; species Sebastolobus alascanus. Next base: position 1,042,730 of record CAKAOJ020000095.1, on the reverse strand, counting down.
GTAAAGTTTCTGGAGTGGATGCTCCAGATAAAAAAGAAACTTTGCGTTTAGAGGAAGGATTAAAGTAAAAAAAAGTAAGCGATCGACGGCGAGACAAACACTCTGGGGGAAATGCGATGAGCTCACCCGCAGGTAAATGTCATAACCAGCGTCGACAGTGTTTGTGTATTTACTCTCACTGCCAGAGGAGGAGACAAAAGTTCCGCTTTAAGATACTGAAACTACTTCAAATGTTTCAACTGTAAATTTTCAGCAGACAAATGTTCTTCCGAAAATGTCGCCTTTTCTGTTTGTTTTCCAAATAACTTTGGCTAACTTGGGTCTGACCGATCGTGTTTCTTGCCCCGTCGTATTTCTTTTTAACGATGTTGCTGCGTTGGCCAAACCCATGAAAATAAGACCCATGTTGTAATAAAGTGTAATTATCCTTTAACCCTGCTTCCTCAGTCTCCCAGAGGAAATACCAGTTGGACTACTGTACGCAGAGCCAGCAGGTTTCTCTCACCTCACATTGGTCACAGAGTCTTCCGGTGACACCCGGCTTGCAGTGACACACTCCCGTCCTGTCGTCGCACGAAGAGGTGCCACATTCATTGCACTCGCACTCTGCAGAGAGACACACGGCGCATGCAATGATGGGAACATTAGAGGTCAAATGATGTCACAGGCATGGCGGAAAGGGTTATTTTTGGACTTGCGGGGCCTCCAAAGGCATACGGTAATCCTTGATCCTGAACTGTGCACTTGTCTTGTTTTTCCACCGAACAGCTTCAGGATGACATACAGTACACACCGCTAAGTACATAATAGTGAAGACTTTGCTTCATGTATAATCATTTTGATATAAGATGAAATACAAGTAAATATGTGGTAAAAAAAAAACACCAGATAATTCATCGTAGCTATGCTGCCTCCAACACGGTGTCAACAAACTAAATACATTTTCCTGCCTTCATCATACATCCGGCTCTGTTAAGATGTTCAAGTAGAATTGTTCAGCAGCAACAATACCTTCACTGAAGCATAACTTCTGAACATGGAAGCTCCTCTTAACATCATGAGTCTTTCAATTATGGATCAAACAATATCTTGAATGAAGGAGTTCACCCCCGTTGCCCCCCACCTTTGCAGTTCTTGGCACTGATGGCGTCGCCGTAGAAACCCGGGGCACACCTCTCACAGTTGGCACCGGCGGTGTTCCCCCAGCAGTGCTGACAGTGGCCCGTCACGTTGTGGCACTCGTTGAAGATCAGGTTCGGGTCGGAGTTGCTGTTACAGTCGCATCTCTTACAGGAATTACCGATGGCCATCGGGTTGCCGTAGTGACCTGGAGCACACCTGGATGAGAAAGACTGCAGATGACTGACAATACCGCTGCCAGTTATAATGAACAAATTAAGGAAAAATCCACCTTTGATTTTCAGTGCAGTCTTTTAATAGCATTTTTTTGTTCTCCAAAATGACTTTAAGTACGAGCAACTTTAATTGTGTGTTGATTTTGGCGGTCCCTGTGGACAAAAGCGGTAATGAATCCAAGCACCAGAGTCCCTTTAGAAAACTCCTCATTTTAATGCAGCAGGGTCTGACAATCTGCCCCGCTCAGTCCTGGTTCTGGTTCTCCCGTGCATCCCTTCCCTCCGGCGGGGCCCGGCAATACGGCCTGGGTCTCCAGCAGCGTGGTGTCGGTGTTGGCTCCGAGCTGCAGCGTATGTATGTATCTTAGCGGAGTCTGTAGGTGTGTGTGGGTTGAAAAGGTCGCAATTGTAATTTTAGCGACGATGGAAGATAGAGTAGTTGCTACAAAGATACATGTTGCAGGTATTCTATGGTGGCTTTTACTGTAACCGACATCTTGGACTGCTTGAATACTTGTTATATTGTCATGCAGTTCTGCTCATCTCAGTCAGTCATTTTTATTGAATGTGCACTGAATGAGAATAGACTGTATATAAGACGTGGACGTATTGGTTTGTGGACTGCCGTTTTGAAGCCTCCAGTTCGGCATTTTGGCCGTCGCCATCTTGTTTTTTTGCAACCAGAAGTGACACGAGAGGGTGGAGCTAAGTACAACCGAATGCTGAACAAGACATTTTTACGCAACCAAAATAGTACAATTAACTTTCATGAACTGAAAACACACTAGGGTTAAAGTTCTAAGACGAAAACACGGACAACTCCCTGCTTTATGGTCTATTTGACTCTAAATGGGACCATAATTTACTAAATGAACATCATGCTGTATTGAAGAAGACTTGAAACTAGTGATTGAGACCATAAACTCATGTTTACAATGTTTACTGAGGTAATAAATCAAGAGAGAAGTAGGCTCATTTTCTCATAGACTTCTATACAATCAGACTTCTTTTAGCAACCAGAGGAGTCGCCCCCTGCTGGCTGTTAGAGAGAATGCAGGTTTAAGGCACTTCTGCAGTGGCTTCACTTCTCAGATCTGGGAATGGCCACCTAGCACAGAAAGCATTATTGCTTACGTTAGATTTATGTAACTACTTGAAGCCTCATCACTGACTGACCTCTCACAGAAATGTCCAGCGTATCCCTCTTGGCACTTGCACCGCAGAATGGCAGCTCCTCTGTCACAGCGCACTGCGAAGCTGGCCGGACACACACAGGGGAAAGTATTTCAGAGATTACCCACCGCTTGCCAACACGCAGGCTTGTTTGCTGCAGAAACAAGAGCAGACGAGCTTACTTATTGGAGGGCACGGAGAGGGGGCAGGCGCAGGGTCGGCAGGTGTGGCGTCTGTCCAGGCTGGGAGTCAGCATGTAGCCGTCTTCACACATTTCACAGAAATCACCGTTACTGTGGTCCTTGCAGTTCTGGAAGGGAGAGTATTAAAACAGATCTATGGGTTATAGGTATGGAAAATGAAGTTAACTCTTTGTTCACTCTGATGCTTCAGTGAGAGATGATCAATGTGGGGAAACTTACGAAACAAACGCCAGTGATGTCTTCACAGTAGTCTGCGTGGCCTTTGCAGTTACATGGCAGGCATACGTCTTGCTCACTCATGAAATATCCCTTAGCACACACCTGCAATGGGAACAGAAATATGAATATAAATTAATGTCTTTTAAGTCTCTATCGCCGAATGAGGTAACACAATGGTGATTGAGCCTATGGCCCACTGATGAAAGCCCTTACATTTGCAGTATTACGAACTGGGTGTCTGTGGCAACATTTCAGGGAGGCAAAGCTGACGCAACAGACTTGCTCTTCAACTCACTTGTGTGTGTAGCAGCGTACTGTTTATAACGGGTCTCTGCTAGCAATGTGAATAAATTGTTACTATGACAACATAAACAAAGAAAAGAGCGATGGCTACAGTCGATGAAAATTCAATAAATACTTGACATCACACAGGCAACACAGTTTAAAGAAGTAAGTAACACTATCATCAGGTCCCACTGGTCGCTGACAAATATACTGTAGTGAAAGACTGTTTGGCTAAAGACCATAAAGTGACTAATTGAGAGAGCTGATACCAGGAATCACTTTGGTTTTCTCTCATCTGCAGAGAAACTTCATCCTGTAAGCTTGTCTCACCAAATGTACACACGTACATGCACATGTACCTCTAGCAATGTATAATATGTGTTTAGGTTTATTATAAAATATAAGCATTTACTCACAGCACAAAACAAGATTAACTGGCTTCTTTAGAAGCTCAGTGAGTCCACTTTCGGATAAAAATCAACCAAGTTAATTAATATATACCATAATTAATATGCCTACAACATCAATTGTTCCTGAGCCAGCCTGATCTCTGTAAGAAGACGAGGAAATAATCTTCTCAGCACCATTAAGAAAAAATGGAAACAACCTCCTGTGAGAGATAATTTAAAGATAGATCCCAATTTTTTCTCAAGCAGATAGGGATGCAAAATGAAACTAAGCTCATGCTGTAAAGTCAATATTCATACAAAAACTATACAATATTGTAAACAGACTTACTCTTCAACCTTTGGTATTGCAAATCTCTGCCCTAACTATGAAGTCCAGAGATAGCTCTTTGTTTTGTCCGTTCTGGGCTACTGTAGAAACACAGCGGAGATGACCTGCTCCTTATGTAGATATTAACAGCACATTCTAAGCTAACGAAAACACAACGATTCTTATTTCAGGTGATTATACACTAAAGGAAACATATTTATTAATATTATATTCTAATTCTGCCAATAGATCTCCCTAATTGTTGCACACTGCTCCTTTAATGGAGGAATCTTGTTAGAGAAAGATAATATATGTGAACATACCGCTAATACACCCAAATACCTATAATTTTACACCGGTAATATTCCTGATGATACTAATAACTCAGGGCTGTCAAAGTTAACGCGATGATAACGCGTTAGCGCAAATTCGTTTTAATGCCACTAATTTCTTTAACGCGTTAGCAATCGATTCTCGGAAGGTTTCACCAGGCTCAGTTTTAAAGCTAGAGAGAAGATACTGGTATCATATGAAAATAGAAACCTAAAGAATTCATTGGTATTGAAAGAGGTTAAATAACGCTCCAAATTGTGCTAAATTTTGGTGAAGAAAAACTGTCATGACCATTTTCAAAGGGGTGCCTTGACCTCTGACCTCCAGATATGTGAATGTAAATGGGTTCTTTGTTGTACCCACGAGTCTCCCCTTTACAGACATGCCCACTTTATGATAATCACATGCAGTTTGGGGCAAGTCATAGTCAAGTCAGCACACTGACACACTGACAGCTGTTGTTGCCTGTTGGGCTGCAGTTTGCCATGTTATGATTTAAGCATATTATTTATGCTAAATGCACCTGTGAGGGTTTCTGGACAATATCTGTCATTGTTTTGTGTTGTTAATTGATTTCCAATAATAAATATATACATACATTTGCATAAAGCAGCATATTTGTCCACTCCCATGTTGATAAGAGTATTAAATACTTGACAAATCTCCCTTTGTGTTTCAGGCAAAAAAAGGTGATTTCTGCACCGAGTGAGTTGAGGAAAGTCTTCTGAATGGCAGCAGTGCCCTCATATATACAGACTGTCATTTTAAAACCTGCATCCTGTCGGATGTTTTCTCAGGATGATGTGATGTCAGAGTTCAGAGCTGTGATCCCCCCCCCCCAGCCACACACACAGACAGCCCTTTGAACATCTTTGAACATTTGAAGCAGCACCATTCAATGAGGCGTACAATAGCAGTCTGTAAGAACTCCATAGTTTGACCCTCCTTGTTCCACTCAGTTAACTGGACATCGCTGCATCCAGAGCAGCCAGAGCAGCCAGAAGACGGAACATTCCACAGACAAACAGTACTGTATGCTGACGTATGATTCACATTTTCCTTTGATATATTCACAGATGGGCTGTGAGACAAAGACATGCTTCTGCAGCCAGCTAATGTGAAACACCCCGTGAACAGCGGCACTGATTCTTCCTGCAGACCCTTTTTTTCCTGCGACTCTGCGTGACCCACACAGGGCAAACGCACTGATACCAGACCCATACATCATTAAACATTCAGCGTGTCAACCTCCCACGTAAACACATCCTGAAAATGCAGCTGTTGAGGCAGAATGGGTTCGGTGCTCACAGGAAAAAAGTTTTGGCCCCAAATGGTGGTCCAAGCCATCAGGAGTAATGAACCACAAGTTTATGGGAAAACCACTGAGATCCCAAACTACTTACCATTTGTAAAGCCACTTAAAAGAGTTTAGAATTGGTTCAGACCTATTAGCTGTGTGACAGTCTGTGATGGGGTCAAACAGCTGCAGAGTGTATAAACAGGGTGAGGGTTAGGGTTAGGGGAGATGCAGCAGATGGTCTTGAGGTAGGACATGGACTCTTTAGACTCTAAAATGAGAGGAATGCATCTTCAGTATACAACCCAGGAGCTTGTGGAATAATATGTTTCTGCCCATGTTTGGATGACTTGATGTCGTAATCACTTGCATTTATAATTTAAGCTCCAGACTGAAAAAAAGGAATAGTTCAACATTTTGGGAAATACGATTACACTCTAAGAAAAGTCCGTAAAAATACGGGCCAATGTATCGTGTTCATATGAAGGAATTTTCTGTATCGATTTTTCACAGGAGTTTTTCCCCGTATTTTTAAATACGCATTGCATTGTGGGAACAAGAACCTCCGCTAGCGCGAAAGTTGGAAGAGGCAGAGGCCATCAGACACGGCAAAGTTTAGTTCAAATTTCGAATTTGGAGAAACCTTTCTCACACTTCTGTGGTAAAAAAAATCAACAATTAATGTCTAAACAACATGATTTATGTTAAGGACTTAACGTTAGCTCAATAACGTTTTAGTTGGAAAGATGTTTTGTTGTTTAGTTCAGCTGTTGTCGACCGTTAACGTTACCAGATACGCCAGGAATATTTTGCTGACTCATTTTGAGACTAATGCAAGTTTGGTATTATAATTTACGTTTTACCAATGTTTATATTTTAGAGTTCAGTGGACGTCAGGTAGAGTTAGCCCCAGTTTTAGCCTCAGACGGTCCGCAGAGACCGATAGGTAACGTACAAATGCTAGCGGTGGCGTCTGTTTTCCCTCCAGAATGTAAAGGTTGGGCCTGCTATTTGCCCCCTAAGGGAGGATATACTGTAAATCAACAGAAATTTCCATTTTCAAATGTCCGTAAACTTAACAGAAAAGATGTCCTGATAATATTCTGCCAGGACATTATCTTTTTTTGAGTGAGATGAGAAGATTTAAGTATATATACATTATATGTATCAATTTTGTCATATAGATTGTCTGTGTTGTAATTTCATTATGTTCATTATGTACAAACAACATATATTGCACATCTGTCCATCCTAGGAAAGGGATCCCTCCTCAGTTGCTCTTCCTGAGGTTTCTTCCATTTTTTCCTGTTAAATTATTATTATTTTTTTCTTCCTCATCCAATGCGAGGGTCATAAAGGAAAGAGGTTGTTTGTGATATTGGGCTATATAAATAAAATTGACTTGACAAGTACGAAGCTTAGGCTTAGCATAAAGACTGGAAGCAGGGATAAACAACTAACGTTAGCCTGGCTCTGTCTAAAGTTAAAAATATGCCTTGCAACTCCTCTAAAACTCATCAACAAGTAAATGCATTTCCTGCAGAAACTACGTGTGAATGCTGACGGCTGAAATTGCTGAAAATACAGAAGTATTAAAGCTCAAAGGCATCGAACTGCACTCCTGAAAAACATGGAATCTAAAATGAAAATGGAAGAACTGGTTGCTGAACTGCATTACCAAAAGAAGCCGAGAGGTGAATATATTGCTAGAGAAGGTGGAAGGTATACTGTAATACTGTCAAAAGGTGGAGGTTTAAATTAATTAACTGAAAAGGCTGAAAGAAGAAATGCTTTGTACTTTAAAAAAGACATAAAAGATAGAGAATACAAGCATAAATGTCCTTAACTGCATAACGTTTTGACATTTGAATGGTTTTTTAAGCTGAAAGTATGCAGAAGTAGCAGTCGATCGAAACTGTACGTAAGAAGTGACGTCTCTAGATATAAGTCTGCAGAAGTAGGAGAATTTCAAAGTAGGTTGAAGAAGATTTGAGGATTTTTTCCCATTCACTGCAACTATAGGAAAATAAGAAAAAGCTTTAAATTGTATCATACAACCGTTTTGGGTCTTTTATTTTGAAAATACAGCCTTCTCCAAACTACATTAATAAGCTAACCTCAATCACCGGTGACTGTCTAGCAGCAATCAAAGGTTGTTGTGGTTACGGTAACAGCTAAGTGACTCCTTATCGCTTCAATTATTTATGTGAGGATTTAGGAACCTCCGATGAACACATTGTGTGACATTTTTGTATGTAGTGTCAAAAATGTGAGCATGGGAGCAGGTTAGAAAACTGGTACTGTTTGCTGAAGTTAACATGGGTGCCTATGGGGCAGTTGCTTGGAGTTCCTGCTGTTATGGCAAAAATATGTAAATCCATTTGATTCCATAGTAATATGTCCGCAACAAAGAACAAGATTTCCTACATTTTGACCAGAAATTATGTATGAAGAGAGAAAATTGTGGGAATGGGAGCAAGTTTAAGATTTTTTTCCCAGAAGAACCCTCGAGCAGTGCAATGCACACCCACTGTAAACTCAGAAAGCAGGTCTGAAAACAGCGTAAAACGTAAACTACGATAATGTAAAAACTGTAAAAGTAATAGTTCAAAGTATCGGTCAATGTAGCATGCAACCAAGGAATTTATACATTTACCATCAACACTGATTGGACATCCACATAACAAGTGGCACATTTCTCTTTTAACACAGTCATGAGGTTGATATCAGTGTTCTCATCTTACTCTCTGAAAGACAGCAAATAAGTGTATTTTCTGCAAAATCTTAAACTAACTCATATAAGAGGGGGTAGTCTTGTTATATGGAATCTAAAAGTTTAATAATAATTACTTTAATGAATCCCCTAACGGTCATGGAAATTAAAACAATTGACGTCTGCAGCCTTCTGCCAACTGAGCAGACTCAGTAATGTGAACTATTTCTGTGGCCCTCCCACTGTGCCCACTACAGTGGAGAACAAAGATGACATTCAACATGTTGTATAGCCTCTCTCTGTTTTCATGTGAAGCTGCCTCTTCTCAGTATTTATCAGTGCATTTCCTGTGTGTTAACTGAATGCTTATAGGATACACCGTGAGGCTCTATCTCTGCGATACACGGCGAACAAATGTAGCTGGTATCAAGCAGAAAAACAGGATTTGGCTCTATGAGTGCTGTCCAAAGTCAACACACTCTCTGGTCATGTAGCTCCAAAACTGTGGCCGTGCCCTCTCTGCAGTGTGTGTGTTTGAGGGTAGGAAGCCTCTATTACAGATGGATCACTAACTTTTAAATGCCATGTGTTTTTATGTACATCTGCCTGCTGACAAAGTTTTCCCAGGGTGGAAGAATTAAGTGGATTAAATGTTAAAGCTTGAAGGTTGTATCTCATTTCCGCTTTGCCCCCCAACTGCTGTATTTATATTGACCTTGAAGAGGGGTTCAGACACTGGATTTAGTCATGCTAACTCCTCCGAACAGCCTCAGCACGGGACAAATCCCGGGTCATGAGAATCTCATCCTAACTCAATAACTGTGCACAGACAGTCTGGCTGCAGAGGCGAGGCCTCCTCTTGAGGGACCCTCAACTCAGAAAACTCAGACACTGAGAAATAAACACGGCACGATAGAAAATAAACAAGGAAGAAATGTTTTAGCACTGCAAAGTTTGGGGATTGAATACCCCTACGTTCTCTTTGACATTTCCCCAGGATGTTTCTCCATACTCATCAGTTTTGAGCAAAGTCACTACAGTATATAGCCAAGAATCAAGGCTCTCCGGTTCAGTTCTATGTGGCCAATGGACACAAATCAACTCCAAAGGCATCCAAAGCAGCCACATAATTACAGTCACAGTGCAACGGAACATTTCTGTAAAAGGATAAAGTTGTAGTTTATGTATGGCTTGACATCTTGTTCTACTTATTTGCAGCTGCAGGCAGCTAGCACGCACATTATACAAGGATGACAAAGATGACATCAAAACTGTACAAGAAAGGCTGTCAACCAGGCAATCTTATTGTAGATCAAGAAGTCAGGACATTATTGTAGGTTGATTTTTTTGCAAAATCATGCATGAGAACTTTGTTGCACATCACACAATCTGGCAAGCAAGAAAAAAGTAAATCATTTAGAACGGTTTTGCTCAGACTGAGTTGACGGTAACAATCCTATCAACACATTCTCACTCCCAACTCGTCAAACAAGCGCCCCTCGGCATCGGAAACCGACGCACGGAGACACCTGGGCTTTCAACTAACTCCAATGTAAACTCACCCGCGGCATAATTCGACGGTCGGAGCAAGTGACGTAGTATTAATAGCGTGAGAGTCCGCGAAGGACGGGCGGGCGGGAGAGGTGGTGGATGGGTCAAACAAACACTTTCAACCAGGAGACTGCTGTTAGTGTCCCGTGTGAAACTAAAACTAACTAACTCGTTACTCACGTAAGTCAAGTCAGCGAAGTTAACGTCAACCACGACCGTTTCCTAACCCTACCTAAGTGGTTGTGTTGCCTAAACCTCCTGTGAAAACGGAAGTTTATTTTGAACAAGCGTATCTTGACACGCCATTCTCAGTCCATCCAAAAGTAACGCAAGAGGGGTAAACCGTGCGTCGGTCTCCGATGCCGAAGGGCACCGACCAAGCGACGGTATTTGACGAGTTGGGAGTGAGAATGTGTTGACCCTATTACGAGACAAGCACATTAATATTGGTCGAACGTCAACATTTTTTTGCGTCCAATGTTTTTAAAATTCTACAAAATCTTTGCATGCAACAATGGTATGGTTACGGTTAGGGAAAGAATATGGTTATGGCAAATAAATTATGGTTACGGTAGTGTTCGACAACTAATACACTTAGTTAAGGCTAGGGAAAGGTCACAGGTATGGTTAATAAGAGCCAAACGTCACGTGCAGTTCTGTGACAGGACATGAACTCCAGCTTCCTGCAAGAAAGATGCCCTACACGCCCATCCACCACCGCAACCTCCAGTGCAGACAAACAAAGAGTGTGGCTGAGAGGATTCATCACGCCATCTCGCGGTAATACTGAAATCAGGATCAAATGTTGTATTCCGCATTACGTGAACTGTGTGGATGCACTGGCTTTTGTCTTCCGCATCTTGTCCAGTTCATGCATGCATCATTTCCTGTGAAGGATTTTGTGCATTGGGTACACAAACTGAATCATGTGGGAAAGACAGAATTACCAAGTGCTATATGGGAAGGCAATTACAGAATGCAAATACATTGTATGCAGATTGCAAGGGGAAAAAGATGTCCATAAATGGTACTAAAATGTATTTGATATAATGAAAATCTTGCAGATTGTAACTTTAGAGAGAACCAGGTAAACTATGAAAGAAGTAGAATTTTAATTTTGAAAGAAAATTGTCTGCTGAGTTGAAAGTTTGGCTTAATACTAAGCCAAGGGAACATTGGCCAGCACTCTTGTATGGCTTCTCATGCCCTTACTGTCTATTGTGCTCTCTCTTTCTCTCTCTGGGGTGTTGCTCAACATTTGGCAGCTGGTTTCCATTAGGAAACTGCCAGGGAGGGGCAGGAGGGGCATGACAGTGGTGGAGACAGTAACTCAGAGCCCATCTGAGCTTTAGCCCTGGGGTACGTCTGATGACACAAACACATGCGTGAACACAAAGCAGGACCATTGTGAAGTCCACACAGACACACAGAAGTCCTCAGAGAACTCTCCAGACTGCCAGAACTAATCACTCCCCAAACCTGCCTCATATTTTACAGTTTTCCTCTTAACATTAGTGTATCATCAGCCTCATTACATACATGTGCAATAGGTAGAAAAAGGGTCAGAAACTAAACATAGCTGTGATAGCATGCGCAGATACCGGCCATAAAGAGATGAAACCAAATCAGTCTTACTTTCAGCACCGACTCTTGCTGTTCCCCAAGCCTGGCGGCAGAAGCTGGATAGGCGACCCCTGATAGGACGCAGAGAAGGCAGAGGCTGGACAGGGATTTAGCAGCCATATTTGTGCGTTTGCCCAGTGGAGCACTGATCCCCCCTCTCTGTCTGTGTCTCCGTCAGTGGCTCCTGGCCGTAGGAAAGTCTCTGGGCAGCTCCTCTTGCTCGGCTTCACCCGTTGGCTTCACTTTTCCACTGCTCCGACCTCCAGATGCAGCGCTGCGTCTAGTCCCGGCCTGGCCAGAGTCCTGTAAAACAAACTTGTGGACTTCCTCCCTTTCTCTCTCCCTCCCTCCCTGCCCTGATTCCTCTCCCCTAGCGGACTTGCCTCTCCCCTGAGCCTGTGCCTAAATCACATACAGATGGGAAGGCTCTGGAAACTGAGAGAAAGAGTGAGAAGGTGGGGAGGGGAGAAAGAGAGAAAGAACGACAGGCAGAGAAGCAAATGAGCAACAGAGGGCTTCTGTCTGTTGAGCAGAAGGCAGGCTCCAGGCAGACAGTGCACCCATCCAAACTGCATCTCCCCCCTGACTGGCAGAGTCAGGTTGAGTGTTAGCTCCCCGTCTCCATTTGCAGGTCTGTGGCACCCTTTCACCTTGGGCTCAACAGGCTGCACCCCTCCCTCGGCTCCCCCCCCCCCCCCCAGGGTGGGCAAAGGGGTCTGAAGCTTCAACACTCACTCTGCACTCCTTGGGCAGAAAAGAAACAGCTGCTCTGATATCCCCACCGCAGCCCCAGACATGAGTTTGTTTTCCAAGGTCAGACCATCAAAAGCTGCTAAATTTATGGATATTGTGTGAGGCTCTAAACAGGAAAAGCCTGAGCCCGACGCTTCCAGCACAAAGGATGTATTGTCGGAGGCTAAAAACAGTAGTTCCCTGAGATGGGAATTGCTGGATACTGTAAAGGCCACATGCGTGCACACGCTGAAACTAATGACTCCAGCATGCAGGTCCAAAGACAGTTGTGACTTCACCACAAAGACCACGTTGTAAGCAGTTCCAAATACGTCCAAGTTATGCCGTGCTAGCCCGTAGGACCATGTGGAAGTTACATGTCTCAAGTGACTAATAAACAGGTTGTCACATTCCACTTATGGATGGCAGAGATGTCATACAAGAGCAAAACAAGGCCTTGGGCAGCTCTATATTTACTAGTCAGAACGGAGTAATTCTCCTCACCTTTTGTGTGAGGAAATATTAAATATAATATTACTGCAGCTACTTTTCCACTTTTCAAAAGAGGATAAGACCACTTCTGGACACATTTGTGGAAACAGCATTGAAGCTTCAAGCCTCTGGGTCGGCGTTTCCCACCAAAGACGTAGACTGACATCTGAGAGCTGGTGTTGATCGGAGATGTGCTGTAAACTTCCGTGGTGCGTCACTGACTGGAACACATCACAACCCAGTATATCCTCTGAACATTTTCCCCCCTTTTTCAACAAGCACACATAGCCTTGGTTATGTACCCTTTATTTAAAATGTCCCTTTACAACATTTAACATTGGGAAGACCCATGGTGCTGTTATCACAGAAATAGAATAGGAGTAGAGGGGTCATTGAGCTGTTTGCTGTGGTAATCTAACTTGTACAAAAGAGAACGGACGCAGCTCCCGGAGACAGCTGGCTGGCTAGTTAGCTAGGTAGCTTGTCCCCAGGCGGAGGGACCGTTCAGACCCGGTACTGCCGCTGGCCACCAGCCTGCTGTTTGGTTCATTTTTCATAATCAGTGCAGCACCAAAGCCTGGCGGAACCAGCCGAGGAGCGAACAATCCAACTGTCTGCTAACTAGCTAGCTATCAGGCTAATTCCACCATGCTTCAATGCCGCGCAGGTTACAGAAAACGAACCGAACAAAGTTGTCACCCATCTAGCGATAGCAGTGTGCTTTCCTCCGTGTGTTGATGAAACATTAAGTTGGTAAATTTGACTCATTAACGTTTTGCCTCGCTTTACTCCACTACTCGTTTAGTCATCGTTACTGCAGAACCTCACCTCAGTTAGTCCACGACTTGTTGGTTTAGTTGGTTTAGTTTATGCCAAAGTCAGCCCGCTACAACGGTCGTTACAGCAACGGTACAAATAAATATGACCGCCGCTCTGACAATTCTGCTACGTTTATTTGAATGGGAATGTCCGTTCTACTCCAATAGGCCTATTTCATTTCTAAGACTGTTATGTTTGTATTGCAAAGTTGAAGCTAGCAAGCTACTGTAGGTTACCTGGCTTGAACCTAGCTTGCTAGCAGTGATTACCACTGGATGTTCCTTTTTGTTTGTGGTATTTCAACAGATGCGGAGTCTGTAGTCAAGTTTCCATCATCATAACTGGGTGCATTAAAGGGCCGGTGTGTAGGATTTGGCAGCATCTGGCGGTGAGGTTGCAGATTGCAACCGACCGAAACTTCTTTGATGTGCCAAGCGTGTAACTACGGTGGCCGATGAAACGGCTCATTCTAAGCTAACGAAAACACTGTTCCAAATGTGTAAAAATTAAGGGGATCTATTGGCAGAAATGGAATATAACATTAATAAGAATGTTTTGTTTAGTGTACATTCACCTGAAACTAAGAATCATTGTGTTTTTGTTACCTTAGAATGAGCCGTTCATATCTACATAGGGAGCTGGTCCTCTTCCACGGAGTCCACCATGTTGCACCGCCATGTTTCTACAGTAGCCCAGAACGGACAAACCAAACTCCGTTAACTTTTCCTATAACCTCACCGCTAGATAATGCCAGATCCTACACACTGTACCTTTAAATAGCAAAGCTGTCTGTTTCATTACTTTATATTCATGTAATTAATATACAAATGTCAATTAGATGGTAATCTGCATGAGAGAGAAAGATTTTTTTTTTTATATTAATCATCCGCTTATAGTGATCAATTTGACCAGAACAGACGTGATCACATGAGGTTCCTACTGTATAGATACATCAACTTTTTCACCTCAGCCAAGTGTAAAAGCTTTTTTATGCGCAAATTGAAGATGACGTGCATAAAAAATGCAATAATGGGCAGCCCCTACATCCTCAATATTTAGTTTGTCCCACATTATACAGTGAAAAGGAGCGGGCTAAGATAAGATAAGATAAGATATTCCTTTATTAGTCCCACAGTGGGACTAGCTAGCATTACTGTAGGTGTAGGGTCCAGTTGTGGTGATGGCAACTGACCAGACTGTTAACTCACAGTAACGGGTAGTCCTGCAACCTCAGCACTCTGTACCTTATCCCACGATTTGAATGACATCACAAAGTAACGTAGGGAGTGCTAAAATCACAGATGGGACCAAGCAACGGCCAACGATGTCGACCACCAGCTGGTTGACTGCCAGTCGGACTGTAAGAACTTCTGTCTTCTATCTTAGCCTTGTTTGACTTTGAACACTAAAATGAGGAACACAAAATGTTTTTTTCTTCTTCTTGTAACTCAAAAAGTTCCTGTTGAAAGCGAACAGATTTATCCTGCTTTAACCCTCTTTTATGTTGTCTCTATACCCTTATATTACCTGTGTGGTACCATAACACAGTTAATAGCTCTCTTGGGAGTAACTGTAGACTCCAGTTATGCACTTCTGAGTCCAGTTTCATCTTTTACATAACACTTTCATGCAAAGTAAATGACACTGAGGCAGCACTAACCACCAGAAAGCTGATGTTTGTCTTTGCTTAACCACAGTCTGTTTACTTCACCAGCTCACCGAGACGGAGAGGACTTTTTCCTTCTCCATGTTTGGCCCACTGCACATTGGTATTCTCAGCACAAGCACAGTGTAAACACCAGGGATCATTCACGGGCCAGTGTCCTATTCACAGCAGCAGCAGCAGCACTGTATTCTTAACTTCTCTACAAAAGGGACGAGATTGTCCCGGGTGGTCTTCTTTGCCAACCTATTCAGCTAAGGCCGTTCATGTGATCAAAGGCCACTGCTGGGTCTGGTAGCTGAGTAATACAGCAGGCACGGCACAGTGCAACACTGCCCTCTGAGCCAAAAGCAACAGCAGGAAGTACATCCGCAGTGCTGCAGTGTGGCATCACAAGATCCTACTTAATACAGTACAACAACTTCTGTTGTTTGCCTGACAATATCCTGCATATCAAATGGGTATCAATGTGTTATTTTTGCCTATTCTAAAATGGTGTGTTTGAATATTTCTGCATACTGGGGTCCCTAAACAGTCTCTGAATTATGAATGCATCTCACATTAATCTTCAGGTTCCCAGCTTTCAGATGATGAACACCACTTGTATGTGACATCTACTGTTGACCTGCTATCTCCCCCTAAAGACCCCTCTGTACCCCCCTAAAAAAAGACAAAAACGGGTCTATTGTGGGTCTCAGAGGGTTAAAAGATAATTCCAGTCTTATTTTTGACATCGCTATAAAGGATCTACGGGGCATCATCATGATTTAAACAAACCTCCACGTTAACCAAACTCTACAAGGAAGTGAAAACAAAGGTGAGCAGCAAAACTGTCCCATCTTACAGACCAACTTCCTGGGAACTAACTTGGTACTCTTTTCCCCCCCGACAGGAAAAGCCAGGAATGAATCACATGTTCAGACTCATGCATGTCGTAGCTTAGTTTCACCTCCAGATCCGAGCAGAAGGAGAGAGGCATGGCAGCGTCTCCTGAGAGGGGCCGGGAGGTCAGAGAGTAGAGCAGGTCAGCCCGCGGTGTCTCCTTACACTCTCCACACATACCAGAGAAAACTATAACCTCCATCCATCACAACAAACACCTCCTCTCTTTAATGATAAGCTGCACGGGCAGAGCAAGAGCACAACTTTCTAAAGATAAATCAATTAGATTGACATATAGGAAGACTTTAATGTCCAACACGAGTTGTTACAGCTCAGGTCTTTAATAGTTTTGGCCATCATTTCTATCAGTTATGAAAACATTGTACTTGTCAAAGTATTTGCTGGAATCTGGGAACACGATGATGTTGCTTAACAACGTCCGATGGAGCAAGAAACACCAACAGTCAGACAATCAGACAGGTTGTAAACAAGCCAACAGTTTAGCCAGATCTAAACAACTTCATGTGGTGGTGAAACTAAAAGCGTTGCAGCATTCTCAGATCTTAGTTGTAATAAAGCAGAATTATCCATAAATTAGATACCGCATCTTGTATGCTGATGGGATGTGATGTTTGTGGTGAGATTGGTACAAGTAGAAAGTTCATGGAGAGTCCAAAACGCAAAGCTTGAGTAAAGATGTGCCCATTACAATTAGCCAAGTAGATTTTAATAAGGGCTGTCAATCGATAATCGCATGATTGTCCATAGTTAATCGCTAATTAATCGCACATTTTTTATCAGTGCAAAACGTACCTTAAAGGGAGATTTGTCAAGTATTTAATACTCTTATCAACATGGGAGTGGGCAAATATGCTACTTTATGCAAATGTATGTATATATTTATTATTATAAATCAATTAACAACACAAAACAATGACAGATATTGTCCAGAAACCCTCACAGGTTCTGCATTTAGCATAAAACAATATGCTCAAATCATAACATGACAAACTGCAGCCCAACAGGCAACAACAGCTGTCAGTGTGTCAGTGTGCTGACTTGACTATGACTTGCCCCAAACTGCATGTGATTATCATAAAGTGGGCATGTCTGTAAAGGGGAGACTCGTGGGTACCCATAGAACCCATTTACATTCACATATCTGGAGGTCAGAGGTCCAGGGTCCCATCATGCCATGTTTTCCTCGCCGAGCAGCCCTATCACAAGGTGACAAATAATATGATAGATGACATTCGATAATATACACCGAGGCCTTTAGGACTTAACTGTAATGTTTAGAGGTGTCAGTACCTTTTTCCTGTGGTACTGAATATTTTACATTTACAACCACATTATTTGGAACGAGTGTCAAATTCATGTAAGCATCCAACAGAGGAAATATTTAGATACACGTTTTGTGTATCTTCCTCTGTCCTCAAATCATTTTAACGACATCGACAACTGCCATGTGTGTTCTCTAGGTACAGCTCTCCTGTGGATCCTGTTACTCTTATGGCCACTTTACAGACCGCTTCACTATTTCTGTGTGTGTGTGTGTGTGTGTGTGTGTGTGTGTGTGTGTGTGTGTATGTGAGTGTGAGTTGACTCTTCGGGGAGAAGCGTATCTCGGTCTTGGCAGTGAGTGTTGATTTGAAACAGATGGAGGGAGGAGGGGGTGTGAGAGAGAGAGAGAGAGAGCGATGTAAAAAATGTAGAGCAGAGGTCTGACTTGGTGGGAAAATGGAATGATTCAATCTCCGCTCACGTAAACTGTCCTCGCCGAAAAACTGAAACTAGCCGGCAGATTAGAGAGCTACAAATCAGATGTGTGAATGTTGGCAGGGCCTGCCTGATTCGCTGTGCATTTCCACAAATGTAAGTTTGGCCCATCATCAGCTCCGGGTCCAGGCCCTTCCCAAGACAACCGATGGAAAAACAGGAAGCTGAGGCCAAGAAATGAAATAGTGAATAGGTGAACCTCCGATGGCTAGGTTCCACATATCGGTTGAAATTAAGCTTATGTTATATTTAAATGGAATTTTCAGTTAAGATTCAACGCCATCAGTCTGAGTGCCTGACCTACTGGAAAACTTTATTCAAACCTACACAGCTTTATTTTTTATAGTTTAGCAATTATATCCTAAGTTTTTCCAAAGATAACACATATTTCAGACTGGTGCATAAACATCTCAAACACCACTATAATGATGCTGCCATAAAAACACATCTTGGTTAAACGCAGGGTTGACGATGTTCTCCAGATGTTCTACACTATTTGTTATATTGGTTGAAATGGTCTTTACCCCCCGACAGCGATCCATTACTGATGAGCTCTGAAAAAGGACCAGAAAAGATCCGTCATCTGTAGCTGCTGTAATCCTGTAAAAACGTCTACCAATCACTGCCTCTGCGCCCAGTTGTAAAGAACCAATCAGATGCCTCGCTGCC
Source organism: Sebastolobus alascanus (assembly GCA_916701645.2). Lineage (NCBI taxonomy): Eukaryota > Metazoa > Chordata > Actinopteri > Perciformes > Sebastidae > Sebastolobus > Sebastolobus alascanus. The sequence continues at coordinate 1,024,225 of CAKAOJ020000095.1, read as the reverse complement.
TCCCTGCTCGTTCTCTACCCTTGGCGTGCACCAGCCTGAACTCAAAGCATGTCGCCGCTGCACGTTTCCTGGAGAATGGAAGAGAAAACTCATCCCTGCAGTAGCTCTGCACAGGTTACTTGTCATGAGGTAGCGTTGTTGAGTTGAGGTCCTCTCTCTGCTCTGTGGCTGTGAAGTAGTTATGATGCGGCGGTGCTCGTGCATGTGTGGGGGGGGGCGTTGCCTTGGAAGGAGCCCCGAGGGGGGGGGGGGGGGTTTAGACGGAGCTCGCGAGGCGATGCTACTTTCAAATTATGCTAGCTCTCCAACATCGTCGACCCTATCTTTAAGTTTCACCACTTCTGGAGTTATTTAAACCAAAACCGCGATCTATTCCTAAACCTAACTAAGTAGTTTTATTATGAAAAGGCTGGAGGGGAAATTCACACATGCGTCATTTGTTGCTGGACATTCGTAGGAAAACGCACAAAAAATACGTTGTTGAAAAAGGGAAATTTGTGTCTATGTACACAAATCAAATAGATTTAATTTCGGGACTATTTCACAAACTTCCGTGAGACTGTGTTTTTTATTCAGTCAGAGCATCACATCACTTCAATGAATCACTAATCAGAATCAGCTTTATTGGTCAAGCGTTCCTATTGGCTGTTCATTCAACGGAGGCAGCTGGCAATCACTCGCGAACTCCGATCAAACGGTCAAACTAGGCAGCGCTGATCAAATATGAATCAATATTCTGTTACTGTAATGACTATTTCTCTCCTCTATTGTTTTCAGAAACATCTTGTAGTGTACTGTTTAGCTGTAAAATGAAATATTTGAATAACAATCCTTTTACATCTTGATTACACTTATGATAGAGTAGTATGTCCTCGCCCAGCTGTTGATGCAGTGGTGAATGTGAGCGTTCATACAGCATCTTCTGCCCACACATCAGGCTGAGCTCCAACTCCAGCTGCTGTGTCTCTACACAATCTGCCGTAGCTGTGATATACATTACAGTCAGACATCTAAATACAGCTGCTCAGAGGACTCAGAGGACTCACTAACAAATTTCCATTTTCCATCTTATGCATTCAGTGACGTATAGTAGATTAAGTGCAGCACATCTCAGTTTAAATCACAACTCCATCTGTTTTGGACCTGGACCCAGTTTTCTCATTATTTCCCACCATACTTGCCACAGCTGGTGTGTGTTGCGGGGTAGGAGGGGTAGGAGGGATAGGACCCAAATGTAGACGATGCAGACTGAATGTAAAGTACAATGATGTATTAGAACAAGGCCAGACATATGCATATAACACTTATGGCTGAGGAGCTACTCCTGACACATTTTGGGTCTGTCATTTTTTCCTAGGCTAGGGCTTAAGAGGTAATATGGTGATATGACTGAATGAAGTCATAGGTGCGGAACACGCAAACAAACACCATGTAGGCAGTTCAGCTTAAAGGGGACATATCGTGCTCATTTTCAGATTCATACTTATTATTTTGGGTTTCTACTAGAACATGTTTACATACTTTAATGTTTAGAAAAACCCTTTATTTTTCTTCATGCTGTCTGCTTGAATATACCTGTATTCACCCTCTGTCTGAAACGCTCCGTTTTAGTACATTTGAATGGAATTGCAACAGAATTGAGTTGCTAGGCAACAGCTTGGGTCCATGTTTACTTCCTGTCAGCTGATGTCATTCACATACACTGCAACAGGAAATAAACTGGGACCCATTTAGAATGTTTACGTTTAAAACTTTGAAACGGTCTAAATATTGTAGATTTGTGACATCACAGATGGACAGAAATCCTGACGGCTTGTTTCAGAAGCTCAGTTTCTGAATACGGGCTGCGTGTATTTCTCTGTGGATTAAGCGCTTCGATTCTTTCACAGTATTTATACAGCACTTAAACCTGCTTTATAATATAAAAGCCATGAAAATGTCACTTTTTACAATATGGGACCTTTAATCAAGTATATCGAGTACAAAGCGGCGTTCAGATGATCACCTGAACGTTGCAACTAACCGTCCAACATTCTCCTGTTGCTCAAACAACATGCTAGGATGGCTGCATGCAAGGGATCGTCAATCTGTGCCACGGCAGAAAGATGGTCACACGCTCCCCGAAAACCAGACGTATCTAAACTGCTGATGTTACAATACGCGGAGAAACAGAGGATCAGTTGATGCAGGAGTTTTTTGTGAGAAATAATTTTATTCACACAGATTAATCTATTAATAAGGATTCATTTTCTGAAACGCTGATGGAATTAATATCAACCAGTCTTTTTTTCTCAATCTAAGAACTTGGTTTTACTAATCAAGATAAGCAGTTTACCGAAAAAAATAGCTACTTTGCTCCAGACCCTCTCCTTTCTGCCTGGGGTCATTCACAATAACAACCAATCTTTACTTAAAGGTGCAGTGTGTAGAACTATGGTGGCTGACGCGAAAATTTTAAAACATGAATGGCCCTGTGTTTTTTTTGTAAATTTTTTCCATTTCAAATTGTGTACTTTTGATCTAATTAATATGAAAAAATAAATAAATACAAAATTTGAATAAACATACTTTTGATTCATCATCCGTAATTTAAAAAAATTATGACAAAAAAATCTCAAGACTCCCAAAAATATTGTGAAATATTTATTTTAAAATCAAACCTGATAGACAATAATACCGTCTAAGTTTGAATTCCTTCCTTTGAGAAGTAGCTGCTGATGTCAACTTTGTTTTGCCCGTCATTTGATTTTTTCCAAACAAATGCTGCTGGAAAGACAAGTTACTGCTTCCTGTGAGACAGTGAATTTTAGACACTGACCTAACATTGAGTTTTCCCTAAAAGATCTGAATCCTATCAGGCCTACTTAAATCCCATAAGCTTGGACACCAATCGTAAAGCCCAGAATCCTGCCATGCTCAGAACAGGATGCGCTCCGTCGGTCAACACTGTGAATATGGAGGTAAGAGAGGAAGTGTGGCCGGCTGATCGTTCCTGCAGCCTCAGTGTGAAGAGCTACATGACAGATAGTGTGGAGACTGAACAGAGACGTGTAACACTGAGGGGAACAGGAAAAACCCCCCATCAACACTGGGAGAACACTACTGTGTCCTGTTAGCAGACACACTGTATAACACATGGACACAGAGCTACACATAACCATAACCTCAAATACACACTGTGCACCCTAGTGGTCAAACAATGAAACACAACTCATATTAAAGTTGACCGTTTTTTTAATACTGTACAGATATAATCTCTATAAACAGATTATGCATATGAATGTAGAATCTTAAGGCAACGGGACAAGATTTCGGTATCGGAAGCTTTCTGGTTTTCCGTTTTCAACCAATGATGTTGGAGCAGGCTTTGGTTGAACAGTCTGTGTGGAGAGCAAAAGAGGCGGAACACATTGTCTGGTAACCCACTGGTTATCATCTGACGATGATTTAGCTTTTTATTAGCTAAACAATAAACTGATTATACTCGGGATATTTGGGTCACTGGCGGTATCATGTGACTATCATGTGACCATCATGTCACCAGAGCGTTTACCTTTTAAGATGGTGTCTCAGTGCAGATTTATTAAGTCTCAAGAAGAGCGTCTGCTCGTACAACGGAGTATTAGGGCCACGTTGAGGGGAAAAAAATAAATCTGAGATTTCAAGAATAAAGTCATAATATTACGAGAAAAAAGTCGTAATATTATGAGAATAAAGTCATAATATTATAATAAAGTTATGACTTTATTCTTGTAATATTACAACTTTTTTCTCGTAAAGTTATGACATTTTATTCTCATAATATTACAACTTTTTTTCTCGTAAAGTTATGACTTTATTCTCGTAATATTACAAATTTTTTTCTCGTAAAGTTATGACTTTATTCTCGTAAAATTACGACTTTTTTTCTCATAAAGTTCTGACTTTATTCTCGTAGTATTTCAACTTTTTTTCTCGTAATATTATGACTTTATTCTCGTAATAATACAAATTCTTCTTCTTGAAATAGAATGACTTTATTCTCAATAAATTAAGATTTTTTTCTCGTAATATAATTACGTTATTCTCGAAATCTCCGATTTTTTTTCCCCTCAATGTGGCCCTAATACTCGTCGTATGCTTGAAGCATCACTGACTAAGATATGTTAATAAATTGCACTTAAAGGGAGCTGCAATGTGCAGACCTTCTTCTACTGGTCCAGCACTGGCCTACTACAGTTTTGGATGAAAATATGATATAACTGCTGTTTGTCTGTGTTTAGAGTGGATTTTCTGTTCTTTCCAAGCAAAGGTGTGACATCCCTCAAACAGATACATTTAGATTAGGGCTGTCAAAGTTAACGCAATAATAACTTGTAAACGCAAATTCGTTTTAATGCCACAAATTTCTTTAACGCATTAACACAACTTGTGTGGGCTCAGTTTTAAAGCTAGAAAACCTCTGGAATCCATTGGTACCAAGCAATTTAACTTACGTTAAATTTTGGCGAGGAAAACATGGCATGATGGGTCCCTTGTCCTCTGACCTCCAGATATGTGAATGTAAATGGGTTCTATGGGTACCCACGAGTCTCCCCTTTACAGACATGCCCACTTTATGATGATCACATGCAGTTTGGGGCAAGTCAGAGTCAAGTCAGCACACTGACACACTGACAGCTGTTGTTGCCTGTTGGGCTGCAGTTTGCCATGTTATGATTTGAGCATATTGTTTTATGCTAAATGCAGTACCTGTGAGGGTTTCTGGACAATATCTGTCATTGTTTTGTGTTGTTAATTGATTTCCAATAATAAATATATACGTACATTTGTATAAAGCTGCATATTTGCCCACTATCATGTTGATAAGATTATTAAATACTTGACAAATCTCCCTTTAAAGAACATTTTGAAGAGATAAAAAATGTGTGATTAATTAGCGATTAATCACAATTAAATATTTTAATGGATTGCTCATGTTCTATTTGTGCCAATCACATATAAGGAGTGTAACTAAATCACAGAAACTCACTGAGTGAAAGACAGAAGAGAAACAGAGAATCGGAGCAGAGGAGTTGTGTCATGAATCAATAGGATTTTGGTCACAGCTGAGAGCTGTTGTCTCCAGAGGACTCTGTCTACCTGCCGTCTGTCCTCTCTGCTCTGCTGCTGTGAACACAAGACAGTCTCTGAGAGCCCGGAGGAATCCAGACATCACCCCACCCTGTCTGACAGACACATGTCCCTGTGAGACAGTCCATCACCCCGTCCACACACAACCTCTGCCACTTCATTCATCTCTCCTATTATGTTACCAGACCGGCCTGCAGGAATTTGGGGCAACAAAATGCACTTCACTAATTGGTTGCACTCTCAGTCCAGATGCTGTCGGTGTCCAGTCTAACATGAGCGGTAAATTGCTTTCTATCTCTCCGAGGCAGGAAGGACAGCGAGTCTGCCAGATGAAAACACCTGTGACACAGTCTGGCTTCATTCTGATCGTCATTATTATCCCACACTCCAACAGGATTCACTGGCTGAACGCGCAGACTGGAGGACGTCACATAGACAAGGAGAGGACAAAATAACAGAAGCAGAATATAACATACGTTCATTTAGGCATTCTGTTTTCATCTTTTACAAGCTGTGAATGCCTAGGTGACCCATTTTTCACTGTGTGAAATATTCAAACTCAAAACTCCATGTTTTGATGGCTGCATAATTTTCACAAATGGAAATATATATAAGTACATATACTGCATGTATGTGCTTACTAAACTAGTTACTACTACTATTTACGGATTATTGTCTGGAGCAAAGCGTTTATTCAACTTTAGGTCATTCCTCTTGATAAAGGTTCACAAATACAAATGAGAACTGAATGAAAAAAATCCTCCACAGACAAAAACTTTTACAAGAAATCACAATAATGTCAGAAAAAAGGAGACAGAAAGCAAGAAGTAAGAGAGAGAGAGGACACAGAGGCTGTGAGAGGAAGAGAGACACAGATAAATATATGGCTGGAAATGAGACGTGGCTCAAAACAAAGACAGACATCAATTAAAATGGCCAAATATTTGCTGGAGAGTATCACAGTTTACTCAGCATGGTTACAGTGTTTGGAGAATGAGTTGGTTTCTTTCAGGCATGAAACTCATTATCTTCAGTCATCTGCATTCAGCACAGACTTCAGCTGACACTGCTAAGAAACACTAAACTGAGATTTCTCAATAAAAATAGACTCTTCCATGGTTGCTATACTATGGAGCCCCCCTAGACTCCTTAGGAGAACATTTGTATTAACTCGTTCCCTCGAGTTAGTTGATCTGATCTTTTCCTAAACCTAACTAAGTAATTTTATTTTGAAAAGACCGGAGTGGAAATTGACACGTGTGTCATGTGTTGCTGGACATTCGTAGTGAAACGCACTAAAAATACGTTGTTGACAGTCGTGCTGAGCGTCATGAAAAAAGGGAAATACGTGTCTATGTACACGAATCAAATATATTAAATTTCGTGACATTTCACTATTTGCCGTGAGACTGTGTTGGTAGTGCACAGTACGCCATCTGGGACGCAGCTCTTCAGTCCTCCAGAATCACACACACAGGCAGAACTGTTTCTGGTTTAAAGAAAAAATAAATCTGAGTTGTCAACGAGAGAAGTGAGTCAGCTTAATGAGTCTACAGCTGTCAGCCAATCAGAGGGAAGCAGCCTGAGAGCGGAGAGTGAAACCCTGAACACGGTCTGAAAGGATTTCACGGTGTGTCATCATGTCCTTAATTAACAATTAACATCAGAACCCTCGGATCTCTGCTAATGAGCAGTTCAGCTACATTTTGAATGCCAAATCACACGGACACACTGTACATAACCCCCCCCCCCCCCCCCCAACATGCAGACACAGAGACGCTGTTTCTGCTGCTTAGTCAACATCTGCATGGGAAAACAAAGCAGTGAATCACACCCAGTGGGGATAAACAATCTGATTTGTCATCATCAGCAGTCCCCACCACCAGGCCGACGGTGTGCCCCCCCCCCTCCCTGAGGCTGCAGCTGCAGCAGCAGACACTCCAGAGGGCAGTGTTGCTCTCAGATTGAAGCGGAGGAACCAGCTGCAGTGTCTCCCCAGGTCCTCCCAGCGTGGAGGAAGGGGGCTCTCTTCCTCTTTTGTTTTGCTGCAGGACGGGGCCCCTGCCAGCCTCCCGCTGAAATACTGAGAGGAAGAAAAAAAAACAACTGTGTGGCAGAGCAGACAGATCTGCAGATTTGTGATCTGGCACGGCTCACGTATTGAGTGTTATGGCTGCAGCTACACAGCAATTACGGCCCGGGCCAGTCAATAGAGAAGCATTTTATATCCTCTCAGGGTGTCGTACGGGATAAAGGCTCACTAAGGTTAACTGCCATGTGACTGCTTTACATAGGAATGAGAGATGATGAAGAAGACCTGCTGCGTTCAGTCACAGGGAGGCAAACCTTGAACATACCCAGCCGGCCGAGTGTATTCAGACTATGAATTATGTATCGTGTATTCTCTGAGATTTTCCCTGAGGTTGCTGTTTCTGTAAAAGCATCAGAATGGATAACCTTATCTGTAGCAGACTGCGTTGCCTGTGAAGGTAACCAAAGACAACAAATGTATTCCTCTACACTTCCATACGGACCTCAGAGGATCCTAGAGGTCTCTACTGGACCCTGGAGACCTGGGGAGGGGTATTTCATATTCAAGAGGAAAAACAAAAGAAATCTGGATCTTGCAGAGTTCGAGGCAGCCTGGTCTCCTAAAAATGATGTTTCCATACAACGAAACTGCATCGTCAATTACGTTTAGAGGTAACATTAGGGCTGTCGATCGATTAAAATAATGAATCACCATTAATCGCAAATTAATCACACATTTGTTATCGGTTCAAAATGTCCCTTAAAGGGAGATTTGTCAAGTATTTAATACTCTTATCAACATGGGATTGGACAAATATGCTGCTTTATGCAAATGTATGTATATATTTATTATTGGAAATCAGTTCATAACACAAAACAATGACAGATATTGTCCAGAAACCCTCACAGGTACTGCATTTAGCATAAAACAATATGCTCAAATCATAACATGGCAAACTGCAGCCCAACAGGCAACAACAGCTGTCAGTGTGTCAGTGTGCTGACTTGACTATGACTTGCTCCAAACTGCATGTGATTATCATAAAGTGGGCATGTCTGTAAAGGGGAGACTCGTGGGTACCCATAGAACCCATTTACATTCACATATCTGGAGGTCAGAGGTCAGAGGTCAAAGGACCCCTTTGAAAATGGCCATGACAGATTTTTAGAGGGTTATTGCGCCTACTTCTCAACAAGCTAGTATGACATGGTTGGTACTAATGGATTCTCTAGGTTTTCTAGTTTCATATGATACAAGTATCTTCATTCTAGCTGAAAACTGAGCCTGCTACAACCTAAAAATCACTGTTACGTTAATGCATTAAAGTCTCTGGGGGTAATTATCAAGATTCTAATGGATTGTAGAAGCAAATTTGATGCCCTGGAGGACAGTTAAGATATTTTTGTAAATGTTAGAGACCTCTCCATGTTTATTCTGGGTCCATTACAACTCTGTAAGAATAGTAAAGGTTATGTTTAGATCCTGTGTGTTGTCAAGGTGTAACTACTAAAGAGTATTGAAGTGCATTGTGGATTCTAGACACCTGTGCATATACTGCACTGTATATTTGCATTAGTTTATTTGCTGACTGCAGATAGATGCAGTTGGAGGGTTTGGCTGGGCTATCCTCATGTGATGGAGCTGTAATTTACAATCAATCTTGCACATGAGCCATCACGCCTGTCACTCTCCAGATGCCCTGAATTGTAAATCAAGCTCCTCCAGGTCAGAGACCGCACACTGAAGAAAACGTCCATCTCAAATATCCGAGCCAGTGATTTTATCCAGTGGTGAGTGTGCAACTCTGATTTATGGAGAACCACTCCGGAGAGCTCCCGGTGGTAATAAAGGTGGACATTTTCTGCAGTGTAGAACTTCAACGCTCCCATCTCTGACATGTAATGACAAACACATCGCTCAACGTCACTCCCGTCTAATCGGTATTCTGCTACTTTGCAAGGAGAATGGAAAGAGGTCAAGGTTGACTTGAAAGCAAGCGCTAGGAAATATAAACTGGGATATTCTAATGTGAAGCATCAGTCACGTTCAGACAGATGTGTTGAAGACCACTGGTGCAAAAAAAAACAACAACCATCAGCAGAAAGCATTGTGGGAATAATCGCTCGCCACTCACACCCATAACAAATTGACTGCTGTGTACATTTGTGCTTCCTGTGTCGGACACGTGAGAGGAGATTTAATCTGTTCCTGGAGCGACCCCCCCCCTGTGACCGCAGAGGTCAGGGGTGCAAATCAGCCACGCTGATCATAGACACAACTGCTGCCATCGTATATATATCCCTATGTGGCCCTTCACATGCACGCACACACACAATGGATATCAATCCTGCTCTCAAACCTGTAAGAAACAGAAACCCCTGTCCTCACAGAGTTGGAGAGAAACCAAATATAAAGACATGTAAACACTCCAGACTTGGGATCAGAAGTGGCCTCCGGAGCAGGACCATAATGCAATATTTGCTGTCATAACTGGCCGAGCAGCGCTGCGCAGTAATAACAGTTAATCAAAGGTCCTCAAATAAGCAGCCTTGTTTGGCCCGCACTGAACCTCACGCTTTGTTTCTGTTTGAACCCGTCTGGAACGTTTCCAGGTTATTCTATCTGCCCGGCTTATTTTTCAAAGAGTGAGAAATGATTGGATTTTCTCTCAGGGACCGAGGCGTTCCCTCTACTTCTGCCACGGAGTATTCATTACAGTGTTACACAACTGAAAGCTCTTGTTAATGTGAGAATATACTGAATACCGCTTAAAGCTGCACTGGGTAGAAATGGAGCAAATATGATTAAAAAACTATTTTTATAAAATGGTCACTATATCCTGACAATAGTGCATGAGACAGGTAATCTGAAAAAAATGATGTGTCCTCTGGTGTCCTCCGGTGCTCCTAAAGACATCTGCAAGATTTCACAGACCGGAGGAAAACAACCAATCAGAGCTGATCTGGAGTCAATCACTCGAGAACTCCGATCAAACGGTCAAACTAGGCAGCGCTGATCAAATATGAATCAATATTCTGTTACTGTAATGACTATTTCTCTCCTCAAATGTTTATAGAAACATCTTGTAGTGTACTGTTTAGCTGTAAAATTAGAAAGTTTGTGACCCGGCAGCCATGTTGAGATCAGTTGAGGAAATACCAAGCACCGCCCACCAGCCGGAGCACAGCCAATAGGAACGCTCTCTCTCTCTGAAATGACCTGTGATTGGTCAAAGTCTTCCGTCACAGGCTAGATTTTCTAAAGCCTGAAAACAGTCATGAGGAGGTGCAGAAGTCTAGTTTTCTCTCAGAACACTTGAATTATAATATGCTGAAAGGTTATTATGGGATTTTTGCCCAATGATGCCAAAAATATACTGCCTACTGAAGCTTTAATTCCTTCATGGTTATACCAGAACTGGTTGGTTTGGTGGGATGTGTTGTGTTACCTTTGCTTTCACACCAAACGTGCAACTTACTGCAAATGTGCACAGTCAATGTGACGCTGCTCTTCAGCTGACACGCAAATGAGTCTCAGCCCAGTCGCACAGCAGTTCGCGAAAGTTATTGTATTGATTTGTGTACATAGACATGAATTTTACATTTTTTTTTCTGATGGTCAGCACGAAATCAATTTGAATGTAATCCATGTCATTGTGAACCGGGAAGTATAAAGAACGGCCAACGTAGCAGAGTAGGGAGGAGGTCGGGTTTGTCAAAAAACACAGTATCTTTGCCCAGAAGACTGGTGTTCGTGTCCCGTGTGAAACCAGAAGTCAAATTTATTTGTCACATAACTTCCGTACTTAAGTTACAGCACGTCCGGAGTTATTTTAACCCAAACCACGATTTTTCTTTTAACCTAACTAAGTAGTTTGTTGCCTAACTCTAACCAAGTTGATCTTTTTGAGTTAGACTACTAGCATAACCAAGTTGATCTTTTCCTAAACCTAACTCTAGTTTTATTTTGAAAAGACTACAACGGAAATTGGCACATGCATCACGAGTTGCTGGACATTTGTAGGAAAATGCATGAAAATTACGTTGTTGAAAGTCGGGCTGAGCGTCACAAAGAAGACGGGAAATTCGTGTCTATATATACAAATCAAATAGATTCAATTTCGTGACTTTTTCACGAACTGCGGTGAGACTGTGAGTCTTACGTGACCGACCAGTACACCATGAATTTAGCTCACAAGATCTTAACAGATCCATTGCACCCTCTAAGGCCTGAATATGCACTTTCATCTTCAGGACGAAGGTATAGCATGCCCAGGATGTGAACTAAAAGAGGCGTCACATCCTTTGTCCCACGCAGCATTCAGCTGCTTAACAAGCTCTGATCACATGGTCCTTTATTGATTTCCCAAATTATGCTTTTTATGATGTTTCTATGATGCTTATGTTTTATGTTGCATTATGTGCTGTCATGAATGGTTGTTGTCGATGCTCTTTTGATATTCTTTTATGCTACTTGTGCAAAGTAAATTCCCCCCCGGGGCAATAAAGGTTTCATTCATTCATGTCACACCAAGCTGGAAGGATATTATTGGGAAGGTTGCAGCTGTGCTCCACTGATCCAAACGTACTGCCAGACAAGAACACTGATTTTGGATGATTCTGAAAAAGCCTCCTTTATGTTCAATGACAGCATTATTTAAGTCTAGTACCAATGTTTTTATAATTGTTGTTTTGGTTATAGTTAGGCAACTAAAACTCTCGGTTAAGGCTAGCCAAAGAGTAGCTACTAACAAAGCACTTTAATTGCAAGCCTGTTACGGGACTCTCTTCTCCTGAATTAAAGTAAGACTCATTACACACCCATCCACAACCACAACCTCCACACCTTTAGCTGCTCAAGGCGCAGACGACAGGATCGATGGGCGAAGCAGGTCTTGAGGGTGACCAGGATGCTGGAGCAGCTCACAACCAGGAGGATAACCAGACGGATGGAGCACCGCTGGAGGACGGGCAGCAGGACGACCAGACAAGCGGAGCAGCTATGGATGGCGACCAGGAGGCCGGGCAGATGGGCGGAACCACTCTGGAGGTTGGTGAGGTAGGTGGGACCTCTGGAAGGTGGCCCGGGGATTTGAGGTCAGGAACTGATCACCCGGCTGTAGGTCGTACCAGAGGAGAGCTGAGCAGGAGACCGGTGACAGACTGGGAGATCTTGCTGGGTGGAAGCAGCAGCCTGGAGATCTGGGAAGTCTGGCTTGATTTCGGCGGGCATGGCCGACTGGATGTCTGGCAGGAAAACTGGAAGCTGATTGCTAGCCGGCTGGAGGTTAGTCGACTGGGAAGGCTGGAGGCTAGCAGGCTCAACAGTAGTTAGCCCATGCTTTGAAGAAACTGCCCGGATAGTGCCAGTGTGTCCTTGTACTCAATAGTGTCATTGTGACAGTGGCTTTGAAGGCATTGAACGGTGTGAATCACCTCATCAATTTCCTCCACAGAACATGATTCATACAGATCATTCTGTCACGGTTTTGCAGGAGAACAAGGACTGGACCCAAATGCAGACAGATGAGGAGGAAGCAGGATGGATTCAGTGATATTGTAGGTAGCTTACAGGCAGACAGGTAGCAGGAAACAGCATTGCAACAATGATGATGAGATGCATGTGAGGAGGTGGGGGGGGAAGGCCAGGCAGAGCTGATGAGGGCAGGTGGCATCGAGTGGATGGTTGAAGGACGGCAGGTCTGGGGAGTGAGAGGAGAGCACATGTCCTGAGAGGAGTGAGCAGAGGCTGGAGACAGGGACAGAGAGCCAGGCCAGGCCAAACAACCAATCGGCTAGAAAGTACTTGTGACACCTATTGTTAAATGCACGAGTCGTTTACCGTTTTAGTTTTGGAGCCACATCGTAACGTAATGTCAACGTGAGGTTTGTAAAATAAAATAAAATTGCATCTACAATCATCCATTCATCTATTATCTGTAACCGCTTATCCTTTTCAGGGTCTCAGTTTATGAAGAGAGATTTACTTCATATCATAAATCAACATGCAATTTCAATTATTATTGAAAAGATACTACATAACTGCTAACTTCTTACCCTTCCTTCTCTTTTGGAAAAATCCCAAAAGATTGAGTTGTCTTTTTGGCTGGACCGCAGAGGGCCAGCCCTACAATCCTTGGTGGATTGTTTAGACGGAATAACAGAAAATTCACGAGCAGGCCGCCATGTTGTTCCCTGTTTGAAACGGCGAGCAGAAAACCAGGGACCAATCAGGTGGATTCCACGATCGGGTACGTCATCGCTTGAACGGCCATTTGAGTGGAGCAGCGCGTCCCCTAGTGTCCTCGCCGGACCTGGTGGACATGTACCGCTGGATTTAACATTATAGACACGACTGCTGACTAATAGTGGAACAATTTAGCCACACATTCACAGACCGACCGTACACGGACATATACTCGGTTTGGACCGGGTCTTGTTCCACCTTTGCAAGCCCCTAATGCAGTCCTAATGCGTCCAAGTCATTTTGTATATGAGGGTCGGGGTCTGAAGTGCTTCTTTCCATTTTACAAATACAAATTCTTGCAGGCGTGCGCTTCATTTATCACTCACTGTTATTCTCTTTGTACCGTTGTGCCAGTCAGGCAGTTTGTTTTGCCCCAGTGTGCTGATCTCCAGAGGAGGCAGGCTGTAAAATATGGCTGGTGCAGTGTTGACATTATTACAGAATGCCCACAAAATAGAGGTTTATGGAGCCATTATTCAATTAAGTATGTTTTGAAACGAGGCCAGTTCCCTTCAACCTGCTGCGACGGGTCGACTTGCCTCTCGCTCCTCAGCTCTCTCAGTTTGTGCAACACTGGCTTTGTACAAGAGCAGCACAAATTTATATTACACTGTAAATCACCAGCGCTGGGACACATTTTTCCATTCACTCTCAGTCCAAATGGAAAATCCATTCACCTTTAACTGCTATCCATGTAAAAAAAAATCCCTTTGTCAGACAAGGTAATGTGCAATAAATTCCATGATGATTAAAAGTATTCAATACTTCACTTTTTCAATTTCAAACTTGGAGCTGGAAGGAAAAAGCCTCAACTGTCCAATATTGAACCAAACTCCAGCTGAAGGCTTTTGATCATGTAACCTTGAACGGCAGAAGATTTCAGACTCCCACACACAACCTGGGCTAGTTAGAAAATTACAAATGATACACTTCCTCCAAAGTTTTACTCTTAATGTTCATGTCAATCTTCCCAATCGTTCTCTGAAGAAAACACAGTACAGTACAGCTGTTGTGTGGACTGACCAGAGGCCACTGCAGTGCTCTATACACTGGGTCATGATCAACACACACATCTGTTTCTGGTTATAACCCCTCAGTATCTGAACAAACATTAACCCTGTTTTATGGCATCAAGAGTTGCGTTCCACTATAAGAAATCCTTCATTTGAAAACAGTAGTTATGGCTCACTGTGGTAGGAGCTGACCTGAATCCTTTGGTGGCAACATTTCATCAGAGACACACCACTTTGTTTTAGAAATATTCAAAAGTTGAAAGAATTGTTCGTCATTTTGGAAAACACGCTCGTTGACTTTCTTGCCGAGAGTTAGATGAGAAGATCGATAGCACTCTTGTCCCTGAACATACTGCCAGCAGCCGCTTAGCTTAGCTTGGAATAAAGATTGGAAACAGCTAACCTGGCTCTGTCAAAAGGTAACTTAATCCACCTATCAGCATCTCTAAAGATCAGGGATTAAAAGTACAAGTTTTTGGGCATGCTAACAACATGGCTTTAGGGATGGCAATGTTGTTGGTCTGTTGGACAGTCGGTCGGTTGAAGCGATTGACAGCCCTAGTTAGCACGCTAACATACTAAACTAAGATGGTGAACATGGTAAATATTATACCTGCTTACAGTAACATCAGCATGTTAATATTGACATTTTGAACATGTTAGCATGCTGACATTAGCATTTGGCTCAAAGCACCACCTCACAGAACCATTAGCATGGCTGTAGATTCTTGTTTTTTTTTCTACAAATTACACAACGAGATGTAACGTGTTAATTAGTGAGGCTTTAGAGGTACTGGGGGGCAGATTTTGTTACCGGTGGACCGAGCTAGGCTAGCTGTTTCCCCTTGTTTCCAGTCTTTATGCTAAGCTAAGCTAACTGGCCTCTGACTGCAGCTCTATATTTACTGTATAGATATATAGGCAAGAAAAGTGTATTTACCAAAACATCAAACATTTCTTTAAGCTTTAAGTATTCACAGGATTTATGATTTCAGTATAACACTATAAACTTTAGGGTTATTTCACTTTTCCCTGAATTCTATGGATTTACCCTCGACTTGTGTAGGTATAAATCTCACTCTGGGGACATGCTGCTGCAGCTTTCACAACCAACCGTGACTGTGCCACAAACAACACCTGAATCCAATAATGCCACGACTCACTAGAGCGAAAGGACATTTCTGTGGCATCAAACATGGACAATCACCGCCGCTCTGCCCTTGACATTAGACGGTACGAAGGACTCCTGCTCAACCAATTCATGTGCTCAGTGGCCCTGTAATAAGATTATTTTACAAGTGTGTCCTCGTATGACTCTCAGCAGGAAGTCTGAGGTTATTATCTTGAGCTAAGGTTCAGAGAAAGACAAGAGAGGGACAGTGGTGATTAGCCCAGATTTAACGCCATATCCTTAGTGTCCACATGTGAACGCTAACTACCCCATCAGGAGGAAGGCAAAGGGAGGACAAGCTGCTCGACGATCTGAGCCCAACGAGTGCTGCTGCTTCACAGACAGGAAGAGTAGGAGGAAACAACTGTAATCAGGCAGGGCCTCTGTGGAATAGATGATGGTGCAGCTGTGCTCGGGCTTTGCAAGTTGCGCTGTTGTGTAACAGGGACGATAAATACGTGGTCTATTTTAAAATTCCTTGGATGTCATTACAGTCATCAAGACACACACCAGGCTCAGCACTAAAAGTAGTGTGAAACCCTGTCAGTGGTTATATGGTGACTCCATGTATATGACAACACAGTCTCACGGCAGTCGGTGAAATAGTCACAAAATTTAATTTATTTGATTCGTGTACGTAAACACGAATTTCCCTTTTTTCGTGACGCTCAGCACGACTTTCAACAACTTTTTTTTTTTGTGCGTTTTCTTACGAATGTCCAGCAACATGTGACGCACGTGTCAATTTCCGCTCCAGTCTTTTTAAAATAAAACTACTCAGTTAGGCTTAGGAATAGATCGACTTGGTTAGGCTTAGGCAACAAACTACTTAGTTAGACTTCGGAAAAGGTCGCGGTTTGGGTTAAAATAACACCGGAAGTGCCGTAACTTAAGAACGGAAGTTAGATGACAAATAAATCAATTCTGACTTGTCGTTTCACATGGGACACGAAAGTCCTGTGTTTTTTGACCCACCCATTCGCCCCGACCTCCTCCCTACGCGGCGTTCACCACTCTATACATCCCGATTCACAATTACGTGGATTACATATGAATTGATTTCGTGCTGACCATCACGAAAAAAAAATGTGAAATTAGTGTCTATATACACAAATCAATACATTAAATTTCGTGACTATTTCACGAACTGCTGTGCGACTGGGCTGAATGTGAAGTGTTTCTCGTATGAACAGAAGGAGTGGATCTGGTCTGCGTTGCCTTCGTCATGGTTGAAAAGAGTAATGAAGTTTGCCGTCCTGGTTCGGACTACAGAGCATCCATGTTGTTTTTTCATAAATATAGGCGCAGCTCAACCGGTTCCACCAAACGTGATTGGGTGATGCCGTTATTCACGGTGCGAAAGCTAAAAAAAATCGACCTTGTTCCTAAAAAAAGAATTAATCACAAGAAAACAACGCCCCCGGTAAGTAAAGGCCTTTATTCGTTGAGATTTATTGCTCTGGATCAACTTGTTGGGTGCATGGATTGAACAACTGTCCAACCAACATCACCATCCAGAGCACCTGCCTCTAGCTCGGCATTTACAGCAACTTTCCAAACCAAATGACAAGAAGAGTTTGTCTAGGATCAGTACATTCGGAGATGAAACATAATTACTTTTCCGTCAAGCGTCACGGCCGTCTTTCAGGATTCTTGGCAGGAAACCCTCCCGTCCACCCCTGCCTTCTCCTTCGCCGTGTCCTTCCACAGACTTGATTGTACAGTAAGTGGCAGTTGGTGCGGCTCCCCCAGCGCAGCAGTGTGCAGGAGTGCTAATGCCAAGACCCCACATGAATAATGGGAACCCTGTGCAGCGGCCCAGCTGCTCCTGTCGGGCCCCTCGCACTCTGCTCCGATAACACACTCTGTCATCGTCCAGCCACACAGGAACGTGGCCAATCGCAACTGACCACAGCGTGTGGCGATATCTCAGACCCCTGCCAATCTGCTTCCTGGCCAGCCTGACCTTGGAGGTCACGCAGACTACGGATGTAAGGCCAAGGAAGAGGCCAGAGGATCTGAGCGGATAACCTCTGAGCTAATGACGGACTTCTGCTGCGTAAAAGACATGCAAAACTTGCATGGGATACTTCCACTTTGTAGCTAAGACATGTACTCTGCGTGTAAATAAAGTGCCAGAGTGCATAAAACAGCATCAAAATACAACTTCTTTATAAAAAAAAAAATCCCTTAGACCCTCCTTTAGGTCCAGGCTAAGCCCTAAAGTTTATGTTTACTTCTAACGCTCTGCTGGTCCGAGATTGCGTCCATCATCGTGTCCATCATCAGTATTAAACATCTGCATGATTGTATGGGTATTGAAATGTTGTGACTGCGCGGACTGTGCTACAAGCGGTAGCGTAGCGATCTACTGCGCATGTGTGGAATGCAGACAGCATAATCAGAACTACTACACGTCCGTGGTGTTCTCAGCTGTTCGTGTACGTGTCCGTTTGGGAGTATAACCAAAGAACGTGTATTGCTAAGAAGTTAAAGCCACTTGGTCTTGCAACATCAGCGCCCAGCAGCAGAGCTACGCTTCCGCCATTTTGGACTGGATCGACTACCGAACGCCAGTAAAACGTCCACCTACAAAATGCCGTACAAAAGTAAAACTAGATTATTTCTATTCTATTGTCATATTTAATGTCTCTACTGGAATTGCCTGTGTTGAACAATAAAAATATTATAAATATGCATACTATTATAACTATTTATTTATTAAACTTTTTTGCCCAGCTGCTTCCCAGAGGAGCTTAAAGTGAGCGATGGACATAAATGGAAGTTAGAAAAATCACTGCACACAGATTTTGAGAGTTATCTCAAACTTTTTCATGTCAAGGATCAAAAATGGAGTCCAACAGACCACAGACCATGGATGTAGAAGAGGGTCCAATAGACCACAGACCATGGATGTAGAAGAGGGTCCAACAGACCACAGACCATGGATGTAGAAGAGGGTCCAACAGACCACAGACCATGGATGTAGAAGAGGGTCCAATAGACCACAGACCATGGATGTAGAAGAGGGTCCAATAGACCACAGACCATGGATGTAGAAGAGGTTGTGTCCTGTACTTTTGCCCTGCGTGTTAGTAAATATCCTACAACTCCATTAAATTCTGTTTATGTCATGCTACTAGCGCTACTAGCTACTAGCACTACTAGCTACTGGCCGATAGCCGGTTGTTTGGGAACAGAGACGTTTATCCATCCACCACGGTACAGGCTTACAGCATACAGCCCATGGGTTTATTAGAAGATAATAAAAGTGATGAATTACAGCCAATATATCCATTATTACAGCCGCATACAGCTAGCAGGAAGCTGGCAGAACCGGATATGTCATATGAGCGTGCAGGGCGGTGCGGTCCCGTGGGTCTGATGCACGTTCATTATGCCGAGGAAAATAACTCTGGATTCAGCTGTTAGTTCATTTTACAACTTTTAGGACATAATGATTTAAATCAGGGATATTTAAGTGTTCGTACTCAGAAGTTTGATTTACCTAAGAAATTCTCTGATTTACAGACGTCTCTTTATACATTCATGGCCACAGACTCATTGGGGTTTTCAGTCCAAAATGTCGGCAGCGGATGTTGTCAAAAAAGCACCAGAGTTTCATCTCTTTGCTTCTGTAATCTTTGGTATAACTGAGGCGTAAGATGTGTTAGCATTTAGCTCCCAGGACCACTGTGCACAAGTAACGCCTAACAGAGCTGCTAGCAATGTTGTGGGCTCTTAGTTTGACTTGTTTATTTATATTTTGCTATTTAGGTTTTGCAGTAAATTGACTTGTGCTCTAGAAAATTGTGGTTAAATAATTGCTCTGCAATTGAGAGTTAAGTCAAGAAAATTTGATTAGCCGACTGAAAAAAGCTTGTATACTGTACGTAAAGGCTCTGACACACCGAGCCGAAGGTCGGCCGTCGGTGAGCGTCTGTCGGTCTAGTTCTTGCGGTGAGTCCTGCACCGTCGCCTCTTGTCAGCCTGTGTCTTAAACTGAGCAGAGTGATTTCTCTCACCGACGGGCGAATCAGTGCAGAAGAAGAGAAATGGAAGTGAGGAAAGCAAGCCAACGAGTAAAGTCAAGATTCCAATACACAGATATTTTCACAGCGACATGAACATCTGGAATGAAGCTAAGTGGTGAGTGAGATTGGTGTGAAAACGGTCGGCAAACGCTGCTTTGTTTCATGTACGTATCATAACAACAGCTTGTATATCTGCCGTCTTCGGCCTTCCGGTTTCCCTTTTTGAATGATGAATACAGACTACCGCCGCCTGCTGGTGTGGAGTTAGTTCCTCTCACGCAGGCGCAGAACATACGTGGTAGTTAGCCGTTGGCTGTAGTCTTTACGGTGTGTTCGATTGCAACGTTTCTGGCCAAGACAAAGGCAACGTGAGGCGACGCAACAGTCAGCCTTCATCGCCTCTAGTTCTTTAATGTTGGCTTGGTGTGTCTGGACCTTAAAACATCTAACTGCAGCTTAAACACATGTTCAGTGACAGAAAGCACAAAGGTGTAGCAGGGTTATTTATCTACCTCACAAGGAATGCAAAGGGTGGAGGACTGGGATATGTATTGGTTATAAGTATAATAGTGATGCTTGGCAACATAGTATACATACCTTTACTTCTTTGATACTTTAGGCTGCTATTTCAGACAGCTTAACACCAACTAAACTTGAATTCCTGAACATAGTGTGTTTAATTAGCCTATTAGCAGCCTGCTGTCTGGTCACAGTCAGCAGGTTGTGGGTGGGCACGCGACCCATTTTCTCCTGAAGAATTCATTTTCAGTCGAAGCCGTTTGTGCTTAACCAGGATGGAAATTATTACCGTAATTGTGACAAAATTGTTTTATTAGCCTTACCTCAAAGCCTAATGACACGAGCAATTACCCTTTCAACATGTCAGCTAATTCTTCACATGAAAACATACAGACTTTTTACAGTAAATGCCCATAATACTTTTCCCCCCCCAGTGAGTGGAACCCACCAACACAATATTATGACAAAATATTATGGTAATATAGTTTTTGGCGGTTTACAGGAATTTATGACAGCTCAGGTTTATACTCAGTAGTCCCCCGCAGTATTATTAGCTGCTCTAACACTGTGTTTATGGGTAACCACAAGTCTCCCCTTTACAGACACTTTATGATAATCACATGCACTTTTTTATATAATAAATTATGTGTTTGAATATTTCTGCATACTGGGGTCCCTAAACAGTCTCTGAATGACATAAATTGGGTATCACTGTAAAGCTGAGACTATTGTGGATCCAATGAGCCCAACTGTATTCATGTGTGATGATGTTAGTCCCCATAGCAGCCATTTCATTGTAGTGAGACCATTTTTTTAAACTTGACGTCACTGTATAAAATGACCTGTGGTGACCTCTAGGATAATCACAGCCTCATGAAACTTTACAGCCACAAACTAGAGACCTAGAGCATTCAGAGGATGGATGGATCAAACTAGGGACCTAGAGCATTCAGAGGATGGATGGATCAAACTAGAGACCTAGAGTATTCAGAGGATGATGGATCAAACTAGAGACCTAGAGCATTCAGAGGATGGATGGATCAAACTAGGGACCTAGAGCATTCAGAGGATGGATGGATCAAACTAGAGACCTAGAGTATTCAGAGGATGATGGATCAAACTAGAGACCTAGAGCATTCAGAGGATGGATGGATCAAACAAGAGACCTAGAGTATTCAGAGGATGATGGATCAAACTAGAGACCTAGAGCATTCAGAGGATGATGGATCAAACTAGAGACCTAGAGCATTCAGAGGATGGATGGATCAAAGTAGAGACCTAGAGCATTCAGAGGATGGAGGGATCAAACTAGAGAGCTAGAGCATTCAGAGGATGGATGGATCAAACGAGATCTAGAGCATTCAGAGGATGGATGGCTTTCCTAGCTAGATTGACAATTAGGGGATTTCTCAGCAGTTTACACTCAGAAGTGCTCACCATTCAATTGCTAAAAAATGCAATTCTTGCAGAAATCTCCAAATGTCAAAAGTTTTTGATCCCAAATCACAGCATGGCTTTTTCTATGGTGTTCCTGAAGGTCTTGGTGTATTTTGGAGGGATTATTGATAATTTTTATCAATTCTTGAGTGGTAAAAAATGGTTAAATTTAGCACCAAATCTGTGTAACAAATGGTATCAACCCAAAAATTGCTGCAACAAGTTTTGAGATATAATAGTTCATGGGAATGACCTTCATATACTTCTATCATCATTCTAAATCCTTATACACTTTCACAATTTATTTTAATTAATTAATTAATGAATTAATTAATTAATGTTTATTTCTGATTTATGACTAGAACAACTTGACACACAGTGCTGAGCTGCATCCCAAATTAATCTTCAGGTTCCCAGCTTTCAGATGATGTACACCACTTCTATGTGACATCTACTGTTGACCAGCTATCTCCCCCTAAAGACCCCCTGTAACCCCCTAAAAAAGACAAAAACGGGTCTATTGTGGGTCTCAGAGGGTTCTAGGAAATATAATGGAGCATTTAGCAGCAACATATTTTTGTCAGGAGTTGAGAGACCAAAACAGAAATAAAAAGAGACAACATTGGACTCGCATTTATGACATGACCAGAAACACAACTGTGTCTGCAGGATGTGTAAACCAGCAACTGTTTGCTCACAAATTCACCATAGCAACAGGTGATAATATGCCAATGTTGTTCCACTTCCTCCAAAGGCAAAAAACGAAAGAGAGAAAAAAATATGCCGCTCAAAGGTTAATGGTTAGGTTGACACAACTACTATTAGAGCTGCTGTCACACTATTCTTTGTAGTAGAGTCAACATGGTGGTGGTACTGGTTCAAACTACTACGGTACATTATACACACATAAAACTATGAGTGAGTATAAGGATGCTGGGAAACGTATAGGGCAGGTTTGGGAACCCAGTGTGGGAAGAAGCCAGCAGAAGGGAGGGGGGCGGGGGGGGGGACGTACCACTCGGCAGCTTTACTGACAGGAAGCGGGTCGGCTCTGTCCCCACATTCCTCCAACAGATGTTTGACAGAGAAAATATTTTCACAGCTGGAGAGGGAAGCGAGGGAAAATATATGTTTTACGATACATCACGCTGGAGGTGGCGAAAACGGAGGGAAAAAAAAACACGTGATATTTTACTGTACGAGAGCACTGTCCTCGAGGCTGGTCCTGGGAAACCCCATTGGATGTTCAGTCACTGTCTCCTCCTCAAAATTTCCCATAACTCCCTGGGTTCATGTCCCCGTGTTGATGATAGGAAGTGTATGTATTAATCGTTCGCACTGAAAGGAATGTGGACCCGTCTAATGATTAATGTAAGAAAACAGCAGCTGGTCTCTATCAGTAACACACTGCTAGAATGTGAAGTGGGGATGATGATGGTGTTAATGATGATAAGGCTATAGGAGGAGGTGTATCCATCTCTACGCCAATAACACGAGTCAAAGCACAAGAAAACCATCTGTACTGTATTGTGATACTGTGCCAAAAGTGTTGACAAGAAGCAGAGCAGTTTCACATCTCTGTTTTCTGGCCAAGTCAGATGTTAGAAAGTGAGAAGTGGTCTCCATCGAGTCGACCGTATGAGCCGCCGTCTCCCAGGAGAGACACTTCCCGGCTGTCTGAGCTCTGAACCACCAGAGAGCAATTATTCTCTCCTTTCTGGGCTCGTCCTGAGCTGTTTGGACACAACTGAAACTGTTGAGATGACAATTTATCACTCCGCCGCAATCCTCCCCGCCGACGGCAATCCACAAACAGTTCAATAAGCAGCTTATTGGCAGACCGTTCACTGCTTGACGTATGTGGAAGCAGCTACATTATCTACTCTAGAAACTAGTCCTAACCTCATATTCGGACATATTCCTAAACTCTGGTTATCCTCGACATGTTTGCAAAGGACATACAATAAGTTTGAGTTTTGATATTTCCTCCTACTGGCCAATAAGTCCTAATGCCTAAGAAACAAATCGGGTCGTTTTGTAGGGACGACTTTGTTTGTCAGTGCATTCCAGATTGACCCACATGGCATTTTGGGATCCACCACCTCCATAGTTAACAACAATACAATACGATCTCTAGTTTCACGTCTTCTCCAATACAGCATGATGTTCATTTAGTAAATTATGGTCCCATTTAGAGTCACATAGACCATAAAGCAGGGGATGCTTTAGGGCGGGGCTACCTTGTGATTGACAGGTCGCTACCACGGCGTTGTCCGGTCTGGGAGTTGTCCGTGTTTTCTTCTTCACGGTGTGTTTTCAGTTCATGAAAGTTAATTATAACCTTTTTTTTTTCTTTTTAATTCTGCTGCACGAGTGCTGACTAAAACCAAAAGGAGAGCACACATTACGCCTATTTTAAAGTCTTTATACTGGTTACCTGTTAGTTTTCGTATTGATTTTAAAATTCTTTTATTAGTTTCTAAGGCACTACATGGCCGTGCACCAGACTACCTTGCAGAAATGCTTTTGGTTTATGAATCAGGAAGGTTCTTCTCTTCTAGTTGTTCCGCAAAGCAGAACAAAAACATCTGGTTTTCAGCTGCTGGAACAAACTTCCAGAGGAACTGAGAGGAGCTGAATATATAAATAATATAATAATAATAATAATATAACTAAAAACCCATCTGTTTAGTCTGGCTTTTATCTAGTGTTTAAAAATGTTATGGTTTTATTGTTTTTACTTATTTTATTTATCATCATCATTATAGTGTTTATTTTACTCTATTTTGTTCAATCATCATTTTATTGCTGATCATTATTATCTCTTTTATTCTATTTTATATTATTAAAATGTCATTATTTTAATACAATCTGCTTATTTTGTGTAGTTTCATAATTTTTATTTATTTATTTTTCATCTTTTATTATCTTAAATACCCATCTTTTATTGCTTTTTTATTCAATGAACTTTTATCTTGGGTGTTTTGGTGTGCATTAGTCTCTAATTCCATTTTTTAACACTATATTTTTGTCAATCGTCTGTTCAGCACTGTGAATTGCATTTGACTTGTTTGAAAGGTGCTATATAAATAAAGTTTGATTGATGATTTTTGGTCACCTACAAATGTCTTATTCAGCGTTCGGTTGTACTTAAATCCACCCACTCGTGTCACTTCTGATTGCAAATAACCAAGATGGCGACGGCCAAAAATCAAGATGGCGACGGCCAAAATGCCGAACTCGAGGCTTCAGAACGGCAGTCCACAAACCAAAGGGTGATGTCATGGTGACTATACGTCCACTTCTTATATACAGTCTATGTAAACAACCGATGCAGCATCTGGAGTTTGGGCTCCTCCTGGGGAACATTCTCTCATCTAGTTTGTTCTGTGTCTCTGACCCATCGGACAGATGTTGGTGCGCTCAGGTGCAACATATTCTCATACAACGGTTCGTATGATATCCTACTAAAAGTAATTTTCGTGCGTTTTCCTACGACTGTCCAGCAACATGAGCGATCAGTGCGCCTGTGCAAGCCACTGCAGTGTGTTAAGGCAACAAAGCCCCTAATGCCAGGATCAGACTACACCATATTTTTGGCGGTTACGATGGTCACTATGTCAGATTAGACGATTGAGAGTCATAAATTCTTGTCGTGACTTGGCCGCGACACATGACAGACTACATGTCAGTCCCCTGTTCCGACAACACACACTCTCCCGGCACCTCCGTCTTAATATACGGGCTTACCGGGGCTCAAGCCCCCCCGGGCCCGACCATGTAAAGGGGCCCACGAGGCTCAAGGGGAAAACAATAAAAATATAATTCACAGGGAGAAACAAAAGCGGGCGTGCAACGGGATGCTCCATGTGCAAAGATGCAACGGCGGTGGTGTTTTTTACTCCGAATATCGAATTAATTTAAATCGAATATCCTACTGCGAGATCTAGCAGCAGTTGAGCTGGGAAGGTCCGATGACATCATTCTACATAATAAGTAGCCATGTGCTTCTGTTTACAACTGTGTGCGTCTGTGCTCAGCCGGTCAAATTCACGGCCGTGACGGAACAGGTCGTGGAAAGCAAAAAAAAAACATGCTAGACTTTCTGTCGAGACGTCGTGAGGCGTCCCAGACGCGGCGTCGGTTGTCGTGTACTATGACACACTACACGAGATAAAACGATCGATTTTCACACACGACACTTACTTATCGTTCCCGATCCGAGTCGACACCCTACGACGGCCGTGTCGGGCTATAATCGGGCTGATATCGTGTAGTCTGAACCAGGCATTAGGTATGGTTAGGAGAAGATTGTGGTTTGGGTTAAAATACGTACGAAAGTGGTGTTACTTCAGTACGGAAATTACGTGACAAATAAGTCAATGTTGACTTCTGGTTTCACACGGGACACGAACAGCGGTCTCCTGGGTGAAAGTCCGGTGTTTAAAGACCCACACATCCACCCGGACCTCCTCCCTACGTGGACTTGGTTGCTCTTTATATTACGTCATGTGTCCTGGTTCACGATTACTTGGATTACATACACATTGATAACGTGGGTTATATACCAATTACAGTGCATTACTTTTCGTAGATATAGCTACGAACAATGTAGAAGAACAGCCCGTCAGGTGGAACAGTGAAGTTGGTCCTGATCACCTATGCACGTCACACAAGTCATGAAAGATGGTAAACGATGATTGGTTGGGTCCAACATGTAGTCCTCCATGACAAGAACCTCTGACTCCATGACAAGAACAGGAACAACTGCATGCTACTTCATCCTTTGCTTCTGAGAGAGGACAGTCATTATTTGTGAAAAGCATAAATGTTAATGCGTTGTTTTTCTGCTGAGGACAGTCTCACCTCGCTCAAAGTCACGCTGATATCAGCCCATACTGTCCATTTACCTCAGTGTGAACTCTGCTGAATCCCCTGTGTTGGGACAGCTGTGAGGTCCGTGTTTGAAGATCCTCTCAGTGGAAGGAAAACACGGATCACTATCCCTCCTGTTATTATTGCTGGTGTGGCCTGGATGGTTGTGGAGTCTAGCCAGAGCCAGCAGGTAGCTGTCAGTCACAGACCATCTGAGGACACCGCTGCCTCTGGCAGTGGGAGGTTGAGGCTGGACACGGGGGCTTGTTGAGATAAATACTTCATTTACAGTACATAAGCAATGAGCAGGAAGTTATTATGGGTACTGATACGTCAACCTGTTCCCAACTCGTCAAACATCGCCTTTTGGTAAGTTGCCCTCCTTTAGCAACAGTGATGATCTGAGCTTTCAACTAACTCCAATGTAAACCCACCCGCAGCGTCATTCGGCGGTCGGAGCAACTGACGTAGAATTAATTCAGTTCAGGGTGGGTGGGAGGGGTGGTGGATGGGTCAAACAAACACCAGAGTTTCAACCAGCTGTTCGTGTCCCGTGTGAAACTAAACGTAACGTTGACTTACTTTGTCACGTCAGTCGTTAGTCACATGACTCGTCAGTCACGTGAGTCGCTAGTCAGTGAAATTAACATCAACCACGACCGTTTCCTAACCCTACCTAAGTGGTTGTGTTGCCTAAATCTAACTTCCTGTGAAAACGGGGGTTTATTTTGAAAGGACACTATGCATGTAACGAGCGTATATTGACACGCCGTCCCTGGTACGTCCAAAAGTAACGAGGGGACCCTTGCATCGGTCTCTGATGCTAGCGCACATATACAATGTGTATTTTTTTTTAACACGGTAAAACCTGCTAAAAGTAGGCGATGGACGTTTTTATTTCTGGTGTGTCACATTCTACGTCAGGGACTCGCCGACCGGGTGTTGAATACTGTTTCCTCATAGATATGTGTTTCACCCTACCTAAACCTGAACCAAGCCTTATCCCTAAACCTAACCACCGAGGGGGGGGCGATATCATTTTAACAGGAGGGAAACTATTCGACGAGGGAACAGACTGAGACATAACACCGGTACCGGAAGCAGGGTTAGTTAACAGTGAAAATGTTACGGTGGTTACTTTCTACGTTTGTTTATGTCTGTTACTTATTCGGTCTCACTTTCAAACTCTCAAACCAGAGTTGGTGATAGTTGGATCAGTATAAAAACTAAAAAAAGGGGTTTTATTTTGTTTCTGTCAGTGTTTCACAATGATCAGCAAGGTAAAATGACTGTCTGGTAGCTTTGAGCACGTAACAGCTGTTTCTTTTCACATCTAACTCAGTGACTTAAGGGTTTATTTTGACCAAACCAGAGTTGGTGATTGGTAGAACAGTAGAAAGACCAACAATGACGGTTTTGATTAGTTCTGTTTTGTTTCTGTTGAGTTTGAATGAAGTGTGTTTCGATGATCAGCGAGGTTAAAATTACTGTTGTCTGATTGGAGACTGGTGGTTTTGAGGAGAGCATATTAATTGTATGTTTTGTACGTTAATAAACTGTAATAATTGTCCAAATCCCTGTTGATTTTATTTATCATATATTCACTTCAACGCCCGTCACATAGCATCGCGCCGGAAAAGGGACGTAAATTAGCGTGTCCACCGGGTGTCATGTTTCCATCACTGCCGATCGGAGCTGGAGCCGATAAATATCCGTGACGACTGCAGAGTCATTTGTCCTGGGAAAGAATGCCGATTGTTACCTTTCCTACTAAAGACAAAAGCCAGATGTTAGTGGGTATTTTTTTCCAGTGGGAAGGGGGCTATAGGTAACAGTTAACACCAGGCAGAAACTTAACCGCAGTTACTTACATGCAACACACTTCCAGTAGCCAACAACGTTGGGCAGTAATGTATATGTCCCAAATATCATTGTGAGGGAAGATGAAAGATAAAAAAGATATTTCCCAGCTGCATGGAAATAAGTGATGGTAGTGTATCATGAATTTAACTCAATTTTTTTGTCATAGTGGAGGCAAATTTTCCAAATGTTACATTTAATATTCAAGAATGAACTTTCACACTCCACTTTTAAAGGTACAGTGTGTAGGATTTGGCGGCATCTAGCGGTGTGGTTGCAGGTTGCAACCAACTGAGTAACCCTCCGCTCACTCCTCCCTTTCCAAGACTGAGGTAACGGGAGCCGCCGGGTGCAAAACCACGGTAACGCTGTTCACCTCGCTCAGAGAACATCCATACCATAATAACACTACTTTAGGAGCAACGGAAGTCAGACGGCGGCTGGCGGTACCATGGTTTAACACTCTACGGCTCACGTTACCTCAGTTTCACAAGCGTGTTGGAGAACTACGGTGGCCTTCAGGTATCGTAAAAACGTGAAAGGCTCTCTCTAGAATCAGTGTTTGGTTTGTCCGTTCTGGGCTACTGTAGAAACATGGAGGACTCCGTGAAGAGGACCCGCTCCCAATGTACTGTAGATATGAAGGACTCATTCTAAGCTAACGAAAGCACAACAATTCTTAGTTTCAGCTGATTATACACTAATGAAAACATAGTAATGTATATTATATTCCATTTCTGCTAATAGATCCCCTAAAGTGTTATACACTGTTCCTTTAAGCCAACAAAGACGAAAAGTCTTAAACTACTCTAAAGATTACAACTAAACGAAATGTGCTGAGGTAAACCTTAAGATGTGGTTGAAAGCTCAGAATAAAGCTGGTAAGGTTTTTTGTCAAACTACTTTTTCAAAAGTGAAAAATGAACCTTTACACTCAAACTTCAAACTACATCGACTGAGCAAACTCAATCCACTGAGGAAGGCCTTGGCATATTGTTGAAAGTTCAGGGAAAAGTGGACCTTGAGTTAATGTTTTTTGTCATATTACTGTTTCCAAGGTCAAGAATGATCTTTCACACTCACATTGTACAACATCTTAAGGCTCAAATCATTATAATATATAGTTGTCATGCAAGACTGCCACGTTTAGTTTCGTTGGATTTGTCCTCCTCAATCACAGTCACTTCTGATAGCAGTCCTGCATTAATGTTTGTATCTTCAGAACACTGAAGAGAATAATCACCACGAGACTGAACGAAAGCCAAACAAGGATGAAAGTGATGGCGGCAGTAACGGACAGATCACAGCACTGATTCACCTGATAGCTCCCTCATTGTGAAAACGTGCTGCTGAGTGTATTCTCTGTTTTGCTAGAGCTCTCTTTCTGCTCTCAGATTACAGCATCATTGCTTATACAGGTGCATGACCGACAACACCATTCATCTGTGTCACTACAATGACTTTGAACTGAAGACTTGTCAGAGAACATTTGGGTTTGATTCAAAAAACAGGCGAGAAATGATCTTCCCGCTGCACCCAGCTGGACTCCCGGCTGCCCGGGCCGCTCTGGCTCGGCTCCCGCTCAGACTGGCCAGACTGGAGCAGCACCGGGCTCTGACCCCGAGACCGCACATCTCCGAGTGCAGCGCCAAGCAGAGCGGCTGAATGCTGACAGACTAGCAAGTCAATGCATAAAGGGTAACTTCTGTATTTTTCAACCTGGACCCTATTTTCCCGTGTTTTTGACTGAGTTAGCTTTAGGAAAAGATAGCGGTTTGCTGTAACTGGTTAGTGGCAAATAAATCAACATTGACTTCTGGTTTCACACAGGACATGAACAGTGGCAATGTATGCTTGTTACATGCATGCCTGGTCGAAAGTCCAGACCCACCCAGCCACCTTGACCATCTCCCTACGCGGCGTTCGCCACTCTTTATACTTCCCGGTTCACAATTACGTGGATTATATATGAATGGATTTCATGCTGACCATCACGGAAAAAATGGGTGTCTGTGCACGAATCATACATTGAATTTCGTGACAATTTCACGAACTGCTGTGCCGCTGGGCTGGTGATTCTGTATGTCAAATGGATTAGGCAGCATTTACTGTTCGCATGTTACTGAGCGACGCTGTGTATTTTCCTTCTTGCCAGGACATCGCCTAAAACAAACTTGGGGCTCCCTGCAGTCCTGACTGCGCTTGTTTAACGCTTTAACTGTTTGTTAGGTTGGACTTTTGCAGGCTGTTGGTACTGTGTTGTCGGGAAGAGAAGTTTATAATTTACTTCCCGTTAATGTTCCAGTCACACTAAGAAAGTTTACCACATGCACACATTACACTCACACTACAGAAACACACATGTATGCAAACACGTGTTTTTAATATGACTCATGAATGTACCTGTTGAACTAGATGCTGATCCTGTGTAGTGTCAGGTGATGACACAGAACAGCATGTGGCTGAATATTCTCTGTACATGGACTGTGAAGTAGGAAGGTGATTCCTCTCGTCTTTTGGCTCTGACTTGCAGATCAATATGTGCTATGTACTGTATATAATAACTGTTAGTGATGCATTATGAACTCAAGCTGTGGCGGAGGATCTCCACCCGACCCGAGGCCAAACTGTCACTGTGCCAGGAAAATATCTATGCTATTACAGTATATAATGTCTCTGGGGCGACCGCAAGAATCTGCTGAACAATACAGCTCAGGATGAGGGGATGAGATGAAATGGTAGTTGGCTCAGATTCAAAAGAAAAGTGAAAGTAGAAGCCCTGGCAGGGACTGACTAGAGTCTGGGAGACAGTTTGTTGCCTGCTACCTGTCAAACTCTTCCCACTGCTCCACAGGCTGGACCACAGCCTGGACCACAGCCTCCCCGTGAAAAGAGCAAGGATTAAGACAGTTAGAGATAAAGAAAAAAGGGGACCCATCGCCTCTCTTCCCCTGACAGCACCCCCCCCGCCTCCCCAGCCACACAATGATAGTGCACAATGGGATGATGTGATCTTTTGGCCTGCGCCGGATGTGTCATCTAGCGCTGCTGTGCAGAACCTCCCAGCATTGTGTGCGGGCCTCTGCCATTGTGGACGGGCAATACTAACACTTTGCAGATATTTCACAGTGGGTGAGTGCTTTCTTTCCACCCAGGCAGCCTGGAGTCCCCTAGCTGCCAGGGTCAGGAAACAGGGAGGCCACCCCGGGGCCCGACTAGCCTGCAGAACTACAACTGGGGGAGGAGGAAGGCAATGACCTGTGGTCTCTCTCTCACTATCTCTGTCTCTCTACCATGTTTGGAAAACTTCTTGAACACCTTGTTAACACTCGGGTGAATTCACAAAAGGACTGTGTGGCTTTTGCGACCGTTAAACCTGCACAAACAATACCTGGTTCAGACTCCACGATATCAGTCCGATTATAACCCGACACGGCCGCCGTCTGGTGTCGACTCGGATCGGGAACGATAAATGGGTGTTGTGTGCGAAAATCGATCGTTTTATCTCGTGTAGTGTGTCACACTACTCGTGTAGTACATGACAACCGACTCTACGTCTGGGACACCTCACGACGTCCCGACAGAAAGTCTAGCATGTTTGATTTTTTTTGCTTTCCACGACGTGTTCCGTCACGGCCGTGAATTTGACCGGCTGAGCACAGACGCACACAGCTGTAAACAGAAGCACATGGCTACTTATTATGCAGAATAATGTCATCGGACCTTCCCAGTGCTGCCGGACCTCTCAGTAGGATATTCAATCTAGGTTGTGTCGGAATAAAAAACACCACCGCCGTTGTGTCTTTGCGCATGGAGCATCCCGTTGTGCGCCCACTTTCTTTTCTCCCTGTGAATTACATTTTTATTGTTTTCCCCTGGAGCCCCCATGGGCCCCTTTACATGGTCGGGCCCAGGGTCTTGAGCCCCGGTAAGCCCGTATAATAAGACGGAGGTGCCAGGAGAGTGTGTATTGTCGGAACAGGGGACCGACGTGTAGTCTGTCATGTGTCCGGCCAAGTCACGACAAGAATTTATGACTCTCAATCGTCTAATCTGACATAGTGACCATCGTAACCGTCAGAAATATTGTGTAGTCTGATCCTGGCATAATACAAAAAGAAATTCTCAAAACACCCGTAAAGGGTGAAATGCACCCATAACTGCACTGCCGAGCTAACAGCGTCTCTGTGCTCCTGTGCTATATCAGCCCAGTCGAACAGCAGATCGTGAAATAGTCACGAAATTTAACGTATTGATTCGTGTACATAGGCACGAATTTCACGTTTCGGAAACTGTACCTTTCCTGTGAACACGTTAGTTTATTTTGAAAAGAAACTTTGCATGTAACAAGCAGAAACTGACACATAGTCTCTGACACGTCCAAACTGGGTGATAGATGGGGAACCCAGAGCGTCACAGTTTGCAGCGTAGGGCCGATGACCAAGCGTCTGATAAACCCACTGTACATTACCGGCTCAGCAGTTATAGACTGGTGAACATAGTGGAGCATCTAGCAGCTGAAGAGACAGATATTTCCCTCAGGAGTAGGTGGAGAACAAAAAAGAGCTAAAAGTAGAGTGATTTTATATTGGACATAAATTTAGCGGGTGGACACAAACACGACTCAAAACTAATGTAAATGTTATTCTGTGTGTAACAGGCAATTGCTTGCTAACATGTTTGCCCTATCTACTTTGAAGGTAGTGTTGCTCAAATAATTTTTTTGTTATATATGTTGAAATTCTCATTACATCCCGATAGCAATGCCTGTCTACCTACCTACCTACCTGCGTGCACTCATTGTGCATCACTGGAGTCTTCATCAAGCTGCTAGTTTGACAGCTGTGAGTACAAACAGTAGCCATGTTCGTTGTTTACGTTTATAATGATAATTTTGGTGGAGTGTCTTTGGAGGGAGGCCTGAACAGATGGACTGACAATGTTCCCGACTTTGTGAGTTTCTCTCAAGATTTAGGGACTTTTGGAGCTAGTGCTGCTAGCTACTTTTATTGGAAAAGAGTTGGAAACACTGGTTTTACTTTTTAAAATCTAGTGTACTTTTGCTGGTTTGTCAGCATTACCGGCCCGACCTTTAAAGGGACTATATGCGTACTCCGTGTGGGTACGCGAGCGCGCAGCAGCGCTGCTCCTGCTGCCTGCTCCTGCTGCCTGCTCCTGTCTGCTTGCACACCGCGCTCGTTCTCACCCGCTCGGCTCGCTCCAACTCCACGTGCACGCTCGCACACTGCAGAAGAGTTAGTTTAGCTCTGAGAATATCTAGTGAATGTGCAGTGGACGTTTGTGCAGAAATAAATGCTGCAGCTCCTCCAGACCAACAGAGGTTTCCCGTGTCTTGTGAAGTGACGGGGCTCCGCACAAGTAACGTTATCCCGACCGGGTGTAGGTTTCCCCCCCCCCCCCCCCATTCCCTCCGCGGTCGGCAGGCTGAAGCAGGAAAAGCCAACACTAGGATCAGCATTGATTCATGGAGAGACCTTCGTCTGGTCAGCTAACATTACTGCCCAGCAGGTGAAATATAGAGTGATATTGTGTGTTAGCTGACGTGTGTCGCCTCACTGTTTAGACCGGTGCTCGTTCATGTCTATGTAGAGCGAGCACAAGCGCGAGCGCGAGCAACAGGACGCCGACTTTTGTTGACATTGCGGCCACAGGTGTCGCTGTGAACAAGCAATTTCTGATTCTTACATATAGTCCCTTTAAGGTCAGAGGTCTTGAGAGTTCAAAGTCAGCATTAAGTCTGCATTACATCACTTCTTGCTTTTGCTGATTTCATCAACTACTTTTATATAAGAGTATGTTGGGGTTTCCCAGTTATAATGCTGATTGTTAGCCTGGATGAGACTTTAGGTGAGATGACCGGAAAAAAGTGCTTTCTGCAAATGTTGCGGTCCAGCGCCCAACTTTAGTGCACACAGTGAAAGAAGCCGAACCAGGAACTATGGATATGCAGATGTGATATTTGTCATGACCACTTAGTGCTGTCTGCTCAGACGAGACCAGACAGGAACCGAAAGGGTGGACAGAGGAACTGACTGTGTGAGAGCAGTCAAAAGGAACATTGCCCTTGGGCCTATGAAAGAACATTTTTCTCCAATGTCATGGAGATTTTATTCGCTAATGAGCTGTATCCATGGGCTATCAAGTGCTGCCAAATGCAGAGGAGAGTTGCTCCTTTGCTTAATTAAATCATGGACAGTTTGGTGGCCTCAATAGTTGGGATGTGGGCCTTTCTGTAACTGTTAGTGGGAACCTAGATTCACTGGGTAAAACAGGGCAATGAAATGAGTCTTTGTCAGTGTGAACACAGAATTAGGTGGTTTGTTGTGGATGTATTAGCACTATTTCACGTAATATAAAGATATCGTTTTTATCACTAATAAGCAATGAAAACTCCCGAAGAGGAAAGGTCAGTTGCACTTCTGGAGGTGAAGTTGGACATAACCAATTATATGAACTGATTTGTCAAAAAAAGCCCAGCCCAGTATCTGACGAGCACATTGGTTGGAGCATACTGATACCTTGAGAGTCTGGAGGTCGGGTGGTGGATTGGACTTTCATGTAGAGGACTAAAATTTGCATCCCATCCTAGACCTTCGCCTTTTTATTAACTGCAAACACGATCCTACCCTAACCTTAAACCTTAAAGTGTTGTAGTTTGCTAACCAGACCTTAACCTTAGCTTATTTGCCATGAACACAATTGTTATCCATATCTTTATCCATTCTTGACATGCGCAAATACTGTAGAACCATTACCACTGTGATTGGGAGGGATATGTCCCCCCAACTTTTACCGTTTAAGATTAATTTTCTTACTGAAATCCCTGAATATGGTTCTCCTGTTGTCCAGATATGACGAGAAAAGAGGTTGAGGCAAGAGGCAAGAAAACCACTAACTTAGGTTCGAACAAGAATACCACTTAGTTAGAGTAAGGGAAAACGTCATGGTTGGGCTTAAAATAAGTACATAAACTAAGTAAGGAAATAAGTAACTAAGTAAGGAAACAATGTAACCCAACTACGGAAAACACGTCACAAAAGACAACGTCAACTGTCAACAACAGTCTCGAACACCGGCCTCCTGGTTTAAAGTCTGGTGTTTGTTGGACTCATCCACCTCCCCACCCACCTTCTCACTTTTTATACTACGTCACTAACTCTTACCGTAGCATTTATACGCGGATGCGTTTACATTGGTACAGGATACATGGCGTACAAAAGACACGCAGGAATCAAGAAAGGCGTACTAATTGCATGTTAAACGCCTTTCACATTATTGTGGCATTTATACGCCTTTGTGCACGAACGGGTATGTTATTGCTAATTGCATATGTACTGTATGTATATTTTACCTAAACCTAACCAAGTAGTTTTGTTGCCTAAACCAAACTGCGACTAAAAAATGAAACTCATAATAATAAAAAAACTGAAAATAATGAGTCAACTAAGTGTAAAAATAGGCATCTTGTAGGACTCAAACACTGGCTGCCTTGGTAAAAGTCCTGAGTTTGACCCATCCACGACAACCTACTCCCTACACATACTTTGCTGCTCTTTATATTACTACAACTACTACTACAACTACTAAATATTTCTGCCAAAAGCCATTCGGCTAGCTAACTAGTATTAAATTAAGTTGCATATTCAACTTGGCCGGGTGTAAATAGCCCAATAGCTGCCGCGTGACTATTCTCACCCGGGTGCAAATAGACACTCCATTTTTTTGATTACTTTTTTTTTTGTCAGTTGCTGAAAATAGTAAAATCATCATTGATATAGGCTGCTTAAATATAATCTGTATGATGATACGTTTATTTTTAAAAAGACAAAAAGTGGGGTAGCAAAACTATAACTGCTGAGATATATGTAACGCTACACCGGAGCAGAGAAACAGACTTTAGCTCACGGCACTTAACATGATACATGATGCATGAACAATGGCTCGGTAAATATATACACCTCAAAGAGCTTAACTAAGCCCTGCGGGTCATACCTTTGGTAAGTGGAAAGGAATCCAGGGAGGAACTACAGATACAGTAGGTACAGGAGGGGGGGGGGAAGTAATCTCTCCTTGAACCCACAAACAGACACACTGACAAGTGACGAATGTGAGAACTAAATGTTCCTACCTTTCATTCCTAATTCTATAAATCTACACTGGAGTGATAATAAGAGCTTTTCAGCTTGGACTTTGCTCCTGTTAACAGAAAGACAAACAGAAGAAAGAAAAGGATTCGGGCTGCTCGGCTCTCTCTCTGTATTAAAACGGAAGTGAGAGCTTTGAGACGATAAAAAGAGGCTCTTCTCACAAGCATAACTTAACAGCTGTTTTAGCGATACACAGAAGTGTGAATGCAACTTTTTTTTATGTTCAAGACAGGCCCTGCAGATGAAAGGCTCCTTTCATGATCCTTGTGTGCAATAAAAAATGGCCACTTCCAGGCAGACTGGAGCTCAGGGGAGGAACATCCAGGTGGCCTTGGTTTGGCACACAATGTCGGGGAAAACCCGTTGTTCTGGTGGTGTGTGTTAATCTCACCAGTGGAAACTTTTTAAATAGAAATGTTTATAATTGCGACAGCTTAAAAGCACAAGAAGTTTGGCCTCAGTAAAAACAACTGTGAGGAGCGCTTGCATCATTACAAACGCACTTGTCAATGAAGAGTATTTTCTTACATGTGGTTTCAAGCGTTTGAAGCTAAATGAAAGGCGCGACTACGCCGGAGAAGGCGGAATTCTGTTGTCACACTGCAGCTCCGCTCGACTCCAGCTCTCTCTTTCAAAGTTCAAAGTGGAGTGCTCCCAGACTTATCTCCTTCTTGCCACAAGGGACCTCATTTATGACATTCTGAAGCCTAGCGGGGCTGATTTCAACCAAAGAACACCACATCCACATTTCAAATCAAAGAGCCCAAAAAAAAAAAAAAAACCTCTTCCTGACTTTTCAGACTACAGCAAAGCATAAATGCTCCAACTACTGTATATTACTTGGCACAAATTTCAATCTCAGCCACATCTGTTCACAGTCCTGCTCTGAAAGAACACACACACACACACACACACACACATTTACCCCTCTGATGGGATGGAAACCATCCTGGGGAACATGTGAAGTGGTGTGGAGGTGGTGCGTTTGAAAAGGGGCTTAATGAATTGATAAGTATAACAGCATGGACGGGGCTGAATGGGAGGCCCGGCTGTTTGATGTGCAGCTCTGGTTCTGGCCGCTGCCAACGAGCTGAATGGAGGAGGCAGCCTCTGCTAACATAGAGGTTATTGCCCAGCTGTATGTGTTGCCGTGGCAGCAGAGCTGATGCTGACAGATGAACACACATACATTAATCTTAATGTTGAATTTCTCTGGAACTTTTTTTTAAATTATTTTTTAACTATATTAATATTATACTTTACTTTTCATCGCTCTTCATTTTTCTTTCACCTGATGCTATCTACCGGTCTAGGTAGCATCACCAGAGATCAAATACTGTACACCATGTTTCCATCAGGGAATTGCACATTTTTAATTAAACCAAAGAAAAAAAAAGTACCAGCTGCTAATGTGAATTGATTTTATCAGAAACTACATACATATTTTTAAGACATCCATTCCCCAATCAAATGTTATGCCTTTAGAGGAATGATATTCCTCTATCACCAGTGGGTGTTGCAATTGTACATCTATGTTTTGTCTGTATATAATGTAAATACACTAGGGATTTTGAAAACCCTACATTTGTAATATTAAATAAATTAGGGCTGTCAAAGTTAACGTGATAATAACGCAAATTTGTTTTAACGCCACTAAGTTCTTTAACACATTAACGCAACTTGCGATTTTTAGGTTGTAGCGGGTTCAGTTTTATTAATACAGTGAAGATACTGGTAGCATATGAAACTACAAAACCTGATGAATCCATTGGTACCAACCATGTCATACTAGCTTGTCAGGAAGGAGGCTAAATAACACTCCGAACTTACGCTACATTTTGGCGAGGAAAAACTGGCACGGCCATTTTCAAAGGGCTCCCTTGACCTCTGACCTCCAGATATGTGAATGTAAATGGGTTCTATGGGTACCCACGAGTCTCCCCTTTACAGAGATGCCCACTTTATGATAATCACATGCAGTTTGGGGCAAGTTATAGTCAAGTCAGCACACTGACACACTGACAGCTGTTGTTGCCTGTTGGGCTGCAGTTTGCCATCTTATGATTTCAGCATATTGTTTTATGCTAAATGCAGTACCTGTGAGGGTTTCTGGACAATATCTGTCATTGTTCTGTGTTGTTAATTGATTTCCAAAAATAAATATATACATACATTTGCATAAAGCAGCATATTTTCCCACTCCCATGTTGATAAGAGTATTAAATACTTGACAAATCTCCCTTTAAGGTACATTTTGAGCAGATAACAAATGTGTGATTAATTTGCAATTATGTGCCCTGAGTGAAGTGACTGATTCATGACAGATTGACGTGTTGTGTCACAATCATATCAGAGTTTCTATTGGTCCAAAGCTAACGTGGTTGGGAGTAATGGACACAACATGCTGGTTCTATTGGTACAAATGGTCCCATCTGTAGATATGTTCTTATTAATGATGCAGCACAATTTTATAATTTATAGCAAATTATTTTGTGGACCCCCTGACAGAGTCCCACTTTGAGAAACACTGATTGAAGTAACTAAAACGAAAGAAAAAAAACCCCAAAACCCAACAAACACCAGACTTTTAACCAGGAGACCCGTGTTCCAGACCGTTGTTGACCGGTGTTTTTTTTTGTAAGTTGCATTAGTGACGATTGTCACGTTTTTTGTTGACATTTGTGACGTGTTTTCAGTAGGTGTTTCTGTATGTGTTTTTCTTAGTTTACGTACTTATTTTAAGCCCAACCATGACGTTTTCCCTAACTAAGTTGTTTCCTTGCCTGAAACTAAGTTAGTGGTTTCCTTGCCTAAATCTAACTGCAGATGTTTGCGTGGCGTACAAATGACAAACGAAAACGCTAAAATACGTACTCATAACAGGCGGAATGTCTGTGTAATGTTGTGGTATTTATACGCCTTTCTGTGAGACCAGGTTGGAAAAGTGATGCACTATAATTCATATATAACCCACGTAATCAATTTGTATGTAATCCACATAACTGTGAGCTAGGACAGGTGACGTAGAATAAAGAGCGATAAAAACCCCAGACTTTCACCCAGGAGACCGCTGTTCGTGTCCTCTGTGAAACCGGAAGTCAAAATTGACTTATTTGTCACATAACTTCCGTACTTAAGTAACGCCACGTCAGTAGTTATTTCAACCCAAACCACAAACTTTTCCTAAAGCTAACCAAGTAGTTCTGTTGCCTAAACAGGTTCTGTACCACTGGGGCTTGCACGGGCGCACTGATGCTCTTCGGATGAAAACACACAAAAAATAACAACAGTTAAATATACTATAACTGTTGTATGAAGATACGTTGAATGAGTAGCGAGGAGTGTGTTGCCACCGACATATTTTATGATACTGCTGTAAAGATTTTAGGCACTGTTGGATAAGATAGAGTCTTATATTTTGAAGTGGATATATGATTGGAGAATGTAGCTGTAGCTAGCTAGCAGGGGAAGGGCAGATCTCACAGACTGAAACACACAGAAGAACAGCGGCACGGACAGAGAGAGAACAACTTGGAAAGACTGGTTGTTGACAGCCATAACATTTTTTGACAAATGTCACAACATACTTGCATTGAATATATAGTTGTGTATCAATGTAGCTGTATCTCTGACTCTCCAATGCTTTTTGTAAGCCGCTACACGTTTTATCGAAACAAAAAATTGTCCAAAAAATGACATACTGCTTAAAAACAAACAAAAAAGCCAGTTAATTATAGCAATGTTGCTACGAATCCTCAAAAAAAAGTCTCAATTGCAAACTTGTTCATTATGAATCAAATAAAAATGTTGACAATCAGCACATTTGAAATATTTGCTTTTCATTTCCTCTGTCTGTGAGGAATGATACAACATCTGGAAAAGATATCACCCACTTCCTTTGCTTTGTCACGTAGCTGCTGTGACCATGGCAACGGGGGTCTGGGGCGAAGGCAGCGTTCAACAGGAGGAGTTGAGCTACGTTTCTGCTGAGAGGCGGTGAAATAAAAGCCCACTGTAGATGAAAGGAAGACGCATCCATTAACAGATCTTTTACTAAAAAAAAAAGCAACTGGGCATCATCTCTTGCAACTGTCTGCACAGCGCTGCAAATGAAATGAAGTTATAATCCTTCTGTAGTGCGTCTCCTCGTGTTGCCATCACAGCAAATGAAAGCCCAGTCAGATCTCTCTCTGACAGCCATCTTAAATCCACTCAGAGATCTCAGGGGACCAGTTTTCTGCATACTCAATATGCTCGCAGCTCCTTCTGCCCACACAGTCGCCATGGCAACCATGGACCACCTCTGGCTTCTAGTGCATCTGTCAGCCAATACCCCCTCATACACACAAACACAAACACACTGCCATCTTGCCTCTTTGTAGCATGACGGTGTGTTTCTACATTGGCACTGGGAATCCTTTCCACGTGTTTTTATACAAATGTAAAATATTTAAGGTAGTAAATACAATCCGAAAGTCATGCTTGTGGATTTTCACCACATAGAGCAGAGTCGAGGCTAGAAGACCGCTGAGATGGCAATGCAGAACTTCCATTTGTTTCCCCCCGTTTTTATCTGAAGAGGGCAGCCTTGAGCCTCTCCTCGTGCAGCTCTGGTGACACTTCCTCACCACAAAAAATCCACGCAAACCTGCTGTGTCACAACCCACACTACGAATGTAGGACCACCCATCCAGCACTAAAAGTCCCTGGCTGGGATTTAAACCTTACTGACCCCCGCCCCCACCCGTCAAATCACTGACAGAAAAAAAAAAAAATGTATTCTGTGTGTATGTGCTGGTATGCATGCATGAATGCGTGTGTGCAGCAGCGAGAAGGGGAAGGAAAGCGAAGGAGGAGGAGGAGGAGGAGGAGGAGGAGGACGGAGAGCAGCTGAGTGGAGCAGCTCTCTCTCATCACTGAGTAATGTTTTGCATCGGCTTTTTTTTTTTTCTCCTTCAGAAAAGAGTGAAACAGCATTGTGCATTCGGCTGCTCCGAATGTGTCTATTCTCTCCTCGCCCTCCTCTCTTTCACTGGAGATCTTTCTCTTTTGTCACCCTAAACCCCTCCCGCCTGTCTAAAGTCCCCCTTCGCCCTCCAACCCCACCCCTCTAAACCCTTCTGAAGTCCCCACACTTCATCCAAAAAGGCAGTGCACAGGGTGGGGGTTTGGAGGAGGAGGGGTTATGTTGGGGGGAGGGGCGTAGTACTGTTGTAATCTGCAATTGTTACAGTCTGGAGCCTTGCTACGCTGTCACCATCCCGAATTGATTTAACCATCAATGGCAGCATCCATTTAAGGGCTGCTAGTGCTCCGGCCCCGGCTGCCCAAATTCAGCTGAATGTGCAATGAGCCCCCTTTTGCTCTCTTTCCCACCGTCGGGTATCAAAGGCTATTGTGTCCAGAGAAAGTAGAGGGGTCACCCATTTACCCCCTGTGGGTCAACCACGAGCTGGAGCAGAGGGGAAAGTGAAATAGCAGAGGAAGGAGAGCGGCGAGGAGGAGGAGGAGGAGGAGGAGGAGGAGAAGGAGGTCTTGAAGTGCAACATCAGGACAGAGCGCTTCCAGTTGTCAGTACAGGAGGAGATAAGCATGTGTGTGTGGCCCTGACGTCAATGCAGCCATTTAATACGGCAAACTGACAATATTTGGATTGTGAGGAATCTGTGTGTGTTGTTATCACCGGGATGGATGTTCCTGTTTGGGCCCGGCTTTCTCTCCACATTTGGCTCCCTCCCCAAGGCTGTGTTTATCACAACCCAAGGAAGTAGATGCTTTTCTTCACAACTCAATACCTGCAATTGTTTTTAGTTGCTTTGCCACACTACAATCTTCATGAGCAGTCTAAGAACAACATCGAAGACATACAGTATATACATAGACGCTGCATTGACTCCTGGACCGTTCGTCAATGTGGGCGCCGTATTGGACCTGGCAAGACTGGCCCATAAACAAATACAAGTGAACGGGGGAGCTGCCGTTTTTCTGGATAAAAAGCACTATAACGTCTACATTTCTCAACCGATTTCAACGAGTCGTCATTATATTAAAGGGTTTATTATCTACGAGGAGTAACGTTAAGTTTATATTACGATTTTTTTTCTTTTCCCAAAGATTTTGGTGAAAAACTGTTAAATACGTTAACGTCACTGCTTCCGGTTCCTGGATCAGCGGTCTGTCCTTCGATATGGTGGGATTCAATCAATTATTAGGTCATTATTAAAAACTAGTACTATCATATCACATTTTCCTTTAAGCATTTTTCACATTTTCAACTGTTCAAGTTAACGTTACGTCTTTACGAAACGTTTGCTTCTGTAACATCAGATAAGAGCTAGCTAACGTTCATTATTGTTAGCTAATTGATAACGGTTAATGTTAGCTAACGTTCCTCATTGTTAGCTAATCGATATCAGTTAATGTTAGCTAACGTTCCTTATTGTCAGCTGATATAAGTTAATGTTAGCTAACGTTCCTTATTGTTAGCTAATCAATAGAAGTTAATGTTAGCTAACGTTCCTTATTGTTAGCTAATCAATAGAAGTTAATGTTAGCTTATTGATGTTCATATCTGACATGATATCACGACTAAAACATGAAATGTACGATACGTTTTAAAAACGATATGTGTCTAATATTGCAAATAATAAAACTGATGGCATGTCTTTAACACTTACGCTATTAGATAATTTTGTTTTTTATAATTGCTGTATTATCACCATTATTTAAATATATTCAGATCATAAGTAATATTATTATACTAATATTTATTGTTACCATTATTTATTTATGTACTACTATTTGCCTGTTATTCTGATTGCTCTTATTAGTAAGTACATAATGGTAATTACAGTAGCAGTGTTAGCGGTAGCCTATATATTGAAAGTATGATCGCTAAAATGGAGGAAGACATTTCATTCATCATACATTATATTATATTATATTATA
This sequence comes from Sebastolobus alascanus, assembly GCA_916701645.2. Lineage (NCBI taxonomy): Eukaryota > Metazoa > Chordata > Actinopteri > Perciformes > Sebastidae > Sebastolobus > Sebastolobus alascanus. The sequence continues at coordinate 980,810 of CAKAOJ020000095.1, read as the reverse complement.
TTATACGGGGACCTCTCTACATGTATTAACCTTAAACAAGGAAAATAATCCAAAGTCTTGACAAACATAAGTTTTAATAATTCCTTCTGATAAATTAATTATTTTCTATCACATAAGTAATTCAGTTCATGTCACCCTACGTTACACATTTGTCTCCCGATTATAGCTTAACTATCGAGATTCTAAGTAACTGGAGACAAAACTTTATTTTTCTACTCCTCGTATTTCATAAACCCTTTAATATAATAACGACTCATTGAAATCAGTTGAGAAATGTAGATGTTACAGTGCTTTTTATCCAGAAAATATATGTCTATAGAACAACACAGTCTCACGGCAGTTTGAGAAATAGTCACAAAATGTTATCTATTTGATCCGTGTACATAGACATGAATTTCCCTTTTTTTTTCGTGACGCTCAGCCAACTTTCAACAACATATTTTTCGTGCATTTTCCTACGAATGACCAGCAACATGTGACGCAAGTGTTAATTTCCGCACCAGTCTTTTCAAAATAAAAGTACTTAGTTAGCTTCTAGAATAGATCAAAATGGATAGGCTTAGGCAACCAACTACTTAGTTAGGTTTAGGAAAAGATCGACTTGGTTAGGTTTAGGCAACAAAACTACTTAGTTAGGTTCAGGAAAAGATCGCGGTTTGGGTTAAAATAACTCAGGAAGTGCTGAAACTTAAGTACGCAAGTTACGTGACAAATTGATCAGCTTTGTCTTGTGGTTTCACACGGGACACCAACAGCTGTCTCCTAGGCGAAAGTCCTGTGTTTTTTGACCCATCCATCCACGCCGCTCTCCATACGTGGCGTTCACCGCTCTTTATACTTCCCGGTTCACAATTACGTGGATTACATACGAATTGATTTCTTGATGACCATCACGGAAAAAATGGAAAATTTGTGCTTATGTACACAAATCAAAACATTACATTTTGTGAGTATTTCACCATCTGCTGTGCGACTGGGCTGCTAAGAAATTAAATAAGCAAGGGGAAATTAAGACCCTTGTGCATTGGTGAACTGTGGTGCTTTACAACACAGAAGTCACATGACACACCTCCAGATCTGGACAACTGGCTTCAAGTGGCTCCAATTCCAGCCCGTTGATGTTGGCTTATTACATCTTACCATATCTGCAGAAGAACTCTGATCCAGTTTCACTTTTGTTTTGACTGGAGCGCACCGATGCCAAGGGAGGAACGTGAAAATGAATATTGTGTCTACAGTAGCATCAGTAGAGCTTGGTTTTGTACAGTAAATAGGAGACCATGTGCGTACTGCGCTCCTTAATGTTTAGAGAAAGGAGGAATAATTTGAATAATGCGATTAGGGATGAGGTAATACTACGCTGCCCTTCCTGTGGAAGGTCCACCGATGCACAGGCCAGGATTAACACAGATGTGTTTTTCTACTCGTGAGTAGCTGTGAAAAGAGAACGCTGACAGGCTCTCTGTGTTAAGAGCAGATATGTTAAAATGCTTATGCTTTAAGGGTCCTTTTACCGAGCCTTGCAGATAGTTTTGGGTTTAACTGCCAAGGTTTTTAGATATCTGTCTGAGATTTCTGTTGTGGCGCTCACAGCTTTGGAAAATCACACTGAAAAATGTCATCTCTGTCCAGTAACAGTGTCCCTTTCACTCTGGATAACCCTCAGACCTCACTGTTTTAATGGAGACTGTATCTTCAGTAGAGGGTAGGTCTAATTCCAGTGATAACTGTTGACACTGAGGCCTATTGAAATTAAATTAAATAAACTAGACCGCCTCGCGGTTGTATGCCTCCACCAGTCAGTCAAGTTGCAGTTTACGTCCATGTCTGTCCAGAATGTCATCACTTCGTCATTTTATCCTGTTAGACATTTGTGTAAAATTGTGATAATTAGCATATGAACTCTTGAGTTATGGTCAGAATCATTTTTTTGAGGTCACAGTGACCTTTGACCATCAAATTCTGATCAGTTCATCCTTGAGTCTAGGAAGAGATTTGTGCCAAATTTGAAGAATTTCCCTCCAGGCGTTCCTGAGATATCACGTTCATGAGAATGTTACGTACGGATGGACGCTGATGACAGGATCCATTAGAGGCCTCTGGCTGGTAAAAGCCATCTGTAAAACGCTTTCTTATGCTAATGAAATTAAGTTCATCTTCAGAATTTCAGCAATTTGCCATCTGCATACTTAACAATGTTTTATTATTGTCACAGCAATGTTAATTACATCAACAAGCAGGGCTTCCCTGGCATGGCAAGATGCTTTGACACTTCAGTGCTCTGCATGTGTGCCAACAGTGGAATCCAAGTGATGCAGCTCCTCGTCCAATCAGATCACTCCTATAGGGCTCAGCCGGAGGTGACTCAAAGCCAGCTAACAATGGTTCTGGTTTGAGTCCATGATCATGTTCCAATTAGCCGCACAGGCACCATTCAGCTGCTCTGGAGAAGCTGTTTTTCACTCCGTGACGAGTTTCAGGTTTACGTGCAGGCTGTTACTCTATCTGTTAATTGACCAGGAAGAGCTCTATTGGAAATATAACTTGAGATGGACTGTTGAAGTTTTAAATGGAGCAGAGGGAAAGCAGAGAATCCCTTTACCTCTAAAGGAGCCTCGGGCAACCGCAATCCTGCATAGGATATCTTTGGGTTGGTTCCTGCACCAGAATACAGACGAGGCTGCCTTTCACATTCCTCTCCTCTACAAAGAGACTATCACTCCTCTGTCAACCAGCAAAGGGCCGCCGCCGCGCTCTCTCCCTTCATTTCAGTTTTGCTCCAGAAGTTTCCATGGTAACCTAAATACTATTCAGCCTTTTGCAAGCAAAGCAGTCCTTGCTGGTGGCTGCTCTTTAAAGCAAAGAATACTACAAATGCAGCTCCTTCAAAACAACTGCTGAGTGAAGGACGCTCAGGATTCGTCATTCTCGGATGCCAACATTTTTCCTGTTGATTTAAAGCTCCACAACAAAAGATGAACAAACTGGATGGTTTTGGTTAAAGCTGGAGTCATTGAGTGTGATGAGGCTGTAGTCTTCTCTATAATGACAGGAGGTTTATTAAAGTATTAATGACCCATTTGATTCTTCCTCACTAAAACAGCTCTCTGATATGATGGGGGAGGGGAGCGGTGGAGTAATAAGACTGATGTAACATGAGTGTATTTCAATGGTGAGCTTGTCGCTGAGTAACCAGTTGCCTTGGCAACCCTCTCCTTCCCACTTACCCTCCACCACTATTCCCCAGCCAGTCTCTCTCTCTCCTTCAGCCCTCTCTGATCTCCGTCATGGGAGGAGGATATTAAAGTGTTCTTATCAAGACTTCAGATAACAACAAGGCCAGCGTAATACGCGCTCCCGTACGGGTCCAGATAAACGACGCCGGCCCGGTGTCATGTGCCATATGGTCCTGAGTGGCTCTCAGGGGGAGTCACTGCTGTGTTGTGTCACTGACTGAGCTAATGGCTCCGCTCAGACAAATGAGACCTGGTGGACGACGGTACGTGCCACAGGGAGCTTCTTAACACTGAGTACATCATTTAAAGCAGTGATTCTCACAGTGGGGTCCCAGAAAAGTTTTCAGATTCATTTAGATATCATGATATCATTTTATTTACAAAAGGCTTCATAGTTCAACTAATAATAGTTCAATTTTTTAATCTATAGTATAATCAGCCTCTTTGCCAGGACAAAATGCGAGCATGTGACGTAGTATATCGAGCGACTGTTATTGAAACTCTGAATCGCCGGTTACGTGATTGGCAACGTGACGTCGGGTTGCATTTCACCAAAAAGTGATTCTACTTTTCCGCCACAGGCCGCTGCGTTTTTTTTCGTCACCCCCTGCAGACGCAGCACAGACGCACTACCCCCATTGAAAATTAATGGAAAAATTTGTATTTTCGCTGCACCGCCTGATCTCGTATGAATGCATCCTAACTCCACACCTCCAGATTTGTAACATTGACAGACTTAAGGATGGCCCACACTAAAAGATTTTTCAAATTTTAACAGATATTGAAAATGTGAGAGAGCCCACACATAACGACATGTTGTGATAAATTTAACAGTTTTGTTCCTATAGTGTGTGGAGAGCAACGATTTGGCCAAAACAGCCACCACACACTAACAGATTCATTCATAAACAACAAGAGTCCCGACTCAAAAAAACGGAAATATTGCAAAATCTCTTGCGATCAAACGTGACTTTAGTATAAACAAACATGGCGGACAATGGGAAGGAAGAATTAGTGATGTTAGTTTTTACTTTTTAGTGAAAATTCACTAAGAATTGATGGATGAAGTCATGGAGACACGTTAAATAAACACTCGTGTTGATCCTCCATGTCTGAGCTGCATAGAGTATGGCTATCAGAAGAGAATACATTTGGAACTCCTGACTTATTGAAGGCATTTTATACCCTTCTTTTATAATATTTCTAGTCTTTGAAACATTCTTTTTCTGACATAGACAGACATGCCAACAGCAACATGTACCACACAGTTTGATGTTAAATGCCTGCTATACCGTGTATCTAAACTATTACCACAACGTCAGTGCAGTCCTCTGGAGAGCGTCTCTGTGCTTGGGACGGCAGCGATGAGACTGTGTGAGACTGTGGTTATGTCTGAGAATGCTCCACTTGTTGTTCAAACACAGTGATACTTCTCTTTTATGCTGTGGTGTGATTAAGAGCTTGGATTACAAGGACATTTTTCATCACTGAAGACAAGCATGTCTGTGCCATAAAATAGCTTCCTTGTTCCTGGACTGAAGAGAGTCTTTGGCTCTGTGTGATTCCTGCTTCATTATCTGTTTCCACTAATTGAGGGGTGGGGAGCTGAAGACATGCTGGAATAATGGCACAAATCATATTAATCACAGCAGACTCCAACCAAGGTCAATGGCAGTCCTGTCAATATGATATATAGAGAGTCCATTATGTTATATTACACCTTCATATTAATGCAAAGAATGTAAATGAAAGATTTGATTTATGACCTCATAAACTACTTTGTATTTACCAGGTTAAAAATACTCGGTTAAATGAACTGTTTTAATTTTATTGCTTGAGTGAGACGAGATGATCAATCTCAATCTCATGTCTGCGTGGGATATGCTTGGCTTAGCTTAGCTTAGCATAAAACTTAGAAGTAAGGGGAGGCAGTCAGCCTGGCTCTGTCCAAAGTGAATACCAACACATCCTGTCCTATACACATGATGCACCTCTGTTCATGTACAAGTACATGAACAGAACATGTACAAGTACATGAACAGAAATGTAAATGTCAATGGATTAAGTTATTTAATCACATGATTGTCCATAGTTAATCACGATTAATCGCACATTATTCACCCATTTTTTATCTGTTCAAAATGTACCTTAAAGGGAGATTTATCAAGAATTTAATACTCTTATCAACATGGGAGTGGACAAATATGCTGCTTTATGCAAATATATATATTTATTATTGGAAACCAATTAACAACACAAAAAAATGACAGATATTGTCCATAAACCCTCTCAGGTACTGCATTTAGCATAAAAGTCAAGTCAAGTCAAGTCAAATTTATTTGTATAGCACATTTAAAACAACATGAGCTGACCAAAGTGCTTTACAGGCATATTCAGAATAAAAACAAGTCAACAGAGCAGACAACAAAGTAATACATATCCATAGACAGACCACGATAAAAAACCCTGAGTAAAAAGACTAGCAGTCACAATTCAGGTGCAATCAAACGCCAAAGAAAAGATGTGAGTCTTGAGCTGAGCTTTGAAAGACTCCGTGGATGGAGCAGTTCTGATGTTGTGGGGCAGTTTGTTCCACAGAGTGGGGCCCGCAACTGAGAAGGCGCGGTCGCCCCTGAGCTTCCGCCGAGCCCGAGGGACGACCAGAAGTGACTGGTGGGAAGACCTGAGTGACCTCGGTGGGGTATAGGGAGTTAAAAGGGCAGATAGGTAGGGGGGAGCCGATCCATGAAGTGCTTTATAGACAAATAGTAAAATCTTAAAATGAACTCTAAAAGTGACGGGGAGCCAGTGGAGGGAAGCGAGTACGGGGGAGATATGCTCACGTTTCCGGGAGCCTGTTAAAAACCATGCAGCAGCGTTCTGCACATACTGCAGACGTGACAGTGATGACTGACTGACTCCCATATAAAGGGAGTTACAGTAGTCGAGGCGAGAAGTAATAAATGCATGGATTACAGTTTCACAGTCTCGGAAGGATAAGAACGGTTTTAATTTAGCTAGGCTTCGTAGTTGGAAGAAGCTTCCTCTCACAACGGAGTTTATCTGTTTGTCAAACTTAAATTCAGAATCAAAAATCATCCCAAGATTTTTTGCGGAAGACTTCACACATGATGACAGAGGGCCAAGCTTTCCACATAGAGAGCTGGTGGATTCTGGGGGGCCAAAGAGAACTACCTCAGTTTTCAGTTTATTTAGCATCAGGAAGTTTTGGGACATCCAGCCTTTAATGTCCTGGAGACAGTCGAACAGAGGTTGTAAAGACTGAGGGCTGGGACTTTTCAATGGTAAGTATAACTGAGTATCGTCCGCAAAACAGTGGAAGGAGATGTTGTGCTTCCGAATGAGGGGACCAAGTGGGAGCATATAAAGGGAGAGGAGGAGAGGGGCCAGAACCGAGCCCTGAGGGACCCCACAAGTGAAGGGGGCTGAGGAGGAAGAAAAAGTCCCCACAGACACAGAGAAACTTCTATTCTCTAGGTATGACTTGAACCACTTTAAGGCTGTTCACTGGATCCCAACCCATTTTTCCAGTCTGGAAATAAGGACTTCATGATCCACTGTATCAAAGGCCGCACTAAGGTCTAAAAGTATTAAAATAGCACAGTCCCCATTGTCAGCTGCTAATAATAGATCGCTGTGAACTTTTAAAAGAGCAGATTCAGAGCTGTGTTGCTCCCTAAAACCAGACTGAAGAGCTTCGAATATGTCGTTCTTGTTTAAAAAGGGAAGAAGCTGCTGGTAAACAACTTTTTCCAATATTTTGGATAAAAAGGGGAGCTTTGAAATGGGTCTAAAATTCGATAAAACATTAGGGTCCAAGTTGTTTTTTTTCAGGAGTGGTTGGACCACGGCGTGTTTAAAACATGAGGGAAAGCAACCTGTGGAAAGACAGCAATTAATGATGGATAAGATGCTGGGGGCCACAGTATCAAACACCTCTTTTAGTAAAAGTGCAGGGATGCAATCAGAGGGGCATGTTGTGGGCTTCAGGTGACAGACAACTTCTCGCAGAGTTGAGATAAAACAATATGCTCAAATCATAACATGGCAAACTGCAGCCCAACAGGCAACAACAGCTGTCAGTGTGTCAGTGTGCTGACTTGACTATGACTTGCCCCAAACTGCATTTGATTATCATAAAGTGGGCATGTCTGTAAAGGGGAGACTCGTGGGTACCCATGGAACCCATTTACATTCACATATCTGGAGGTCAGAGGTCAAGGGCCTTGGTCCCCTTGGTGGAAAATGTCCATGCCAGTTTTTCCTTGCCAAAATTTACCTTAAGTTTGGGGCGTTATTTAGCCTCCTTGGTTGATACCAATGGATTCCTTAGGTTTTCTTTACTTACATACGATTGAAACTGATTGATCGATATATCTTAATTGTGATTGTGTTTTTGGTTAAACATTGAATCATTGTGTCCCATCTTGTACTTCCGGCTAGTGTTGACTTTTTCAATATTTAACCAAGACCACGATCTTTCTCGCCTATCAATCAATTGCTTTGAATTGCTTAAACCTCACCATAACCACGTTAATCATGTTTTAGTCACGAGGGGATATTAGAAGAAAATAAATGAAATATGTTGACAGTGAATGTTTTGGGGGATGCTTCCAGTATGAGCATTTCGGATGAGGCCATTCCAAAGTGTTAGCAAAGCTCCAGCATCATCACCCAATTAGGAAAGACTATTGGAGTTTGCAGGCCTTTTCTCCGCTGTGACTGGTGTGATAAGTGGAGACGCTGATTTCTTCCTGATGATCCCGTGAAGACAGTGCACCCCTCTGAGCCCTGTTTTGATTAAAGCACCGGCTGCTCCTCGTGGACCAGGCAGCAATGTGAGGTTCTGATTAATTTATTCTGGTTCTGGAACGACTCCCAACACAACTCCCACTGAACAGGCAGAGAATTACCCTCGGGCTTTCAGATCAATAGGGGAACTCCATGAAAAACAAGTGTGTGGGTTATTTTCTGTCCTTTTACTTCTCATTCTTCCACCAGAAACTCAGAAACCAAAAGCAGGGCTTCTTCACTGCTCAGGGTGATCGGGGATTTGATTAAAACATCACTTGTTTTCAACTTCTATATTGGGATTTTATTCAGAAATATATCACAGATTAGTCAATACTCTGCTGGATTGCCATGTCACAGTACTATTTGGTACACCACTGGGTAACTAAACATGTTGTCTTCGAATGATGGCAGTTTCATCAAGACTAAGAGTCTCAACAAGTCCTCCAAATTAAATTACAAAATACATTGTTTGTCCATCGCTTTCTTTAAGGTTAGGGGATCAACCAGCGTTGGTAGGAGACAGGAAACAACAGCAGCTCCTATGTAAAAGTCCGTTATTTAGTTATTTAGTTGACCTATCCACCCACCCCAACCTTCTCCCAGGTAGTGTCTAGAAGGGAACCCACAAGTTGGGGAAACTCTTGCAAGATGGCTAAGGTTAGGCATTGATCTGGAATAGTTAAGGTTAGGCATTGATCTGGAATACTTAAGGTTAGGCATTGATCTGGAATACTTAAGGTTAGGCATTGATCTGGAATAGTTAAGGTTAGGCATTGATCTGGAATACTTAAGTTTAGGCATTGATCTGGAATACTTAAGGTTAGGCATTGATCTGGAATAGTTAAGGTTAGGAATTGATCTGGAATAGTTAAGGTTAGGCAATGATCTTGAATAGTTAGGTTAGGCAATGATCTTGAATAGTTTCGGTTAGGCATTGATCTGGAATGGTTAAGGTTAGGCATTGATCTCGAATAGTTAAGGTTAGACATTGATCTGGAATAGTTAAGGTTAGGCATTGATCTGGAATAGTTAAGGTTAGGCATTGATCTCAAATAGTTAAGGTTAGGCATTGATCTGGAATAGTTAAGGTTAGGCATTGATCTAGAATAGTTAAGGTTAGGCATTTATCTGGAATAGTTAAGGTTAGGCATTGATCTGGAATAGTTAAGGTTAGGCATTGATCTGGAATAGTTAAGGTTAGGCATTTATCTGGAATAGTTAAGGTTAGGCATTGATCTGGAATACTTAAGTTTAGGCATTGATCTGGAATACTTAAGGTTAGGCATTGATCTGGAATAGTTAAGGTTAGGAATTGATCTGGAATAGTTAAGGTTAGGCAATGATCTTGAATAGTTAGGTTAGGCAATGATCTTGAATAGTTTCGGTTAGGCATTGATCTGGAATGGTTAAGGTTAGGCATTGATCTGGAATAGTTAAGGTTAGACATTGATCTGGAATAGTTAAGGTTAGGCATTGATCTGGAATAGTTAAGGTTAGGCATTGATCTCAAATAGTTAAGGGTTAGGCATTGATCTGGAATAGTTAAGGTTAGGCATTGATCTAGAATAGTTAAGGTTAGGCATTTATCTGGAATAGTTAAGGTTAGGCATTGATCTGGAATAGTTAAGGTTAGGCATTGATCTGGAATAGTTAAGGTTAGGCATTTATCTGGAATAGTTAAGGTTAGGCATTGATCTCGAATAGTTAAGGTTAGGCATTGATCTCGAATAGTTAAGGTTAGACATTGATCTCGAATAGTTAAGGTTAGGCATTGATCTCGAATAGTTAAGGTTAGGCATTGATCTGGAATACTTAAGTTTAGGCATTGATCTGGAATAGTTAAGGTTAGGCATTGATCTGGAATAGTTAAGGTTAGGCATTGATCTAGAATAGTTAAGGTTAGGCAGATCTGTGACAAAACCTTAGAGTGCAGAAACCTAACCTTGCACGGCAGCTGGATTCTGCCGATGACACGAGATCACGGGAGAATCGCAGGATCACATCTCACAAGAAAATCCATTTTGTCAGGCTTCAAGTAATGCGTTTGTGTCTTGCTCGCCGTGGGCGTGGCTTAGGTGTGTGACACCTGAGATCCGGTGAGATTATAGTGTTAGACAACACGGTGAGGCGACTGTTGGTATTAAACAACAATGGCGGCTCCTAAAGAGGTTAGCATAGATGCTACAATAAGCATCGGTTCTATCAGAACTGGAGAGTATTTCTTCAAGAGCAAAGAACGGTACTGAAGGTGATGTGTTTGGCCTTCAGGTAGTTTCGCTTTCATTAGTTTGATTGACAGATGATTCATCCAATCCCCTGCCAAGTATTTTTTTAAAAGTGCCTGCCCTTTTCCAAACAGTTTTCAATGATAGCTTCTTAGATGGTACGTGACATGAATCACAACAGGTGTCCAAGAGAATCCCAAACTCTATCTGTGCTGGTACAGTATCTCCTGTGTGTGTGTGACTCGATACAACTTGGAGGAAATCGCTGCAGTTTGAGCATGCACCAGAGAAGAGGCTAACCAGTGTGTTCGTCACCCCGGAGAATCAGTTAGAGACACTCTACAAAAGCCTGCTTGTCCTCCAGTTGATCCAAGAGTGCAGCTGGGATCGATGATTTACAGCGGCTGCACCCACAGGTCCTCGCGGCGCTCATCACATGGCAGTGGAAGACACTGAAGGCTGGGGGGATTACTGAGGAATGAGGCACCCCCACATAAGGCTCCAACCATGAAACCCAGAGAACAACTGGTAGAGGGGACTGTGGACTCTGAAGGTCTGTCTGCCTCGAGCAGATCGGGGAACTGATAAAACCAACAGTTGCACAATGTTTCACCATAGTGAAATTTGAAGGCAGTCATTTTTTATTGTTAACTTTAACAATGTCCTCTTCAAAACCTATAAAATCTAAATTCTTTGCAGTTTCCATGTCCACAGTTCTGTCACGGCTGAACCTTGAAATTTCATTAAAAAAGATCAAATGCGTTGTCATTTTATTGGTCAATATTGCAATAGAGACTTGCATCGTGTCTTGGTCACACCAGAGAGTGCCACTGCCAGATTAATTGTGCTTGTCCTCATAAAATGTAGCAGCTGGAAGCATGGTCATGTATTGACTACTTGCCGGACTAGTTGGCAAACTACTGTGGCTGACGAGCTAACCGCTAATGATAAATGGACTTGCATTTATATATAGCTCCTTTCTAGTCTTCCGATCACTCAAAGTGCTTTACACTACATGTCAGCATTCACCCATTCACACATACATTCATACACTGATTGCAGAGGCTGCCATGCAAGGGGCCAACCTGCCCATCAGCATATAATCTAAAAACTCTGATGGCACCTTCCGATTGGTGGGTGACCCTCTAAGCCACAGCCGCCCCATGCTAATATGTTAGCCAGCTACTACATCAGTTAGCAAGCTGGCTAGGACCTCTGACTCCTGTCTCACGTCTGACTGCAGACCATGCCGCACCTTTTTTTTCGGTTATACTGTATAAAAGTGGATGGTGTAACATCTCTCCGTTCCCTTAAGTATCAGCAGTTTTAATATGGTTTGCTAATGGTGAACAGCACACATTTGAACGTCAAAGTTGAACTCATTACTTAGGATCTGCACAAATTTACTTACTGATGGTGGTGATTCCGTTGACATGGATTAATTTTGTTTCCGACATCTTGTTGCTTTAAGTTCTCGTCTGGGCCTTTTCTCTGACAGGCTTGAGACTTGACTTGGACTTGCCACAAAGGATGTAAAAACAGCTCTGCGTCAGATACTTAAATAAACACATATGACATCTTTTCATAAAAGCAACCAAGACTTGACCTGTGTTACTCTGTCCAGACATAGTGTATGTAAAATCCATGGCAGTTATAAAGGGAAACTATCCATCCATCCATTATCTGTCACCGTTTATCCTATTCAGAGTCGCGGAGGGGCTGGAGCCGATCCCAGCTGACATTAGGTGAAGGCGGGTTCACCCTGGACAGGTCTCCAGACTATCACAGGGCTAGCACATAGAGACAGACAACCATTCACGCTCACATTCACACCTACGGGACATTTAGAGTCAACAATGAACCTGCATGTCTTTGGACTGTGGGAGGAAACCGGAGAACCCGGAGAAAACCCACGCTAACACAGGGAGAACATGCAAACTCCACACAGAAGGGCCCCGAGACGGATTCGAAGTCTCTTGATGTGAGGCAACAGTGCTATCCACTGCACCACCGTGCAGCCCTAAAGGGAAACTTGTGTTGTGTAAAATCAAATAAAGAAATGAGAAACACTTTTGTGCAACTTTAACAAACAACTTGGACTTTCTGCTTCATTAAATAGCCATCCTTCGATGCCTCCACCTTACATCCCACACTTTGATTATCAACCCGGTCTCACTCCCAGCTCGTCAAATACTGCCGATTGGTCAGTGCCCCTCGGCATCGAAAAAAGACGCAAGGATGCACCTTTTAGCGACAGCATTCGACGAACCGTCACTACTAACTCAACTAACTCCAATGTAAACCCATCCGCGGCGTTATTCGCCAAGCAAACACAAGACTTTCATCCAGGAGACCGCTGTTGTGAAACTAAAAGTAACGTTGACTTAGTCACGTGACTCGTTGGTATCGTCAGTCCTGTGAGTCGCTAGTCATGTGAGTTGCAAGTCAGTGTAGTTAACGTCAACCACAACATTTCCTATCCCTAACTAACTTCTTGTGAAAACGAAAGTTTACCGTCTCTGGTTCATGGAAACTCAAAGACCTTCCGGCCTGTTGAGCACAGATTTGGATTAATTTCAGACGACTATCCTTCCACCATGATTCAATAGATAGAATATAAAGATCCCTATGAATGCATGTTGGTATGAGTGACAAGGACACGTCATATGTTGAACTGTGATCTTTCAACAATTACTGGAAGAAAAAAAAGCTAAATTAATTGGCATACGTTTCTCCAACATATCTTTGAAAGATGAACCAAGTCGCCCCTTTGCTTTGAATACGATCAGCTCCTACAGGAAGCAGCTTGTAACAGAGCCTATGAATGGTACAGACAAGAAGTGTATTGATAGTAGCTATGATTCCCCTGGTGGGTGTCTACATATGAATGCAAGGCAGATCTAAATATAACCCGCTCCTTTCCCTATACAGATGGCTGGCAGCGAACACCAACTCACAGGGCTTCAAAGCTCATGCCCAGGAAGAGAGTGGAGACCTAGAGGGTGTTGTTGCATACAGAGTACATTTTTACATCAATATTTCATGAGCCGATACATGTTGACTTCCATTTCAATTTTGACCAGAAATAGTGAAAAAAAGAAGCACGCCGTATAGTGCCAAGGTGTCAAATGGGATCAAACAGACTCACTAACCCAGTGTTTTCCCAAATTTTTTTTTCTGGGGACCCACTTTTTAAAAATGACAAACCATCGCGACCCAATTCACAATAGTCTATAAATCAAATTTGTGTGTCAATGAACGTTCCAGACCATTTTTACCACCATTTCCACCTCACCATATATTATCTTGAACACGTAAACAAGCCATGTTGAAGAGATATACGTTTGATTAATCAAATAAATGCATGTTAACTATTTTTTTCCTCTCATCAGTAAAACAAACAGAATGTACGCTAGCTTTTCATATTAGATTCAGTGTTATAAATTGGCTACAATTATCAGAACAATACGAACATTCAAGCTCCCCATGTGGCTCAAAAGAGTACTACAGATGTAAATGTTAAAAGTCTACGAAGAAATTCTGCAAATTTATTTGACGACTCTCATAAAATCCCAGCCCGTTCCCACAAAAAGGTATATAAATGCATCGATAACGCGCAAGGCGTGCAATGAGTACGCCTTTCTTGATTTCCGCATGTCATTTGTCACCATGTACTGACTGCAATGTAAAAACATCCACGTATAAATGCTAAGAGTAATTGGCGTAGAATAAAAAGGCGAGAAGGACCACCTATAGTGGGCGGTTTGGGAGGTGGATGGGCCCAACAAACGCCGGACTTTTAACCAGTAGACCGGTGTTCGAGACTGTTATTGACCGGTGTTTTGTAAGTTACGTTAGTGACGTTTGTCACGTTTTTCATTGACGTTTGTGACATGTTTTCTGTAGTTGTGTTACGTTGTTTCAGTATTTTACTTGCTTATTTTAACCCCCAACCATGACATTTTCCCATACCCTAACTTGGTTATCTTGCCTGAACCTAACTGCAGATGTTTGTGTGGCGTACAAATGACACGTGAAAAGGCTAAAATGTGTACTCATGACACGCGGAATGTCTGTGTAATGTCGTGGTAGTTAAACGTCTTCCTGTGAGACTGGTTTGAAAACCCCTGCGGGTGGCAACCCATTCTTTGGGAAAGACTGCAGTAACCTATAATACAAATAAAGATAATTCTGCTAAAAGAATTATGGTTTTAGCCATTATTCCTATGGTAATATGATAAAATTGGACTCACCATGTTATTTGCTGAGACTATCAGACTTTGTTGTAGCGATGCCTCTCTATGTCCAGATCTCTGAAATTACAAGGACAATGTTGTCATAACTGATCCAAATGTAAGCTGGTATCAGGTTGAGGAAAATTAATTTTGCACATAGGTGTAGCAATCATATAGGGATAAATCTATTATAGAAAAAAGTACTATTCACACATGACTAGTATGACCAGGGGACCTCATTTGATTTAGAAAGTCTGTTTTTCGTGCGGCGCATTTGCACAGGATACTGTTTTATTTACTCAAATTTACTGACATTACACCCCAGATATGATGTCAAGGCCCTGCTTAACATCCACTTACATTACAAATATTAAAGGCCTACTATAGTATGTATATTTAATATTATAAATATTATATTATATAGGCCTATTTATGTTTATATAATATTCACAAAGACTTCTTGCTCCGGTGTGAATCGGTCTCTGTGCTGTGTTGCGAGATGAGCCTCCTGAATTTGAAACCCAAATGCCGTCAAAACTTTCATTTATAATCGCCAACACAGCCTCAATAATTCTCGAACTGGAAATAGGCAGAAAAAAAGGGACAGAGAAAACAAAAAAACCTTCCCAACCCCAAATCACGAGATGCCGATTCACACGGGGCAAACATTATCGCATGACCTATGTTTTTGGCAAAATTTGGTAGGTAATTTGCGGTGGAATTTTTAAATGACAAGTCACGGACATGCCCGATTTGTATTAGATTAAGATCACAGACGACCTCCGCAATTATTACAAATCACTGGAGGTCCCCAGGTAGTACTAGTCTGGTGCCAATAGGGCTGCAGATACCAATTTCCTGAAAAACTCCAACTTCAGGCACAGTCTGTTTCAAAATCTGTCTTTCAAGTCAGACATCATAACAGGTTAAAAAGACTGCTGGAGGGACACAGCTTCATTGTTTCGTCTCTATCCCTTTCACTCCTTCCAGTGTATTCATTCATTGTTGAGAGCAACAAACTGTATCATGTTGTCTTGTTCTCTAACTCAATCTGGGAGATATAGGAAATCACTAATACAATCATTACGAATTAGCATGAAATAACTTGTAATTACTCCTGGAATGCATTAAACTTCCCCCCAGTGATCACATTACAGTAATGAAGGACTGACTCTCACAGAGTGGTGAAGAAGCTACAGAGGCATTTTTCTCCATGGTAAATAATAAGCATTATCTTCTGATAACCACAATGTTACTCAACATAATGTCAGCTAATGGATACTTTAACAAATACTATAAAATAAAAATACTACAAATTTACATTGTCAATTATTATTATTTTTTTTCAAAGTCATGTTTTTTGTTTGGCATGGTGATTGGTTCTGAATACTACGGTAGCCTCAGTTGCCTCTATTATGGCAAAGAAGCTAATCAGAGGTGCAGATCAGAGCTACGATAAATAGAACCAGTCTTACGCTTCGTCCACACTGGGAACGTCAGGAGCGCGTGGCGGTTGCGTGATTCACTGCGTTTCTGCAGCTGCTGCTGTCAGCCCTTTCTTTCTACATAGAGTTTGCCTTTCATAATGTCCATTTCATATCATTATAAATGTCATTTATATTTATTTTAGACAGAGAAAGGTTAAGAAACGTGTGTTAATTTGTAAATAATAGTAATAATCCACAATTAAAACCCCGTACTATATTTATTCATGGAGCCTTGCAAGTCACTGCATGTTCTACAACACCTTCTTGCAAATATTTCAGAATAAAAGCCTTGTGTTAACAAATGAAGGAAACGCTTGAGGGCTTTTATTTTGAAATGAAAGCAGGAAGTGTTGATTTAAAAATAAGTTTACTTTTTTTCATCTCCGTAACATTTTTTACAGATAGAGACATTGAAACTGTAGTAATGTTCCTGATATGATGTCAATATACAGTCAATAGATCACTTTCACTGTCTGTTGTTGCTGTGAACTACGCGGCTCGCGTCAAAAATAGGCGAGACCTCGAATCTCTAGAAGAGACGCAGCTGACATGCAGCCGAGCCGCGGGCTGTGTGGCTGCTCTAACCTGTTAACACGGACGCCGAAATAAAAAACAACAGGTAACGCAGCCGCCACGCGCTGCTGACGTTCCCAGTGTGGACGAGGCTTGAGAGTGAACAGATTCAAACTGATGAAGTCACTGCAGCATCACAAGGTTTAATACAACTTCCAAAAATAGGTTTTTGGGGCCAAGTGATACAGTAGGCCAATATTAAACTCAACTGCTCATGTGAGTATGACCTTTAGTTACATGGAGAAATAAGTGTGTTTCCTAGTTTGTAGCATTCATGCAGTTTAGAATACGTGGGATTTACGATTATGTAACCTAACCAACTTTATTTGGTCATTTAGTATAAGGTTTTTCACTTTAAGGTATTCTGTTATTTTGTGAAATCTTAACACAACAGAATTAAATCAGATGTCAGATGTGTTAACAATGACCCATTAACTCTTTTACTCTTCACTCTAAAGATAACGTTAGCTTGCTCATGTATTAATAAGATCATTTTACTACTGTCTCTACTGTTCAGTTTGCTGTGCAGCAGTTATGCCTTGCGGATACTGAGTGTAAATATTCAGGCTGGTCACAAACAGTGTTCGTAGCTATACCTACAAAAAGTAATGCACCATAAATCATACATATGACCCATGTAATCGTAAGCCAGGAGAGGTGACGTAGTATATAGAGCGATTAACGGAATCATACCCAGGATCACACCCTTTGTTAGGTTTAGGAAAAGATCACAGTTTGGGTTAAAATAACACCAGAAGTGGCGTAACTTAAGTACGGAAGTTACGTGACAAATAAATCAACTTTGACTTGTGGTTTCACGCGGCATCCGAACACCGGTCTCCTGGGCTAAAGTCTTGTGTTTTTTGACAAGGTTCTCTATAATTCCCAGTTCACAATTCCATGGATTACATACGAATTTGATTTGGTGCTAACCATAACGAAAAAAATTTGAAATTTGTGTCTATTGCCTAGAATCAATACATTAAATTTTGTGTCTATTTCACGAACAAAGTTGTAATCTGCAACCTCACCGCTCCCGCACACTGTTCCTTTAAGTTCCGACACCACTTCCATAGTTATTTTAACCCAAACCGTGATATTTTTGTCAACCTAAGTAATTTTTTTTTGCCTAAACTTAACCAAGTATTTCAATTGTATTTATTTTAACCCAAACCACAATCTTTTCCTAAAACTATTCGTAGGAAATGCATAAAAAATATCATACGATTGAGGATACGTTGAAATATTTAGTAACAACTAATCCCTATTGTGTGGTGAAACCCATTTTAATTTAGTGATGCATAAATCTCCACTTAGCAAACACTTAAGTTTGAACTTTGAACAGCTGGTGCAACCGGCTGCAGGATCTTCATTTATGAAACCATGCATGTCTGAAATAACTCTCTACGTCTAGTCCCCGATCACGGCACAGAACATTCTGCCACATTTGCTGGCCTCGGCTGGACAGCTGAGAGTAACTTACTTTAAAAAAACATAACGCAACTGTCTAACCTCCTGGTGTATCCCCACACACAGTACCACTCTCACAGCAGGAGCACCTAAAAGTCAAGAGAAACAGAAAGAAACTTCAAAGCAGCAGAGAGCAACTGCACAGAGCTGATGATGAAATATTCATCACGTAATATACAAGACATAAGAATATAATTTTAAAGAGCTTCTGGGATCAGGGTTATTTTTAGTAACCACTAAATATTTTACTTCATTTCGCCCTCTAGTAAGAATGTGACCTCCCTTTCTCTGTTTCTCACACACTGACTATGATGGGAAACCTCTGATGCTTCCTCGTTCCCTCTGGTCTTGTGTTTGTTTAAAGCATCTCATGTGTGGAAGTGTGTGAATGAGGTCGTCCTCCTGCTCCTCCAAAATCATCTCTAGTATCCTTAAATTATAATCCTTAAAGCTAGGCTTGGTAATAAGAATCTAGCAAGATTGCACTCGATTTTTTTTTAAATCATCCAACCGAAAAACTCATGTGATTTATTGCAACACAGTCTCACAGCAGTTCGTGAAATAGTCATATAATTTTATCTATTTGATTTGTGTACATAGACAAAATTTTCCTAAATTTCTCGTTACACTCAGCACAACTTTCAACAACGTATTTTTCGTGCGTTTTCCTACGAATGTCCAGCAACACGTGACGCACGTGTTAATTTCTGCTACAGTCTTTTAAAAATAAAACTCCTTAGTTACGTTTAGGAAAAGATAGACTTGGTTAAGTGTAGGCAACAAAACTACTTAGTTAGGTTTAGGAGAAGATCGACTTTGTTAGGCTTAGGGAACAAAACTACTTAGTTAGGTTTAGGAAAAGATCGCAGTTAGGGTTAAAATAACTCATGCTGTAACTCATGTATGGAAGTTACGTGACAAATAAGTCCTATCTTTTTTGACCCACCCATCCACTCCGACCTCCTCCCTACGCGGCGTTCGCCCCTCTTTATACTTCCTGGTTGACAATTATGTGGATTACATATGAATTGATTTCGTGCTGACCATTACAAATATGTACACAAATCAATACATTAAATTTTGTGAATACTTCACAAACTGCTGTGCGACTGGGCTGTTTATTGATTGCTGTCGGAATGTAATGAGAATTTCAACAAATGTTTTTGAAGACGATTAACAACTCTAGCTTTAAGATTTCAATCCTGGTTGATTTTGTAACAGTGTGATTACTGATGATAACTGCAAATGTGTTTTTAAATTATCATTCAACTGCTGACTGGCTACTCTGTCAGAAATATAACACTAAAAGGGTGCTTCGGTTTATAGCACAGCAACAATTTCCGTGGGCTAAAACGATTAATTGTGTTTTATTTACAAAGAAGACTTGAGGGTCAGTATGATTTGAACAAAAAAAGCTTTTCAGATCTTTTGGAAATATTAAGGACTATAACTCTAAAGGAGGATTTTTTTTCAGTCAGCCACATTACCAAAAGAGATCAAATTAAATTATGAAGTTTTTTTTAAAGGTGTTAGTGGCATGAAAATGAAAACCCAACACTGACTGAGTAGGACAGTGTAGTTGTGAAAGAGCTTCAGGTGCGTATTACTGTCCTGGCATGGCTGTGATGGATGGCCTCTCCATTTTTATATGTTCTTTTACTGCACGTCCATGACATTGATCGGCATGTATCTGTCTTTTCAGCACAGTTTATACTGACCTTTTTTGTAGTGTGAATAAAACATGACCTGACTTGACTTAAAAAAAACATCCAAACTGCTTAAGATGTATTTTAAGCTTCAGAGGATCCCTGCTGACACACACACACACACACGCACACGCACACGCACACGCACACACACACACAGAGCCATGTAATAGGTAGCTATTACACCCACATTATCTGCTGGATTATGGTGCTTATCTGCTCATAGTTCTGCAGACCTTTTGTTGGAGACTTTTATATCCTACCAGGATGTGCTGCACATGAACTAAAGACAGATAAATGATTTTTAAAACCCTGTGAAGGAAATAATTGCTACTGTAGGATAGGTCGTGATATGAACCTGGCCTGTTATGTGAAGAGAGGAGGTAAAAAAATATGAATATGGTGCAAAATTGAATGAGGATCAATCATTTTCTGGCAAACATCCGCCACAGTTTATCTTCTTTATTCATTCTGTTTCATCACTGAATGGAAAAATTCATGTATCAGGATTTTCTGAAAGTTCAGTAAAATATTAAAAAGCGGTTAAAATAGCCAATCAGGGCTGTGCTGTGAACGTTACTAACTATCCTCCTACTGATTTCAGCACGGATTTGTTGTTCACAATGTCGCATTATCAGGGAAAAGTAGGGTGCGCCCCTAAGCCTTTTTTTTCTCTCCACCGTGGCTCCGGTCCAAAACAACTGAAACATGATACATGTGCGTATGCGTCATTGTGCATGCGTAACTGTCGGAAAGCATTTATTTTATTTATTTATTTAAAAGGGACCATGTACAGTTTAAACATAAATGTCACCATTTGATGCACTGTACCAGATTATAGCTTTAAGCTAATTCACATCTGTAGTCCCTTGGCAGGTCAAGACAAAGAAACATATTACAGTCATACAAGAAAGAACATACAAAACGCACAATACACAGCTACACACAATAGCACATCACAAAGTATGCTTGTCAAGTAAAAGCAAGTCATGAAGACCATGGAGTAGAATTAGAGATCAGTGAGTACAGAGCTGAGCAGCTTTTAACAGACAGCATCAATAAGAGGAATCGATAGTCAGAGGCATGAGATGCCAAGAAAGCGGACAACTACGGTTCTCTATTCCCATCACTAGCATTTTCCCTGCCTGCCAAAGTGGCGGGTATCCTGATGATTTTACCCGCCACTGCCAACAATTTACCCGCATTTGGCGGGTGGCGGGTGCTAATTTCAGACCCTGGTTGATGTCGATTTGGGGTATGTCTATAAAGGGGAGACTCGTGGATACCCATAGAACCCAACCCTCATATCTTGAGGTCTGAGGTCAAGGGACTCCTTTGAAAATGGCCGTGCCATTTATTCCTCGCCAAAATTTAGCGTAAGTTTGGAGCTTTATTTAGCCTTCTTCCCGACTAGCATGGCATGGTTGGTACCAATAGATTCTTTAGGTTTTCTAGTTTCATATGATACCAGTATCTTCACTCTAGCTTTAAACCTGAGCCCGCTACAATCTAAAAACTGCAAATTTCGTTAATGCGTTATAGAAATTAGTGGCATTAAAATTAATTTGTGTTAACACGTTAAATTTGACAGCCCTAGAGTCCACACAGATTTTATATTTTCATCTACTGTCATTTTTTGTCTCGTTAGTGGAGTGAAAGCTACAGTGATGTTTAAGGATTGGTTTAAGGCCTTTTTTTTTTTTTATTCTTAATTGATTTATTCTTTTTTAAGAATAAATGTGTTACAGTGCAAAAACAGAATATATGCAAAAAAACACAAAAACAAAGATGAAAACAAACAAGCAAATAAACAAAAGCAAAAATATGATTAAATAATGCTTTATGTATGTCAGGATTTATTTGCCAAGCCTGTTTCCGTTTTGTTTTCTACTTTGTCGCATTTTGTGTTTCGCTTTTTTTTATGCACAAATTAATTGTGAGCATAAACATGTGAATGGAAACACGCTTTGACACATTTGAGATGTGCCTACATTCATTCTATGCAGAACAGGCAAGGTCTGTGGAATTTCATGAGGAACTGTGGCATTCATTATATTTTACTGTTTTATATTTTGTCTTAGTACAGTACATAACCCTGACTCTGTTGAGTGTGGTTGAGTTTTTGAAATGTCCTTTTTCAACTCTTTAATCACCACAAATTAAATCGGAGTTCCGTTGTCTTGAGTTGAGCTCCTGCCTGTATAATCAGACCGTGGCAATCTCACCAAAACTGGGTATTAATGTCAATCAATCTATAATTCTGGGTAAAAGGAGACGATAGTTTGTGTTAATCTAACACAATAATGAAGTACAAAGTACTAGAAAGCCTCAGAGTAAGAATCAGATATGGAATTTCCCCTGTTGACCTTTTAAATGAAGTTAAGCAGTATCGTCAACATTAACATAGCAGTCTGAAACATGCGCTTGTTCTATTGCCTTAAACCACTAATCGTTTTTTTATGAAACATATCGTGATACATGGTACCTTTCAATCCTTTTTTGCCATTACTCTCTGCTGTGTGTTAGTGTTTATCTTCCAAATTAGTAATGCACAAGTCCAAGCATGCCGTGAGACAAATGTTGTCCTCCAACGTCCAGAAGAGCAGCAGATGGTAGATAGCTCAGGAGAACGGACTGACAGCCAGGTTCCACTGGAAACACATTAACTTCACGGGTGCACAAAGCCACACACGGTCAAGGAGCTTGATTGTATTTGCAGGAACCCAGTGTTATCATTGGTTTGTTCAGCCATTTATCTGTAATATAATGACGAGGATATTGAGTTCTTCTTCCTGCTTTCCGCCCGGTGAGTATGACATCACAGTCTGGACGGGCGAGAGGATCATAACCTGATTATCTGATAAGAAAATGGAGACCTACCAGGTGCTGACACAGCACCTGGTACCATTTAAAAGGTATAATATGCAGGAATTTTCTGAAAACAATGTATAGACTCTAGGGCTGTCAAATTTAATATAGTAATGCAAATTCCTTTTAACGCCACTAATTTCTTTAACGCGTTAACGCAATCGATCTTTGGGGGATGTAGCTCAGTTTTAAAGCTAGAGTGAACATTTAGATACATTTTGGTGAGGAAGAACTCTCATGGCCATTTTCAAAGGGTTCCCTTGACCTCTGACCTCCAGATATGTGAATGTAAATGGGTTCTATGGGTACCCACGAATCTCCCCTTTACACACATGCCCACTTTATGATAATCACATGCAGTTTGGGGCAAGTCATAGTCAAGTCAGCACACTGACAGCTGTTGTTGCCTGTTGGGCTGCAGTTTGCCATGATATGATTTGAGCATATTTTTTTATGCTAAATGCAGTACCTGTGAGGGTTTCTGGACAATATTTGTCATTGTTTTGTGTTGTTAATTGATTTCCAATAATAAATATAAACATACATTTGCATAAAGCAGCATATTTGTCAAATCCCATGTTGATAAGAGTATTAAATACTTGACAAATCTTCCTTTAAGGTACATTTTGAACAGATAAAAAATGTGCGATTTTAACTATGGACAATCATGCAATAAATCATTTTTTCGATTAATTTATTTTAATCGATTGACAGCCCTAGTGTTTTTATGTGTATGTGCTCCAGTGTGTCCCTGTTCCTCGGTCTCTCCTCTGCTGTGTGCTGCTATCGGTGTCAGTTTGAGTTTGACCGAGAGAAGCACTGAGCCACAGAGGACAGGATGAAGCCTGCCTTTCGGCTGCATTCATTCAATATCCGGCAACGTGGGACCTTTCCCACAGGGTTGTGCGTAGTTGTGGGTGTGTTTATTTGTGCTTTAGAACATAACCGCCATGAAACAATCAGAAAATAATTTATTATTTTCAATGATTTACTGCTTTGTTTTCACTAACGCCGCTCCCTTTCTTCATTCACTCTATAGCTAGCTCCACCATCGCTGCTCTCTCACAAATGTAACATATTATACCTTTAAATTCCCGTTTAACTTTTTCAAAGCTTGTATCCTGGGATGTCAAACCCATAACCTCCAGTTTTTTTATTCTCTCACCAATGATTTAGTAAACGTTCACCCTGATTAAGGTTTTATAGGCTTTAATTACACAGTGCTCGGTCACAAAGAGGGCCCAGGCTTCTCATATTCCAATCCTTTTGAATGACTCCTCTTTATGTCCCCCCCCCAAAGGAGGAACTGACCTTTCTGAAAGCCACCACACCTCTTTCCAAAGATTAAATAGGTCACCTCCTGTTTTCTTGCAGACACAATGAATTCATACTAAGCAGCACAGTCTAGGGTTGTAAATGAATGAGGTCTACATGAGGTATTTCATTTTCAACCCCTCACTATGCAGAGCCATTCTCACTCCGCCTGGTCAGTGGCTCTACATGTCAAACTAAAACGCTCTATGTGGCCGTAGTTATGGCAGGAGTAAAGAAGGAAGTCAGGTTACGTAGAATAAAGAGTGATAAAGACTGTGGGAGGAGGTCGGGGTGGAGGGTTGGGCCCAAAAACACACGACTTTCATCCAGGAGGCTGCGATTCGTGACCCATGTGAAATCAAAGGTCAATGTTCACTTATGTTAGATACGTGACACAACAGAACGTTACTACATCGCTTACGTAACATAGCTTACTTAACTACATTATGTAGGTTACGTAACGTTACTATATTGTGTACGTAATGTAGCCTCCTTAACTTCGTAACATACTTATTTTAACTCAAACCATGATCTTTTCCGAAACCTAGCCAAGTACTTTTGTTGACTAACCCTAAACATGTTGTTTCTTGTAAAAACGTAAGTGACGCTAGAGGGTACCTAGAGCGTCATAGTTTGAAGCGTAAGGCCACTGACCAAGCAGCTGTATTTGATAAGATAGGAGTATGAACGTGTTTAAATAGACTATTTGCATAGATGACCTCATTGGGAACCATTGCTAACTAGGGGTGGGGAAAAAACCCTGAATTTTTTGTTTTTTTGTTATGATGTAGAAATCAATTTTTTAATGCTTGAATCAATATATTTGCTTAACGTGAGTCAATGCGTAGGTAGAAGGAAGTTACCTCTTTTATTGTTGTTGTCAGAGTAACATGACGTCATATTCGTTCCGTATCCGTCAACCAAAACAAACCGCAACGAGCCGAAACGACACAGCAGAAAACGTTGGAGGGTCTGCTAGGATGCGTTTCAGCTGCCTGTCAGCTGCGTGTCATTCGCGTTTCTGCTGCTGCTGCTGCTGCTGCCAGCCCTTTCTTTCTACATAGAGTTTGCCTTTCATAATAGCCATTTCATTTCATTATAAATGTCATTTATATTTATTTTAGACAGAGAAAGGTTAAGAAACGTGTAGTAATTTGTAAATATATTAATAATCTACAATTAAAACCCGTACTACATTCATTCACGGAGCTCTCCAAGTCCCTGCATGTTTCATATGTTGCACATATTTCAGAATAAAAGCCCCGTGTTAACAAATGAAGGAATTCTGTCCACAGAAAAAACGCTTGAGGGCTTTTATTTTGAAATGAAAGCAGGAAGCGTTGATTTAAAAACAAGTCTTTACTTTTTTTTCATCTCCGTAACATTATCTACAGATGTCTAGACATTGAAACTGTAGTAATCTTGCTGATATGATGTCAATATATTGTCAATAGATCACTTTCTCTGTCTGTTGCTGCTGTGAACCGTGCGCGGCTCGCGTCAAAAATAGGCGAGACCTCTGAGCTCCAGAAGAGACGCAGCTGAGCCGCGCGTGAGACGCGGGCAGTGTGGATGCTCTAACCTGTTAACACGGACGCGGAAATAAAAAACAACAGGTAAGGCAGCTGCCACGCGGCCACCACGCGGCAACCACGCGGCCAGTGCGTTACCTGTACCTGTAAGAAAATACCACTAATTTGTGAGGGAAATTCTTTGATTTTTTGGGTTGCTGGAAAAAAAAATTCTGACAATGACTGATATATTTGACTTCAGGACTTCTCTGACTACATACATGCTGAAAATCAGACATTCTTACTGTATTAAGTTAGATATTTTCCAAAGTAAAAGTCCCTAGAAGTCTATGATTCAACTTTTTCCCATGGTCTAGTGTTAAAAAAGATAGCAATAAATTGTAATATCGAATTGCAATACTTAAAAATTGCAATACATATTGAATTGGCATCCAGGTATCGTGATAGTATCGGGATAGGTGTATCGTTCCAGCCCTATTACTAACGTCAGTAGTAGGCATTTAATTTCCTGCTCACAAGCACTTAATACTGCGTTCAGCGCTCTGGGACATGATCAATATAATTAAACATTCAATGTTGTGTCTCAGTAAATGACTAAGCAGTGCTTAAAATGTGTTACACTGGCTCGATTCCTGTGTCAGATCCAATAACGCTGTTCACATAAAGGACAATTAACATAAACACTGGACAAGAGGCACGGCCTGTTTTCACCGAGATTTATGCTCGACACATACCATTCACACCCTTCCATGCTTGGTTCACTCTCATCCCATCTGTCTTTCTTGTGTGTGGAATTAGACATCTGTAACACATCTCTACTGGCAGATTTATTGCTTGTTGCGCCTGGCTTAATGGTGCACTTGACAGCTTTCTCTGGCTCAGTGAGCAGGCCAGCTCCTGGAGAAACCCTCTTTGGATCCCTCAAAGTGACTTACTGTGTTACCCTGTCAGCCTGGATATAGGCTTGTTGATCCTGGCCTTCACTGATCATTACGAATAGAGGCTGGAGTGTTCAATGGAGAAAAAAAAAAAGAAGTGGACGTGTAATAGACTAGGTGTGTAGCCTGGCTAGATCCAGGTCTAGTAAGATGGACAGGCCTTTACAGTGAAATGGAGGTGAATGTTTTTCAGATTGTCAATTTAAAGCCACTTTGTGTAGATTTTTTTCTGTTTCGAGAATGGCAGCTCATTGTTGATCTTTGGGAACAGTATGTGTTCCCACATGCCACCATTTTGAAGCTTTCAACAGCATCTTACAGAGTTCTTCAGCTCCATGACAAGCGAGCAAATCCCATCCACTAAGAAAAACTACGAGATTAAAGATTCAGAAAAAGCTAGTATGTGGGCATTGAGTTAAGTTTTTTTTTGTTAAACTATGAATTTATTCTGATAGCATAATGTTCTTAAAAAAAATGAGACAATCCAGGTGAAAATCGGTGCTTGTGATCATTTTAAGCCCAATTATCTCAGTGTTTGTAGGTCACATCCGAGGGGGCAGCGCTGCCCTAAGCCTCGTCCACACTGGAAACGTCAGGAGCGCGTGGCGGCTGCGTGATTGACGCGTCAGGTGTTCACACCAGCTACGTTTCTGCTGCGTTTCTGCTGCTGTCAGCCCTTTCTTTCTACATGAGTTTGCCTTTCATAATGTCCATTTCATTTCATTATAAATGTCATTTATATTTATTTAAGACAGAGAAAGGTTAAGAAACGTGTGCTAATTTGTAAATAATAGTAATAATCCACAATGAAAACCCCTTAACTATATTCAGTCATGGAGCTGTGCACTTCATGTTCTACAACGCTGTCCTGCAAATATTTCAGAATAAAAGCCTCCCTCGTGTTAACAAATGAAGGAATTCTGTGCACAGAAAAAACGCAAGAGGGCTTTTATTTTTAAATGAAAGCAGGAAGTGTTGATTTAAACCCTGTACTGTATTCATTCATGGAGCTCTCCAAGTCACTGCATGTTCCATAGCACTGTCTGCACATTTTCAGAATAAAAGCCTTGTGTTTACAAATTAAGGAATTCTCTCCATTGAAAAAACACTTGAGGGCTTTTATTTTGAAATGAAAGCATTGTTGATTTAAGTCTTTACTTTTTTTCATCTCCGTAACATTTTCTACAGATACAGACATTGAAACTGTAATAATGTTGCTGGTATGATGTCAATATACAGTCAATAGATCACTATCACTGTCTGCCTTGAACCGCGCGGCTCGCGTCAAAAATAGACGAGACCTCAAATCTCTAGAAGACGCAGCCGCCACGCGATGCTGACGTTCTCAGTGTGGACGAGGCGCTACAGTCAGTTCACCTGAGTTAGAGGGATCAACTGTCCAAGTTAGTTGGAGATCTGAGAATGTAGAAACATGGCTGTTGTCCATGTTTTCGTCTTACAACTTTAACCCTTTTCACAGTTTTTTTTCAGTTCATGAAAGTTAATTGTAACATATTGGTCGCCTAAAAATGTGTTGTTCAGCGTTTGGTTCTACTTAGCTTCACTTCTGGTTCCAAAAAACAAGATGGCGATGGGCAAAAACCAAGATGGCGAGAGTCAAAATGCCAAACTCAAGGCTTCAAAACTGTAGGCCACAAACCAATAGGTGACATTACGGTGACTACGTCCACTTCTTATACAGTTTATGGTGTCCCCTGCGTGCCCTGTCCCCCGTGTAACACACTGCAACGAGGCCACGCCTCCTACGGTCATTGCATTTTTTAAACAAGCTAAGAGAGAGAGTTCTAGCAGCATTTTACCCTTTAATAAAGAAGAGCACAATGAACAAAACATCATAAAACTGACTGTGATTGTACTACTGAACGACTGCAGAAAAACACAGGAAGATTGACTCATTAGGAAAAGCAATGACCAATGATGACCTCCAACAAATACAATAAAACTGAACACAAGATTTCAGATACGATACATACGCGTCCTAATGTGAGCAGTGGCCTACAGTAAGATATTCTCCTTAGTTTAAATTCACTGCAATGACGTCTTCAGTATAGAGAGACAAAAGGGTTAAAACATCTCATTTATGAAATATCACAGTTTAGATAATGACTTCACTGTAAATAATGTAAAAACAAAACAAACCTAGGCCTGTCCATTCAACAGGCTAGCGCTATAACTGATTTATTTAGAATATATTTAACCCTATAACAGCAGGCTCATTGTCACCGTGACTGCTCAATGAACTGCTTGCTCATTTTTCAAGTCCTGGCTATTATTCTGCTGTCTTCACCGCCATCCACATGGCCAAATCGTCGCTCCTACAAGTTAAAAAGGACCGTGAGTCGTCGTCCCCCCCCGACCGAGAGGACAACAGATGCAACACACTGCCTGCTTGAAGCGGAGCCATTAATCACAGCAGTGCCGTTAATGAAAGGGACTTACTCAGCGGAGCAAGAAAAGGAAAAAAACAAAAACAGGAGCACCTCTTATTTAATTAAGAGGGAAAGCACAGATTGACAATGATTGGCAGCACTGAGGGACCAAATGGAAGCAGATTGTACTATTCATTTGGAGCTTTACAGGGAAACGGTTGGAAACACGACAGTGTTAATGTTCGAATGGAAGACAGATTGTGTATTCTTCCCTTGACAAAAGTATCTACTGCCCATATTAGCACAGTGTTGCTATTTCTATCCTCTGGAGGTAATTAACTAATTGCCTGCAATGAAACAAGCTGTAAATGTCGACTATTCGGCACATTAACAACCTCCGAATCTTGTGACTTTTTCCAAACTTTTCTTGGACTCAATTTAAACACTGCCCTATAAAAGTGAAACTGAATCCGTTGATGTTTTGTCCAACATTAACCTGAGAAGTGTGGGCCATGTGTTACGGGTCAGAGGCCACTGGCGGGAGGGAGGGGGGTGATGGTACAGTATTACACACGGACTCCAGAAAGAGCTCCTTGGTTAACCAACAGATGCCCGGTGTCAAAAGTCACTGTTTGCCCCCCCCCTCCCCCCTCAGACAGAAGGGAGATAGGGAGGGACAGACGGCCTCTGGGCCCCTTTGAGGGCTGAAACAAAACCCTGTTCCAGGCTTTCTCTTCTCTGAAAACCTGCCGCCTGGATCCCCACTGAAGCCAAGGGTGCATTATAAGATAGCTACTGGATGCAGATTGTTGCATTCAAATGAAACAAAATTAATAACCACATTGTTTGAAAAAAAAAAAGAATCAGATTTTGCTGCACCAATATACCCAGTAAGCATTCATTTGGTGAGTTGAGTCCAGGCACCCATTTCCACCTGCTATTCGTTGTTATCTGGTTAAATATGATGTTATCTGGATAATGACATGTGATAATATTAATTCACAATTTACATCACGTATTAATAAGCGTTGCATGCGTTTTCCTATGAATGTCCAGCAACACGTGACGCACGTATCAATTTCCGCTCCAGTTTTTTCAAAATAAAACTACTAAGTTAGATTTAGGAAAAGATCGACTTGGTTAGGTTCAGGCAACAAAACTACTTCGTTAGGTTTAGGAAAAGATTGCGGTTTGGGTTCAAATAACTCCGGAAGTGCAGTAGCTTAAACTTAAACTTAAGTTAGGTGACAAATAAATCAACTTTAACTTGTGGTTTCAAACGGGAAATGAACACCGGTCTCCTGGGCGAAAGTCTGGTGTTTTTTGACCCACCCATCCACCCCGACGTCCTCCCTACGCAGCGTTCATCGCTCTATATTCATCCTGGTTCACAATTATGTGGAAAAAATGTGAAATTCGTGTCTATGTACACGATTCAATACATTCAAATTTGTGACTATTTCACGAACTGCTGTGCGACTGGGCTGGAACTACAGGTGTCAAAGTGCATGTTTAACAACTCAGCCCAGGTTTAGACTAGACCTCCAGACTTTTTTTGACCTTCAAATCACCAAATCATTACTTGTTGGGTGCCTTCAATTTGACATAATAATGGTTTATAGAAAGCAGATAATGAATTTCAAAGCAGTTCCCTGCAGTCTTTGTCTGTCTCGTATAGATCGGTTCTGATCCCATCAGAAAACACTGCAGGTGGTTCAGGCAGCTTCAACTTGCACATTAACCTCTGTGTACGAGTCGGAGAAAGTCCAATCAGGCAGATGGTGTTCATTAAAGTAAACTTTAACAACTCATTACATCCACAGAGTGTGTCAGCTGATTCAAACACAGGGGTTTAAGGGGCTGGGTGGCAAACACGTAAGCTGGTTTTAACAGTCTTGCTGGTCCCGCCATAGTCCAGGACTTACAGGAAACATGTTGGGTAGTGTAGCTGATTCAAGTTAGAGGAAAATCAACAGTGTGATGTCTCTAAAAATACCCTACAGAGCTTCCTCTCTAGTTCGACACAATGTCAGCTTGTTGACCTCTCCAGCACTTTCATGATTAGTGTGAATTCCAAACCAACTTTCGTTTCCAGGCATGAAGAGGACTCAAATTATAGCCGTGCTTTTCTTCCACGCACCACAAAACCCTCTGATTTGCGTCAGCTGTAATTTTGCATAAACACTTTCCCTGTTGCCACAATGACATTCTGTTACACTGCGTGCAATCTGGAAACTGATTGAGCGTCTTCTGTTCCTGGAAGCTGAGGAGGTTGATTTATTTTGATGGCAGGGGAAGTGCTGAGGGGGAAGTGCGTGTGTCTGCGTGTGTTCTCAAAGAGAAACTGAAGTTGACCCCCTCGGCTGGACCTTTGCCACCGTACTGCACTGGCAGTCTGGAACTTATTTTGATTTGCATGGCACGAAGGACGACAGCGACAGTCGTTCAGCAAGAGCCCCGAACTGACATGTTTTTGTTCCGGTGACAGCGCCATCTAGTGGGCGGGAGGGAGGAGGAAGTAAGGTGATGTTATTAGGCCAGCCCGTTCTCATTCCCAGGGCGTCAAATACCGAAGCTTTGTCACGGCCATCGGCGTTAGATACCGACGCTTGTTCTGGAGAGAATTCGTTTGGAAAATAAATATATATAGGGATATAAATAGAGATATTTCTTGACACCTGAAATAACTTCCAACTATAAAAGAAGACCAAGCTCTCAGGTTTGGAGAAACTGTGGTGAAAGTAATGCAAATCATTTACACATTTTCGACACATGCAGTTCATTGAACTGGTTTTGGTCTGAAGTTTTTAAGTTTATAGAAGACATTTTCAAAAAAACTCTGTATTTAAAAGCAGAGCATATCATACTCGGGAAACCTCCAGTTAGCTGCTATATCTCTGCACCCCCCCCTTTTTTTTCTTATTTTTATTAATTAAAAGTATTATTATTTTTATTATTATTTTTTGTATTATTATTATTAATATTTTATTTTATTTATTTAAATTTCTAATGCTGATGTTGTTTTCTCTTGTGTATTTATTTGTTTGTGTCTAAGCTCATTACTTAAAAATTGCTTTATAAACTATTGTAATTATGAACTGTAAATTGCAT
Source organism: Sebastolobus alascanus (assembly GCA_916701645.2). Lineage (NCBI taxonomy): Eukaryota > Metazoa > Chordata > Actinopteri > Perciformes > Sebastidae > Sebastolobus > Sebastolobus alascanus. Next base: position 948,910 of record CAKAOJ020000095.1, on the reverse strand, counting down.
ATATGAAAACATTAAAAAAAAGGGCAAAAAATAAATAGATACCGACGCTTAAGGCACCCTTAAGCGTCGAGATGAGATGCACGGGGCTGTCCATTAGCTACAGTGTAAACCCATCTGCTTCAATATTAAACGCTCAGAGAAAGTGCGCTGGGAGTGTGGTGACGTAGCTTTAAGAGCGAAAAGACGAAGTGGTAGATGGGTCCAACAAACATAAGGCTTTGATCCAGGAGACCGCTGTTCATGTACATGTATCAGCTGTTCGTTCGTGTCCCGTGTTCACAACGTTCAGCGTCATTTTCTCTGTATAAACGTAGTAGTTTTAAGTCCAACCATGTTGTTCTTTCCTAAACCTAACTATAGTGGTTTTATTACCTGAACCTATGCAAGTGTTTTTACATACTTCACAAAATTAAACCTGTAGTAGGCAGAATATCTTTGGCATCATTGGGCAAAAATTCCATAATAACTTTTCAGCATATTGTAATTCAAGTGTTTTGTCTCAAACTTTCTCATTTTACAGCTACAGTACACTACAAGATGTTTCTGAAAACATTTGAGGAGAGACTAGTTTCACCATTTTATCGGAGTTCGCAAGTGATTGACAGCTGCTCAGAGACGGCAGACCTCAGATCAGCTCTGATTGGTTGTTTTCCTCCGGTCTGTGAAATCTTGCAGATGCCGTTAGGAGCACCGGAGGACACATGATTTTTTTCAGATTACCTTTGTCATACACTACTGTCAGGATATAGTGACCATTTTATAAAAATATTCTATCATATTCGCTCCAACTTGCCTACTTCAGCTTCAAGACATCTTGTCTAATTAATATGTTAATATACAAGTAGTAGTTAATGGAAGTCTTTGTACTCGACACCTAAGCACCAGGGCAAAAATAAGTAGGTAATGTACTGCGTATTAAACAGCAGTATTTTCATTAAAACGTATTTTCAGCGGTTAATGTACTGTACATGCTTTGCTTTACGATGTGCATAACACTGTCTCAGCAGTAGACTACATCACATAGGGACGGTAAACGCAGAGAATGTCAAGTGTTTAAGAAAACCAAAGAATAAACAAGCTACTGCTGAAAAGTGCAGAGGAGCCGGAAGGTTCACACACGAGTAACCACACCATTTTAAAAAGCTTTGAATTATGAATACAAAACCAACAGTGGCTTAGAATTCCCCTCAGTGCAGATCTAAAGCTGCACTTTATTTTCTTATTTAGAATTTGTGAGACTAAAGGTGAGAGGCCATCCTGCCAAACCCACTTCAGGTCACCGGTGAACAAACCAGGAAATTCCTGTCTGCCTCACACAGGAATGAAACTATGATTCCATTAAAACATGTCTCATTATGAGACTTTTTGGTAAAACAAAAAACAATGTTTGTGTTATACATAGAAAAGTAGCATGTTTTACAGACTTTTACATATATATCTTCTCTATTGCTTCAAAGTCAATTTAGCAACCTTAAACTGTCACAATGTTAGCATCAATATCTAACTTGTGGTTGTAAATAGTCCCAACACACAGATACACTCCAGACAGAGCTGCTGCTGCGATGGCATAAATACTGCACTAGCATTGAGCTGAGTTTTACACATCCAACCTCTGAACTCTCTCCTCTCACTCAGGGTGGGACCCTGACAGGAAGTGGCTGTATTGTGTGAACAACAGAACTTATTGGGTTATCTCCTTGCAGGGTCAAGTAAACATCTCTGTGGTCAGCTCCAGCTAACCCTGCCTGGGACCAGTGACCCGCTGGGAAATAAAGAAACTGAATAAATACAGAGCTCAAGCTGTTTTGCAGATGACATATTGCTGACAGAAATAAAAAGTGTTGGTACTTCCTGAATGTATCTTTAGAAGGAGCTTCTTTGCATACAAAGTGATTTTGGTTTATTGTGTGAGTGCTTCCAGCGATCCAGCAATTTCACATTGAGTTTTGAAAATCACGATATTATAATGGAAGTCTATGAGAGGAATGATGGGGAGAGCACTGTCGAGCTTTCATTCACTGCCATATAAACTGCAGGCCGCCTCCTTCCCTCCACTTTCTCACAATTTCTTCCTTACGTTTAAACACTGTTAACCAACCCAGTCGCAAGAAAAAAAAATGTTGGCATTGTATGTCTCTGCAAACCATGGGATACGCTGAATGTCGACATCTCTGAAACAAAAATATATTTCATAAATACGTTTAATATCAGCCTTGTATCGCGCATGCAGAAACACACTATGCCACATGGTTAACGTTGTGAAACGATTGGTTAGGTATAGGCAACAAAACTACTTGGTTATGGTTAGAAAAAAGATTGTGGTTTGTGTTAAAAAAATAACAGTACAACGTAATGTAACAACGTAACGTAACAACGTAATGTAACAAGGTAACGTAACAGCGTAACGTAACAACGTAACGTAACAACTTAATGTAACAACGTAACAACGTAACAACGTAACGTAACAACGTAACGTAACAGCGTAACGTAACAGCGTAACGAAACAGCGTAACGAAACAGCGTAACGAAACAGCGTAACGAAACAGCGTAACGTAACAGCTGGGGCGGCTGTGGCTCAGAGGGTAGAGCAGGTCGTCCACCAATCAGAAGGTCGGTGGTTCGATCCCCAGCTGCTCCGGGTCACATGTTGAAGTGTCCTTGAGCAAGACACTTAACCCCAAATTGCTCCCGAAGGCATAGCCATCGGTGTGTGAATGAGTATTTAGATTAGATCCTGATGGGCAAAGTTGGCACCTTAGCAGCCTCTGCCATCAGTGTAGAATGTGTGTGTGAATTGGTGAATGCTGACATGTAGTGTAAAGCGCTTTGAGTGGTCGGAAGACTAGAAAAGCGCTTTATAAACGCAAGTCCATTTACCATTCAACAGCGTAACGTAACAGCGTAACGTAACAATGGAAAGTAACAACATAATGTAACAGCGTGACGTAACAACGTAACGTAAAAATGTTACATAACAATGTTACATAACAACGTAATGTAACAATGTAACATAACGTAACAATGTAAATTAAAATTTGTTTTAATGCTACTAATTTCTTTAACACTTAAACGCAATCAATATTTCAGAGGCTTTAGCTGGATCGATTTTTAAGGCAGAGTGAAGATCATATGAAACTAGAAAACCTAAAGAATCCATTGCTACCAACCATGTCATACTAGCTTGTCATGAAGGAGGTTAAATAACGCTCCAAACGTACGTGAAATATTGGCGAGGAAAAACTGGCATGGCCATTTTCAAAGGGGTTCCCTTGACCTCTGACCTCCAGATATGTGAATGTAAATGGGTTCTATGGGTACCCACGAGTCTCCCCTTTACAGACATGCCCACTTTATGATAATCACATGCAGTTTGGGGCAAGTCATAGTCAAGTCAGCACACTGACACACTGACAGCTGTTGTTGCCTGTTGGGCTGCAGTTTGCCATGTTATGATTTGAGCATATTTTTTATGCTAAATGCAGTACCTGTGAGGGTTTCTGGACAATATCTGTCATTGTTTTGTGTTGTTAATTGATTTCCAATAATAAATATATACATACATTTGCATAAAGCAGCATATTTGTCCACTCCCTTATTGATAAGAGTATTAAATACTTGACAAATCTCCCTTTAAGGTACATTTTGAACAGATAAAAAATGTGCGAATAATTTGCGATTAATTGCAATTAATCACGGACAATCATGTGATTATTCGTGATTAAATATTTGAATCGATTGACAGCCCTTGTAACAACGCTATGTAACAACCATAAAGTCTGTTTACTTTACGTTTACTTTGGTTTCACACAGGACACGAACAGCGGTCTCCTGGGTGAAAGTCCTGTGTTTGTTTGACCCATCCACCACCCTTCACACCCTTTGTGGACTTTCTCGCTTGTTGTACTTGTTATTATACCACATAACTTTAAATAACAGTCGCTCCATATTCTACGTCACTTGCTCTGACTGAAAGCAAAAACGTCGACATTCAACGTATCCGTGGTTTGTAGAAATTACAATGCCAACACTGGCGACTGTAAACACAATATCGTTCTCAGCTTCTCCTGCTGCCCTTAACAGTGTAAACATGTTGGAGCTACAAGCTTTAGTTTTGGGCCAATTAATTTCTTCTCAAGAAAATGTCAACTTGTGCTGTTTTCATTGGATAGCTCAATGAGTCGGTGGTTAGCACGTTTCCCTGGCTGTGTTAGGTTGAAAGGTTCAGCGTTCGATCCCTGTTACAGGCAGAGCATCGCTCATATGAGCACCGCAACCCATAAATCCTTCCTCTCATGTACTACTGCTGCCAAGTCTTAGAGCTACAAGCTTTACTTTTCGGATAATTAAACTTCTCCTCAAAAAAATGTGAACTTGTGAACCTTTTCCTGGGACTTGTGTTGGCTCAGTCCTTGGCACTGCTGTCTCACAATCAAGCATTTTCTAAAGCATGGAATCACTTTCTAAACAGACTTTCAACACCCAAACACAGCCACCGTATTTTAGATCGATCCTGTCTTCTCCACCATGCTGATTGAGACCATGTCTTTTACTATATGACGAGTCATTGCTCTCTCTTTCCATTAAGAGCTTTTGTTTTCAGATGGTACTTTTCGAGAAAACAAAGCTGCCAGTGTAGTTTGATTAGGGACAGTGGGGCAGCTTTTGGCAGCAGTGGAGGAAGAAGCAGTCCCACCAAGTTATATGCATACTTCATTCTGCACTCGTGGTGTTTTAAGTGATGGAACAGATCTGTGGATCTGCTACCTTTAGCAGCAATCATTTTGTGGCATATTTTGCAGAGGATAGTAGTCTCTTCCACATCTGCCCTCCCTGAAACCCCGAACCACCTCCAGATGATAGACCTGCTGATTTTTTCCCCGAATTATTTCTTCTGTGCTTGGCTCCTCTCCCGGATTTTACTCCATTTCGGACAATGATTGACGTTAAGCTGGTGGGCGTCCCACCAACTCCCATTGTTCCGAAGGCCCATTGCTCTAAAAATACAAACTCTCCATGCAACTAACAGAAGCACACGGCTAATTATTATGCAAAATGACGTCATCGGACCTTCCCGCTGGTGATATTTGTTTTCCTACCATGGCGAAGGCATGACCCGGCCTACTCTGCCTCTGGTCGGCTTACCCTGATATTCTTACCCTAACCCATCTCACTCCTCATGCCTACCATAACCAATGAAGGCAACAAGTAATAAGAGGCAGAGTGGTGGGTCATGCTTTGGCCAGTATGAAAAAAAATTGTGAAGGTCCGATGACGTCATTCTGCATAATAATTAAACAGACTCAACAAAGTGATCTGTGAGGACAGTGACGTTGTGGGGGGGGAGCTGGAGTCCCCGACGGCGGTGTCAGAGAGGAGGATGCTGTCGAGGCTACGTGTCGTCTTGGACAATGTCTTCCACCCACTCTGTGACGTGCTGCTCAAACACAGGAGTACATTCAGCGCTGGACTCATTCCACCGAAGACGCACTACAGGAAGTCATTCCTGCCTGTGGCCATCAAACTTTACAAGTCCTCCCTCTGAGTGTCACAGTCTGAGTCAATAGACTGGACCTCGACTTATTTCACCCATCAGCTGCTTTATACAATACTGACTTAACTGCACAATAATTTGTGCAATAACACTGTGCGATACAATCATTAATGCAGCATTTATACTGTACATTTAAAGAAATATTCTTATTCATTTCTCATTTATACCATTCAGGCATTTATATTTAAAACACTTAATAGAACCCACTTCTCAGCATTTTGTATTTACTTATTTGCACTGTGGTTATATGCTATATATTGCACATCTTAATGCACATATTTGTACATATTTCATATATTGTATGTATTCAGATTTTCTTATTTTTTAATTTTAGTACTTATATTTCTTTACATATATTGTGTTTATATTGTAGTATTATGTACACATTGTAGCATTATGTACATAATTTACATGTTACATACTACTTTATGTTTATACAAATGCAGGGAGAGTGCGTATTTTTGGAGCAAACTATCATAGTTTTGTAATAATGATCCATCTGAACAGTGGGCAGTCCACATCTGTGTGTGTGAGAGAGGAAATGTTGTAAACATGTAAACATGGACTGCTTTTAATGCATAAAAAAAACAAAAATGCACAAGGAATATCTCGATATAACGATATGGTAATCTGCCATATTGCACATTAAATGATATTCAAATATATCTGATATATTCAATACATCGTCCACCCCTATGGCGTAGCTGATGTGCGGCTCTTCAACAATGTATCTGTACTGAGTGCCCTATAGGGTTTAAGGTGCTGACCATGAGCTGTGTTCAAATCTCGCCAGGAACTTTGTTGTATGTCATTCCACCTCTCTCTCTACCCGCATTTCCTGTCAGCTCTCTGCTGTCTATTAAAAGCAGAATATAAAAACTCATCGTCATGGTACCAATTGCAGACTGCAAGAACTGCGATTTGTCAGCTTGGGCTGCTCATGTTTACTTCAAGTTTCTGTTGCAAGTGAGGCTTGTTTTTGGTGAAGACAGCAACTACAAATCCAGCTTCAGAGAGGACTCATAGTGTGACTTCAACACAGAGAACCACCGTTTTCAGCCCGTCTCATACCAACAGTCAACCTTTGTTTCTTTTAACCATGAAGGAAATCTTTCCTTAAAGGGACTCTATGTGTGAATCAGAAATTACTTGTTAACAGCAACACCTGTGGCCGTGAAGTCAACGAAAGTCAGCATCCTGTTGCTCGCGCTTGCGCTTGTGCTCGCTCTACATGGAAATGAACAAGCATCGATCAACACAGTGAGGTGATACACGTCAGCTAAAACCACAATATCACTCTATATTTCACCTGTTTGGCAGTAATGTTTGCTGACTAGACGAAGGTCTCTCCATGAATCAATGCCCATACTGTGTTTTCCTGCTTCAGCCTCCCGACCGCGGTCAGAAGGAACAGAGGAGACACCGGGGTTGTGGTCGGAGACGATAACGTAACTCTCTCCGGAGCCTCGTCACTTCACAAGACACGGGAAACCTCTGTTGGTCTGGAGGAGCTGCAGCATTTATTTCTGCAACTCTCTAACTCTTCTGCAGTGTGTAGTGTGCGCGCATGCACGTGAGAGGTGGAGCGAGAGAGCGAGTGAGAACGAGCGCGGTGTGTGAGTGAAGGCAAGCAGGCAGGCAGAGGAGCAGAGTACAGCATCGACTCCGGTCTCCTCTGTGTCTTCTGACCGCGGTCGGGAGGCCGAAGCAGGAAGAGTTAACACTGTTTTGCAAGACGGGCTTCACTAGATATAACTTTGTGGTTTTGAGGCTTCTGTGTAGTTTGTGTTGGAACAGAGTAGCCACACGCGAGCGCACATAGGACCCGCAATGATTTATATGTGTGAGAAGTGACAAACAGTCCCTTTAAAGGTCACCAGGTAGTTTTTGTTAACTAAATCACACCTTAACCCTAGAGGTGGCAGATCAGAAAACATTCTCATATGGCACATTTTTGGAACTTTCATAAGAGTTGTTTTGCACAGTCAAGCTACATATGTTGTTGTTTAGGTATGAGGACCTGTGAACAAGGACCACAGGTTCTTATAGTCAGTGTACAGTGGGAGACAGGGAAACTGAATGCTCTTCATTGTGCCATCACTATGTGCACTCATTGACTGCTACAAACTGTAGCAGCAGTAGAGAGAGAAGTCAAGGCTCCAGTGGTATAACACATTATAGGATTTCAATGAGTAATGAATGAAAAGCAACAAATGAACCTCTGGTGCTGAAGTGGCATAGAGAATAAAGTGGATGGGTAGTAATAAATGGCATGGACCAGACATATTCTTCAATTCTGCTGTCTGCGGTAGTTTGGCAAAACATCCCAGAAAGGCTTCTAGTGCAGCTCTGCTCTGGAGAACTGGAGACAGAACATCATGTCCAACAAGGAGGGAATCACTCCAGCTAAATTAAGTGTTGTAGTACATGAAATATACATACATATCTTAACTAAATGTCATATTAATCATTGGCAAACCTCCTCAGACTGAACTAAATCTAATTTCCGCCCTGATAAGAAGAGAACAAGTGTAATATACTTGCTGAAAACATTTAATGAACGCTGCCTGTTTCCATTCCTTAATCATTACACAGAGAAATGTATTTGAAGCATGTTTGGCTCAAAGGCTTCGTCAGTGCATTAATAAAAAAGAAAAACACCCAAAGAGAAATTCCACGAGGTTTTTCTTTTGATGTTGGACACTTAGTCAAGATTTATGCAAAGGAACCAGCCTGCTTTAACAGTGGAAACAGAGAGACAATGCTTGAATATTTATAATCTTAATTCATACTTTGACAATAAGAGTCATAACAGAAAGAGGAGACTGATTTTTTTACACTTTTAGGACATACTATACTTTGACTTTTTTTAATACTTTTTTTTTATTAATTTTTTTTTACATTTTTAGGACATACTATACTTTGACTTTTTTTTTTTTTTTTTAATAATTTTTTTTTTTTAATAATTTTTTGGACATACTATACTTTGACTTCTTATTTTTTTTTTTTTTTTTACATTTTTAGGACATACTATACTTTGACTTTTTTTTTTTTTTTTTTTATATTTATTTATTTTTTTTACGTTTTTAGGACATACTATACTTTGACTTTTTTTTTTTTTTTTTTAATACTTTTTTATTTTTTTTTTATTTTTTACATTTTTAGGACATACTATACCTTGACTTTTTTTTTTTTTTTTTTTACATTTTTAGGACATAATATACTTTGACTTTTTTTTTTTTTTTTTTCTTCTTTACATTTTTAGGACATACTATACTTTGACTTTTTTTTTTTTTTTTTAATATTTATTTATTTTTCTGTTACATTTTTAGGACATACTATACTTTGCCTTTTTTTTTTTTTTTCTAATACTTTTCTTTTTTCTTTTTTTACATTTTTAGGACATACTATACTTTGACTTTTTTTAATACTTTGTTTTTATTAATTTTTTTTTTACATTTTTAGGACATACTATACTTTGACTTTTTTTTTTTTTTTCTTAATTTTTATTTTTTTTTTTACATCATGCTATTAATCACGATTAAATATATCAATCCATTGACAGCCCTACTTTGTTTACAATTGAAAATATGGGTAATTTTACCATTCACTTTTGTTTTCTCTTCTAAATAAATTAGACCCGTGTGATTGTCCAACTGCTTGTGTTTCTAGCTCTCTGACTTTTTTTTGTAATGTTGTCACATTCCCAAATTCCCAGATAATGCAGTGTAAATTATTTTAATATATTGAAACTGAGATCAATCTCCATGGAGATATATTGAAATACTTTTATTGCAGATGACGAAGATGATTTACAAAACTTTCAGGACTGTGTCATCATACAGTATCTGAGCAAGCAAGCAAAAAGAGCAGGGGAGGAAGAGTTGAACCAACGCAAGATAAGAACTAAAGGAAAGCGAAGTGCGGAGTGTCGAAGATGAAAAGAATACAGCCCAAGAGGATGTTTTGTTGTCAAGTTCAAAGCAGAGAGCCCAGTCATGGATTGTAGGTGGCTGCTGCTGCTTCAGGCTGCGCACAGAGCAGCTTCCTCATTAGCATCGCAGCTGACAAAAGCCAATGCTTTTAATTAATCTCTTCATTTCTGTCACTGCATTAAATGCCAGAAGAGTATGCAATACAGGGATCCCCTTGTCTTTGATGTATGGAGACTGGCTGCTCCACCATGTACCCTACCCATCTGGCCTGAACTGACAATGGCAGTCCTACATCAAATCTCATTAGTGGTGACTAATATTCTTTTCATCTTCCACAAAAGGCTTCCATTGTGCCAGCGCTAAAGTGCATTCCTCAGCTCCCACTTGTCTTCTCTGTGTCTCAGAGGGAGGAGGGGGAGGGAGGTGAAGACTGTGTACGAAGAAGAGATTACTGCCAGAGTTGACTAAGTTCAACTTCACCTTCCCATGCATAAAAAGATTACTGCAGTCCCATTGTACGTTTGATTAATTTTGGAAAATTAATATGCAGCCCCGACAAGAAACTGTGGCAACCCTGGAACGCCACTTCCATAATAAACTGAAAACACTTGAGATAAACTTGAGAAAATGTCTCTAAGAATCAATGTGACAACGTGTAGACCAGTGAAAAACTGAATGTAATTGCAGCCCATAATATAAAAGTGTTGGAAACACCATACAACATACTAATGATTTGACTATCCTTAGAACCTTAGAGAAGTGTAAAGTTTGTCTTGAGGTATGGCTGGGTGATATGGAGTAAATCAGTGGTTCTCAAACTTTTTACACCACGTACCACCTCAGAGAATATTTGACTCTCCAAGTACCACCATTATGACCAGGGGTGGGCAATTATTTTTCCTGGAGGGCCCCATGAGAAACCCAGATTGTTGCCGCGGGGCCAAACAAATTCTGTCAAACATAACCTCTATTTTATCACTGGATTCATTTATAGAAAACATACTGCACACTTATTTTTCAGCATTTATTATACTGAAAATTGCTCCAAACAGCATATTATTAAGAAACTTACGTTACATGCAGGAATTTTTGAAGCGTACAGGACTGACTGTTTAATGGTTCTTATATTGATGTGAAAACATCTCCTTCAAACAACTGGATTTATTCAAGTTTCTCGCCAAAAACTACACTTTACTAGATTACATTTGAACACGTCATGATAATGTTGTAATTTACCTTCGCCAAATAGTCAATTTTCCTGAGCCGAATTTGAACGCCTCATAATAATAACTCAATGGCACCTCCGTTAACGTTTGTATCTCCGGTATTTATCCAATCAGGACTGTTCTGCTAACGGCTGCTAACAGCTAACGTTACTAACTCTCCTCCTGCTGATTTAAACACAAGTTTGTTGTTCACAGTGTCACTTTATCAGGGAAAAAATAGGGTGCATCCCCTCAGGTTTAGTAGCGCCACGCTGTTGAGCGCTTTCTTTTTCTCTCCAACGAGGCTTCGGTCCCAAACTAACTGAAACATGATACAGCGTGTGTATGCGTCATTGTGCAGCGTAACTGTGGGAAAGCATCAATAAGAGGAATCGATAGTCGGAGAGTCCTCCGCGTACCACTAGAGAAAGCACACGTACCACCACTGGTACATATACCATAGTTTGAGAACCACTGGATTAAATCATTATAAGGATATTACTGAGGATCCAATATATAAATTAAATTTGGGCAGTACTGTTCCAGGCAGAACAGCAGCTGTTTGCACGCACACACCCTGACCTCAGCCCCAGACGGTCCTCGTCTACTCCTAGAAACGCCCCCCTGGTCGGAAGGTCACCAAAGTGAGTGGAGAATCCAGTCTTTAGTTGTTGAGATATCTTGGACCAAAATGTTGGACGCACTAACAAAACATGTCTCTCAGAATACCACACATAGTGGACAACCACTGGCACCGCAGACATGTTAAAAATGTCAGACAGTTGGTCATGACGGTGAGTACGCTGAGGCAGGACAACATTACAGACACAGACAAATGGAGTCTGCTGAACATGATCACAGTACACTTGTTTGTTTTGGAACCTCTTTCCAAAGTCAGCTGAAGACTGAGTCTGGCTCTACATCAAACAGGCATTTAAATGAAGGTCACTCAGTTTCTGCCATGAGGTCCTACTGTACACCGAAAGTGCTCCCAAGAAAACCTCTCGGTAACCTCTGATAATATCACATTCATGATGACGCATTTATCTCTGAAAACATGATTAATGCAGTTCGGGCAGGACATGTCTCCTGTGCATGACTAGCAGCTGTAACAGAGTGGGTTGAACCTGCATTAGTTTACAACCTCAAAGATGAAGTGGGCTGTGTGCGTTCTGTCTCTTAAATTGCCTCCAATGGGCCCATTGTTCCGAATGATCCTTTCATGAGTCAAGTCTTCTTCAATACATGATGTTCATTTAGTAAATTATGGTCCCATTTAGAGTCAGATAGACCATAAAGCAGGGGATGCTTTAGGGCGGGGCTACCCTGTGATTGACAGGTCGCTACCACGGCGTTGTCCGGTCTGGGAGTTGTCCGTGATTTCATCTTAGAACTTTAACCCTTTCACAGTGTGTTTTCACTTCATGAAAGTTAACTATAATCTTTTTGGTCGACTAAAAATGTCTTATTCTGTGTTCGGTTGTACTTAGCTCCACCCCCTACTGTCAATTCTGGTTGCAAAAAAAATAAGATGGCGACGGCCAAAATGCTGAACTTGAGGCTTCAAAACGGCAGTCCACAAACCAACGGGTGACATCACAATGACTACTTCTTATATACAGTCTATGTCTGAGTCGCTGTTTCCTTAGAATGGAAGTGATTGTCTCCCGACTCAGTGCTGTGCTGAACCAAAGAACGTATACTGATAAGAAGTGAAAGTCAATTGTTCGTTTCACTGCAACATCAGCGCTCAGCAGCAGAGCTACGCTTCCGTGGACACCAGTAAAATGTTCACCTAAAAAGTGTCGTACAAGGGTAAAACTAAATTATTTCTATTCTATTGTCATATTCTACCGAAATGACCTGTGTCGAACAATAAAATATTAGAAATATAATAAGCGTTTTCAGTCCAAAATGGCGGCAGTCGAAGTATCAAGATACTGAACCCCAAACTGCTCCTGAAGGCTGAGCCATCGGTCTGTGAATGAGTATTTAGATTAGATCCTGATGGGCAGGGTGGCACCTTGCATGGCAGCCTCTACTATCAGTGTATGAATGTGTGTGTGAATGGGTGAATGCTGACATGTAGTGTAAAGCGCTTTGAGTGGTCGGAAGACTAGAAACAATTCAACCTGATTTGGCTGACTGCAAAAAAATAAATCCTGATAACAGAAACCGTGTTTCTTGTATGTATGATGTTAATGAAAGCTGATTATTGCAGAAAGCGTAATGTAACCCCGGTAATCTAAGTGCATGTAAACACACAGAGTGAGAACTAAAAACAACTATAAGCTGTCTGAGGTGTGAGAATAAGCAGCAGCCTGTAAACACATTCCCAGGCTGAGGTAAATCTGTTTTGTTTCCTTTTCCCTCCCATAATCGGACGTAAAGCCTCCAGCTGAAATGTGCTGACCTGTAAAATCCCAGCTGTGGGCCCTGCGGTGCCCAACACGAACCGGGTCTTTCCCATTCTAACGGAACGCCCGGGGTAACATGCCATGTTTTGCTGCCGGAAACCAAAGAATGTTTGACCGCCGAGTCTGGCGTCCGATGGCGGACTGCGTCCGTTTGAAGTGTTCCCCATCCCAGGCTGCGGCCAAAGTAAATAAAAGCAGAGCGCTCTCTCTCGACCTCCATCAAACACATCACTCCCAAACAGCTGTTACCATTTAGCTGGAGAAACCACCGACATTCCTCCCCTCAGAATGTATACGGGACATGTGAGATAGCAATCAACACACATTCTTTGACTGCGGTTACACTTGCAATTTCTTCCCCTTCCAAGTGTAAACAGACCGGGCGGCCGCGCTGACCAGGTTGGAGTTATGACCTCAGATATTGTTTTGTTGTTTCAAACATTTCTACACTGTGATTATGTCGTCTGGTTTGTTTCGATTTCATCCAAGAATCTGTGAAATTCTCTGAATGGCTGCTCACAGTTTTAGCTCAGGGACAATGTTTGCTTTACAGTACGGTTAGTACTTCTGTGTAGTTATTTTATAACAGAAAACAGCTCCTCGAGGAAAACGAGATGTTGTGATAGTACTGTATATCAGCATACTGTATATATATAGTGGCAGATATGCAGGAATGATGTTTGTATATGTAAGTTATATTGTGGTTTTATTCTCATCTTGTGTTTCTGTTACTGTCAACTTTAATAACGTTTGTTGTTTAAATGTAAAAAATAATAACCTCATTTTTTTTTCTGATTTCTGCCTCTTATGTCTATTATGTGAATGTGAAAATTTATATTGGCCAATATATTGATTTCGTTCAGCAAATTATCATCCATAATAAATAATCCAATTCTGAGGTGCTGTAACAAGCTCAGGTCAAATAAGGTCAAACCAAGTTCAGTGGCTGTAAATAGCACTGCCTGCTTTTTCCCCTGATAAATTAAAGGGCTTTAAAGACATAAATACTGGTTTTCAAATATTAAGAGGACGAGGAGCGTGAAGTCTAAATGTACTGATTAGCCTGTATTAATTGTTTGCACAAATATAAACAGCCGCACTGATATTCCAGCAGTTGGAGTTATAAAATATCAGCCTCCTGTTCGTTCTACCATCAGCAATGCATATTAATATATGTCAAGTCAAACTTTATTTGTATAGCACGTTTAAAATGTTTAAATGCTGCTGTCTTGGCCAGGTCTCTCTTGCAAAAGAGATTCTTAATCTCAATGAGTACTACCTGGTTAAATAAAGGTTAAATAAAATAAAAAAAATAAATAAAAAAAACGACCGCAGTTGACCAAAGTGCTGAACATGTACATAATAAAAATTAATACAAAGGAAGCAACAATAAGAACAGAGTAAAAACAATAAACATAATGTGCACATAACAGCAGTGAAAGAGTTGCAGCACAACAGAAAATAAATTAATTACAAATTAACTTCAATGATTGTGTAGTCTGAGTTGTTTAATATAAAAAGGTGAGCTGTTCCAGAGATTAGGGGGCGGCCATCACAAAGGCTCGTTCACCTCTGTTTTTGAGTCTAGTTCTAGGGACATCCAGGAGCCTCTGATAGGTCGACCTCAGTGCTCTAACTGGAGTATGAAGATGTAATAGTTCTGCTAGATAAGAAACCTCGAAAACAGTTTGTCCTTGAGTCCAAGTGGACGTTTGTGCCAAATTTTAAAAAAGTCCCTCAAGGAGCTCCTGTGATATCGTGTTCACTAGAATGGGATGGACGGACAACCAGGAAACGTAATGACTCGGGCCACGATTATCGCCGGCGTGGATTCATAATAAAACATTCTGCACTCAAGTTGAAGTAGAGGTTGAAGAGAAAGAAGACAGAGGGATGACTACAAAGGTCCCTAGCCTGCATTACCACAGTGTTCTTAAGTAAACTCAATTTACGGTCACAATATCAGTCATCCAAGGAGTTTTTCAACACTGCAAGTATTCTTAAAATGATCTACTTCCAAATGTATGACTTAAAAACCTTTTTTGAATTAAAAAAAAAAACCTTGTCTCTGCCGGAGAGACAAGGTTTGTTTTTTAAATCAAAAAAGGTTTTAGGAGGAAATGGCCCCTCACAGAGTCCCCACTTCCCATTCTGCTTTACCTTCCCTGGCTATTCAAATGTCAAACCAATCTCAGCCAAGCATATTGGTCTTTCAGCATCTATTGTGTGTGCATTTGCTGAACATGGGGGTAGAAAAAGTCTGAGGAAACAAAAATCCCTTTACTGGGGAGGTACGACTAAGCTGAATCCTCACTAATGCAACTTTAATGAGGAGCGCTTGGGGAGAGAGAGAGAGGATGTGTGGCCCGGCAAGCTGACGGCTGGATAGACACGCTGCTCCTACCTCCTACTACCGCTGGGCTTCGGCTGGTTACAGGCAACGAGAAAGAAAAGCTCCGAACTCTAAAACGTCGGGATGAAAGATTTGAGATCTGAGAATTTCAGAGCTGCCGAGACATATCAGGCTTAAAGCTGCTCTGATTCAAGTTTTTATATTAGCGGTTGATGAAATGAAAGATGTTTCTCATAGTGAGTAACTCATTATCGCCAACTCTCCAATATTCCTCAACTCTACTGAGCTCAGTGTTTGGGTTTTATGGTCTGCCTCTTTACTGTTTGGGTTCACTCTTCAACCTCATTTCAGCAGCTGCTGTTTTCAGTAAAAAAGCTCTGATAGACCCACTGTACACGACCTGTTCAGCAGCAGACAGCAGACAGACACAGTTAGTGACTAGCTGGTGAACATAGTGGAGCATTTAGCAGCTAAAGAGACAGATATTTCCCTCAGGAGTTGGTGACCAAAACAGGGCTAAAAGGAGAGTGAATATTGGACTTCACACTAGGCAGCGCTGATCAAATATGAATCAATATTCTGTTACTGTAATGCCTATTTCTCTCCTCAGATGTTCTCAGAAACATCTTGTAGTTACTGTTTAGCTGTAAAGTGAGAAACGTTTGTGACCCGGCAGCCGTGTTGAGATCAGTTGAGGAAATACCAAGCACCGCCCACCAGCCGGGTCACAAACTTTCTCATTTTAAAGCTAAACAGTACACTACAAGATGTTTCTGAGCACATTTGAGGAGAGAAAGAGTCATTACAGTAACAGAATATTGATTCATATTTGATCAGCGCTGCCTAGTTTGACCGTTTGATCAGAGTTCACAAGTGATTGACAGCTGCCTCCGTTGAATGAACAGCCAATAGGAACGCTCTCTCTCTGAAATGACCTGTGATTGGCCAAAGTCTCCCGTCACAAGCTAGATATTTTAAAGCCTGAAAACAGAGACATGAGGAGGAGCAGAAGTCTAGTTTTCTCTCAGAACACTTGAATTACAATATGCTGAAAGGTTATTATGGAAATTTTGCCCAATGATGCCAAAAATATTCTACCTACTGCAGGTTTTAGTGCATTTTCCAACTTTTAGGAGCTAATGATTTAAATAAAGGCTATTCAAGTATACTGGTGAGTTGATTTTCCTCCAAAAAAATTATCTGCTGAGTTACAGACATCTCTTTCCCAATGTAAGTCTATGGGAAAAAAGTATTTTTGGGCCCCATGGTATCACGTGACCGACACGGAAGTTGTAGTACCGCCGTTTGGCCACTACGAAAACTGCTTCAAAGCCTGGTGCTCTTGCTGGGGGCCTGGCTGGATGGGTGGGTTGAAAAACACAGGACTTTCACCCAGGAGACCGGTGTTCACGTCCCGTGTGAAACCAGAAGTAAACGTTGATTTATTTGTCACGTAACTTCCGGTGCTTTTTTAACCCAAACCACGATCTTTTCCTAAACCTAACCAAGTAGTTTCCTGTGAAGATGGAAATTATTTAGAAAAGACTGTACGCATGTAATGAGTGGAAATTGACACTTGTTGCTTGACATTAACGCACAAAAAAATGAGGAATAACTTTTCATAAGATATCATGTGAACCATTGTATGTGGATACGTTGCCTGACTCCAGCTGCGTACTCGACACACAGACACGAGAGTGGTATCAATCATCTCATCTCACTCTCAGAAAGAAAGCCAATATAACCATACTTTCCCATACTTTTACATTTATACTGCAATATTTTAGACTGGTGTGTGTTTATTCAGATTTCAACAATAATCAGAGAAAATAGCAAAGAAATGGAAATCTCTACGTGAATGATGGATATCAAACATCTAGAAGCTGTATTCGCAAACATCATACAGTTCCTAGAAATCACTGTGGACATTGGCTCTCTGTTGGATTATTTTTTGGAGCGCTGAAGGAAGCTTGGGTTTGTTGCTCTGCCTTCACAACACAAGCATCTGTGTGGGAAGGGAGCTTATGTGGAGTGTTGCAGTGCTTATACCACCTGATGAGACTCTACTTGTTGTATGTATAAATTACAATATATCAACTGTCTTCTAGGAAACTGCTTTTCTTGGGTTACAAGTCTAATTCCCAAATACATTAAATTAGGTGAAATACATTATAATTATTTAAAGGTACACAATATTGACGTTTGGATGTCAACAACTTTATAATTATCTTGTGAATGTAATTTGCTTTGACACGATTGAGCTGGAGCTAACAGCACTTGAACTCCGTCAGGATGGATCCGAGACGACAGAGAGCAGCTGAACAAACACTCTCTCATGTCGTAACTGAAACCCCCAAACTCATGATTCACAAGCACGGATAAAAGACTCGTGTGTGTGTGTGATTTAATGCACGCTGGACTTCTGCCAGAGACCAAACAACGGTCAACTCATTAAAAAGCAACAATATATATGACACTCACATGGTGATTTGGCTCATTTGGGTGGACTGAGCAGTGTGAGCAGCTTCAGATCAATATGCAGGTCCGGCAGTGGGCCGGGTTGTGGACACAGTTGAGCGCTCCCTGGCTGGAGGGGGGGGGGGGGTGCGTCGGCACTAGATGGCCTGAAACGGCCAAATGGCCTGTCTGTGGCCCGCAGCACATTCCCTCCCATGGTCTACTGGTCAGGGCATTGGTGTTTTACTGGGCAGGCACAGATACAGAGTGACACGCCTGCACAATGCCGCTCAGGCTCATTATGCTGGACAGCGAGGGACAGACTGACCTGGATGACAACCTGCAGGCTGGAGCGCTGCAGTAAATTCCCTCACAGTGGGACAGGACAAACACATGTTCTGTAGTAATCGACTTACTGACCATGATACCCAGTGAGGATGGACTCTGTGGGGGGAAATCAATGGAAAATGTCTATAAATCAATAAACCACAAGATAGACAGTCCCCAAAAGAGTATCGTCTGTGTTGTACGCAGGCTTGGGGAGGAACGGAGTACATGGAACAACACATTCTCACTCATCAAATACCGCCGCTTGGTCAGGAGACAGACGCACGGGGTAACCCTCTTGCATTACTTTTGGACGGACCAAGGACGGCGTGTCAATATACGCTTGTTACATGCATAGTGTCCTTTCAAAATAAACTTCTGTTTTCACAGGAAGTTAGGTTTAGGCACACAACCACTTATAGGGTCAAGAAATGGCATTTGACTAAAGACTGACGTGAAAAAATAAATCGGGGTAACTTTTAGTTTCACACGGGACACTAAAGCCTCGGCCACACAGGGAACGTCAGCAGTGCGTGGCGGCTGCGGAACCTGTTGTTTTTTATTTCAGTGTCCATGTTAACAGGTTAGAGCAGCCACGTTTGACAGTATATTGACATCATACCAGCAACATTACTACAGTTTCAATGTCTGTATCTGTAGAATATGTTATGGACATGAAAAAAAGTAAAGATTCATTTAAATTAACACTTTTTGCTTTCATTTAAAAATAAAAGCCCTAAAGCGTTTTTTTTCTGTGGACAGAATTCCTTCATTTTTTAACATGAGGCTTTTATTCTGAAACATTTGCAGGACAGTGTTGTAGAACATGCAATGACTTGCACGGCTCTATGAATGAATAAAGTTCGGGGTTTTAATTGTGGATTATTACTATTATTTTGAAATGAGCACACACTTCTTAACCTTTTTCTGTCTAAAATAAATATAAATGACATTGATAATGAAATGAAATGGCCATTATGAAAGGCAAACTCTATGTAGAAAAAAAGGGCTGACAGCAGCAGCAGAAACGCTGCCAGTGTGGACGCCACACGCGTGAGATACGCAGTAGTTCAGCGAAGCAGCCGCCGTGTGCTGCTGACGTTCCCTGTGTGGCCCGCGCGTAACACCGGTCTCCTGGTTGAATATCTTGTGTTTGGTTGACCCATCCACCACCCCTCCCTCCTGCCGAAACTTAGCGGACTGTCACGTAATTAACACTTGCTCCAACGGGTTGGTTTATTTTGGAGTTAGTTGAAAGCCCGGTTCGTCACATACTGTTGCTAAAGGGTGACTACATGAGCACTGTGTCAGCTCTAAAAGAAGGTCTCGCTCCACACATTATCATTCTGGTATAGTGGAAAAAACGCTCTGACTTGTTTGTATTTCTTTTAACCAATCCCAATCGTCTTCGGCGGCGCTAAGCGCAGGATGCAACGACGGATAGCGCCGATACCGGAAGGGGAGGAGAATGCCGCATGAGATATACGGTCAATGGTAGACCCACAGTCTAGATAGGGTAACGCCGGGAACGCACTGGACGCATTGTGGCCGCGTGGCGTCTGCGTCGCGTGGTGGCTGCGTGATTGAGGCGTCGGTCATCCACACCAGCTGCGTTTCAGCTGCGTGTTTGCTGCTGCTGCTGCTGCTGCCAGCCCTTTCTTTCTAAATAGAGTTTGCCTTTCATAATAGCCATTTCATTTCTTTATAAATATCAGTTATATTTATTTTAGACAGAGAAAGGTTAAGAAACGTGTGGTAATTTGTAAATAATAGTAATAATCCACAATTAAAACCCATACTACATCCATTCATGGAGCTCTCCAAGTCACTGCATGTTCCACAGCACTGTCTGCACATATTTTAGAATAAAAGCCTCGTGTTAACAAATGAAGGAATTCTGTCCACAGAAAAAACGCTTGAGGGCTTTTATTTTGAAATGAAAGCAGGAAGTGTTGATTTAAAAACAAGTCTTTACTTTTTTTCATCTCCATTACATTTTCTACAGATAGAGACATGTAAACTGTAGTAATCTTGCTGGTATGATGTTAATATGGAGTCAATAGATCACTCTCACTGTCTATGACATATTCTACAGATGTCTAGACATTGAAACTGTAGTAATCTTGCTGATATGATCTCAATATATTGTCAATAGATCACTTTCTCTGTCTGTTGCTGCTGTGAACCGCGCGGCTCGCGTCAAAAATAGGCGAGACCTCGAATCTCTAGAAGAGACGCAGCTGACACGCAGTAACAGGGGAACCAAGTCAGTGTCACCCAATTAACTGACCAAATTGCTTAAGGATTATCAAGATATGAGTTGCAAATGCAACATCCACTTTACTTTCTGAGCAGAGTTTTCAACAAACCTGAACAATGAATCAAGACTGGACGAGGCTCTTGAATTGTCACTCTAAATGCTACTCTCCCAAAATAGATGCTGAGTCACATGGGACCTCTGTGCTTGGTGTAATTTAGCAAGTTATGGACAGAAGATCTCATCATTTCCACCTGAAGTCGTATTTGAAACGCATGAATGCATGAGCAGAAAAAGAAGATTAAGAGTTTCTTTGATAAACAGAGTTCAGTTACAGCTCCATCAGATGAATAATCACCGGGTTTGTTTTTGATGAAAAAGGGGCACCAGGCTGTTGCTCCAACCAGGGTTAATGGACGGGCAAGTCGAAATCCCTGCGTTGGCTGGATGATTTTATGGTGTGTTTAAGGCTATCCCTGGGTAATGCAACCCTGGCACCGGGGCCTCATGTAGGAATCCGGGGATCTGGACACAGCTGATATGAATCAACGACGCATCAGACGGGACTGCCGAGATCAAACCTCACTTCTCAGAATCAGACCGAGGAATATTTCTGAGAGCTGGGCATCATGCGACATGCTCCGCTTGTCTCCAGCTTGCTCCGTCTTGCACGGTTGAGTTCGGAATGTAGTATTTCTTCATGTTGGGTTGATGAATGGGAATAACAGTGATTTCAGCCTCAGAGTGATTACAGCTCTGGGTCCACCACAAGCCTGCTGGATCTCAGGAAGATGGAGCAACCGTAAGGCCTGACTGTAAGAGAGAGACTGCAGGACAGAGATGGGAGACAAACGCATAGAATATCTTTATCAACAGCACTGATGTCTATCACTGACTGTACCACGTCCAAACGTACGGCAATGCTACGATAGTCCACAAAACCGAAGCAGAAAGCTAGCAATGAAAACAAAAGCATGTCGGGGTCACAAGTAGATATTGCTTCTTTTGAAGAGGTTGGGAAGCACTGCTGTAAATTCTCACAAAGTG
Source organism: Sebastolobus alascanus (assembly GCA_916701645.2). Classification (NCBI taxonomy): domain Eukaryota; kingdom Metazoa; phylum Chordata; class Actinopteri; order Perciformes; family Sebastidae; genus Sebastolobus; species Sebastolobus alascanus. Next base: position 927,361 of record CAKAOJ020000095.1, on the reverse strand, counting down.
GCCATGGTATATTTGAAATAGGCTATTATTAGAGACAGGTCTCTAATGAGTCTGGTGTTCCAATCACTTTTCCTCTAGTGCCCCCAGCAGTTAGGTCTACTTGTCCATTGAAAATACCTCAACATCTACTTGATGGATTGGCTCAAAGTGTTGTACGGTTACGGTTCCCAAATGGCTTTGTTTTTAAGCCTATAGTAAGGGCCCGAGCACCAGCCAGCGGTCAGCCAGCGGGCCGGCCACTATTCTGTCTTTCAGAGGATGTTGCGAGCTGAATCCATCGGTACCAACCATGTTATGCTAGCTTGTTGGGAAGATCGCTAAATAATGCTACAAAGTTAGCCGAAATGTTGGCAAGGAAAAACTGGCATGGCAATTTTCAAAGGGGTCCCTTGACCTCTGACCTCAAGATATGTGAATGAAAATGGGTTCTATGGGTTCCCACGAGTCTCCCCTTTACAGACATGCCCACTTAATGATAATCACATGCAGTTTTATTTCATGCAGTATAAATGTGTTATTTTCGCCTATTCTAAAATGGTGTATTTGAATATTTCTGCATACTGGGGTCCCTAAACAGTCTTGGAATTACGTAAATTGGGTATGACTGTAAAGCTGAGACTCTTGTGGATCCAATGAACCCAACTGTATTCATGTGTGATGGTGTTAGTCCCCACTTCTATGTGACATTTACTGCTGATGTTCTGCTGTATCTCCCCCTAAACATCCCTTGTTCCCCACTAAAAAAAGACAAAAAGGGGTCTATTGTGTCTTAGGTTAACTGCTCCTAGCAACCACCACAACAGCTTGTGTTACCTGAAAATGATGTGGGGGGGCATATACATTACTCGCTACTGATAGATAATATCGTTGAACCTTGCTGGTACGTACAAAATAAATCTAACCTGAAATTTAAAAAAAATGAACTGATACATTTTTGGGGGTTCCTTACACCAAGATATAACTCAGATATTATTTCTGCATCTTATTAAACACACTTACAGTATGGTTGGGGACAGTGTGAGACAACACCTGGGTGGAGAGTGTACTTCACATTGTGTTGTTGCCATCCTAACCTGATATTTGTGTCAAAGAAAGAGACAATGCAGTGCATTTAGCTGAGCCAATCTTTTCCATTTCATTTTAAGTGTCCTTCTGGGTTTTCTCTCAAGGTACTGAAGGTGCAGTTCTGTTCTACTGTGTAATTTGGCTGAGTATTGTGTGGGCCATGTGAAAGCTTGATGGGATGTGGTGGGAGGAGGCTATAGAGCAATAAATTAACTCCCAGCCACCCAGGAGCATCCTTTGTGCTCTCGTCTCCAAGGACACCTGACTTATATTTGGCAAACAAATAGTCATCTCACACAATAATGGGAAATAAATGAAGTTCCTGATGAGAGAAAAAAAGATTTCCCTTTTGAGGACACAGAAATACAAAAAGAGTTGGAGAATGAATGGCAGCTTTGTGTTCTGTTGAGGACATGCTGAACCCCCTCGGCGTTAAAGAGTAAGCCACTCTTTAAGAAAAGTGACAGAAAATGCTAAAATGATTACCGTGCACATTCAATTTGCGTGTTTTCAAACTGATTTGGTTGTCATACTGCTGGGACTTCGGCAATTTGTGCCCATCACAACGCTAATTAATATCCAAGTTTAACACAAACTGTAGGAGCGACACAATGCTGGAGACTGACCAGCATCAATAAAAGAGGCTATCATCTCAGTTATGGTTTGTTTACAGTATTTATCATAATGTCACAAAAGATTTATTAAGCTTCATATGCTAGCTCTTTTAAAAATGGTATACCACAGAAAAACAGGAAATGGGTGATCAACACGGTTTGAGCCAGAATTATCTGCTACAAAATCCTATTTAATTTATATTAGACACATTATATTAGATATATACCACATTTTTGTTACTGAATACACTAAAGAAATGAGAATTTCGAAGAATTTATAAATCATATGGATGAAAAATAGTGTGAAAAAGAACCCCCCTCTTTCATCAGGACTTGAACTGGACTGGAAATATACATCCATAACTACAAAACCAAACTAATTTACTGTAGCTCACAGCTCAGCCTGGTTTTCAAAAAATTACGTTCCCATACAACGAAACTGCTCAATTACTAGGGCTGTCAATCGATTCAAATATTTAATCGCACATTTTTTATCTGTTCAAAATGTACCTTAAAGGGAGATTTGTCAAGTATTTAATACTCTTATCAACATGGGAGTGGACAAATATGCTTCTTTATGTAAATGTATGTATATATTTATTATTGGAAATCAATTAACAACACAAAACAATGACAGATATTGTCCAGAAACCCTCACAGGTACTGCATTTAGCATAAAACAATATGTTCAAATCATAACATGGCAAACTGCAGCCCAACAGGCAACAACAGCTGTCAGTGTGTCAGTGTGCTGACTTGACTATGACTTGCCCCAAACTGCATGTGATTATCATAAAGTGGGCATGTCTGTAAAGGGGAGACTCGTGGGTACCCATAGAACCCATTTACATTCACATATCTGGAGGTCAGAGGTCAAGGGACCGCTTTGAAAATGGCCATGACAGTTTTTCCTTGCCAAAATTTAGCGCAAGTTTGGAGCGTTATTTAACCTCCTACGCGACTAGCTAGTATGACATGGCTGGTACTGATAGATTCATTAGGTTGATCAATTTCTTTAATGTGTTAAAAAAATTAGTTGCGTGTTATCATCGCGTTAACTTTGACAGCCCTAGTTAAGATCTGAACACAACGCGAGCCAGGCTACCTCCAGATGTGGTCAGGCAGATCCGATCACATTCCAATCACGACTCGTATACACGTTGTATTAACATGCGTTTATTCCTTGTCCGGATACAGATCGCATTTTAATACCAGGTGTAAATGAGGTGAAAGAAATAAAGGCATCAGAACGTTCACTGTGATGAGTTACCTACAATATCAAGTCTTTTCAAGATCATACTGAACTGGCATGAGCCGATACCATAGACCGTATATAAGAAGTGGACGTAGTCACCGTGACGTCACCCACTGGTTTGTGGACTGCTGTTTTGAAGCCTTGAGTTCGGCATTTTGGCCGTTGCCAACTTGGTGAAGTGACACAAGAGGGTGGAGCTAAGTACAACCGAACGCTGAATAAGACGTTTTTAGTCGACCAAATAGATTATAATTAACTTTCATGAACTGAAAACACACTGTGAAAGAGTTACAGTTCTAAGACGAAAACACGGACAACTCCCAGACCGGACAACGCCGTGGTAGCAACCTGTCAATCACAAGGTAGCCCCGCCCTAAAGCATCCCCTGCTTTATGGTCTATCTGACTCTAAATGGGAGCATAATTTACTAAATGAACATCATGCTGTATTGAAGAAGACTTGAAACTAGTGATTGAGACCATAAACTCATGTTTACAATGTTTACTGAGGTAATAAATCAAGTGAGAAGTAGGATCATTTTCTCATAGACTTCTATACAACCAGACTTCTTTTAGCAACCAGAGGAGTCGCCCCCTGCTGGTTATTAGAGAGAATGCAGGTTTAAGGCACTTCAGCATTGACTTCACTTTTCAGGAGGCAAGTTAACACCTGGCCAACCAGTGGCTGTCTAGAGGGAAAATGGTCTCCAGTGATGTAAAATATACATGACTTCAAGTGAATTGGTTAAAAACATGCAAAAGCACTTCCTCTTCTCTGTATCATTTTGTATGACACGATCACAGACCACCCAGGCTGGTAAACATGCTGCTGCAGTGTGCTTCGTAACGCTGTTAGACTAATGGTGTCAAACACATAAAAGGGGGAGCTGAAGGGAAAAGTGGGGGTTTGGGGGGGGGCACACGCTGCTCAGCTGTCCAACACAAACCAACAAAGACAATGTAAACATTTGGCTCCAGCAATAATGACATTAATGTAGGCTTTCTAAAGTTACAGACCGGCTTGGAACAATGGTAACGTCTGCCTGTGAAGAAGCTTATTATCTGTTACCCCCCCAAACCCCTTACACACACATGTGCGCACACACACACACACACACACACACACACACACACACACACACACACACACACACACACACACACACCTCTGTTTGACCCATGCTAATGTATGGCATGTCTGGCCAGGCTGAGAGAGGAGGTTGAGGAGTGCTAGTAGCCACAGATTGGATACATCCCAAGTTCTTTATTTGATTGTTCCTCACTCCTGGAAACCGAGGAAGTGAGGAGAGATCCCCAGAAGAGCCCTGGGCTTGGATACACGAAGCCAGCCTTCACAGAAGTCCTTTACCAGATTAACACACAGCGCTTTATTGGAAATATGTTAATGATCGGACTATGCAGCTGCTCTGAAACGGCATCACAGCATCACTGCAGTTTTATAACAGGACAAATAACAGATTAAACTCAAGCGTATTAGACTGACCATTGACATCTTACATTTGATTTGTTTTCATCTAAATTAACAAAAGAACCATTGATAACTATGTTTATTTTTTGCTGACTTTATCGGAAATCTATAAATTCAATGACATGTTACAGAGGCCATAGTTGAAGGTGTTGTTGTTCTGAACTATTTGGACAGTACGTATACTATGGGCTAAATACAAACCTCAAAACTAGGGCTGTCAAAGTTAATGCGATAATAACACGTTAATTTCTTTAACGCATTAACGTAACTTGCGGTTGTTAGGTTGTAGCGAGCTCGATTTTAAAGATAGTAAAGATACTGGTATCATATAAAACTAGAAAACCTAATGAATCTATCGGTACCAACCATGTCATACTAACTTGTCGGGAAGGAGGCTAAATAATGCTATGAAGTTACGCTAAATTTTGGCAAGGAAAAACTGTCATGGCCATTTTCAAAGCGGTCCCTTGACCTCTGACCTCCAGATATGTGAATGTAAATGGGTTCTATGGGTACCCACGAGTCTCCCCTTTACAGACATGCCCACTTTATGATAATCACATGCAGTTTGGGGCAAGTCATAGTCAAGTCAGCACACTGACACACTGACAGCTGTTGTTGCCTGTTGGGCTGAGGATTAAATACTTGACAAATCTCCCTTTTAGGTAAATTTTGAACAGATAAAAAAACGTGATTAATTTGCGATGAAATATGTTAATCAATTGACAGCTCTACTCAAAACATCAAAAGTTGCTACCGAGCTGTTAAAGCCGACTGAGAGCTGATCCAGCTGTACGGTGCTACAAGTCAGAGGAAAGGACATTTCATTTCTCTAAGAATGTTTTTCCTTGAATTCTTTTGTCCTTGCATTTTTAACAGGAGGGACTAAGATGCACGTGAGTGAATATGGATGCAATTAAGAGATTGGGATGTACCCGTAGTTTCACTGACGCAACAATACAACCTTCCCCATCACCCACAAACACACATTTACTGTTTACTGTGGGTCAAGTTCACATTATTTTCATTTGAAAGGACGAGCAGCTTGTTTTGCCTGCTGGTATTTTAGCATGTACGTGTGTGTGTGCAGGCTCATGTGGTGGCTCAGGTAACGCATCAGACAGACATGAGCTTGTGTATGGAAGGTTGGGAGTTTACGCTTGAGAGAGGGACATAATGCTGATGATGAAGTGGAGGCTTTAAAAAGAGTGAGAGGAGGCTGCTGGCTCTGCTAGCTGTGGCTCGCTGACAGCCCGGGCTTACGCTGCAAAACCGTACAGAGTCGCTGACTCTCTGCTCGATACACTGACCGTCTGACAGACAGAGAGAGAGGTTGAGGGAGAGGGCTGGGGTCTTCTGAACAGGCATTAAAGGGATAGTTCGGGTGTTTTGAAGTGGGGTTGTATGAGGTATTTATCCATAGTCAGTGTATTACCTACAAAATATTCTAAAAATAGCTAAAGATATATGATTTTTTTAGGTGTCTAAAATCCGTTTTGCTGCTGCCGCCGTCCACAGCAGTACATCGCTTTGCTCCCGTGCTGGTACTCCTGTCTGTTTCTCCAAACTGGGGGCGTGCTGACCATCATCTACTGTAAGTAATACACTAACTATGGATAAGTACCACATACAACCCCACTTCAAACCACCCAAACTATCCCTTTATGGTCTGTCTAAGGGTTGCTATGTTGCGCTCTTTCAGCATTTCCGCTGCATGGAACCGTTTTCCATAGTACCTGGTACTTTTTCTGGTACCACCTCGGTCGAGGTTTCAAGTGAGCTGTGACATGGAGAGCTCCATGAATGAATAAAGTACGGGGTGAATAAAGCCCTCAAGCGTTTTTCCTGTGGACAGAATTCCTTCATTTGTTAACGCGAGGCTTTTATTCTGAAATATGTGCAGGACAGTGTTGGGAACATGCAGTGAGTTGGAGAGCTCCATGAATGAATATAGTACGGGGTTTTAATTGTGGTTTATTACCATTATTTACAAATTACCACACGTTTCATAACATTTCTCTGTCTAAAATAAATATAAATGATATTGATAATGAAATGAAAAGGCCATTATGAAAGGAAAACTCTATGTAGAAAGAAAGGGCTGACAGCAGCAGCAACAGCAGAAACGCAGCTGGTGTGAACACCTGACGCGTGAATCACGCAGCCGCCGTGCGACGCAACCCAGATTTTTTTAAAATGGCAGCCCGCAAAACCACACCGTGATCACTTGACGAAGTACAGATGTTCCTCTGTTTGGTCGCCGATCAAAAGGATCCAGCGAGAGAACACACTGTGTTTGTGTCGTGTTGAAGATCATATCATGCAGTTTCACACGCCGTTGCTAAAATGCCGATCAGCTAGGGCCTTTATCTCATCTGGTAGAGCATGTATCCCATGTAGGATGAGTCCTTGGCAGCGTCCAGGGTTAGATCCCCCCCAAGCTGGTACCAAAAGCAGGTTGAGTCGAGCCGTACCATGCAGGTAAAATTCGGCATATGTGAGCATGTTTTTTTGCAGGGTTCATACAGTACAGTGCTCGTTACAGACTCTAAAAAGTATCATGTACATAATAATAATCAATCATTTCAGTCTGTAACTTCACACATGTTCCCTCTGTGGAGGTAAAAGCTGAAACTCTGTTGGACATATAGAAAAGATAGTGGAGTAGCTGTTGAGAGTTGTGTGGAAGGATGCCATGTATTTAAATCAAGTACAGATCTTACAGACGCCTCGACTAGAAAGTTGTGACCATGCTGAGCTTATGCTGCTGGTTTTAATGTGTGAAAACACAAACATGGTGTGAAGCTCATCTCTGCCGTCACTCTGGCGCTGGTTTGAACAGACTCTACTGGCTCTGTCAACCAGAAGAGGTGCAACTAGACACACCAGTCAGCGTTTCCCAATAGTGAACAGTATGGAGAGTATTTTACTCCAGCATACAAATGCTGGAGTAAAATACCAGCATTTGTATGCTGGCATTTGTAATTGATGTCGGAAATATCGACATCAATTATAAAAACAACACATATACCAGCTTTGACAGTAACAACAGTCTTGCATTGCTGCAAAGAGGAAGTTGCTGCTTTACCTCCTCTCCCCCTCAGGCTTGTTTCACTTCTTCTTCCACAGTACCTTCTCTCTTTTACATGGCACAAAGCAACAGCCATGTGTACTCCAAAGTAAACAAGTAGATCTGCAAGAATCACCAATTGGTCTCCACCATCCTTTCCCGACCCTACATGGGGTCAGGACCCTGGGTGGGGTCGCCTGATATGCAATTGAGGTCACAAGAAAGTTGCTAAAAAATAGAAATAGATTTCAAGAAGTTCAATTAAATTGAATTCATTTTAAAAAGTTGAATCTTAATTTAATCTCCTACAAAATTACGTTTCGAGGGAAACGGCCACAGTTTTAAACACGTGGTTCACGTTGTAAACTGAAACGAAACAAAACAAAAAACACTACTTCCTTACGTTTAGGCAGCAAAACTACTGGTTAGGTTTAGTAAAAAACATCATGGTGTGGCTTAAAATAAAGTTTCACACAGGAAACAAACAGCGGTCAGGTGTTCAAGTCCTGTGTTTGTTGGACCCATCCTCCTCCCACCCGCCCGTAGTGGACTTTCTCGCTTGTCATACCACGCAACTTTCAATAATGTTAATAGTCGCTCGATATACTACGTCACCTTCTCTGTGCATCGCTCCTTGTACTAGGTCACTTGCTGCGGCCTTCCTCAGACTATCATTACATGATGATTATTATCATTAGACAAAACGTAATCCGTTTCCCTCCAAACGTAATTGAGAATGCAGTTTAGTTGTATGAGATATCATTTTTAGGAGACAGGGCTGTTTAAATTAAAATCATAAAACATGTTAAAAATATACCTTCAATTATGTTGCATGACCTTGACCTTGAAAACATCATTTAGCACAGTTCAGAAAATGTGTGTAACCAGGAGCGAGATATTTGCTTCTGGATATGACGTCCAATGAGGTTGCTGTGCTATAAAACCACCTCCATCTAGGTGACCATCCCCACCTACAGAGTACTGCTAAACCTACCTTGCTGTCCGCCACTGTGATTTCCGACTCATTAATAGCACCGCCGCGCTACGTATCTCTCTTCTACTGCTCGCCCTCTCAGCTCGCTCGCACGATCTCTCTCTCTTTTTCTCTCTGTCTGGAAGCCGACAGCAGAGCCTAACTTTACTTTTAATGTTATCACACAAAGAGAATTGCTCTCCCCTCGTCCTAAAAATCCCTGCAAACTCCACCCAAAAGTTCTGGTACTTTCAGAAAGTACTACCCTCTAACCAGGGCCTTTTTTGGGGGGATAAAAAGGCCCTGGAAGATGTCCCCTGAACTTAATTTAGTCTCTGGTCCCTGCAATCGAAACGCAGTGAGTTTCTCAAAAGGTTCTTAGTCCCGTGGTGAAGTTCCTGCGGTGGAAACGGGGCTTTTCGTATATTTATTAGGTGTCTTTTTTTCCAGAAATAATTACTTGATTACTGTTTGACATGTTCTATCATTTCAACTTGTATATTAACGTTAACTTGTTTACAGCAATCAGCTGTGAATCGGTGGTGGACATGGGTCCAGGTTCCAGCTTCCAAATAACAGACGGGTCTAGTTTGGTTCCGGATGATACATTTCCGGGTCTTTTTGGGTTTAGGTGGACCCTTGAAGACCTATAACTTGATAATGTCATTTGAAACCAAATGGCCAGTTTTCTATGAAATTTGGACATTCATTGTCGCCGGGGGAATTAACCCTAATAACCAAGGTGAGCCTAAGACCGTTCCCCTACCACCAAAAATCAGGTCAAAATATAAAGTTGCACACAAGATGTCTCATAATGTCACAATTTGCCGAATACATTCATACTCCCAAGGGGGTAGAACCTTGATAATAATGACCACATGACCTCTCATTGGATGTAATGAACTTTGCAGCCTCTAGGGGACACCAGCAACACATTTAGTCTAATTACTGTCATTTATTGTTTGCATGTCTGGATTACAGAAGTTTGTAGACTCAGTACCAGCAATGCTGAATGCCTTGATTGTTTTCATTTAACCCAGGGGTCAGCAACCTTTACTATCAAAAGAGCCATTTTAGGCAAAAAAAAGAAAATCTGTCTGGAGCCGCAAAACATTTGATCATTGTGATGAAGGTAACACAGTTTATAGTCTAAGTATATAGTATATAAGTCTAATGCAGTGAGGGACAAAGGGCAAATGTACGATGGAGTATTAGGGTCACATTGAGAAAAAAAAAAAGAGATTTCCAGAATAAAGTCATAATATTACGAGAAAAAAGTCGTAATGTTACGAAAATAAAGTCATAACTTTACGAGGAAAAAGTCGTAATATTACTAGAATAAAGTCATAACTTTACGAGAAAAAAAGTCGTAATATTACGAGAATAAAGTCATAACTTTACGAGAAAAAAGTCGTAATATTACGAGAATAAAGTCATAACTTTACGAGAAAAAAAGTCGTAATATAACGAGAATAAAGTCATAAATTTACGAGAAAAAAGTCGTAATATTACGAGAATAAAGTCATCACTTTACGAGAAAAAAGTCGTAATGTTACGAGAATAAAGTCATAACTTTACGAGAAAAAAGTCGTAATATTACGAGAATAAAGTCATAACTTCACGAGAAAAAAAATCGTAATATTACGAGAATAAAGTCATATCTTCACGAGAAAAAAGTCGTAATATTACGAGACTAAAGTCATAACTTAACGAGAAAAAAAGTCGTAATATTACGAGAATAAAGTCATAACTTTACGAGAAAAAAGTCGTAATATTACGAAAATAAAGTCATAATTTTACGAGAAAAAAAGTCGTGATATTACGAGAATAAAGTCATAACTTTACGAGAAAAAAAAGTCGTAATATTACGAGAATAAAGTCAACTTTACGAGAAAGAAAGTCGTAATATAACGAGAATAAAGTCATCACTTGAAGAGAAAAAAGTCGTAATATTACGAAAAAAAAGTCATAACTTTATGAGAAAAAAAGTCGTAATATTACGAGAATAAATTAATAACTTTATGAGGAAAAATCGTAATATAACGAGAATAAAGTCACAACTTTACGAGAAAAAAAAGTCGTAATATTACGAGAATAAAGTCATAACTTTACGAGAAAAAAATCGTAATATTACGAGAATAAAGTCATAACTTTACGAGAAAAAAAGTCGTCATATTACGAAAATAAAGTCATAACTTTACGAGAAAAAAGTCGTAATATAACAAGAATAAAGTCATAACTTTACGAGAAAGAAAGTCGTCATATTACGAAAATAAAGTCATAACTTTACGAGAAAAAAAGTCGTAATATAACAAGAATAAAGTCATAACTCTACGAGAAAAAAAGGCGTAATATTACGAAAATAAGACGTAAAATTACTACTTTATAATATTATGACTTTATTCTCGTAATACTACGACTTTTTTTCTCGTAAACCTATGACTTTATTCTCATAAAATTATGACTTTATTCTCGAAATCTCAGATTTATATTTTTTCCTCAATGTGGCCCTAATACTCCGTCGTACCGTCCTACAATAGACCTACAACAATGATAAATAAAAATGAAAATGTAAACAAAAAAACAGTTATTCATTTCCATTTTTAAAAATCAACAGGGAGCAACTGGAGAGGGGCTAAAGAGCCGTATGTGGCTCCGGAGCCGCAGGTTGCTGACTCCTGAATTAACCGAAAGGAGACTGGAGTATTTAATATGAAGGAAAAATGACACTGCATCAGGCACTCTGTGGAATGTTTGTTCTTCCGCTGCTTACTTTGAATAATTCAGCTGCATTTACAAACGGGCCATGTTTCTCGGTCGCAGCGGGATATTTGCCCTTAAATGAGTCAGGACGTTATTGTGGCATTGCACAAAAGACCTCCTGCTGAGAGCTGCAGCCATTAGATGAACCACACAACATCATTATTCAAGGCATAAAAATCATGTTCTTTATGCCGGGGCATAATTTGAAGAATCTTAAGACCCCTATTAAACTGCTGGATGCTTCCACAGTGAAACACTCCCCATTGTGGTGAGGAGGGTCCTGATGTTAGTCGACATTCCAGATCTTGAGCTGTCTGAGGGTGATGGGAGAAGCCCCGAGGGCCTGGTTGAAGCAGAGGACAGTGCGTGAGATTTCACCCCATTCCCAGCTCACAGACCTTGCCTCTGATATTTGGACAAAGAGCAGATCTGATGTTAGACAGACAGCCAGTGTGCTAAAGACAAGTACAACTTCAGCTAGTTAGACTGAGCATTGTCATGTGGGGTTCAGAGAGTTTAGGGATCTCTCAGGAGATCCCAGGAGATCAGGAAAAGTTTATTACACTGTTTTTTTGTTTTTTTCAGAGTGCATTAGTCTAAGGCCGGTGTAGAGTTCAGCTGCCCAACCCGAACCCAACAGGTCCCAACAAAGTTTCAGGTTTTAGGTGAAGTCTGGGTCTCATGGGGAAATCTCTGCCACTCGTCTGCGTCCATATGTGTCATGTGTTGCTGCACGAGTAGATACACGATGCCCAGTGGTAAGAGCAGAAGAGACAAGCTAACGGTCATAAATGGATGGAATAAAGCAAGGAGATAGCTTCGGGTCTCAAATATAGGATAAGGGTCTCAGTTTCAGGCCTGCGCAGAAGTCTGGCTACATGTACCTGATGAACTGAGTGTAAACACTAGGAGGTAATTCAGTTCAGACTTTATAAATCTGATGTCCAATGTGATTGATTACTTTACTTAAACCTGCATTAATTGATTTTTTTTGGCCACTTTTTTTGGCAAGAAGCTGTAAACACAACACTGACATTGTTTTTAGTAAACTTATTTTGTTTTTACATCAAGCAGACACAGCAATATTATTATTCATTTGGAGTCGTGTTTGTGTCCATCTGACAATTGACCCTTTGCTAAGTCCCGCCCCTGCCACACAGACTGGCCAAAGTGGGATAATTTTGTTTTGTATTAGATAATGAAAGCTATACGGAGTCATAACTAAACATTAACTAAGCTTAAAATGAAATACATTGACTTTTCCTTTTATGTTCCTGTATATGTTTGTCCTCAATTGAGTTGTCAAGACGTGGGGTTCAAATTATTTGAGAAAAAAACAAAACATAAAGCTTAATGTTACAAAGTGCCTGCTGGCATGCAAATAAAATGAATTATAACTCACTATTTTGAATTGTTGACATGATGACTTGCACAGAAATAGTGTTTTGGGAGATACTTGTATAAATACTAACAAGTAAAATCAACTGTAATAATACACTCCCGAATCAACACTTGTTTTGATCCTACTGTGATATTTTCACAAAGCAGAATGATTCGGATACTTGAACCGTGACCACTACAGGCTTTTGTTTGTGGAATAGTTGCCATGGAGATGACACACTTCAGCTTCATGATACTAGGTGAATAAACAGTGACAGGCATTTTGGGGTATCGGTAATGAAGTGGATTTCAATTTCGCAGGTAAAACAAGTGGTAATACAAATAAACAACATCAGTCACTTTGAGCCATTTAATGGCTCCAGGGTTCAGTGCACTTCTGATGCAAAATTGCCCCGTGCTGGGACGTTGATCCCTTGAATCTGGGAGTTATTAGTCGGTGGATATCGGTGGTGGATTAACTGAGAGGGCAGAGCAGCTAAAGAATTAACGGCTAAAGGTTTATTGATATCAGTCAAAGCTAGAAAAGCTGTCACTCTGATCTGCTCCAGAAATTGATCCTGAGCAGCAGATTTACAATGGACGGTGCTGGTGGAAAGCAGTTCTGCTGTTAAACGTGTGTCAGGATCTGAACTACCCTGGGGACCCGGATCCTCAGGGACCCCAAAGGACCCAGATTCAGTTGGTTTGGGGTAATTTTATTAACTGCATTATTGTGCACGAGCCAAATATCAAATGAAACAAGACCTTGTGGTTAAATTGTTGTACAAATAGTCAGCGGTCACGTCTATAATGTTAAATCCAGCGGTACATGTCCACCAGGTCCGGCGAGGACACTAGGGGACGCGCTGCTCCACTCAACTGGCCGTTCAAGAGTTGACGTACCCTATCGTTGAATGCACCTGATTGGTCCGTTGTCTGCTCGCCGTTTCAAACAGGAAACAACATGGCGGCCTGCTCGTAAACTTTCTGTTACTCCGTCTAAACAATCCACCAAAATCTACCTCTGAAAACATTTTAAATGAGAACCAGGCGATGCCACTGCTGAATCTGGTGTCATTTTAGAACTAGATTGCCTAGTTTGGCAAATAGTTTCGTGAGTCGGACGCGTAGCGCTGGACGGGTTCGTTTGCGTAAAGGATTGTTCCCCGCCTTTTCATTTTGAAAGAGCAACTGCCAATGAGGAAACTCCAACATTCGGCCCACCAATCGTGTAACTTCATCACTCAGTCACTCAGTCTCAAACAGGAAACATCATGGCGGCCTTGCGTTTGTAGGTCTGGCCCATGGATGTGTTAAGATTGGATGGATGTATTAACTGGATCCAGCGTTGGAGGCGGGGCTTCGTTCATTCCTATGAAAGTGTCTCAGTGGTGCATGAAGCCTAAATGGCTCGACTTCCGTCTGGAAAAATACCCGGATCTTGGGCACATGGAACATGCGCAGCAGCGTCCGCTCGGTCACACAATGGCACACAATGGCATCACGTGACAACACGGAAGTTGTAGTACCGCCGTTTGGCCACTACGAAAGTTGGGTCAACGACCAGCGCTCTTCCTCGAGGCTTGGGCTGGCCCTGTGCGGTCCAGCAAAAGATCAGGGCCTGTATTACTGAGCCTGTGTCAGAATTTACAGGAAGAATATTCTTAAATAAAGTCGTGTTTAATAAAATGAAGACAAACAGGAAATTTTTTGCCACAATGGGTTAATCTAGCCATGACTTTAAAGAGACATTATTCAATAATTTGCTGCTTATATCGTTACTTTTGATCTGCATTGTATGAAATCAATGTTTTTTTAATCCAAATACTCCTAATGACGCTAACTAAGAGTCTAACTATCTGTTTGGAAGGCATAAAGTTGTGACATTTTAGTACCTGGTTTCTGCAGATTGCTATACACTACAGTTACCTGCTCCTCTCTATTGAATTATCCACTGAGTGTGAAATCTCATCAGTCAGAGCAGTTCTGACCAGTGGAGGAGGAGGATGCTGGCGCTTTAATGTGTGCAAAGTAATGCACATGTGTTAATTGATACTTCACTGCTATGTTCAATGCATGTTGAACAGATTTAGGTGGATCTATTTGAGATAATATATTTAGCTATTTCATATGAATAGCTTATTAACATCTTTGTAGCTATTAAAGGAGATTGTGTGGTCTTAGAGATGAAACATCTCTCATCAGTATTTGAAGTATTCTGCTGAGCAGCTACGCCGTTCTAATGCACACCACAATGTGAGGAAGCTGTTTCAGACAGTAAAAGGCAGCAGTCGGGGCTATGACACACTGTTGGTTGGTTGTCAGGTCACATGGCCTCGGTGCTGACCAGCTGTGTGCTTGCAGCTGCATCTCAGCTATGAAGGCATTCATTTAGTCAGAAACTACAGTTAATTGAGGTTTAATGGACGGTAGGATCCAAGATAGAATCTACTGAGGGGAAAAAGAGCTCAGATTACAGTCGTAAACTACTGAGTTGTTGCTTCAAAGTGGATGATAAAAACATGGACTCTTGTTTTAAAAGGAAATTACACCCAATAGACCGAGGACAGGACAACCAGTCTTTGGCACCAGATAGCCAAATTCCTGTCATGTAGATGTACAGTCTGAATGCTCTGTTGACCAGAGAGCATTTCACAATAAAATACCGCCTTGAAAGTTTACGATACTGACTGTTTCTTTTTGGCATCTAAGGCACTTTGTCTAAAGTGCGAGGTCCACCCAGAAACTTTTTACAGTGGGAAAGTTGTTGTTTTTTGTTAGCTAAACCATGCTAGTCAGCTTAGCCACCTTATATCGCTCATACGACAAACCAGAGCTGCAAGATGCTATGATGCCATTTAGATCTACTGTCAGGGATACGGCTGAAACAATTCCTCGAGTAGCTTGATTACCAAAAATCACCGTTTAATCCATATAACTATATACAGCGCGCTGTGTTTCATACAGAGGATTATTACGTTCACACAATGCGCTGATGGGGCCCTCCCTGGACTGGACGCCTTCGAGACAAGCTAAAGAAAACAACAGAAAGTGTCCAAAGTTTGGGATCATTTCAAGCTGAAATTAATCGTGAAAACTGCACAGTGTGTCTGTTGCAAAACTGAACTAGCCCACCACTATAGCACGACGTCAATGCTTGATCATCTCCGCAGAAAGCATCCAGTCTATGCACGTTAGCATTTAACGTAAATCGATACAATTCCTAGTTGAGATGAAGGCTTGTAAAGAATGTTAATTATGGCTATATGTAATAGCTAGTTATGAATCAATATGGTGGCTAATTATGATGAACATGATCTAAGTTAGCTAAGTTTTGCCACAAAATGCCACAAAGCCTTCCGAGAACACAGTAAAGGCTTTAACGTTAAACTTGAGCTGTAGTTGGTTGAAACTTGTAGTTCTTAAAGGGTCAATGTTTATGTATTTTTAGTATTATTTTAATGAATGCCTTAATTTCAGGTTGCATGTAAACCTTTTTTAAAGTAATCATTTGTCATCCAATCACTTGATTAATCGATGGAGTAATAGGTAGAATACCCGATTACTAAATGAATTGATAGCTGCAGTCCTAGTCTGGGACCATCATGGTTTCACAGTGAGTTAAAGCGACACTGGACAAGGACTGGTGACAAAAACTGTGTGCTGACATTGTTAAACTTTTGGGTGTCATCACCCAATACACATCATTCAGCCTGACGGTTGGACGTTTCGGGCTAAGCAATCTACTTTATAGTTAAGAATTTAAAAATCTGACAAAATCTTGACACAACAGTGTTTTCTTCCCCGTATGCCAACAGTGGAGCACCATTTTCGCCCATTTTTAGCGTTTTATAGGACGTGTACTTTAACAAACTCCTCCTACAATTTTTTTCAGAGCGACTTGAAATTTGGTCAGGACCATCTTAAGACCTTAAGGATGAAAAGTTATTCAAATGGTGAGTTTTCATGAACGACCTGACCGTGGCGTGGCGGCCATTTTGGGCCATTCGCCATGAAACAGGTAGTTGTTGTAACTCCACTGAACATAGTCCGATAGCCATGATAAGAGTCCAGTCCTGATGTCATTCAAATGCAAATATATACTCATAGCCCCGCCCCAAGACGTTAGCCACGCCCCCTTTCATAACTCATGAACCGTTTGTCGTAGTCTTGTGAGAGGTGTGATATCACAAAACAGAAAGTGCCTGTTTTATTGGTCAAGGTTAACCCCGCCCCCTACACATTAGCCCCGCCCCCTTGACTAACTAATGAAGCGTTTGTCGTAGACTCTTGTGAGAGGTGTCATATCACTCAGCAGAGAATGCCTGATAAGTTGGTCAAGGTTAACCCCGCCCCCTACACATTAGCCACGCCCCCTTGACTAACTAATGAACCGTTTGTCGTAGACTCTTGTGAGAGGTGTCATATCACTCAGCAGAGAGTGCCTGATAAGTTGGTGAAAGTTAACCCCACCCCCTACACATAAGCCCCGCCCCCTTGACTAACTAATGAAGCATTTGTCGTAGACTCTTGTGAGAGGTGTCATATCACTCAGCAGAGAGTGCCTGTTAAGTTGGTGAAGGTGATCCCCGCCCCCTACACATTAACCACACCCCCTTTCATAACTCATGAACTGTTTGTTGTAGACTCTTGTGGGAGGTGTCATATCACTCAGCAGAAAGTGCCTGATAAGTCGGTGAAGGTTAACCCCGCCCCCTACACATTAGCCCCGCCCCCTTTCATAACTCCGTTTGTCGTAGAGTCTTGTGGCAGACGTCGTTGCGCTCGTCAGAGTTCCGGTTTCATTTTGCCCGGCCACATCAGTTGGCGTCCCGCCAGTACCCCCGACGCGCGGAGAGGTGCGAGGGCCCGTTCATCGCTGCTTGCAGCTTTAATTTTTAAATTTAATCTTTTGCTTCCAGCGGTAACGAACACGTACTGAATGATGGTGCAGTGCTACGTCTTCATGGGTCATTCTGGTCAAGGTCAAAGTTAAGATTACGTTATTGTCTCAGACGGGAGACAATTGTCTTGAGATATGGAAATTGGAGACAACATGATAAAAATCACTAAATATCATCAGCCTGAGATAAAACAACATTAATGTTAAGATAATATTAATGTTCAGTAACCTGAACAAACCTCAAAGCTACTTGAAGTCTCCAAATGTTCCTCATAAATGTATGAACTTAAATCACGGTCATGTAAAGGATGGATTTTATACATGAACAACAAGAGTCCAGACTAAAAAAAACGGAAATCACACAAAATATCTCGCGATCAAACGTGACTTTAGTGTAAACAAACATGGCAGACGACAGGCAGGAAGAATTAGTAATGTTATTTTTTACTTTGTGCTGAAAATTCCCGAAGGATGGATGAATGAAGTCATGGAGACATGTTAAATAAACACTTGTGTTGTTGCCACAAATCAACAAGTTGGTCCTCCATTTCTGAGCTCCATCTTACTTCTACTTTATGCTTATCAGAGCTTTGCTGATGATCGTTAGGAGGAGGGAATCAAGCCCAAAATCGGCTTGATTTTCGTGTAGTGTGTACCCGGCATTAGAGAAACCTCTAACATGTTAATGCATACTTAGTCAAGCTGTGACTGTGAATGCAGCTTTTTTTTAAAGCAGTGAAAACATCAATGAACCAAATGGAATTCATATCTGTCAGTCACATTACCACAGAAGCCCAAAGAAACGTCATGGGAAATGTGTCTTCAAAGCCTTCTGTGTGTAATGTAAAGTCATCAAATGGGAGTCCTGGAAGCTGTTCTCGAGTCAAGAGTTTACAAATCTGCCTGTGTCATGGTTTTCAGCAGCCACGTCTACCAGTGACCTGCCAAACTGGAAAACCAGCGAACGGCAGATGCCAAGCGGAGCCTCTGAGCGCAGCAGTTTTTGAGACGTTTTCGGAGAGGGGAAATAAGAAAGTGAACTCTATTTTACCCTTTCCTTCATCTGGTCATCTGAGGACACGGAGACTAAGCTTGGCAGAACTGTATCGAAGACATTTTGTAAGTCTTTTACGCCTCATGGCCTCTGGAGAATGTCTCCAAATCATGGACTGACATTCCTGGTTACGAAATGATTACTTTGGCATCCATCCATTACAATAACAGAGAAGGGGGGGTGGGTTGTTAGCAGCCTGGCCAGCTACACTACAGAGTACTGAAAGACGTATAGACGTATAAACACTAATTGTTAAAAGCAGAGCAGTAAAATAATGCTAGTGAGCAGGCTGGATGAGAAATTAATGTTTCTTCTTAGTTTCCCTCCAAGACAACATACAGTATGTCATTTTAGAAAGCACCATTAGGCACCAGAAATAGCAGCCGTTGGTCAGTTCAGTTGTTGAAGACTGTATCCCCCCCGACAATAAAGAACAGATTAAGAGGAAATAAGCTCTAATGGCTGCAAGGCCTGCTGGTGATTTTCTTTAGTTTTGTTCTGAAGCCACATTAGTCAGAGAATAGTATCAAAGTCAAGGACAATTTCCATGCTTGTGGGTGCTCAAGAGCAATTTCCATGACTCCAGATCTGCTTTTTCTCTTCAATATCTCAGAGACTGTAGATTCCACGGAGAGCACACACACACACACACAAACACTTTCTTCTGGAGGCCCAGCAAAGCAAGTGGTTCTCCAGGTTTGTTCTGAGTTTTACTGCTGGATAGTAGCTCACTTCTACGTCCATACTGCTGCTCTCAGTGAAAACCACTCAACCTGTCAGTTGTTCAGTATCTGATCTCCAATGGTTTCATTTTAAAGCATCTGTCCAAAATGGCAGAACATTTACTGCCTGCATGTGAAGCTGCCATGATGCATTGCATTCACATTTTTCTATATTTCCTCGTCCAGAAACATTTTACAGCCAGACATCCTGAAAGACAGACCTTTTGATGTCAGGTTTTGGTGGCAAGCTATCGGGCTGATAACAATCAATCAACGCTGCTTTAAGGACCTTAATCTAAAGCACCACATATGTTAAAGGAGGTGAGGGACTTTCTCATTATCATTTCCCAAAATGCTTTTCCAAACCAGTCTGGGAGTCTCTGGCAGCGTCTATCGTTTTTCCAACCTACTCAAAATCGGCCAGCACAAACCCCGGTGCCGTACTGGCCCAGTGTTGTGTCTCACAGCCTGGTGGCCAGCAGATCAGCAAACTCTCTGTTGTTACCGTTACTCAGACCATTATTCTGAAACCCCAAAATGTCCCATTGGACTGAAAGCCCATTTGTCCAACAGTCTGTTATCCCGAAAACAAATGCCGATTGTTCTGAAGGCCAATTGCTCCGAAAATACAAATCGGGAAGGTCCGATGATGTCATTCTGCATAATTGTTAGCCATGGACTTCTGTTCGTTGCACGGAGAGTGTGTTCCAACCCGGTCTTACAGGAAGACATATAAATACCACAACATTGCACAGACATTCCGCGTGTCATGAGTATGCATTTTCATGTGTCATTTGTATGCCACACAAATGTCCGCAGTTAGATTTAGGAAAGAAAATCAGTAACTTAGGTTAAGGAAAAACATTATGGTTGGGCTTAAAATAAGTAAATAAACTACGTAAAATACATATGGAAACAATGTAACACAACTACGGAAAACACGTTCCAAATGTCACTAAAAAACAGCAGCCAGTAAACAACGGTCTGGAACACAGGTCTCCTGGTTAAAATTCTGGTGTTTGTTGGACCCATTACCCACCCACCCACCATAAGTGATCTTTCTCGGTTTTTATACTACGTCACCAATTCTTACCATAGCATTTATACACGGATGCGTTTACATTGCAGTCACTACAGGATACATGGTGTATAAATGACATGCGGAAATTCGCCTTTTCGTGCCAATGGGCTGGTATTTTCAGAGAAATGGGCCTTCAGAACAATGGATGTTTGTTTTCGGGATAATGGTCTGACGGATAAATGGGCTTTCAGTCCAATCGGGCATTTTTCGGACTATTGGGGTTTTGGAATAATGGACCGTCGGAACAATGGGCAGTCCTCAGAAACACACCAGTAGCTCACAGTGAGCACATTCAGGAGGACTCGTGTAACATACTAAAGTTAAAGTTTACAATGACAACAGGCTTGGGAGAAAGAAACAAGGTGATACTTTGGCTTGAATAGATTGACTCAAATGTTCCATATAATCTGATGACTAAAACTGTTTTTCATTGACTAAAACTATACTTGAATATTTACAGTTTTCTTTGACTAAGATAAGACTAAAAGCACAGGCTTTTAGTCAACTAAAACTTGACTTAAAAAAAGGGGGTTGACTAAGTATGATAAAAACTAACAAGGACATTTGACACAGTACTAAGACTAAATAAAAAAATAGACGACAAAATGAACACTATATGATACCCCCCCATTCCATATGAAAGATAATACTGCAACTAACCATCATGAGTGAAAACTATGTTCCTATCAAAGTGTCCAAGCACCCATCAGTGATATAAGTGATAAAATGCATCATTTCTGGTAAGTGACATTTTAAAGTGAGATATTTGTTGCTGAGGCATTATACCGAGGGCTGCACCTCATCGCCATTGTACGATGGCTGAGGTAAAGAGGGAGAGAAATCTAATGTCCAGTGGAATCTGGCTGAGGTAGATAAGAGCTGCTGGACTGTAATCTACCTCTCCAGCACTGACAGCCATACAAGCCGATGCACTTTGTGCCTAATAAAGCAATTGTCCAAGCAAGCATTTGTTCCCCCTTCAGCAACTGTGAAAACAAGTCCAACCTGCATGAACATGCATACATACAGTGATGTGTGTGTAGATTATCTTTGGACATACAGAATTGTGTATGTACAAGAGGTCAACAACCTTCATTTTACTACGAAAGGACGAACTACAAAGCTTATAGTGCCTCACATAAATGGTTTGTTTTCTTGGATCCAAACCATGGTGAAAATTGGTAACAACTTAGTTCATATTTATTTTACTGTTAACAAACAATGAAATGATAATTAATGATGTTTACTAATTGTTAGTAATGCTATAATTTATAAACTAGTATAGTTATTGTTATAGTTAAATAGTTTATTGTTGCACACATATCAGCTATTATACAATATGGAATTTTTTAAATAATTATTTCATATTACATAAAACTAATGATACAATAACATAAATTACAGCATTACTAATAATTAGAAAACATTAATTATCATTTCATTGTATATGAACAATAAAATAACTATTAACTAAGTTTAATTAACTATCAATTTACCGTTTATAAATGATGGTTATTATGAAGTGTTACATTTTAGTTGTACATTTTAACACCTAACTTTATGTTCGGTTCAGCCTAATCTGGCAGCTGTGAGACAAAGGGGTCAAAACTAATTTGATGTTTAACCTCGGCAAAGCATGATGGATTCGTCTTCACTAGCTCTGAATTTGTCCTTGTTTTATTGGTCGTGCCAGGAAAGAGTACAAACATTAATAAATGCTGAATGTGAGCTTGCATGTAACCAAAGATTTCAATCTCTTCCTGACTCCCAAGTTTGCTCTCAGTTTATTTTGTTCCTTCTGATCTTGCTCTCCTGGCTATCAAATGTTGACATCTATCTCCTTATGCCAATATAATTACATGTTTTAGGATCAGTACACACGTGGTTCATATTGTATTCTCACTAACTGAATCTGCTGTGTTGTTGTTGCTGGGATAGACGGCAGAAAGACCTCGCTGTGGGCTCCTGAGTTCTGATTGCATTGTACCCACCTGGCCAAAGAAAACTAAATTAAGAAGCAAATGTTCCAGATTTTGAAGAAACCGCTCACTCAACATTCTTGGTATGAGCTTGTCCTCAGCAGTATGTTGTATTATACCTCTAGTGAAACTCCTCTTGACTTGCACCAACAGTAAGAGTTCGTGATGGCCCCAGTTGTACCTTTAGGGATGAAATCTGAGAGATGCAAGTTTGAGCATCACAGAACTGCTTTGTTTACCATCAGTGGATTTGCTCTTCAAATCTATTTCACAGTTAGAAATGACATATAGTTTTAGTCAGGCTTCACAATGAGGTTTTAAGTTTTGGTGATTTTTTTCTGGTGTGACACTGTAACCTCCTCACATTCTGTTGACAATGTTAGTTCATATTTTTTATGTTTTAGACAAAAATTCTGGCAAGATCTCACACATTGCACCATAAAGACCACTCTCTAAAGAAAGAGGGTGTTTGTTTTAATGGGGAATATTTCAGTAAAAAAAATGAGTTTATTTGTTGTGCTGAAATTAGGGCTGTCAATGGATTAAAATATTTAATCGTGATTAATCGCATGATTGCCCATAGTTAATCACGATTAATCTCAATTTTTTTTATCTGTTCAAATTAAAGGGAGATTTGGCAAGTACTTAATACTCTTATCAACATGGGAGTGGACAAATATGCTGCTTTATGCAAATATATGTATATATTTATTATCGGAAATCAATTAACAACACAAAACAATGAGAAATATTGTCCAGAAACCCTCAAAGGTACTGCATTTAGCATAAAATAATATGCTCAAATCATAACATGGCAAACTGCTGACTTGACTATGACTTGCCCCAAACTGCATGTGATTATCATAAAGAGGGCATGTCTGTAAAGGGGAGACTTGTGGGTACCCATAGAACCCATTTACATTCAAATATCTTGAGGTCAGAGGTCATGGGGATCCCTTTGAAAATGGACATGACAGTTTTTCCTCGCCTAAATTTAGCATAAGTTTGAAAAGTTATTTAACCTCCTTCACAACAAACCAGAATGACATAGTTGGTACCAATGGATTCATTTGTTTTTTTTAGTTTCATATGATGCTCTAAAACTTAGCCCGCTACAACATTGACATTAACATTGACAGCCCCAGTTGAAATAATTAATTATTTAAATGGAAAGTGTGTAGGATTTGGTGGCATCTAGTGGTGTGGTTGCAGATTGCAACCACCTGAGTACCTCTCCGCTCACTCCTCCCTTTCCAAGACTGAGGTAACGTGAGCTGCCGAGTGCAAAACCGTGGTAACGCTCGTTCGCCTCGCTCAGAGGGTCATCCTTAATAACACTACTCTAGGAGTAACAGAAGTCAGACAGTGGCTGGCGGTACCACGGTTTTGCACTCTGCGGATCGCATTACCGCAGTTTAAGTTTAAGTGTTACGGAGAACTACGGTGACCTTCAGGTAACGTAAAAATCGAAAGTCTCTCTCTAGAGCCAGAGTTTGGTTTGTCCGTTCTGGGCTACTGTAGAAACATGGAGGTGAAACATGGCGGACTCCGTGAAGAGGACCTGCTCCCTATGTAGATATGAAGGACTCATTCTAAGCTAATGAAAACACAACGATTCTTAGTTTCAGGTGATTATACACTAATGAAAACATAGTTAAGAATATTATATTCCATTTCTGCTAATAGATCGCCCGAAATGTTACACACTGTTCCTTTAATCAATTACTCAACTGACAGAGAATGAACTGATAACTATCTTGATTCAGTTTTGAATCAATTAATCATTAGTCTCTCATTAAGTAAAAATTCCAAACGTTTTATAGTTTGTTTGTTAATGGGGAGGTTTGCTGCTTTTCCCTGTTTTATATAATAGTGAATTGAATGTCTTTTGGTTTTAAGCTGTTGGTCCAAGAAAACAAGCAATTTAAAAATGTCACTTTTGGCTCTTTTGATGGTTATTTTTCATTATTTTCTTACATTTTAAAGACAAAACAAGACAACAAATTAATTAATAATGAGAATAATCATTCGTTGCAACACTAGTGTGCTGCCATTATGGCAACTGGCTGCACTAGAAAGACAAACTCAGCCATGAGGGGAAAGCAACAGCTCAGGCAGAAGTTAAAGCCTCCAATCAGACGTATCCTCTCTGCAACACTTTGACCATCAGGGCCGGTCATCGGCCGTCCTGCCCAGGATGCAAAGTGCCAGCCAGACAATGACTCACACTTTGACACCGGTCATTAGCCTGTCACCAGGGCCTCAGAGTGTTGTCAGTAATGACAGGGCAGGGCAGAGCATGATGGCTGTCTCCACACACAAACAATACCCTCTCAAGAGGCCTGTAATTCACTCAACCTTTTATTTTGGTGGTGTGTGATCTGCAGAGTTTAGAGTAGATCTGGTTCAAGTAGCACAAGGCCCAAACGCCTGCAGACTTGGCCACTAAACTAAACCACAAATCATGGAAGCGCTGCTCTGTTCATCACCATATAAAGATAAATGAGGCCAGCACTTTGCTAAAGGGTTACTGATTACAAAATACAACATTTTCCCTGACATGTGCTGCCATGCTGATACAACGGGGATGGGTTCAATCCAATTTATGTTTCTCAAAGTATCTAAAAAACAGTTTAAACCTCAACAGCAACATGTCTTTCCACAAACAATCCACCAACCTCACTGTGGACAGTTGTTTTCACTGGAGCTATTTTCTACTGAAGAAGTAGTACATGATTAAATATCAAAGACGGCCAATGGGTCTCTTGGATGGCAATGTTGGTCAGTAGGGTTGGGTCATGATTTTCATTTTTTTTTAAATCAGTCATTAAATCGAAAAAAGTTTAAAAGATTATGTGACTATCGTCTTGCTATAATATCTGTCCGGTCTTCGAAGAATGATCGAAAAGTTCCCAGTGATTATTCAATAGTATTTTTGCTTGAAATGTGCGTCCCTATTGGTCAATCCCCCACTTTGGTCCAGATTGAAATATCTCAACAAACATTGGATGGATTGCCATGAAACTTGGTGCAGTTATTAATGGTCCCCAGAGGATGAATCCTACTGATGTTGGTGAACCCATGACCTTTTCTTTGAGCGCCACTATGAGGTTGACATTTTTGGTTCAGTGTGAGATCTCTCAACTTGGATGGATAGCCATGAAAGTTGTACAAACATTTATGTCATGGATGTATAAAGAGAAATGGATACAGCGAAAATAACTCTGGATTCAGCTATTAGTGCCTTTTAACAGGGATTTGATATAACTAAAAAAAAATTATCCGCTGATTTTCGGACCTCTCTTTCCCAATGTAAGTCTATGGGAAAAAGTTTGGCCCAATGGCATTACGTGACAGACACGGAAGTTGTAATTCCACCGTTTGGCCACTATGAAAGCTGGCTTCAAAGCCCGGCGCTCTTCCTGGGGGGTTGGTTAATGTCCCACGCAGGATGAATGACTTGGTGGTTTTCCTGCTTTGCAATAGCATCATGGGGTCAGCTTTTAAATTTGTCCAGTTCTTTTGTCCAAATACCTGCAAAACTAAAACCCATAGGCCTACTTCATGTTTAGCACTAATTAACAAATGTTAACATACTAACAACTATCAGCATGATAACATTGCCATTCTAAGCCAATCAGCCATGCTGACGTTACCGTTCAGCTCAAAGCACCACTGTGCCTATACAGGCTCAGGGAACAGCTAGCAGGACTTTAGACTCTTAATCTCATTATATTTCGGTTGAAGTGACCCTTTTAAAGAGGTACATAGAGTTAATTACCAAAAAATTTACAGTTGACCTAGGAACATATTCATTCTCATTTCCTATGCCACTTTTAGCCCTGCTAGCATGCCATTACTAGCATGGCTCTAGGGATGGCAATGTCGGGTAGTCAATACACCACTTTGGGCCAAATATTTCGACAACTATTTATTGGATTACCTTGAAATCTGGTACAGACATTAATGGTCCCCAGAGGATAAATGACAGTAACTTTGGTCATCCTCTGACTTTTCCTCTACTTTCCCTTCACGTTTCATCTAGTGCCACCATTAGGTCAAATTTTCAATTTGTCCAAAACTTTGGTTTATGACCAAATACCTGCAAAACTAATGACATTCCCATCAGCATCAGCTGTACTTTACTGTTAGCAAATGATAGCATGCCAACACACTTAACTAAGATGGTCAGCATGGTGGTTATATCTACCCATGAGATAGAGTATCTGTCTCCACCCCGTTATTCTGGAAAATCCACAGAAGACACTGAAAAAGTGTTTTTTGAGACTTTTTGAAATTGTTCCAACAAAGCCATTGTTTCTGGAAATACATGCAATTTAATTTACTGTACTACTATTGCAGGCAGAAATCTTAGATACAGGTTATCTCAAAAACCGGACACAAAAAAATTATTTTGTCATGGCTGGATACAACCAGAGGTAGGTGGGAAAATATGTTTTACGTGTATTTTGGGTAAACTGACCCTCTAAGTTCACATTAGAAGAGTACATTTTTTGAGATTTAATCGTCACTTGCCCAAAAACATTAAGGCTCCCTTTCAGACATCTTTTCTAATTTTGAGTCTTCAGTGCATACAAGGAGATTTATTACACGGAGGAGAGCGCCAGATCTAGAAGCAGCTCCACGTATAGTTGTCATAGAGATGATGCGACTCAGAAACCCTTTGCTTTCATGAGTCCCAGCCTAAGAATGTTTGATGAGTTGCGGTGAGGCTCTACTGCTACTCTGCACCACCGTCAACATTGACATAGTTCTGTATGCAACACACGATTCTTTGCAAGGAGAATGAGTTGTTGCTCATTCTTTCTAAGCCATATCTGGAGCAAAATACAGTATAATGCCCTGCAAAATGCTGGTTATATTTTCTTTTGGGGAAAAATGAGTACAGCTAAAGAACTCAAAATTGTGTGTTAATCATTAACACATTGACAAAATTAAGTAGAGAGTTCTCAAAAGGTTCATTAAAGGACTTTTTAAGTTTTGAAAACTCCACATCAAGTCCAGGCTTTTCTTGGCAGTTACAAAGATAAAATTCCTTCCAGTAGCTTTATGGCAAAAACAGCTTTTGCAAATGTGCTTCCAGTTCTCTATTACTTTGAATATCTCTAACACGTGTTCAGGTCTGTTTTCCCCGACAGCGCGGCCTGCCAAAGCCTACATCAGTTGTTCCTAAACAGTCCTGGTGACAAGGACGGCCAGGTGAGACACTCGATGAATGAGCTGTAGAGGAATCCAAGCCAGCGGGAGAGATGTTTCCACCACCTCATCTCTGTAATAAAGTAATTCATGCATCCTCCAACTATATGGAAAACATTAGAGTTGTGATGGAGGAGTTTGACTCAGAGCCACTGTAATATGCGATTAATTAAAGATATATTCTCTTCTCTGCTCTCAGCCCGACATGTGTTCCTGTGGGTTTGTGGCTGTGGAAGAGTTCGTCTAATGCTCATATTCTGTTTCACTGAAGTTCATGCAAAGTTTACATTGAGTAACTCAATTTATGCACAATGTATTTCTAGGATCCCAGGGGGGATGCTACTGTAACAACAAACTCTTCTCATTTTGATGTGAGGGCATGAAACAATTTTGCAGAAATATGAGGAAAACAAAGATTTAAAGTTGCATGATTGTGTTTGTATTAGGGCTGTCAATTAATTCAAAATATTTAATCACAATTAATCAATGATTGCCCATAGTTAATCGTGATTAATTGCAAATTAGTCACACATTTATTATCTGTTCAAAATGTACCTTAAAGGGAGATTTGTCAAGTATTTAATACTCTTATCAACATGAGAGTGGACAAATATGCTGCTTTATGCAAATGTATGTATATATTTATTATTGGAAATCAATTAACAACACAAAACAATGACAGATGTTGTCCAGAAACCCTCACAGGTACTGCATTTAGCATAAAAAATATGCTGAAATCATAACGTGGCAAATCGCAGCCCAACAGGCAACAACAGCTGTCAGTGTGTCAGTGTGCTGACTTGACTATGACTTGCCCCAAACTGCATGTGATTATCATAAAGTGTGCATGTCTGTAAAGGGGAGACTCGTGGGTACCCATAGAACCCATTTACATTCACATATCTGGAGCTCAGAGGTCAAGGGACCCCTTTGAAAATGGCCATGACAGTTTTTTCTTCGCCAAAATTTAGCGCAAGTTTGGAGCATTATTTAGTCTCCTTCATGACAAGCTAGTATGACCTGGTTGGTACCGATGGATTCATCAGGTTTTCTAGTTTCACATGATATGATATATTATTATTACTTTGACAGGCCTAAAAAATATTGATTAGTGCCGCTTTAATATGTCTCTCCCCTTTTTTATTACGCAATGAGGGACTCTAAACTCTTGCACTTTGATCCTCTAACAGTTACTTTCCTTCATATTCTGCTCCATTTTTTCATATTAAAGCATATGAAAGGGGCAGTGAAGAGACAATAACAACTCAACTCTGATTTATGTGGAGGCAGTCAGATAAACCCAACCCTTGTCTGACAAAACTGCACAGAGGAACTAGTTACTGTAGAGGGCTGTCTTAGTACACACACAACTCATTCCACATCATAACATTAAAGCCAAAGTAACAGATTTTCTTCCTAAAAAAATCCCCTTAAGGGAGTTCTATACATTGACTTTAAAATAAAGGATTTTCCTTTTAAAAACATTAGTAACCTCGTCTGGTCAGTGAGGAAATCCCCAGGGTCAGGGGTTTTTCTAAAGTAGCTCCTGACTTTCATTTCTCTTTTCCTGAGAGCTCCTGGGTCTGTTTTCAGTGGGCAGAAAGTTGAACAGGGGCAGAACCTTGGCAAGAGGTTCACTTTCGATTGAAGGGCAAAAACAGGAACCCGATTCAGCGCTGTCACACCATCCCCATTCAGTGGTGCATGAGAGAAAGCCCTGATCCACAGGAAGTGAGCTGGACTCAGCTGGGCCGGGGCATTGACATTCTGATGGGATGCAGTCATGGTGTCATCCTGAGTGCTGTCTCAGTCCCTGGTGTCAAGCGGCCCCTAACAAGTCATGTCATCTGACTGGTTAACAGTGACGGTATACATGTTAGAGGAAAGCTGACAGCTCGCATGTAAAGAAGCACTCGGTGTGTAAACTGACAGTGACCTTCAGAGGATTCTCCAGAGCTGATAAGGAGAGTAAAAATAATTCCTCTGAGACAGGATGGTGATTTGTGCACAGGAAAATCCAGCAGATGAGTTTTGCACACTTCCTGCAGGCAACCCAAGATACAAGGCAGCAGATCTTTCACCCCGACAGACCGCAGACACCGTCTATCAGCTCCAGACGGGTTACAGAATGGTATTTCCAGTCTGACAGTCACCCAGGCTTTCTGGAAGTGTTATCAAAGGCTGATCGTACAGCTCCACAGAGCACACAGCATTTGCCACCGGAGTCCTTGGTTACTTAAAAGAAATGCCTTACACATTGTAATCAGGTTGACTAATAATCACAGCATTAAATTAAAGATATATACATAGGTTTCTTATAGAAGCTTTACAGGTTGAGGATGCCATCCACATTAGGTTAAAATGTCAAATTCCCAGGAACCTTCGGTGTTAGCTAGATGTGTCAATAGTGCAATGAATCAAACTTTAAGCTGTTCTTTTTAAAGTGGGTTCAACACAGCAGCATAAGACTTAGAAGGGAAGCACACAATTTCCAGTGCATGAATACCATGTCTTTTATGATGCTAATAATGGTCGGGTGGAGCTCGACATTTAACACATCCAAATTGCATATCAAAGACCAGAGTTTGTGTCCTGTCACAGACCGAGAACAGATTTTGCAAAGTTGCACACATATAGTTAATACAAAGATGGGAATGGATGTGAAACTGCCTTTGTGCCACTGAGGGAAACATAAACAGGGCCTGCAAAAACCTACCATATCTAGAGGTCAAATTTGCACAAATAACACAAGGCAAAAATTCTGTTGCAGTTCAGTCTATAGACACCTTAACAAGGACTCCCCCTGCATTAAGACTGTACTGCTGGTGTGTATGTAAATGTAGCCATATTGAAATATAATGTGTGTAAGAACACCTTGTTTCGTGGCAGTCGGGATCCTTCCGGTGGTCTGTGAACTTTGCGGCGGTGCCTGGCCTCTGACGGGGCCTCTGACGGGGCCTCTCAGGGGGACCAGAGCAGGACATCCTGCCATTCAGAGCTGCTGTCACTGTTGGGAAGGTGGTACAGCTGCAAAGAGCTTCCTGAGCTCCGGGGGTCACATCTGAGAACAGGAAGAAGAGCATTTCTGACCCGGACCAGAAATGCGCCAGCCAGGAATGTGACCCCCGATCAGCTTCGTCTTTGTGTGACACGTGTTTGTCTGTGATAGAGAAAGAGAGCAAAGAGAAGTGGGGGGGTTCCATGAAAACCATGACGATGAATGTGAGTGTGAACAGCAATAGATCATCTTTTCCTCACTTGGAAAACTGAAAGCAGACTGATGATTTTCTAAAACCTTCTAGTAGGCCTGAGGGTAGTGGCTGACCTGCAGTAGGGCAGAAAAATAAAGCTAACAGAGAAGTCAATAATCAATTCATTTAGGGGCCTCGGAGCCCAGCTCATGTCTATTTATAGAAGTGGAGTTATTGTTTTTGTTCCATTTTCTGAATGTATGTCAATGACCAATAGAAGTTCATGAGCAATCCCACAATTGGTTTCATTCCCTTGGGTCTATAAACATCTTTCCTCAGAGACTTCATTAATACTCTGTACGATCAATGAATAACTTTGGAAAGACTTTAACGTACATCTGTATCAGCTGTACGTTTGATTTCAGGAAGACACAGAACTTGTAGAAAGAGTAAGCTTTTGCTTCTTTACCTTTCAACTAAGTGCTCAAATAACAAGAGAACCAAGTGTGAAAAGTAAAAAGGAAACACTATTGACGCATTTCCACTGTATAGTGCGGCACGTCTCATGACTCGACTCTTTTTTGGTTTTCCATCAGCAAAAGTTGAGGATAGTACCTGGTACTTTTTTTTTTAGTACCACCTCAGTATAGGTTCCAAGCCAACTAAGGCGATACTAGAAGGTGGAGTTAAAACACTGAAGACCACTGATTGGTCAGAATCGTCACTTGGTAGCACGGGACATCCTGCACAAACCCTCCATTTTTAAATAGCCAAGCTACCGTCAATAGAGAGCTACAGGAATGAGTCCTAAAACCCGGAAATGAGTTAGCATTTTAGCACTTCCGGTTCCCTCATCTGGAAGTAAAGGGGTTTTTTGAATGGGTTTTTAGTTAGATGCCATAAAATACATCAGTAAATATCCCACTCATGAATTATGAAGCTTTTACGTGTCTTAAAAAAGGTGGTTGCTAACAAGTGGCTAAATGAGACTACTAAACGTCATCACGCCGACTCGTCCTCCTTTACAGACTCGTTGTTTATACTCGCGCTAATGTGACTGTGGTGTAGTTCGTCTATAGCCTAACATTAGCTTTTTACTTCTGGTTATTGCATTCACGAAAATCGTAAAGTGGTGTTCATTTGTGAAGATTTTCTTGCTGAACAAAGCGTGTAAGTATCATAAACGTGTGTTTGCTACGGAGCTTATCCTGCAATAATTAAAAACCCAATGGAAAAATCCCATTGGCTTTTTGTGGAGGGAACCAGGGTGATGCTAACTTCCTGGTTGGCCTACAAAAATACCTCATTCCTGGAGCACTCTATAGCAACCATAATTTTTTTTTTTCACTCGACCCAGAATTTAAAAGTGTCAGCCCGCAAAACTTTGTAGTGCACTACGCCATGCACTACGCCGTA
The DNA here is from genome assembly GCA_916701645.2 of Sebastolobus alascanus. Classification (NCBI taxonomy): domain Eukaryota; kingdom Metazoa; phylum Chordata; class Actinopteri; order Perciformes; family Sebastidae; genus Sebastolobus; species Sebastolobus alascanus. The sequence continues at coordinate 895,190 of CAKAOJ020000095.1, read as the reverse complement.
CACTACGGCGTACAACTGACAAAGTGCAGACGTTCCTCTGTTCGGATGCTGATGAAAGGATCCAGTGAGTATCGCGTTGAAGATGATGTTATAGTAGTTTCACGTGGCGTCGCTATGACGGTCAGCTGAGAATCCCGCCTACACTGCAGTGGAAAACGAGATAAAGAAAAGGACCTGGTACCAAAAGTGAGTTGCGTCGAGCTGAATCTTGCAGTGGAAATAAGGCATAACTGACTTATTGGTAGGGTCTACACTTTATTCAACTAATCCACTTGTTTCAGAGTGTATCCTTCATCAAGGTGTTGGAGAGAAGGGCTAAAAGCACAGCCTATATGTACACAAAAACATGGCTGATCAGTTATCCAATGAGGACTAGATAAATAAATGACCAATCTTTAAAGGTTGCTGCACCTCCAACATGGAAATTTCAAAAGAAAAGCACACGACAAAATGATATCAACAGTAAAAACTACCATGAAAGCAGTCACTGAATACCGTCAGAGATAAAACTCTCTTATTAAATAAGTATAAAAACACTTGGGTGCTATAATACTTGGAATCTTCTGAAATCATTAATTGAAACGTGATGTCTGGGAAGCACTACAGCCACACTTTACACCCAATATGGAATCAAATAAAGTAAGGCCAAAGCAGTGACTCATCAACTATGTTGCCAGATTCAAAAAGAGATCCTTGTGGGTTGCCAGTGACGACCATTAAAACAGCGTGAACCGAGAGAGTTCATTAGAAGTGTAGCTCAGTGCCACGGCTGCTGTAGAGACTACACTGACTACAGGTGTCTCAGTGTCTCAGTGTCTCTGTGAGCGATGGCTGCAGCTCCTTTCATAAAGTGGAGAAAGAGACGTGAGATCGTGAGACCCTCCGATCACGGAGCTGCACTCTATCAGGTTGTCATGGCGATGATGAGGCCCAGAAGTGATTTGCCCTCAAGAGTCCAGGCCTCACACTGTTTGATGAGATGAGCTACAACAACGCTGTCCTCTACTTCTGAGAGACTAAGTGGGTTTAAAAGGACACACACACACACACACACACACACACACACACTTGTAAATGTGTACAAACAGAGGCACACTACACTATGCATACACACACACATACACACAGGGATAACAGGGTAGAAAATATAATACTCTTTTCTGAAGCCTGTTTAAGATAAAAGTCAATAAAGAGGCACAAGAGACAGTCAAAACAGTCAACCACCAGTCAGCTGTGTGGGCAGGAGTCACCTTCTCCAGGAACTGTCATCACCATAATAATACAAAATACTAATGTATATATAATGTATATATAAGTTTTCATTCATTCTGAGACCAATATGATCCCCTGTGCCTCCCTCGTTCTCTAAGTGCATGTGAGCGTGCCCCACTGGTTAGCTCACGGCGGCCGCTCTGCCCTGCTCTCATATGGTGGTTACAGTCGATAACGCCGTCCTGATCAAGCCCCCAGGAAGAGCGCCGGTCATCGATCCCAACTTTCGTAGTGGCCAAACGGCGGTACTACAACTTCCATATCCGTCACGTGATGCCATTGGGCCCAAAAAGACTTTTTCCAATAGACTTACATTGAGAAAGAGACATCTGTAACTCAGCGGATAAATTTTTTTAGGTAAATCAACTTCACAGTACGAACACCTAAATAGCCCTTATTTAAAAAATTAAGTTTTTAAAGTTGTAAAATGAACTAATAGCCGAATCCAGAGTTATTTCCCTTCCCCTGTTCATGTGAATGAGACCCAGACAGAGGCTGGAGCGCAAGCCGTGATGACGGTGTGACGTTGGGACCAAGTGACCGAGTCATGTGACCGAGCGGACGCTACTGCGCATGTTCCCGTGCCCAGGATCAGGGTACTTTACCAGACGGAAGTCGAGCCATTTAGGCTTCATGCGCCACTGAGCAACTTTCATAGGAATGAACGAGGCCCCGCCTCCATCGCTGTATCCAATGCACTGTTAGTGCTGTTAGCACCATCAGCTGCTAGCCGCTGGCTCAGATGCCATGTTGAGAGCCGTGTGGAGACATTTAGCACCTTAAATAATTAAATATTTTGGTATTAAATATGATATATACATGACTCATGGTTCTGACAGATATTTATCTGTAATTAATCTGTGATTAAGATATCAAAATGGTAAGATTTAAATTAAACAAATTCAATCATTAAAAAAAAATGATGAAGGAAAAAATAAAAGAATGCTATGTATGTCCAGCCCTGTCTCCTGAAAATTACGTTCCCATACAACTAAATTACATTCTCAATTTTGGAAGGAAACGTATTTTGTTGCGGATTATGTTTGTCTTTGACACATCACAAATACCTTTGTAAATCTGCGCGAGCGGCACACAGAGCAGGTGACGTAATATATCGAGCGACTGTGACTGAAAGTTGAATAAAAACGTTATTGAATAATAACGGGTAAAGAGGGAGAAAGTTCCCTTCTGGAGGGTCAGACGGGTGGTAGATGGATCCAACAAACACCAGACTTTCCCCAGGAGACTGCTGCTCGTGTCTCGTGTGAAACGTTCATTTGTTGCATTTTTGTTTTGTTTTTAAGTCATTTTAAGCCCAACCATGATGTTTTTTTTTACTAAACCTAACCCAGTAGTTTTGTTGCCTAAACCTGACTAAGAAGTTTTGTTGCGTTTCCCTTTGTTTACGTTTGAATTTACAACGTTAATCAAATGTTTAAAATGGTTTAAACTTGCAACCGTAACCCGGGAGAAAATACGTTTCCCTAAAAACATATTTTGGTTATGCAGTTTAGTTGTATGGGAACTAGGGCTGTCAATCGATAAAAATATTTTATCACGATTAATCACATGATTGTATTGTTGTATTTTAAAGTGTGCTATATAAATTAAATTCATTATTATTATTATTATGATTATCCATAGTTGCATAGTTAATTGCAAATTAATCGCACATTAATTAATCTTTTTTATCAGTTCAAAATGTACCTTAAAGGGAGATTTGTCAAGTATTTAATACTCTTATCAACATGGGAGTGGGCAAATATGCTGCTTTATGCAAATGTATGTATATTTTTATTATTGGAAATCAATTAACAACACAAAACAATGACAGATATTGTCCAGAAACCCTCACAGGTACTGCATTTAGCATAAAACAATATGCTCAAATCATAACATGGCAAACTGCAGCCCAACAGGCAACACCAGCTGTCAGTGTGTCAGTGTGCTGACTTGACTATGACTTGCCCCAAACTGCATGTGATTATCATAAAGTGGGCATGTCTGTAAAGGGGAGACTTGTGGGTACCCATAGAACCCATTTACATTCACATATCTTGATGTCAGAGGTCAAGGGACCCCTTTGAAAATGGCCATGCTAGTTTGTCCTCGCCAAAATTTAGCATAAATTTGTAACGTTATTTAACCTCCTTCATGATAGGCTAGTTTGACATGGTTGGTACCGATGGATTCTTTAGGTTTTCTAGTTTCATATGATGCCATGCGTATCTCCACTCTAGCTCTAAAACCGAGCCCGGTATAACCTAAAAATGAGTGAATGAGTGAACTATTTGACTGTTATTGTCAGTTATGACGCTCTCATCTGCAACAAATTAGCGCACATTTCACAGGAGACACTCAATACGCCTTCCACTATCCAACGCTAAAATCCTAAATGATTTGATCATGAGTTTCCTTCAACAACAGCACACTTAGCTGCCCTCGCAAGATTTATTCTTTGGACGAAGGGGGGGTAATGACAAGTGAAGGGAACGCGCCCAGTTTGATGATCTGTCCCGTGGCACCAGTTTAACACATAAAACTTCCCATTGCTGTGCTTTTGTTGGCCAGTTTGGCAGGGAAGACTGAAGCGGTGTGACGCACACGCAGACCTGGGGTCCGTCGGGCTGAATGCCGCAGGTTGGATTTGATGTCCCGGGGCGGTGGCATATAGCTGAGGGTTATTATTCCAGCTTCCTGTCTGGCGCTGCTCCGAGAGAGCTGAGTACCTGCTGTCACATCTGGGCCCGATAACAACCACAACAATACTGCAGCTCAGGATCTACTGTACAGCTCAGTCTATCAAGGCCTGATGTCTTCCTGTCATGTCACTGTGGTGGAACGACACTTAAATATCAGCTGTCGTCGGGGGGGGGGGGTCAAACATTCCAGCGGTTTACTTCCAGCCTCCTGCGACTTCCCTTAAACTTCGCGGGGGAGTTCAAAGCTGACCTGTCTTTATTTCGGCTGCACAATACAACACCTGCAGACTGAAAGAGGCGATTCATCTCTATATCTGGCCCTGCCTAGATATCTGTGTCTGTGTGTGCCGTCATTGTATTTTCATGTGTGCCATCATCCCCGATGGGTACGGAGGACCACATAAATCTGCGCTCATCCTCAATGAAAGTCACGGAAAGTCAAACAAAGCCCAGAGTCTCTGTCTCCAAAGCATCTCTCTGAACCCAGATGGTACCAGTCTATACATCACAGCATAACGCTCCGTCGTTGTCCACAGCCTTGTTTCACATGATGTGTGGCTCTTTTGTGAAGAGCCGTCACAAAAGTACATTCACTGAGTGTGAAACCTCTGACTCTCCCGCAGACACCGCTGCCTGTGTCCCGTCTTAAAACCCGCAGGACATAACAGTGTCATTGTTCTTTGGCTGTGGCTATAGAGGGACACTGGCTGTTAAAAAGGCATTTCATTTACTTCTCCACCCTCCATTTTGTATTACAAATAGTTGTGTAATGACATGCCCAACCCGGAGGCAGCGTGCATGCACAAAGAACAAAAGGCCCATAACTGATAAGAAGGAAGGAACTGTGGAAAGGCCTCTTCTTAGAATTCCCGTGCTGCATATGATGACACGCACTGCTACTTCAGGCATTTCCTTTCGTGATTTTAAAAATGACAAGAATGTGATTGTTCATTCATTGCAGCCAAAAGGAATCACAGCGTATGAGAAGACAAATTCAGCCGTTTTCTGTCAGTTATCTGGGTCCGGGTAGCAGTGGTGGTATACCGTCCTCTGGGTCCTCCCAGTTGGACGTGACCTCCTCAGCGAGACGTCCAGGAGCTATCGTTAAAGGGGAGCTCCACCAGTTTTACACATCAACGTGTGTTTCAGGTGTTCTAGTACACGTTTTAATAGTAACATAAAGCCATAGTTTCTCCAGAGGAAGCCGTGTGAAATCTGATAAATGTCCTCAAGTGATGTCACTCGAGTCAGCGTCGGTTGGGGCTGAAAACTACAAGTTTGAAAATGTAAAATATCTGGAGGTGTTGAGTTAGAAAGAAGTGACCTCTGTATCCCGCTGCTCATCTCTGCTGCACAGCCTGCTGTTATAGAACGGAGCCGTAGAGAGGTGACACACAAGCACTTCAGTTAAAGCACTCTGATGCCTTTATCAAACACTCAAACCACCTTTTGGCATTAAAGAGCAGTGGTTTTACTACAAGCTTTGTGGTAGCCAGGCCTAAATCCACGGGGTCCAGTCAGTCCTAAGAAGCAACATTGAACCCTCCATGGGGGGGGGCGACCACTTGTAAGGGCGGTAATAGAGGTCGGGTGCTCTGCCAGTCAGGCAGCAGGAAAAAGGCAGGTTATCGTGGAGAGACTGCGTGACCTGTTTACTTTACCAGTAATGGGGTTACAAAGTTTGAAATGGTTCTGGATACCTTTGTCAGCCTCAGGCCCCCCAGCTAAGAGAGCAAATCCTCTACCCAAACATTGTCAAGACTGTGAAAGTGAGAATAAAAGAGAAAACATGCAATACTACATAACGGCAGAGGTGTGCGTATTTTTGAAAAGATGGACTATAGGATACATTGTGGTTGATAGTTTGATGCTGACTTGAAGTAACTGTTCTATGTGTGGGAACCATGCGATCAGATACTCATGCTCAGCAGTCACATTGCCCCCCCAGGCCAGAACTCGATCTTTTATTTAGAGTTACAGAGCATTATGCAACTTTTTACCTGGAGGCAGGAAGTGTTAGAAGGCTGCTCTCCCTCCCCCCTCTCTGGGTCGGGTTTCCATCCCAACATGTGTCATTCGTGTTGATGAGCTGTCACCTTGCAGGTAACTAACATTCACAGGGTTTGAAGATGCAGACGGCAAATGCAACTTAAGTGTAGCGTATGGAAACAGAAAAACACAAAGCAATCACTTGTGCTTTCGAATTTGACCTATCCATCACATAACTTTGCGGTTCTTTCCTTTGTTTGTGCTTTCTGTATCTTACGTAACACCTGCTGGCTATAATCTAAATCGCTGCTAACCACAACTGCAGCAAAATGCCACATTTGTTAGTCCAAACGTCTCAAAAAATGGACAGTTAGGCACACACAAACTCAATATATGTACCAGGTCAGACCAGAAGGTGACACAGATAAAGTCAGACAGTTTTGTGTCCTCCAGCAAACCGTTCTCACTCCCAACTCGTCAAATACCGACACTCAGTTCAGTGCCACTCGGTGTCTGATACCGACGCACCGAGGCACCCTTTAGCATCTGTATGAAAACTAGTATAATCAGTGGGCTACCTACGGGTCGGAGAAGTGAAGCCAATGCTGAAGTGCCTTAAACCTGCATTCTTTCTAACAGCCAGCAGGGGGCGACTCCTCTGGTTGCTAAAAGAAGTCTGATTGTATAGAAGTGTCAGGGTCCGAGGTTTTCAGGTGTGGACGCAAATGCAGAGAGAGGAGGAGGAGATGGCAGCAGGCAGAGTTAAATGATTTTTAATTACTCACTGGGAAAACAAAAAGCAGCTAGTCCGGCATGCAGGTTCCAAAACTCTCCAAACAGAAATAAACTTGAAAAATGCAAAAAATGAACATGAGATGAACTCCATCAGAAGACACGCAACACATGGGAAAACGACACGCAACACGGGGAAGCAACGACGACGAACCGACAAAGACAGAGGGGAACACACAGGCTTAAATCCACCAGGAGATTGCACACAGGTGGAACTAATCAGGGCGGGGCAAACAATCACAAAAAGGCGGGAAAACAAACAAAGGCAGGAAGCAAAACCAGACATGACACAGGAGGACCGAACTTCAAAATAAAACAGGAAACACTAGAATGAATAAATGAAAACCCAAATCCAAGAAACTCACACAATCACAAATAACAGAACTAATAAACCACAACAAGGACAAACACAAGATCACAACAAAAAGGAAAAAGTCACAAGTTCTCTGGCACAGCCAGACCATGACAAGAAGTCTATGAGAAAATGAGCCTACTTCTCTTTTGAGTAAACATTGTAAGTGTAAGTCTTCTTCAATACAGCATGATGTTCATTTAGTAAATTATGGTCCCATTTCGAGTCAAATAGACCATAAAGCAGGGGATGTTTTAGGGCGGGGCTCTCAGAACACTTGAATTACAATATGCTGAAAGGTTATTATGGTTTTTATTACTCAATGAAGCCATAAACATTCTGCCTACTGCCACTTTAATACATTTGGCTGCGGACAACCAATAATAATTTGCCTTCTTGGCTAACTCAACGAGCTATGATTTTCCATCAACTAAGAAAATAAATAAAAATAAAAATGTGTACCATCCACTGTCTCAACAGTGACAGCAAACAATGCCTTCATTGTGGAGCTGTTTATACTCTGGCAGGGCGAGATTATATAACATTGGATGGTGCAATACACCTAATATGATAGCTTCCCCGATTTTGGACTCTCTGACACTCTGGCGTTCCCTCAAAGTTCATCTTTGTTCAAGACAGTTTGCGATTGACCAACAGTGCAAAGTTTGTACCAGCGTTGACCAAAGTGGAACCACACAAAATCTCTTTTCTCTACGATTTACGTTGCCTCCACGAGCCAATAGGCTGATTGTAGAGATTCCATGGAAATGGAATGATTCTGGTCCCAAATTTGACTAATTTAAGAAATTATACTTTTACAAGTACATGCCTTTACTATAACTCAAATGCTTACTTCTGTTAGAAAGATTCAGAGAGAGAATTATGATTACTGTAGCGATGGAAGCTGAGAGAGAGAGAAAGAGAGAGGATCTCAGGGCTGAGTGAAAATATGTGGCCGGTGATGATTTATTCCCTGCTCTGGGGCTTTCTCATATGGGTGTAACCACAAATGTTTATAGTGACCACATATGAAATAATGTAAAACCCTGCTTTGCTTATGGATACAATTAAGTCAACTCCCCTGAGCGCATTTCATCTCATAAAACGATATCTGATGTGATTAAGATCTCAAACTTAAATATTGGTGGACCAACTCTTGGGCATTAAATACTGGATCATGTGTGTTTTTTTGGCATCTTAATACGATCATAAAAACATTTTGACTCAATTACTGTTACAACAATGCAGAAAACAGCTTTCTCTCATGATTTATACAAACTATGAAAAACATTTCTGATGTCTTCCTGATGGTGTCTGCTATGAAAAAGGGAGTGATGCATTTTATATATTTGGCAGCAGCAGCAAGAGTTTGTCTCAAATAAACAGATAAAGAAACTGATGGGATTCACAGTGATAGCCACCATCCCTGGACATTACCAACTTAAAGTCATTTCACTCCAGAATATAAAAAAACTATTGCTGTCAATCGATTATAATATTTAATCGCGATTAATCGCATGATTGTCCATAGCAAATTAATCACATTTTTTATCTGTTCAAAATGTACACAAGTATTTAATACTCTTATCAAGATGGGAGTGGGTAATTATGCTTGCTTTATGTAAATGTATGTATATATTTATTATGGGAAATCAGTTAACAACACAAAACAATGACAGATATATATATAGGTTTAGGCAACACAACCACTTAGGGTTAGGAAACAGTCGTGGTTGACGTTAACTTCACTGACTAGCGACTCAGGTGACTCATCGGGCTGGCGTTAACGAGTCACGTGACTAACGACTGACGTGACAAAATGAGTCAACGTTACTTTTAGTTTCACACGGGACAGGATCAGCAGTCTCCTGGTTGAAAGTCTTGTGTTTGTTTGACCCATCCACCGCCCGTCCTGCCCGCCCTTAATGGACTCTCACGCTATTAATACTAGGTCACTCGCTCCGACCGTCAAATAACGCCGCGGGTGGGTTTACATTGGAGTTAGTTGAAAGCCCGGTTCATCACATACTGTTGCTAAAGGGTACCTCTGTGCGTCGGTTTCTGATGCACAGAGGCACTTACCAAACAGGCGGATACATCTGAAATGATCTGCACGGTTATCACTAACACGGTTAGGTAGGACAATTGTTGTTTTTTTTGTGAATTTGGTGGACTGGCCATTTAAATCTTTAAACATAAGCAAAAAACACGCCACCAATAAAAAACAATACTGCAGATAAGGCTCACAATGGCAGCAAATTACAACTTCTTCAAATTAACAGAAAGATAAAAGTATTGGAGTGTGTTTGTTTTCTCCTAAAGATTCTTCAAGTAATTCCTGAATATTTGTATATCTTTTTGCATATAGATTACAAGTCTTACAAAAAAAAAAAATGACTAAACTGAATGACAAAATGTGCATCAATCACTGTAGTGCTGTAGCACTCATACTCATATTCCCTTTCAGCAAAAATGATAATGTCTATGGTATATACTGTATGACATGCATGGCTACTGTATGTTCAGTGGGAGGAAACAGTAGCTGAAGCTTTCTCTCCACATTCCAGAGGGATAAATGAGCCCATACAGTCCAGCTGGCATCATCGTGGTAACAACATGAATTATACACAAGTCACAGTGCAGCTCCTCATTCCGTAATGAAGGCCTTGTTTTTTCCAGGGCGACATACAGTACCACGGGCTGTACGTGCAGCAAACAAAGAGAGTCTCTGTATGACACCTGTCACTGCGTTTGACTTGCATGTTCTTGTCTCCGCTGACAGCAGCGTCATTAACATGCTGACATGTTTCACTGTCAGCCTGGTGGAAGACAAACATGAAACAAGCACAGTGTTTCATGTCTCTAGAGCTCGTTCTGTACCAGCGTTGAGTAGGATAACAATACATACACGAGATTTCTCTACCAGTTTGTGTTTAAATGAGACAAAGCAGCCTGCGTGTACCTGCTCAGCAGGGAGGAGCTCTGCAGCGGGGGGGGGATCGGGTTGCTCTTGCCCTGTTTGTTGTGTATGTCCTCTTATTTCTCCCTGGAGCCACAGGGAGAAAGTGAGGAAGGCACGCCCCTGTGCTAACACAGTTAATGTGTCCTGCTGAAAAATGTGAAAAATAAGACCCACTCTACTAAACTGTCTAAGTATATAAAGTGTCAGTCACTCACCCATCTCGTCCCTCCCATCCTGGGTGAGTATCTTTTCTTAACATCATTCATACAGAAGACTGTAGACATTTACAGATGATGCAGCTCACCTGCCAAAAGTTTACAGTATCTGTCTTGAGCGAACGGAAACAATAACTTCCACATTACCATGATATCCCTGATCATGATCTTAATGGAGTGCTCAAGGGATGACGTTTTTCTGTAGGCCAACCAGGAAGTTAGCATCGCTCTGGTTCCCTCGACAAAAAGCCAATGGGATTGTTCCTTACTGCAGAAAATAAGCTCTGTGGTAAACACACGTTTATGATACTTACAGGTTTTGTTCAGCAAGGTAATCTTCACAAATCAACACCACTTCTAAATGAACTACACCACGGTCACATGAGCGTGAGTATACACAACGAGGCTGTAAAGGCGGACGAGTCGGCGTGATGATGTTTAGTAGTCTCATTTAGCCAGTTGTTAGCAACCGCCTTTTTTAAGACACACTAAAGCTTAAAAATTCATGAGTGGGATATTTATTGACGTACTTTATATCGTAGAACAAAACGTTAAAATCTCTTCAGCTTGTGTTAACCACAGACCTTATTTCAGGCATCTGACTAAAAACCCATTGACTTCCAGACGAGGGAACAGGAAGTGCTATAACTCATTTCCTGGTTTTAGAACTCATTCCTGTAGCTCTCTATGGGCAACACACTAAGGGCCCGGACACATGCAATACTTTTTGCGCCCTCAAGTCCATTGTTAGGGCACTCGAAAGCGAGAGCAACGGCGCCGCGGCACAAAAGCGCTCCCCAGCTATTTTTCAGAGCAAGACGGCTGCGCCCCGAGATAAACATATTTCAGCTTTTGGAATGCAGCAACGTGCACACGCATGTCATGTGAAGAGGAACAACCAATCACAGCCGGCAGATATCGTTTCTTCCGTCGGACACAACAAACATCTGTATTCTTACATGCAACACACACCTGCCAGGTCACGTAGTGTCTACGGTTGGGGTTCAATAGCATTTTACCTAATGTGAATCCAGTATTGAACCAGTGTTCATTTTGTTAACGAAAACTATGACGAAATATGTTCGTCAACAACCTTTTTTTCCATGACAAAGATGAGACGATGACGAGACGGCACCGAGGTCATTACACATAAAGGGTGACGATATCAAACATGCAATATCGTTGAAGAAAAAAGACGAGACTAAATTGTAGTTTAAAAAATAAAAACTTTACCAAAATCTCTCTTTATTTTTGTCACTTTCCATCTTCTCTTCACACGCACACACACACACACACACACACACACACACACAACGCTCTGTGGTGGCGGCACTCAGTCCGCCTCTGACCTTCTTGTCTTAGTCCTCAATCCTGACAATTGAGCTACTATAAAGCATAGTGGCGATTGCAAAGTTGGCAGTTTGCAGGTCGGGTCGGGTTCGGGTGGTTGAGTAACGGATATTTTTACATGTTGGATGGGTGGATTGGCTCCCATAACGGACCGGTTATGTGTGTTTTTCATCAGATAATGAGAAGATAAAATTTTATGTGAAATAAATTTGACTAAAATGACAGAAATGTTCAATATAATCTGATGACTAAACAGAACTCTAATAACTTTTAGGCGACTAAAACTGGACTAAAACTATGAAGGAATAAAAAAAATGACTAAAATGTGACTAAAACTAATAAGCCAAGACCAAGACTAAGACTAAATCTAAAACAGCTGCCAAAATGAACACTGTGTTGAACCTGCTCATCAAGACCGAATCCTTCCGAATCCCTTATCAAACCAAAGTTAGTTTTAGCTTTCAACATTTGAAGTTATAAATAACTAAAGCAGAAAGATTCAATTTGAATCTGTAATCACTTTTTCTTGGCTGAGACGGCAGAAATAGGTTTAAAGTGGCAGCCTAATTAATATTCATATAGCATGAAATATGAAATGTCCATTTAACGCATCTGACACTTTGAAATAACCCGTGTAGCCTGCTTCCTTTTACATCTCATTTTTCACAACTAGAGATCCTGATGCAAAACTATAAAGTTCAGTAGCCTGAATTATGGATATAATATACCTAAAAGTTTAACTGGGAGATTCTGACAACTGAAAGTAAAGCAATGTGATCAGCTGATCGTTTCACTAGAGAAGAGTTGTTAGTCTCTTTGTCTTGTTGAACTACAAAAACACACAAAGTCCACTTTCTGTCTTACGTACAGTGGTGTTACAGAGTGATGGTTCTTTTCACTCATGAATGATCTTTGGCTGAGGACAGACACCAGTTTAGAGAGAGCAAGTTTACCAGACAGCAGACAAAAGTTCCATTTCAGCTGTGATTAAATTAACATTAATTCGCTCCAGCTGATGGAATCTGCAGCCAGTGAGGTTTGTTTGATTTTGACCAGTTATAGTGATGTTCAAACATGAGAAGCCAGCCAACACTACATGCAAGTGTTGTACAATGCTCTTTATAAGACCCAGGAGAGAAACAGGGTTTGTTTGTCATTTTTTTCCTTCCCTATACAGATTCCTATAACTGAACTTGCGTATTGGCCGATACCGAGTGCCGATCTGATACAAGTGTGTTGAAAACAAATATATAAATATATTTATTAGGGCTGTCAAAGTTAACGCGACAATAACGCGTTAACGCAAATTTGTTTTAACGCCACTAATGTCTTTAATGCATTAATGCAACTTTTTTAGTTTTAAAGCTGAAGATACTGGTATCATATGAAACTAGAAAACCTGAAGAATCCATTGGTACCAACCATGTCATACTGTCATGGCCATTTTCAAAGGGGTGCCTTGACCTCTGACCTGAATGTAAATGGGTTCTATGGGTACCCACGAGTCTCCCCAAACACAGATGCCCACTTTATGATAATCACATGCAGTTTGGGGCAAGTCATAGTCAAGTCAGCACACTGACACACTGACAGCTGTTGTTGCCTGTTGGGCTGCAGTTTGCCATGTTATGATTTGAGCATATTGTTTTATGCTAAATGCAGTACCTGTGAGGGTTTCTGGACAATATCTGTCATTGTTTTGTGTTGTTAATTGATTTACAATAATAAATATATACATACGTTTGCATGAAGCAGCATATTTATCCATTCCCATGTTGATAAAATTATTAAATACTTGACAAATATCCCTTTAAGGTACATTTTGAGCAGATAAAAAAAAAAAAAAAAAAATCGCAATTAAATATTTTAATTGATTGCCAAAATAAATTAATAAAATATTATTTTTTAACAGCATCATCATTGTTGTATGGTTAAACCCCTCGTAAAACATGAACAAATACACACAGAGAGAGAATGAATGCCATAGAACTTTCTTTTGTTATCTACTCTGACTAACGCTACACTCAGTACTGAGTAATCAGTACTGCGCATGTGCAACAGAGATGAGAAAGAAGCAAGATGGCTCACTTGGATTGGCGCATAGACTCGCCGATACCCGATCCAGCCTTTTAGGGTAATAGTATAGTGGTATCAGTATCGGAACCATCCTAATCAATTGACACCATAGAACACACCAATCACACTATACAGACAGAAGTAGCAGTCAGGGTGCAGTAGCCAGGATGCTGATCAGGGGAGCGAAAGCAATAAAATTGCTGCTTTTCTGGAGTGTGTTGACGGTGGGAAATGGTGTATCCTGACGCCGACTACTACAGCTAATCAAACCCTGGCATAAAGAACTTTACTAGAATGTATCTTCACTTGAACTTGCCAGCGCTATCAATATGATGCACTGGAAAGCTTTCATTTAAACACCTTGTCTCTTCTCTGAAGGCATGAGGGCACTGTAATGGATTTGAAGAAAAAAGTAGCTTCTAAACCCTCCAAGTGTGGCTAATAGGGGAATGGTTAGTTCATATACTGTACACTCAATTACTGAAAGAACCCGACACTACTTGCATCACATCACTGCACCCGCTAATAGCAGAAGCCACCTGTGTTAGAAGAACATCCTGCACAGCAACACTATAGCAACCTCAACTCCTCCAGCTCCTCTGCCTCTTTATCTCAATACAAACACTCAAGGTTGGACAGCTTACAGTACAACAATATGTACTATAGCTGTAATTTTTTACAAAGAGAGGAGCATTTACTCTAATCTGAAATCTGGAAAGGACAATGCTCCAGACAGAACAGCTAGATGTGTGTTTAAGTGCACAGTTCCTTTAGTCTGTCCTGGATTAGTCTGGTGGAAACAAACCCTGGCCCTGCGGGAATTTAAGGCCCAGGTATACACACACACACACACACACACACACACACACACACACCTCCAGCCCAGCTTCCCACATGTATGTATACCTCCCACCCTTCCCTCAGGATACACACGATTCAGGGAAAAACTGAGCTTTGGAAAGTGGTGTCGGAGAAGTTAATGATGAAGGATTGTGAGCTGGATTGGGCTCATTTCAGTTCGATGATATGAGGCTGTGCCTGCTTGAAATGTCAAGTAGTTTTTAAGCTACTGTATAGTTGTATAAAGTCCCAAGGGAAAAAACACAAGCATTTGATTCTCTTTCAGCTGCTACTTCACCAAGTGGCCGGCGATGGTCAGGATCGCATCTTAGTACAACCTAGTCTCAAGTACCGTAGTTTGGTCAGAGCCCCTCAGCGTCTGATACCGCCGCACCGAGACACCCTTTAGTGTCTGTGTGAGACGCACCGGGCTTTCAACTAACTCCGATGTAAACGCATCCACATCATTATTAGACGGTCAGAGCAACTGACGTAGTATGAAGAGCGAGACCGTCCCCGTACGAGTGGGCAGGAGGGGAGGATGGATGGGTCAAACAAACGTAGGACTTTCACCCAGTAGACCGCTGTGTGTGTCCAGTGTGAAACCAAGTCAACGCTGACTTATTGTACCATAGTTTTGTTACGTAACTTCTAGAGTTGTTCCGCTACCGATAATACCAGTATCGGAAATGCGTCTGATACTGCACAAAATTTGGTATCTGCGAGTACGCCAGTCTATGCACGATCCGATACCATAATTTATCAACCCAGATAAAAATCAACTTGTTTAACAGAAAATCAATTTTTCTTCGCTGCTCCAAAACAGTAGCCTTCACTGTGCTGTCTCCCTGGATGTATCATGACTGCCGCTGGTAACTACTGTTGATAACTAGTGACTGAAGAAAAGGCCGTCTTCAAGCGAGGCGTTTCAGGCAGTTCAGGAGCAGTGTTTCTGTGGGTAAAGTAACTCCCTTTGGCGTGGGCGTTGGGCTTTATAACTTTGCAGACCTTTTACCTGCACAAAAAACTAGACAACACACTAAAGAAAAGGGAAGAAGCACAAAGGCATGATAGGTCCTCTTTAACTCTTAGTTATGGAATTATTTATTTTTAGGCCTGTCAATTGATTAAAATATTTTCACAATCACAATCACTATCACAATTAATCCCATGACTGTCCATAGTTAATCGCGATTAATTAATTAAATTAATCACGCATTTTTTATCTGTTCAAAATGTACCTTAAAGGAAGATTTGTCAAGTATTTAATACTCTTATCAACATGGAAGTGGACAAATATGCTGCTTTATGCAAATGTATGTATATATTTATTATTGTAAATCAATTATCAACACAAAACAATGACAGATATTGTCCAGAAACCCTCACAGGTACTGCATTTAGCATAAAACAATATGCTTAAATCATAACATGGCAAACTGCAGCCCAACTGTTGCTATAGCTGATACAATCTACAAATGAGAAGCTTGCTAACAGCTTCCATTCTGCCCTTGACTTTATGGGGGACACCTGAAAGCTTGGAGGTCACTGTGACATTTTATGTTTAAAGGGGTCACTGTTGCTTCGGTGCACTCTAGATCAAACCCCACATTCTGGGTGATTAAATTGAATCCACAGCTCAGAGATCCATTTACAAGAAAGAGTAAATATATCAAGAAAGTGTCTGAAGAAAGTGTGTACGTCTGCTGGCCACAAGCCAGAAAAATATTTACTGACAATATTAAAAGAAGGCATAAACATTACCAGCATGCATTTTGGCAGGAGAATGACAAATCATATTTCTATGTGCGTACGAAGATGAATATTAATAAACACAATCCACTCAATGAGCGTACGAGGCACACACTGTATCAATGCCAGGTGTAAAGGGCACCTTTGTTTATTTCTAATTGCATCTCCACTGCTACAATAGTGTATGATGCAGGGAAGCCAGCAGCCTGTTTACTGCTGGTAATCGCTTCTTCACTTCCCACAAACCCCTGCTGGTCTCCCATGGTTACGCACGGCATATTAGGAATGATGAAGCCGTGGCAGATGGGCGCGCTCCCTCTCCGTGCCCACTTGCCTTATTTGTGTCACAGGCTGGTGCAGGCAAAGCGTCATTATCTGCTAAGTGGCTTCTTCTCCCGGGGTGTGCAGCCAGGTCTCTACTCCGAGAGGGAGATGAAGAGAGAGCGAAGGAAAACATGGAGAGGTGGAGAGAGAAGGAGCGAGGGAGCGTGTCGTCTGCCTGTGGTTCAGGTAATCAGTGGGAGTGCAGCCCGTGCCCTGCACGCCGCTGAGCCTCGGGGGGGCGGTTGTCTTTAGGCTGTCAGGCCTCACAAAGCTACTATCCATTTAAAGTGGCGCTGAATTAAAGGCCCGTGATTTATTTGAAGGGGTCCAACTTACGGCTTCACACTGGGATCCTAAAGGTAGCTATTCATTTCCAGGAATCAATTATGTGAAACGGCTAATTAATGAATGTCTGAATTAATCAGAGGGCGAATGCGTCATCAGAGTCCGCACATACGACCGCCGTAATGAGCCTGGTTCATCAGCAACTCCAACTGTGAGAGTCGGAGGAAATGGCCACCATTATCGCTGATGACAGCCCGGCCCGGCACTAATGGCCGTGTCGCTTATCAGGACTGCAGGTGTGTGATTGTTCCGGAGGGATTCCACTAACAAACAGTGATAGGCAAAACACTTTCTGGAACAAAAAGCCTGCTGCAGGACAAATGAGATGAGACAATGTGCTGCTGTATTTGCCGCAAGCTATCATGAATTGGCTGGGCATCTTCCAGTATGTAATGTTGGAGCATAAAACGCACAGCAACCATGGAAGAGGACGCAGAATACACAGCAACTGTGATAAAAATATGCCATATTCTGAGGAAGGCTGTAGCCAGGCAACAACACAAAGGAACGGCAGGGGACGGGAACACAAGACCAAATCAACCTGGCTGTTTATCAATGTCCAGTTACATTCTTAACTGGCCTCAAGACTCCATTTATTCTTATTAGATGAGTCATTTCACAATTTGCAGCTACGGTTGTTATCAGCAGATATCCTGGCTTTATCATATACTGCAGCACTACAAGGAGACATAAGCTCCTTTCACACATGCACTGGAACCCTGAACTTATCTAGACATTACCAGGAGGAGCTGTATGTGAGAACGCAAATGTCCGAATCATTCGGAAAATAAACATAGTGACGTTATTTGTATCCGTTAGCTAGCTAGCCGTGTAGAAAATAAACAGTGACATTATTTGTATCCGTTAGCTAGCTAGCAGCGTAGAAAATAAACATAGTGATGTTATTTGTATCTGTTAGCTAGCTAGCAGCGTAGAAAATAAACATAGTGATGTTATCTGTTCAAAATTAACCTTAAAGAGAGATTTGTCGAGAATTTAATACTCTTATCAACATTGGAGTGGGCAAATATGTTGCTTTATGCAAATGTATGTATATATTTATTATTGGAAATCAATTAACAACAAAAAACAATGACAGATATTGTCCAGAAACCCTCTCAGGTACTGCATTTAGCATAAAGAATATGCTCAAATCATAACATGGCAAACTGCAGCCCAACAGGCAACAACAGCTGTCAGTGTGTCAGTGTGCTGGCTTGACTATAACTTTCCCAAAACTGCATGTGATTATCATAAAGTGGGCATGTCTGTAAAGGTGAGACTCGTGGGTACCCATAGTACCCATTTACATTCACACATCTGGAGGTCAGAGGTCAAGGGACCCCTTTGAAAATGGCCATGACAGTTTTTCTTCTCCAAAATTTAGCGTAAGTTTTAATGTTATTTAACCTCCATCGTGACAAGCTAGTATGACATGTTTGGTACCAATGGATTCCTTCTAGTTTCATATGATACCAGTATCTTTACAACCTCCGATTGATCGATTGCGTTAATGCGTTAAATGGCGATAAAATTAATTTGCATTAATTTTCTTTGACAGCCCTACTAAGAACATGATATAATATAATAGCATCCACAAAAACAGTGAAAATATGTCCCAGAATCAGTTTTACATTCAGACTAAGTTTGGCTCATGAGAGGCAAATACTGATGTACTGAAATACACGTCAACCATCACATATTTCAGGGCTAAAACTGATAGAGGATGGAGGGAGAGAAATACAAAGACATGCTAAATCTACTGTAACCACAGCAACGGTTGGCTTACTGTTGAAGCATCATCTGTTTTTAGTCGAGTCAACCTTTGTTAGGCATGTGAGAACAGCCATGTTCATAATAACTAAAAATGCTTTCACTTGAATAAAGGCCTCTGTAACTTCTATTAACTGAATCTCCCCCCACATGCCTTCACTGCCTTTATTGTTTAAGTTGTACAAGCTGTTGAATTCACTTAGAATAAAGAGAATGTGTGCACTTCATTTGTCTGTAACTTATAATGTGATGAGTGATGTCCTTGCAAGCTTCCAAACCAAAACCTTGAGCCTACATGGAAATCTGGCCAGGAGGACAGAGAAATGGAGGAGTTTCACTGGACCAAAACCGCTAAATGACCTGAGGGATGGAAGGAATTTTGGCAGTTTTCTTACTTTCATACAGTGAACTTCAGCCCCCTCTCTGTGCTCCTCTTGGATGTGATCTACAGTGTTTCTCTCCTTCTCCCCTTTCTGCCTGATGTGAGCTGTTCGGCTGCCTGTGGACATTTATTCTCACTGATGTACTTCTATCAGGTCACTGAAGGCGATATCAACAAAATCAGCCTGAGAGGTATTTCATCTGGAGTTTAGTCTTCTTTGCAAAATCACTTAAACTTCTGAAATTATTTACCTTGTTTCAAGTATACACGTCGAGGGATTTATTTGATTTACAAGATAAATAGCGCTCTTTTGAAGACAGTAGCCATGTTTCCATTCACATATTTGTATGCGCATTTTGAAGTATCTCATTAGGAAAGTTGTATGGAAAAGGCAAAATTAAAAAAAAAACGTCCTCAATTACGACAAAGTTTTTACGCTCGCTCGAGTTGGTTTTTGCCTTTATCGAAAAACACTTGATGCACTAAATGGATTATGGAAACTCCTTCGAGGAATAAGTTCTGACATAGCAAACATTTAACTCACATGACTGATCAGCTGTTTCCACTGTTGACATCTTCCCAGATATATACTTATGTTGTCGTCTTGGTCTCCAGAGAGAGTGAAACATGACCAATACCAGCTGACATGACAGAACAATTAAACAAATTCCTGAAGACCTCTCTCCATTTTTCTCTCGTAGATGGTTAGATGGTTGGGGTGTCACAATTTTGATTCTAAATTGGAAATCAATCCAAATTAGCCTCCGATCTCGATCATCAAAAACAACAAGATTGTTGATTATTTTATTTTTCTCACTGTTTTGACCGATGCTCGCTCGCGTCTGCGTAGTGCGAACACAAGCGCGAGCGACAGGACGCTGACTGTCGTTGAGTTAACGGCCACAGGTGTCACTGTTAATAAGCAATTTCTCATTCTTACATAGAGTCCCTTCAAGAAAGAGAACTTCATCAAGAACTAGTAGTAAGTGGAACCATATTTAAGTAGTTTTAAAGGAGCAATATGTAGCACTGACTGCTAGCGTTTAAAATGAGTATCAGAAGTCCAAATTCAAAACACTGGAGCCGTGGCCCGTCCGCTCCTCCGGTGACTGATAGCAGTTAGTGCACGTTTTCACTATTTGTCCTTCTAGACAGGACGGTGTTAGCCTATGACCAGCAGCAGTAGTCTGAATCACTTCAGCGGCTGTGTGTCTCAAATACTCGCTGCCTTGATAACCAGCTGCACACGGACCACAGAGAGATGAGCCGAGGCTTTTCAGGTCGGGTATAATCTAACGTTAACGTTATTTCTGTTTATCCAGTTGGTTTGCTTGCTTCCATGGCTGCAGACAGCTATGTTTGCGTGGCAATAACGGGGTGTAGAAATGGGCGGTGGACGGGATCATATCGGCCAAAACAAAAACAGACGTTCTGGACCAGAATGGAAATTTCAAAGGAGAACATACTGGCTGTAGCATTTATGATTTATTACTGTAAATATATTAAATATTGGTCCTTTAACAGTAGATATTCCTTTTCTAACAGCACTGATAAACTTCTGATGATAAACCACTAGCAAATGCTACTAACACATGCTGTTCTTACATAATACCAGTGAAACAGAGAGTCTCTCGCCAGCAGAGGTATAAGTGGTTTAACCTCAGGACAGGCCAAGTTTAATTTGAGTTGAGAGGTTAAGTGGCTGAAATTGGAGCTCAGCAGATAATCTGTTGAAAACGTATTCTTGTGAAGGGAAATGTAAGGCAGTGTTCCCCTCAGCCTGACCTCTGACCTTTAAAGATGTGAGGGCCCTGCATTCTCTCTGCTGGAACGCCACCACGAGGCGTTTCAAACCTGATGAGAGAGGACTGAAAAACACGAGAGGAAAGAAACTCTAGTGAGTTCTAATAAATCCGGGGGATGTAGCTGGAGGCTGATTTAAGAATATTGTTTCCATGTCATCATTTTTAATGGTGTCTTTGTGTCCTTGGAACACAGACACAAGTGACGGTGGAAACAAGATACAATAAACCACTTCAATTATGAGAAATGAAAAAAATGGAGGACAATTTTACAAAGTGAGACTTCTCCAACCACGTGTCAGCGAACAATAACACCACGCCGTCACCAGGGAATTCCAACTCATCTAAAATTCCTCCTTAAATGCCTCCATTAGGCCCCGAGGTATCGGAGCTGTAATCCAGGCTTTATTGTGATTCCTTTAAGGCGAAAGGTCAACCATCAGAGGTCAACAGTCCCGCTGCTTTCTGGCTGCAAGCGTCACTTTCAAAGGCAGCGGCTGAGATGAGACGTGCACCTCAGAGTGACAGCAGTGGCACGCCCCGAGCGTTCACCCGCCTAGTTCATTAGCTCAATATCTGTGGACATCTGTTTAACGGGCGGGCTGTTACTACATCTTACCTAATCAGAGTGTTCCTCTGGGAAATCATCCTGAGGAGTTAGAGGCGCCATCAAACAGCAGCATCACTGCCATCCACAGGGCCGCTCCATCATCGCTGTGATTAGGATCTCAGTGAAAAGGAGCCACGCACTGACAGCTCTCTTACTATTTCATTTTATGAGTGGGAGGAAGATACACAGCTAATATAATGCCGTTTTATGTGAGGCTTTTAGTTGATGCTCTTAGCCAAAAGGCTCTGAGATAAGTGAGCGTGCAATGTTTATATTCAAACTGTTCGACTAAAGTGTCAAAATAAGATAAAAGGGCAAACGCCTTCCAAACGCAGGTAACCACAGAGATCTTAGCCACGGCAGCTGCATGGCTCTTGGAATGGCAATGTTGGTATAGACAAAGAACGTATATTGATAAGAAGTGAAAGTCAATTGTTCGTTCCATTGCAACGTAAACGCCCTGCAGCTACGCTACGCTTCCGCCATTTTCGACTAACAGACGCCGGTAAAACATCCGCCTACAAAGTGCCGTACAAAAGTAAAACTAAACTATTTCTATTCTATTGTCATATTTAACGTCTCTACCGAAATGGCCTGTTATGAACAATAACAATATTATAAATATCCATACTAGTATAGCTATTTATTTATTCATTAAACTTTTGCCCGGCTGCTTCCCAGAGGAGCATAAAGTCAGCGATGGACATAAATGGAAGTTAGAAAAATCCAGGACACAGATTTTGAGAGCAATCTCAAACTATTTCATGTCAAGAATCCAAAATCTGTCCCTCTGTCTGCAGGCAGAAGGAAAGAGGCAGGGTGGCGCGTCATCAGTTACACTGCACATGTCCAAAAGCCTGTGGTGTTAATGCACAGGCTAACCGGAGTTTTGTAAAAAAAAATCAAAAAAGCCGGATCATGATCCAGATCGCCACCAAAATCGAATGGATTGTTCATTGTGCTACACCCCACCCCTCCAAATTTCATTCAAATCCATCGCGGACTTTTGGAGTAAGCCTCCAAACGGAAAAACCAACAAACAAACCAACAAACCAGCGCCGGTGAAAACATAACCTCCTTCCTAAGCCTTCGGCCTTGGTGGAGGTAACAATGACGCGGATGGTTTTACATTGGAGTTGGTGCATCTCATAGAGATGCTAAAGGCTGCCTCAGTGTGTGATGGACAATGTATGTTACCCCTCATCTCTCTGAGTTGAACAAACTGGAGATGTGGGTGGAGATCCAGAGGTCTACAAGAGGGCTAAAATACTGCCAGGCAAGCATACTTCCAATTTTACAATTTTTTGCAGAAAAATAACATTTGAAGAAAAAAAAGAATTGCAAGCCTTTGCAAAAAATGCAGAGATTGGTTGATTTTGTGTTAAATCTTGCCATTACAAGATTGTGAGTTCTTGGAGGGACAGACTAGTACTCACAGTGTCACACCCTAGCTGATAATCATTAGTGATTGAATGGGACCAGTTTTCATACACAAGGGATGTTTTTGCTTGGTTTCATGGTTTCTCCAAAAGAAGGCAAATCATTTATTTCTCTGCAAACTTGAACACAATGAGCAGAACATTCATAACATGACCACATCCGGAGAGCGACACCCAAAGCATCGGTATGAACACTCTGCACTGGAGAGTTCTCGACCGTCTGTGACGGTTTACTGCCGTCAAACTAGAGACCAAAGGGTCGAATAAAATTCAGTCAAAGGAAAGAAGCCGAGACAGACAGTCTGAGACTCTTAGGTGGACTGTAAAAAAAGGAATCATAATGGAAATACACATCATGACAATTCCAGGTGCCTTTAAATCTCCACAGAGAGACTGCAGGTGTTAAATCCATTAGCGGTCCATGTAGAGCTGGACAAAAAAAACACAAAAAAGATATGTGTGCATCCAGGTTTGTTTTGGCTGTTGGCAGTGAGACAGTTCAGTCCAGATGAATGTGGAATGCAAAGCTCAGAGTATCTCTGGTAAAACACATGCTGCACGGCACAAGCCTGTGTGCTTTTCCCTCCTCAGGTTCATTTCAACTTCTAATAAACAAACCTGCAATGCACTAATGTCAGACATTTCATTCTCTCCCAAGTCTTTATAGGACACATGTATGTTTTTCAAATATAAGGAGCCTGAAGATGATTGAATTTAATGTTAAGTGCCTCCAACTCTGTTCCCTACATGTGCTGGGATGATTTCATTCCTGTTATCCCACAGTCCTCCAGCTCTGGAGAGGCTTTAACAAGCCTCACACAGATTATAAATTCTACAGAGCTTGTCAGGGCCGCCATCCAAGGAAAACGCTCCCAGCACACATGACGTGACAACGGATCTCCTACAGTTCATGTGAACTCATTGTACAGATCACACAGGGAGATAGATGAAGAACCACTGAATCCGAGAGGCAAATCATGAACTATTGGCATGGTAAAGAAAATTAAGGAAAATGAGTCTTAAATTAAATTCACACTTCCTTTCCCTCTGAGAACAAGTCAAAACACCACAGCAGTGATATGTTAGCGCCAACGATGCACCAAAATGAGGATCTCACCGATTACACTTTGAATTATTTGCTGTACTTCAGAGAACTAGTAGGTGGGTGACAGAGATGAGTTGGTGCTCTCTATGAAAACGAGCACTGGCATGGCTGTGTGCTGCAGTTGTACTCTGGATGCTTACAGATGAATACATCAGATTGAGTAGTGTAAGACGGGAGGGAGCCAGGTAGTTTCACGTTGACATTCCAATCAAACATCTGTTCAAGACCTTAGCTCGCCCTGACAATGTTTAATGCTGCTCAGAAAAACTGTCAAACATTCAGAAAATTCATCAATTCTTCAATCTAAACTGTATTTTTGTTTATTTACTGTTTCAAGTCAGATTCTCTATATTTTCTTAACCACACAAACTTGCCATAATTTGCTCATTTCAGCCTGATGAATGTCAGCTACTGTTGAATCATGTTGCTTCATACCGAGAGGTGTTTCCAATATTATGTTCAATCCATTTATATCAAGGTAGGTAAAGTAAATAATAGAAACACCTCTCTGTATAGACGAATCTGGCGACCACTGAGTGTTCCGACGTCTAGCGGCGCCGCCGTCACTGCGGTGGCAAGTTGTAGTGACTCTTCTGTCTGCTGAGCGTGTTAACTTGTGACTTTCAGCTGAATGCATCCGTGGTTGCTGTAGTAACTAAGATAATAAACACAGATGAGTGTGTATTTAAAATTAATTGGAGTCCAATTGAAGGCTTTTACGAGAACAACCAAATGTTCTCTTTGTGTTTTCAACAGTTGCCGTCACTACGAGCGACCATGACGCATCCGAGTGAGAGTCACCAGTTAAACACCAGACACCATCGTAGGCTAAATGTTCTGTTTGTGATGCCGACCGAATGCTGTTTACTATGTGGTCATTAGGTTGCCCTGTTAGTAGGGATGTCACAATACTAGAAATTTAGTAGTCGATACCAATACCAGTGAAATTACATGATTTTCAATACTAATTAGATACCACAGTAAAAAACAATGGTAAAACAATAAATCCCATGTACTTCAACATCTACTCCTTTATTACTGTTTGTATACTTGTTTTTGTTAGGAAGTTAAACTGGTCATAATCCCCTCTCTATTATCTATTTTACATTGCTGTGAAAACAACTGGATTTATTCAAGTTTCTCACCAAAAACTACATTATACAAGATTACTTTTGGTAACATCATGACAACGTTGGAATCTACCTTCGCCAACACTCATTTGTACTGAATATAGCCTGAACGCATGATAATGTTGGCACATTGCCAACGTTCAATGGCAATCAATTAGCTGTTAGCAGCTGGTAAGCAGCACAGTTAACAGCTAACGTTAACTAGCTCTCGTCCTGCCGATTTCAACGCGGATGGTTGGGTGCGTCCCCTGGACACAT
Source organism: Sebastolobus alascanus (assembly GCA_916701645.2). NCBI lineage: Eukaryota > Metazoa > Chordata > Actinopteri > Perciformes > Sebastidae > Sebastolobus > Sebastolobus alascanus. Next base: position 869,720 of record CAKAOJ020000095.1, on the reverse strand, counting down.
CTATAGTGTGTTTACTGTCCCGAACACATTTTCTATCGTCCCCGGGACGACGGCACACTGGTTGTCTCGAGCTCTAGTAAACTAGTAAGAATTTGACATCGACTTGATGCAGAAGTATCGCTTCTCGTGACATCCCTACTAGTTAGAGCAAATAACGTTATATTTCACAAAAACGCCACAGTCAGTTGATTGAGTTAATTTATTCTGTGGGACCACCGCAGCCCATATGGACAGTACCTTTAGCTAGCAAGTTGAAGTTTGCCACTAATGTTGGAGCAGCTGAGAACTGCTCAGGTTCTTCCCGAACTCCTAGAAATTGTTATAATATAACGTCACATAGAAAGTTAAAGTATAGGTAGAAAATTGTACATTTCTTAGGACAGCTTGCATTCAAACGCGTGCATATTGAAGGGAGACGCCACCGCAGTAACGGCGACTTGTTTACTTACAGTATTTCCCCAGATTTGTGAATAATGCGATACAGTTCAACAGCAGCACAAACTGCAGCCTCCAAAAAGAAACTCCTCTCTAAAACACTTTCAACAAAAACTGAACATTAGAACCAGTCGAATACATCCGGGGTCTGAGAAGTGAAGCCAATGCTGAAGTGCCTTAAACCTGTATTCTCTCTAACAGCCAGCAGGGGGCGACTCCTCTGGTTGCAAAAAGAAGTCTGATAGTATAGAAGTCTATGAGAAAATGAGCCTACTTCTCACTTGATTTATTACCTCAGTAAACATTGTAAACATGAGTTTATGGTCTCAGTCGCTAGTTTCAAGTCTTCTTCAATACAGCATGATGTTCATTTAGTAAATTATGGTCCCATTTAGAGTCAGATAGACCATAAAGCAGGAGATGCTTTAGGGCGGGGCTACCTTGTGATTGAAAGGTCGCTTCCACGGCGTTGTCCGGTCTGGGAGTTGTCCGTGTTTTCGTCTTACAACTTTAACTCTTTGACAGTGTGTTTTCAGTTCATGAAAGTTAATTATAAGCTTTTTAGTCGCCTAAAAATGTCTTAATCAGCGTTCAGTTTTACTTAGCTCCACCCTCTCGTGTCACTTCTGGTTGCTAAAAACTAGGATGGCGTCGGCCAAAATGCCGAACTGGTGGCTTCAAAACCGTAGTCCACAAACCAACGGGTGACGTCACGGTGACTACGTCCACTTCTTATATACAGTCTATGATCAGAACCTTCATGAAGGGAGGATTTATTGCAGTACTGTTGTATTAGTTTTAACTACCTGAGTGTACATTTTGTATGGTTATTACTAGGGATGCACCGATACCGATACCAGTATCGGGTCCGATACTTTGTTCATGTACTCGTACTCGCAAAACGGCTCCGATACAACGGCACCGATACCACTTTACTTTAACTCCGCCTCCCCAACGGTGCTGTGCGCCCGACCCCGCTGGGCCGGGATCCCACTTCAGCCGGCCCGGCCACAGGGTTTTGCTTGCACCCTCTGACTTGCGTGTGCGTTAGACTCCTAGGTCCGTGTTTCAAGACGGGTCTGGTGGGTTGCCGACATTGCCGCAGGTCCCTGGCACCTTTTACGTGGGCCGAGCCCCGCCCTGCAGGCACGGCGCGGTTGGGGCGCACTGAGGACAGTCCACCCCGGTCGACAGTCGCACTAGGAGCAGGGGGGCCCGTCCCTCCCCGGTGGGGAGAGAGGGTGCAGCGTGCAGTGGGCCAGGTCCGGGCAGGGAGCGCTGTAAAGCTGCGGCTGTGAGCCACCTTCGCCCCGAGCCTTTCCAAGCCGACCTAGAGCCGGTCGCGGCGCACCGCCTCATATGCGGGACTCCCCAGCCTGCCGTGTGTCGCTCACACCCTCGTGCTGGAGGTGGTATCGGTGCATCCCTAGTTATTACTGATAAAATATTAAACTACATATGCAAGTCTTAAGTTCAGAGATCTATCAAATGAAACAGTAATAACTTAAATAACCATTCTACAACCAAAACCAAGTGGAATGCCATGACATTCGAAATGTGTGTAAATGTGCCGATCGATCACCTTTCATTGATATTAGATTGTCTTTGAGATCTAAAAATTATTCCAAGACAGCAAAAACTCAAAAACATATGATCTGTGGTAAACCAAGCAGAATATACTCATCTTTTTCTTTTTTAAAATGAGGTGCAAAAGTTTAAATAAATGTAACAGAATCCGCCTCCTGACTGGGAATGCTTTTCACAGTGAGACTTTGGGGGCGATCCAAAGCAATCCCCAGAGGAAATGAGTGTTTTTGCAGGCTTTTTATTACAATGTCAAAAGTAAGTGGATGATGGGAGTGAAACTGGAAAGTGCCATTTAACAGCTGTCCAATTAAAGCTCCTTGATCCATTCATCATTCCTCATTCTCACAAGTGCATATCTTCCACTGGTGCAAACGAGGAGCCGATGGGTTTTTAGTCTTGTGAGTCTTTGCTGTTTTTTTTCTTTTCCTCAGGGCTCACCACAGTGACAGAGGAACCGTCCACCGCAACACAGGAAGTGAGTGTTTTCTGTGGGGATACATGGAATGCCAGAAGAAAAGAACTAACCCCAACATAAAAAAGCCCTCACACCAAGACAACCCGCGGAAGAATTCAGAAAGCATCGGCAGAGCTATACTCTTCCAAGAGGAGGGTGAGAAGAGGGCTAATCTTTGGGGCAACGCCACCCCCCCCCTGCTCAGCTGGAAAGGAATGTGCCCTTTCACAAGCTGAATTGAGGGCATGCCTGGCATGGAAATAATAGGGGAAGAAGTCACAATTTCCCAGATTCTGGGGATGGGGGTGGGGGTGGGTAAGGTGGAGCTTAAACTGGAGCAGCTCAAGTCTTTTTACCCCCTTTCCAATGAGAGGAGAAGACATCTATGCTCTACATACACCGATCAGCCATAACATTAAGACCACTAACAGGTGAAGTGAATAACATTGATTATCTCATTACAACTTACCTCCAGACCTCCGTGAGCACAATGGTAGCTACTAGCTATGGCGACACACCAAACCGGTCTCACAGGAAGGCGTATAAATACCACCACATTTCACGGATATTCTGCGTATCATGAGTACGCATTTTAGCATTCACGCGTGTCATTTGTTAATGCCCGTCGGTGAAAAAATTGCATCACTTCCTGTTAGTACAAAACAGAAAAAAAGGCTTCAAAAACAGTACACTATGGCAACTAGTATATAGTACATACTGTATAGAGTTACTGTGCTATGTAGTGATCTTTCCTGCAGCATGACCATCAAACCAGAATTTCTAAATATTATTCTGCAAGAAATTAGTGGCGACATTGCCAATATTATTAAAAATATTCATGCTCATCAGAGGATGAACTCTTACCTCAGCACCATAGAGAGCTACAGGAATGAGTCCTAAAACCCAGAAATGAGTTAGCATGTTAGCACTTCCTGTTCCCTCGTCTGGAAGTCAATGGGTTTTTAGTTAGACGCCTGAAATAAGGTCTGCGGTTAACACAAGCTGAAGAGATTTTAATGTTTTGTTCTACGACATAAAATCCATCAATAAATACCCACTCGTGAATTTTGAAGCCTTTAATGTGTATTAAAAATGGCGGTTGCTAACAAGTGGCTAAATGAGACTACTAAACATCATCACGCCGACTCGTCTTCCTTACAGTCTTTGTTTATAGCCTAACGTTAGCTTTTTACTTCTGGTGATTGCATTCACACTTCAAAAATCATAAAGTGGTGTTCATTTGTGGAGATTATCTTGCTGAACAATACGTGTAAGTATCATAAACGTTTGCTACGGAGTTTATTTTCTGCAGTAATCCAAAACCCAATGGAACAATCCCATTGGGTTTTTGTCGAGGGAACCAAGGCGATGCTAACTTCCTGGTTGGATCACAAAAATACGTCATCCTTGGAGCACTCTATGCCCCTTGGTGAAGACATTGCATCACTTCCTGTTAGTACAAAACATAAAAAAAAGGCTGCAAAAACAGTACACTATGGCAACTAGTATATAGTACATACTGTATAGAGTTACTGTGCTATGTAGTGATCTTTCCTGCAGCACGACCATCAAAGCATATCACGTCACATTGCCAATATTACTAAAAATATTCACGCTCATCAGAGGATGAACTTTTTGTATTTTGGACACCACGCAAACTTTGCTGCAGCTTGTGCCAGGTGGATCGTTTGAGGTGTGAAGAACACGGCGACCTCAACCGGCTGCTAGCACAGGTACTGTAGCTTCATGCTATTTTAAAGAGGGAATTTTACACACAAGACTGGAACCTTCATTTGTCTTACTCAGCCTTTTGAACCTACATATTAGCTTCTGCTTCATTTTAGAGGGCATTTTTGCACAGAACAAGGACTGTGGATTTTGTGCCCCACTGGAATGACATTAGGAATGGATGTCTTCAGGGACAGTATGGAGAGTAGGGAAAGTTACAGTGACCACTAATTCTGTCAACATACATATGGGCATTTGAGTATTGTTTTAAGAGAAAATATGACACTATACCCTTTAAACTTTCAGACATGTCCTGTTAAGTATTCTGTCCCTGCCAGAGAGACTGTGTATCCTGGGAAAATGAAACCCACGTCTGCATATCTGTGGTTTTGGAAGGAGTCAGCTCCGTCAGTGTGACTGTGCCACACATGGCCCTGTATGTATGTCCCCTCCTGGAAACACTGTAGGTGCTCAGCATTCTTTGTGGCTGACTCCACACTATACTGGCAAGAAAAGTGACAACAGAGCTGACTCTATTTTCTCTATATATAAAAAAAAACCACCCTGTATTCAGTGACGTGGAGCTCTACCAATGAGGTCATGTTGCCTATTCAGATTATGAGCTCATCCAGTTCTATTCTCGAGCTTTCTTCAATCATAAGGCAACACGTGGGAGGAAACTTGAATATTACCTCTGTAATTACCAAGGAAGCTTTCCTCTGCAAATAGACAAAAAGTAGGCCTAATCATAGTATTATATCCTCTTTTCCAACCGCTGTGTTTGGCTACTTCTTGTGCCACATACACAGTTGGCGCACATTTTCCATTTGCAAGTCAGCAAACAATTGAATCTTACTAGAAAAACTATTCCAGGTTTGAAAAGGACATGAAGTAAGTAGAGATGCTGCGATATCATTTTTTCCTTCCTGATACCGATTCTGATATCTGAGCTTAAGTATCGGCCAATACCAAGTACCGATCCGATACCAGTGTGGTGAAAACATGTCGCCATTTTACTGGTGGAACATTTTCCTAGCTACTTCCATCATCGATTTCGGACGTAGCGATTGTGTTTTCCGGAGTTGATGATGGAAGTAGCTAATGAGTGAGCCATCTCGCTTCTTTCTCATCTCTGTTCTCAGCACCGATCCGACAGGATGTACGGATCAGGTAGCGAGTGAGATCTGTTGTTGTTCCTGTAAATGAGCTGATAAATGATATGATGACGTGATATCGGATTGGTGCATAGACTTGTGTACTCGATTACGATTAAATTAAATTTATAAAATGTAGTGACTATTTCACAAACTGCCGTGAGAGGGTGTTGGAACTAAAAGAAAGCTTGCGGCTAGTTGGACATCACAGAAGAAAACAACGCGATAAATCTGCGTCGCATTCAGTTAGGACATGTGATATATAGGCGACACACAACATCCTAATACACTAGATCTCTCTGTGATGTACACATTACTTTCTCTCTAGAACCTTAAAGTTCAAACTATGCCTATGGAAAAACTGTGACAGAAAAATTAAAAGCTGTATCTAAAAGAAATATCAAGCAGAGTACAGTGGTAGTAACTTTACTTAAATTAAAGCAAGTCCAGTCAAAGTCCAAACATTTCTACTTGTTCCACTTGATTTGTCTCTTCATTCTGGTGGCAGAGAAAGCGTCCCACGGGAGAGACATCTCTGTCCTAAAACAAACTCACCCTACATGAGGGTGACGGCAGCATGAGGTGCACCGAGAGCTGCGGTGGACATTTCCTGCACACTCAGCATCTTGGATGAATGGCTGTTCCTCCTGCTCTTTGCACAGCCTATTAAAAGCTCTTGGTGCATATCTGCTTCACATCAGGATGTGGGGATGTAATTACAGTTACCAAGTGAAGGATGGGGAACGGCAAGAGGAACACAACAGTTTTCTTTCCACTGCCACCCCCTCCGTGCCAGCATGGAACCGCTGTGTTGCCAGGTTTTGCCATTGAAAGATTAGGCACTTTGTACGATGTACTTACCACAAAGAACTCCAGCTCACGTCCCTCCAGCGTTCAGTGTTTTTTAGGACGTACAGGGCTGAAATATGCCTGGAGCATGAGGTCATTCATGTTTTAAACCCACTGATTTGCTTTGCCAAACAGTCTTGGAGAAAATATAATTGATAATTATGTTTATTTCCAATCCAGAATAGGGCTCCCACAACAAGTCAAGTTCGAATGAGTTCAAACTAACATGTAATTCAGTGTAATGTGTGAGTCTGAGATACAATGAGCTGTGGCTGTTACGTAAGTCAACACATTCTCACTCCCAACTCATCAAATACCGCCGCTTGGTCGGCGCCCCTCGGCATCGGAGACCGACGCACCGGGTACCCCTCTTGCATTCCTCTTGCATTACTTTTGGACGGACCTCTCTCTAACTGGGAATGTTGGTATTGGCAGTGATAGAAGTAGTATTCCTACTCAAAACTTGTTTTTTTCTGGAGTAAAACTATTAACTATTAACAGTAAAAGTCCTGCATTCAAATGTTTAATTCAACTGCAGAGTGAACGAGAGGTATTATCAGCACAATGTACTTAAATTTACTTTCATTTCTAAGATGATGCTGTATAGTTTGTAGTTTTGTGAGTAAAATCACGAACCAGTAACATTTCTCTGTCAGGTAAATGTAGTACTACAATGTTTTCCTCTGAATTAGAAGTACACAGTAAGCAGTATACAGTTGAGTTCCATATTTTAATTGCTTGTGGGGACTTTTGTAAGTTATTTCAGGGTAAAATGAATTAGAATAGTAACATAATTCAATATTTTTTCATGTGTGACACAACCGTGTCATGGCAGGTGTGTTGCTCAGGACCGAAGGAAGCGCAGTGTCGAGTGTGAAGTTGTTTGTATGAGCAGCAACACCACAGACCGAGCCTACAGGCACTCTAATAGTTTATATAAAAAGAATTGTCATAGCAATCTGGCTCTTGACCCACACAGTCCAAGCCATCGACTGACTGATGTTAGCATCCAGCCCTCTTCACTAGGAGGTAAAAAAACAAAAAAACTTGACAGTGTCATGAATCAAAACACAGCGAGCATACACGAGTGGGCATTCCTTTGTACATGTATACGTGCTTGTGTGCATATGCATACCCTGCAAACAATACCTCTAGTGTAATGAGCTGTACCAGCTGAAGGGGGGTGGTGGTCACACATGCACAGTATAGATGCTTATCTTATCCATGAGCTGAAGCTGTGACAGGGACACATAGATAGCTGAATCCACTGAGAGTTTTGTGGGTCCAAGGCTCTACTATTCCCATTTTGTTTTACTAGATGATTCAAAAACATTTAAACTGAGACTGTTTAACTTCTTGAATGGAAAATAACACATTCTTCCCATTACAAAAGAAAAGTTGGATTCATAATCAATAAAATGCTCCCTTGTTTAGTTCAATACACTCTGTTTTTTACGACTTTTTTTCTCATAAAGTTACGACTTTATTCTCGTTATATTACAACTTTTTTTCTTGTTAAGTTATGACTTTATTCTCGTAATATTATGACTTTATTCTGGAAATCTATACATTTGCACTTTGGCCCTCACTGCATTAGACTTATATACTATATACTTAGACTATAAACTGTGTTACCTTCATCACAATGATCAAATGTTTTGCGGCTCCAGACAGATTTTTTTTTTTTTTGCCTAAAATGGTTCTTTTGATAGTAAAGGTTGCTGAAGCCTGAGCTACACATAAACAAAATATTCATCCCGATTGAAGAAAAAACAGAGTGATAAATGCTTCACATTGATTAGCCAGTGTTTACAGATGCAATAAGCTTCACAATCAAAGTCATACATTTTAATTTTAATTCTCTTCACCGAAACAGCGATGAAAACTTTCCCTTTCAGTGAAGTACGTTGGACAGGCTTCTCACACTTTGGAGGCAACACGTGCTGACCTGTGACATCATAGTGCAACTCTTCCCCCTGACCTCCAAGGGGTCAACCCGCATCCACCACACAATGCGACTGTCAACACTCATTCCCCGGCCTGACGAGAGGAGCGCCACATAATCAGCGCCGTAGTCGCTGAGCGGTGTCATTAGGAACGGCTGGCTGAGCTTCTATGGTCGATCCAACACTGAGCACGTCGGCTGCCGCTGCTGCTCTGTGACCTCTGTGAGCGCCGGGCCCCCGAGAGCGCTGGCTGGACCCATTTGGTCTGTAGCAAGCTGGCATGACATGGTGGTACCAACGGATTCCTTAGGTTTTAGTTTAGTTTCATATGATGCCAGTATCTTCACTTTAGCTTTAAAACTGAGCCCACTACAACCTCCGAAATATCGACTGCGTTAATTTAATTATTTATTCATTTTCAAACATACGTGTCTAGTCACTGGAAGCTATGCATACAGCACTTTTAGTGGACGTAAATGATGCTACCAGCTTGCCCTAATATAATTACATTGCAGCCCGTGAGCAGCTGCCGTCTACGTACAGCGTTACCCTTTAAGTTTTTACACTTGAGCTCACCCTCACTTCAGGACGTCCACTTTAACCGACACTTCCTGCTCCTTTTGTCACTTCTACTGAGATTTCAACAATGATGCTTTGTCTTCTTTTGGCCCTTTCATGTCAATTAATACTTCAAGTTCATTCAGCATTAACACTTAAACTGAGACTTCAACTGCTTGTAGGACTTCTATTTTAACATCATAACTCAAGGTCCACTCACACTTTCAACTACATCTCTGGGAAGTTGCAATCGAAAGCTCTGTAAATGCAAATTAAAGGAAGATTTTTTTGTTTTGTTAAGCTACTATTTCCAAGGCCAAGAACAAACTTTCACTCTGAATGTACATTAGGTTTGACAGAAACATATTTAGCAACTCAATACTTTCTTTTTATAAAAGGAATGAATTGTACATTAAATTTACAATAAAAAAGTACCTTTGCTGTTGTGACTGACTTTTAAGTTTCATGTTTAGCTGAATTGATTCTGAAAGTACACAAATGAGCATTTAGAGGAAGTGCTTTCACTGCATTTAACTTCCTGTTTTGTACAACACGACAAGACATTTAGAGACAACTCGCAGTAACATCACTCAACCCCCCCTTCCCCTTCCTTTTAAGCTTTATATAACCACAAGGACACATGCAAACAAACATGAACACGAGCACTCATTTCTGCTTTCTGCACATCACTTAAATGTAGAATTTAAAGTTCCTATTAGAACATTAACAGCTGTTGACTGAAGGTAACTGTTGGAGATGTTTGAGAGTAGACGTTCCTGGTTTGTAGCTCACAGAGCAGCAGTTAGACTCTCGGGCTGGCCGGGCTGGTCTCCAGCTGTGTGCGGTGTAATAAGCAGCAATTACTCTGTATGACAAGTTAATATTCAGTCCCAGTCGGTCGGTTTACCCTGAGAAAGCAGCATGTGAGTCATGGCTCCCGACACACTGAGCTGGACTCTTCTTATCAGAGCTCAGTTAATCAGTGACCCCATCCTGTATCAACAGCTGTGCTGCTCAACCTTTCTGGCTCCTGGCCTTAAAACAGTGTGTTTTAAGGCCAGCATGTTCACTCGCTTATTTTCCTAGATTGCAAATATGTGTCATTTTAAAGTGGTAATGTGTCTTTCCAGAATTATTTGTCTATTAAACAGTATTGACACTGTTTTGACAACGTTATTCCTCAGAATGTCCTTCAAGTCGTTGAGCTGAAAGCTGAGTTTTGTAGGGGTTTTTCCCAGAGAGGAAGTCAACTATAAGCCTCTGGCCTCTTGACCTCTCCTGTCACATCTGTTTAACTTCTGTTAGATGTCTTTATGCTGTTTGGAAGATAACAAATTTAAATTGGGGAAAACACAAAGACCTACCTGACTCTGAATGAGCACATCTGAAGGCTTTGATGAACTGATTAACACATTTGTTCCTACATGTTAACCTACAGCAGCCATTCTTAAGAATTTGTATTATTATTTAGCAGAGTGGACGGGTAAAACCTGAAGGAGGTAGGATGCCAGCTGCCGTAAAACCAAGAACTATTGAAGGAGGCTGAGACACGGGCGGACACGGGTCTTGTTTGGGGTATATCACATGCGCTGTGTAACTGGAGCTGCGGTCGTGCGTTGCGATCGGCTCAATTTCGGCGAGTGCAGACCAGATTTTACTGCGCATGTGTTTTACCCCAAAGATATGACATGTTGATGAAGTGTGACCCAGCCTCCTTCAATAGGCCTTGGGTAAAAACCCCGAACATCATCAGGTAGAGACAAACGTGTTTTGCCACTGTTAGCTAGCTAAGGTTTCCTCGGATGAAGTGACACAAAATGGATCGGTTTTTGAAACGAAACAGTGATGTGGGAGACAACCCTGCGCCAGTAAAAGCCCCAAAGCGTGTGATGAGAATACATTAAATTTGGATTCATAATGGCAGGCAGTGATGCTGAGCCGAAAGCACACCGTGTTGAATGTGGTGAAATCTTGTCCAGAGACACTTAAACACAAAGCACCCAGGATGTGTCGGGAAGCCAAAAGAATATTTCCTATTAGGAAAAGGGACGGGCTTCAGGCACAACAGAAAGTCATCACAACATTAACAACTCAGTCAAAAGCCACTTTGAAAGCTAGCTATATGGTTGCTGCTCGTGTAGCGAGAAACCCTTTATGATTGCAGAGGAGCTTATTTTACCAAGCGCTGTGGATATGTGCCGAGAGTTACTTGGGGAGGCCGCCGCAGCCAAAATACAGTCAATACCACTCTCCAATGACACCGTGAGCAGAAGAATTGTTGACATGAGTGATGACATCGAATGCCAACTTGTGGAAGGAATAAAGGCGAACCCATACTTTGCCATACAGCTGGCTGCCAGTCAATATCCCTCTCTGTCGAAACGGGCAATCAAATTTCTCTTGCCTTTCACCACCACCTATTAATGTGAGTCAGGGTTTTCCATCGTGACTGTCACAAAATCAAAGGCAAGGAACAAAGTGAAAACAACTTTGAATACTACTCTGAGTGTCAGCCTCTCACCCATCCAACCACAACTTGATCTTATTATTTCCCAGAAGCAAGCCCAAGTGTCTCACTGAGGATAAGCAGGATATTCATTTTACAGATGACATAACACATATTTACAGCCCAGTTTACTTTCTCTCTTTTTTTTGTCACGTTATGTTTTTTTCTCATTTATTTGGGAAGATGTTCTCGGAAATGTTTTGACAATCAGAAATGGGCCTTAAGTTGCAAAAGGTTGAGAACCCCTGACCTACAGTATATGAGAGTGTCAAGCGGGATTTATGCTTGTCACGAATCACGAGTCACGAGGGTCCGCACGGGCCAAAGTGGCGCCACATCTTCAGACACGGCATTTCGCGCAGGGAGGGGGGATTCTGTGCCAAAGGTTTTTGCCTGTCCGCGCACATTCAAAGTTTTCTAACTACGCGGATTGGCGGCGAAAATGGGGAACTTTATGTCTGTTTGCCGCGAGGAGAAACACGCATGAAGTATTAAAGATCCAAACGTTTCCTCGTCACGATTCCACGTCAGCTCATGTCCGTGCGGCCGTCCTTTGCGGAAAGCATAACCGAAGCTTTAGAACATGGTTTGATTAACTGGATTGTCCAACCATTCAGGAGATTGAGTCCCTCAACGTTGACCACCTCTTGTAAAGACACATATCTTCTTCAAAAATAAACATAAAGGTGTTTCTTTGATCATCGGAAAGCTAACAATCATTATTCACAATTTCTGTGATTTTGGTCCAAAATATGCAAATTAGGTGATTTAGAAAAACTTTTTGATATAATAATTTGTTTTCCTTTTTTTAATATGTTATAGCCAGGGTAGACACTTGTTATCATGTTGTGCCCACTATCGGTTGAGCAACAGCAGACTTCCAGGTATATGGTGGTCAGTCTAACACATGAATCCTTAATGTTGCCTATGATTTTCTGTTTAACCTCAAATATTACTTTAATATTTATAATATTACTTTATTTTTCCCATTTGTTTATCACCACATGACAAAAAATTAATATATGAAATACAACAGAAGAGGAAAAACTGATGTTTGTGTTTATGACGCAGCCAAACATACTGTTGGCAACTATATTAAGGAATATAACTTTAAAGATCCACTGTGGCCACAGACTGGATGATTGGGTGAAGGTAAATTACAACGTCATCATGATGTGTTAAAATGTAATCACGTAAAATTAAGTTTTTGGCGAGAAACTTGAATAAATCCAGTTGTTTGAAGATGTTTTCACAGTTATATATAATAGATATTAGAGAGGGCATTATTACCCGTTTAACTTCTTAACACTAGCTCTAAGAAGCTCACCAAGATTTTTTTCATCAAAGCAAATATTTAAATAATCATTTGAATTGTGTTTTTATACAAATAACCACTATAGATGAAAATAACAAAGTACAGTACTGTATTACAGTACCATCCCACCCCAGGCTTCCCCGGAAGCTATGGTGTAATTTGAACATTGTAATTTACCATGCATATAATTTTGTTTGTGTAAAATATATCGAACATTGAATGACTTCAGATCTAAAATGTTATTCCTTCATTTAGCGCAGAGAAAAATACTTTACTGCCACAGTGGCAGGAAGTGAAAAAAAGTTAATTTCAGACCCTGTATACAATATTTTGAACTTTTGTCAGATTTGATGCTAATTTTACCTTCAGACTTCGGTATGTAATCAAGGTGTTCTGTTCCACAGTTATTCCTCTTAATGGTAGTTATAGTACAGACCTTATATTACAGTGATGTTAGGAGTCGAGACACATTCCCTAAAGCAAAAGCACAGGAATTCCTCTGCTGCTCCCACACCCTATTCTTTCTGTGGACAAACACCGCAGGAGAATACGAGCTCTTTGTGCTGACATTTGCTGTTTGCTCAACCTGGAACAGCAGCCAGAGATTCCATAACTCAGTTTAACTACCATGTTGAGTTTAATGGAGTGGCCACACAGCAAAGTGTTGTTGGCAGTGATGTGATAACATCCACTGTTATGGTTCAGTCAGCTGATTGCAACATCCCCGTCCCGACCTACAGCTGAGCCGCTGAGCTTTACGGGCTTCAGGGAGTCTCCATCTTTAGTGAAACATTATTTAAAAACACGATCAGCCTCGTTTGCTCCGAGTCCTGCGTGAACGAGGGTGTAAACGCTTTCATCTCCGCCGTCGAGGCCGAGGGAGGAAAACATCTGAGCCACAAAGCTCAGGAGAAATAAAACAGAGTGGTGTGCTGAGTGAAGCAATACTGGAACCAACAAGAAGTGAAAGTGATACGGTCACAGTTTACATGAAACTGGAGTCTGTTCCAGTCGCCCACAACTTCTTCTGTGTTAGTGGCAGCCTTTTACATAGTAACATACTGCAGCTTTGCCCAGTATACTTAGTTAGCCTCTCTACACTTCTAAATATTTCTGTTGTCACTTTTAATGCTCGACTAAAACCTTTTTTGGCAGCTCTGAAGGGGCTGATATCTGTAGCTGAGGTCAGCCAAAAGTATTCACCAATTCTACATGAACTTCCTTTAAAGCTGCATATGATTAATAAAAGTTATTTTTATAAAACGGTCGCTATATCCTGACGTTAGTACATGAGACAGGTAATCTGAAAAAGAAATCATGTTCCTCTGTGTCCTCCGGTGCTCCTAACGGCATCTGCAAGACTTCACAGACTGGAGGAAAACAACCAATCAGAGCCGAGCTGGAGCCTTGCCGTCTCTGAGCAGCTGTCAATCACTCGCGAACTCCGATAAAAAACGGTCAAACTAGGCAGCGCTGATCAAATATGAATCAATATTCTGTTACTGTAATGCCTATTTCTCTCCTCAAATGTTCTCAGAATCATCTTGTAGTGTACTGTTTAGCTGTAAAATGAGAAAGTTTGTGACCCGGCAGCCATGTTGAGATCTGTTGAGGAAATACCAAGCACCGCCCACCAGCCGGAGCACAGCCAATAGGAACGCTCTCACTCTCTGAAATGACCTGTGATTGGCCGATTTTCTAAAGCCTGAAAACAGAGCCATGAGGAGGTGCAGAAGTCTAGTTTTCTCTCAGAACACTTGAATTACAACATGCTGAAAGGTTATTATGGAATTTTTTCCCAATGATGGCAAAAATATACTGCCTACCGCCCGCTTAAATCCATCCATCCATTAACTGTAACCACTTATCCAAAGTTGACAGGGTCGCGGGGGGGCTGAGAGGCGGGTTACACCCTGGACAGGTCGACAGACACACAGAGACAGACAACCATTCACACCTATAGGCAATTTTAGAGTCACCAATGAACCTAATTAAGCTAACCTGCATGTCTTCAGACTGTGGGAGGAAACCCACGCTGGCACAACATGCAAACTTGCTTCCTGTGTGCTGTGAGGCGACAGTGCTAATTTAAATACATTCTTCTTCTACAGAAAGGCATTCATACATGTTTCTATTAACCATTACTGTAATATTGAGGTATTTTCTAGGGCTGTACAAGAATCTGAATTTTTTTTATTTTAATCGGATGTGGCTGTTGAATAAGAATATTCGACTATTCGTTCCCCTTTCTTTCATACAGACTATCTGGTGATCAGAGTTTCAGTGATGATTGCGACCACATTAACATAGTCAAATGCGGCCCGCCGGAAAATATTCTTACTAATTTCTTTAACGCATTAATGCAACTTGCGATTTTTAGGTTGTAGCGAACTCGGTTTTAAAGCTAGAGTGATGATACTGGTATCATATGAAACTATAAAACCTAATGAATCCATTGGTACCAACCATGTCATACTAGGTTGTCGCTAAGGAGGCTAAATAACGCTTCAAACTTAGGGCAAGGAGAAACGGGCATGGCCATTTTCAAAGGGGTCCCTTGACCTCTGACCTCCAAATACGTGAATGAAAATGGCTTGAGTTTGCCATATTATGATTTGAGCATATTGTTTTATGCTAATTGCAGTACCTGTGAGGGTTTCTGGACAATAACTGTCATTGTTTTGTGTTGTTAATCGATTTCCAATAATAAATATATACATATATTTGCATAAGGCAGCATATTTGTCCACTCCCATGTTGATAAGAGTATTAAATACTTGACAGATCTCCCTTTATGGTAAATTTTGAACAGATAAAAAAATGTGCGATGAATTTGTGATTGTGATTAACTATGAACAATCATGCAATTAAATATTTGAATCGATCGACAGCCCTAGTTTAAATGAATCTCTATGACTTAATCAGATATGCAGACTTTCATCCTGAATCACAGAATCAACTCGTAGTGATACGTTTCTTTCACTAGACTCAAACACCAGAGTACGTAGTAGCTGAATGTTTTATCTACGACACCCCGCAAAACTCATTTTACTTTAAAAACTGAAAAAAAATATCTTAACTCTTCCTCATTAACACTGTGACAAACTAATTTAAATTATTCTATTGTAATGAAATGATATATCACGCTGTCAGCCTGTAATTAAAACACATGTTGAAACAGCTACTTGATTAATAGAAAGACCAACAAATGAATGAATCAGTAACAGTCATTACTACACTAAAATATTCAATACATGATTATAAATAAAGTAAGTTTGTTAAAATACGGTAACTAACCTTCACTAACAATATTATATATGGATGATCTGGCAAACTGCTCAGAATGAGACGACGATACAAAGCAAAATTCCAAAGCTAAGTATGGTTTTGTGCGCTGCGGTGATGTAAGCCTTTGCAGGTGTTACAAAGGTGCTATTGTTTTGTGTGTTAACCCTTTGAAAAAAAAAGGTTTTGTGTGACGGTATTCGTCAGGTCTTTTGGGGGAACAGCAGTAAATGTGGACAACCCTCAGTGCTCTATGGGCTTCTATGGTATGTTGCTGGGTCAGGCTGTTTTCACAAAGGGGACCTCTGCTTGGCAGGTATAAAAGGGAAGGTTTCCAACAGGGAGACAAGCAGTTCAGCTCCAAGTGTAACACCACCAGCACCAGCAGCATCGCCTCCAGCTACAACATCTGGCAAAGATGACCTCCGGCAACATGAACATGATGAACAAGATCGTCTTCTACGAGGACAGGAACTTCCAGGGCCGCTCCTACGAGTGCATGAGCGACTGCCCCGACATGTCCTCCTACATGAGCCGCTGCCACTCCTGCAGGGTGGAGAGGGGCTGCTTCATGGTCTACGACCGCTCCAACTTCATGGGAAACCAGTACTTCATGAGGAGGGGCGAGTACGCCGACTACATGAGCATGATGGGCATGAGCGACTGCATCAGGTCCTGCCGCATGATCCCCATGCACAGAGGGTCCTACAGGATGAGGATCTACGAGAGGGACAACTTCCAGGGTCAGATGCACGAGCTGATGGACGACTGCGACAACATCCAGGACCGCCACAGCATGTCCAACTTCATGTCCTGCAACGTGATGGAGGGCCACTGGCTGATGTACGAGCAGGCCCACTTCAGGGGAAGGATGATGTACATGAGGCCCGGCGAGTACAGGAACTTCTCCAGCATGGGCGGCGGCATGGGCGGCATGAGCGGCATGAACAACATGAGGTTCATGAGCATGAGGCGCATCATGGATTCCTGCCACTAGACGACGACTCGCCACGGTGCAGCAATTAGCTCCGAAACAAATTCTAGAAAATTAGTGACTAAACAACTTATCTGCAGCAACATACACTGGATGTTGCTGCAGCAAATGGATGAAAATGACTGAGAACAACTGAACTGCACATCCAGACTGGCTGATAAAGAACCTAATAAAATCTGATTTGTTACAAACATTATGTTGGAGTAATTTCTATTCTTTATTCCTTTTCTTCCAATTATTTTCCTTTCTACTTGCTACATTTTCTAAAGGTACCTCATCAACCTTCCTACTTACCCTCCGACCCCCTCGACCCGCTGATGTAGGCACATTGAAATAAGGTTGTCATAAACAATTGTTTATCTAGGGCTGGGTAACAAAACCAGACATTTTAATGATAACAAATATGGTTCAGTTTGAATAAGTATTGAAAAATGGACTATCGATACTTATGCAGGTAATCTTGTCAGTGTTGGGTTGGCCCCCTAAAACCGCTTCTAAATGTGAACTTCTACATTTTTAAAAACCCGTTTTTTTGGTTCAGTTGTGAGGACAGCAGAGGCCTGTACTACGATGCAGGATTTGCGGTTAGCGAGGTAACTTCAGGGTTAACCCTTCAGGGGTAGATCGCCATGGTAACTTATGCCGAACCGCTAACCTGCTCCGGAGCAGGTTATGTTCCAGAAAAGAGATCAACTCGTATAAAAGCACCTCCTACTGACCAATCAGAGCTCGGTGCGCGGATCGTATGATAAAGATACACAAATACGAAGAAGACAAAAGTCATAATCCAGACAAAAAAAAAACACTGTTTAAATTGATAAATGTAGGAAGTACTGCTGGCTGTATTCTGTGGGTGTTTACTGCTTTGAATTATGTTTTAATATTTATTTAGTGTGATCGCCGTTGTTAGGGTTAGTTAAGCCAGATAACGAGAAGATACCTCGGGTATGTTGAACTCTCTTTGTAGTACAGGACTTTTTGTCTTGGCGGAGTTTTTGGTGAAACTGGTAGTCTTGCCTCTCTCTCTCTCTCTCTCTGTCTGTGCATCAGGGCAGGGCTTGGATCTTCCACCACCTCCTCTCTCTGCATTAATCCTAACAAAGTCCCCATGTACGTGGGAAATCCGGCTGGCTCCCATGTTGCAGGTCAAGGTGTGTCTGCTTTCTGTGACCTTGTCTGCTCTTTTTCTCACATTAGCAGGTGGAACAGCTCTCATCCCTCCCTGTCAGGCCTAATTAGAGTAGATCTGAACAAATACCAGTCATTAGTCAGGCAGCCTCATACAGGCAGGCAGCTGGGATACGATAAAGCCGATGGCTCCACTGGGGTACAGCCCAGCTTTTCATAGCAGTCCTATATTAATAACCTACATATTAATAGCTATGACTAAGGGATTTGTAACTCTAATAGCCCTAGTCGCAGTAACAAACTGACTGAGTTAGGATTCTGCTTACCAATAGCTTATTAAAGTTGTAAAACAAAAAGTCCTGCAGCCACTAGCGGTGGTGGTGAGAGTTACCAATAGCATTGGGAGGCTTCTTGCATCTTGCAAACACCAACTATCACCATCCTTTGGGCCCAGACACCACAGCAGACAGTCGATCACACAGTCAAGCTTTGTGCGTGCCAAGGCCAGTTTTGTTTCCATTGTCACTTCCAGTCTTAGATCACATCTTGGTTTTATCGCTGAAGAATAACGTAAAAGTGACACCGACACCCGGTCGGGACGATAACATAACTCGCCGCGGAGCCCCGTCACTTCACAAGACACGGGAAACCTCTGTTGGTCTGGAGGAGCGGCAGCATTTACTTCTGCACAAACGTCCATTGTACATTCACTAGATATTCTCAGAGTTAAACTAACTCTTCTGCAGTGTGTAGTGTGCGCGCGTGCACGTGGAGTTGGAGCGAGCCGAGCGGGTGAGAACGAGCGCGGTGTGCAAACAGGCAGGAGCAGGCAGCAGGAGCAGGCTGGAGCCTTGTGTTGGAGTCTGCACGCTCGCGTACCCACACGCAAGCGCGCATGGGACACTGACCCGGTATGATTTATACGCGTAATAAGTTACATATAGTCCCTTTAACCAGTTCAAAGTGCCTTGTATAACTTTAATAGTAATAATGAAGCAACACGTGATGCGATGCATCAGTTATTTGAGGCTGGAACGGGGTGCTTCAGGGCCCATAGATCCCGTAGCTGGGTCTAACAGATGAAGAAGAAGCTGCATGATAGTTCAAGTCAGAAATCATCGGTCTTCTCCTCATTATGCTGCACAATATTGAGCTTTTTAAAGCAGAAACACCTTCAGTAGCTACTCCTGCTCACAGCCCACAGCGGGGGGTGGACGGACCAACAAGAGTTCAACCACCAAAACACAAGTTTAGAGGACTTTCTAATGCCGAGTGTCTCTGTCTCACGTGTCCCTTGCTTCCGGTGCCTCTGGTGCCTTGTTTAGAGATCACAAGAAGAAAAAGGAAAGAGGCAAAATATCCCTCTTCACATCCTTTAATGAATAGAAGGCACCCATCTGCCAAATGCCTCTTCACATTAACTTTGCACCATTGAAGGCAGTGATGGAGCAGGACAATGCTGGAGCCATTTGGGCTGGCACATCGAGTTCTTCAATTGATTTATTTTTATATTTATTTCACACGTCTCTCAACAGAAGCGGAGACCTCGTCTGGCACGTCTGCCAGGTGGGGAAAGATTGTGTTCAGGGGTTAGCTACAGGCAGACAAACAGCAAATGTTTTGTCTGAGATGAAAGAAAGGAAGAAGTCGGACAGCTGCAGAAATAATTCATGGATTGCGCTGAAAATAACTCTGTTCAATGTTTTAATACTGCCTTCTGTGATCTTGGGCGGTGATCCAATGTGACAAGCTCCTGTTTGGTCAAAATCATCCATTTGGAAAAAGATGTGAGCAGGCTAATCCCAAACCAAACAATGAGCTCATGTATATGGATCCACTGTCTATCTAAGCCGGTTAATCTGAACAGTGACACAGGTCAACAAATACATGAGACCTCCTCTAACAGGGTACGACTTGGAAAAACAGAGAGAGCTCAGAGTTACTGAGAAGGTTTAACAAGATTGCGAGCCACATTTTAGATTGTTTGGACGTCTGGGCACTGGCAACAGTGGCACTAAGGTTGGTCAAAAACCTGTTAAAAAGAGAACAGAGTCTGGCAGGAGAGGAGCGCTATCCAAGCTGCTTTTGTGAGTCACATCAAGACAAGGCTCTAGTGGAGGCCAGACATTTCTTTGGCACAAACAGCACTACTAGGGAAACCAAAACCAGAGTGGTCAACAAAAATCTCAACTACAGCACTAGGAACGAAAAACTGCAATCATATGAAAGACGGTTTTCATTCGTAGTCATATAAGAATATGTGGAGAACGGTGGGAAAGGATTAGACACTTAAGGGGTCTCTGGGTGGTTCATTGTGTGAGGAAGTGGTGTGTTCGGCCCCCCACCCTGTGCTCACATCAACTCATACATCAGTCTGTGATCATGGCTCAACTCGTACCCAACAGCTGGACTACAATTGGAAAGTCTGGATTTATTGTAAGGCTTAGAGGTGCTGGGAACTGGGGGATGGGGGGGAGGTAAGGGGATCAGTCTACCACCAAAAGTCCTCCCAAATATGCAGAGGAGAGAATTAGAGGAGAAAAGATAAGGAAGCCTGTTTCAAAGTAAGAGCTTGTCGGACTATCAAAACCCTCTGAAGGCCCCCGCCCCCCCCACCAGTACTAGTAGTTGGCAATCATGCCTATTGGTTATAACAACATGATGCTCACCAAGTTATTTGCTGTGATCTCGGAATGCGGCGACAACTTGAGTCAGAAACATGAGCAGTCAGACAGCCAGACAGACAGATTCAGACAATCTGGTTTGACTGCTTCCTGCCCCGTCGGCCTTTGTTGTAGAAATGTCACCGTATTCCCGGGTTTCTGCAAATAACTTGGTGAGTTCATTGTTAACATGATCGATGGTGGCGCATGTAGATGTGGCGGACGTATGAGCTACGCTAAATATTTGTTTAAATTCAATGTCTTTTCGTCTTTATTACTGGAGAACATTGAAAAAGGAAGCGTGGGGATTGGATAAAGTGCAGCAGACCTTGAGACGATCACCGCCCATGGCATCTTTGTAGAGGGAGGGGAGTCGGGATGGGAGCTAAGCTAACCCAGCTAGGACCTAAAGGCTATTCCACCACCCAGCCGGAAGAAAGAGCCGGATCATGATCATGATCCGGATCACCACCAAATTCTAATGGATTGTTCATTGTGCTACACTCAACCTTCCAAAAAATGTCATTCAAATCCATCGCAAACTTTTGGAGTAATCCTGCTAACAGACAAACAAACAAACAGACAAACCAACGCCAAGGGCCAACCTCCTTCAAGGACAAAGGTGTGGCGGTGCATCAGCTCTTTGTAGCTGGAATAGGGGTGCTTCGGGGCACATAGATCCAATAGTTGGGTCTAAAAGATGAACTACTCCTGGCTGATGTCCGGCCACAGGAAAATAAAATGGATGAAATACGACTTCAGGCTAACCCGGCGACGGTAGATCAGAGACTGTTGTGCAACACATCTGTACAGAGACCTGGCTCCATCGAGGCATCCCAGAGTGCAGGACTGCGGTGCGACAAGAAGAGGTGGACTCTGTGTTGATGCTTGGTGCTCAAACATAAAGTTGATGGACAAGGTTTCCCTGATGTTGAATTTTGAATGTTTGAATATGGCGACGATATTATCTGCCCACAGAATTCACCAGTGTTTTTGTCGCTGTTGTTGGATGGACTATAGGCTACAACCGCATTTCGTTGCACAACCCTGTGTTGCAGAATGACAAAAAATGATCCTTGAGTCCTTGATAGGTCTTATTTTTTGTAGTTTTAGCCGTCATCCCAAAGTTGTAACGAGCTTGAATTATCCTTTAAGTAGTGAAAGTTTGCGTAGCAGATGACAAAAAAGTCTTCCAACACATTGTTTGGGGCCTTTGGCTGAAATTGAGTCTTAAGGATTGGTTTCGTAGGTTGTACTGAAAATGGAGTAGGTACAACCTCCCTATAGGGTTTCTGACAACTAAAGGCATTTAGTTGCATTCACTGGGAGAGATTTGTACTCGACGCATTATGTTTTGTGGAGTCTTTGTTTTGCAGACCTTTATTTCTCTGGTTGCCATGGAAGAAGGCTGACAGACTGGAAAAGCTTGTTTAGGGCAGAGAAAGGTGGCTCGGATAGAATATCAGACCAATGACCCGAAGGCCAAGCGTAGGGTGTGTGTGTGTGTGTGTGTGTGTGTGTGTGTGTGTTGGGGTCTTTCATATTGCCTCATTGTGATTTCCCTAGTAAATGTACATGGAAAAAAACAGGTGTGAACTGTTACAGGGATGGAAGAATTCAGTATTACAAGAGTGAGAAGAATCTTATTTCACACATTGACTGAAGCAAACAGCTGCTCTTGTGTTGTCAGCCGCTACGAGCAGACTGTGTCATATTATACACTCACATTAACAGCTCTTTATTGCTGCAATTTGTGGGTAAATATTTTGACCATTCTGCCTACAGCCACTTCATTTATTTTAAGGATATAATCTGGAATTCATTTAACCATAAAATTGAGATTAGCACAAAAGTAGTTCAGCATGAAAAACTATATTAATATTTTGGGACTTTCTTGACACGCCATAAGACCAAGGGATCCTTCGATGAAGCAAGACTTAGCTGCAATCTCAGTGTATCATGATATAAAGAAGTGGAACATGGTGCCTTATTAGTATCCAAACTGTTTTTAGGATTTAAAGAGACTTTCACTATCACTAAGCCTATTCTTGCCCGGGAAGACATTTTCCTTTTTCCACTTGCACAAAAGAGTGAGCACACTTTCAAGCTATCTACAGTATATATCAGTACACCGATACACGATTTTACTGAAAACAAAGACTTCGCCAAAATGTATTCTGGGAAAAGAAGGAAATAAATAATCCACAACATATAAAGCTTGTGTTAGAAGTGAGCTAACAAACATGTTCTACCCACATTTGACCCATTTATAAGAAAACAGGTTGCAGGAAAACAACTGTATATCACCCCGGGTTCACAGCTGTAGTTACACACACTGCACACTACATCATCCCTCAGTTCCAAGATCAAGACCATTCCTTTGCTAAGTTTACAATGGAAACAAGAATACACAACAAACTCAGCACAGCAGGGATACATGCACACTGCCATAATGCAAAGAGTGCATTTCCTGTATGTCCTAGCAGAGGTGTGCACTTGAGTCACATGACATAGACATGTTCAATCCTGGATGCCTGCGCTTGTAGCATGTAGACTTGACCGTCAAAGCTATTATCTGTCCGGTAAGCACAGCTGTTAGCTACCAGTTTCTATGGTTTACTGAACATCAGGGTGAACAGAGAGACAGGGTGGGATCCTCCTGTCCCGGGAGTCTGCCTGGCAGCCACCGAGAGGCTATTAGCCGTGTTACAAACTGCCCAGCAGGTACCCAGAGACTGACAGACAGAGTGCTGATTGTCACTGGTGTTATCCGAGCCGAGCGGTGGCAGTTGGCAGGGTGGGTTTCACCCAGTGTAAATGTGAAGTGACAGTGTGTTATTGTGATAAACTCGAGCGGGGCCAGCCTTATTCCAGGCGGTTCTGTTGGCAACGGACAAGGACACCGATACGGGCCAACTTTGTAATGCGAGCTGAACCCAAACTGCCCGCTTCCCTTTGTGTGAGCGGCCGAAAACTGCTGTAGCTAGCAGCAAAACCTGTTACTCTCGCTGTTCACTTCCAAGTCCTCCTACCTCTGAATAAATATCTGATTCCAGTGAAATATCAAACAAAACACTTTGACCTGTTGTAATACGTGTGATATTCCTGAGTGTGCTTTGGCTTGAACATCAACAATAGAATAATCAAGATGGAGAAAGGGTGCAGACCACTGACAGGGCAACTCAACACGTGGGGTGTGGCAGTGAATTATGGGAGCATATGGCACAGGATGGGAGGAGCAACGGGAGTCAGCAGAGTGGCTTAAAGGAGACGCAGACGAGACAAATCTATCACTGCTATCAGTGGCAACGATGAGATGAAAAGTCTGCCTCAAGACACCATGGAGACATTACATCTTCATGTGTGCATTTGATAATCCACTCATCAGCATGCAGGGCAGTGAATGGGGAGTGAGAGTGAAGGGGGGGGGGGGTAAAACCAACATGAGAGGGGGTTCAGCCCCCCCATCCTCTGCAGGTCAGGGAGCCCTACACTTCTCTCCCCTTCGCCAGCCGCCGCTGCTGCTGCATCGTCTGGGCTTTGTGGAGCTGTTGCCATGGAGATGTGGGTCAGATCGCTGATGTGCGAGCGCAGCGTGGATTTTGGCGCTGGCAGCGGAGTGCAAACAGCCCGGGCTGGAGCCGGCAGTAAACTCTGGCTGAATCTAGGTCACCGGGATTCTCCAGAGCAGAAGCAGGCTGAGGCACAAGTTACTGAGGGGGGGGGGGTCCGAGGTGGTGGGAGAGGGGGGGGGGTGACGGCGAGGGATGGGGAATACCGCCTCACACACAACTGGATTGCTACAAACCCAATGCATTAATAACAGTTTGAATGGGGATCAGTATCAGGACTTTCCACTTTGGGATTTGTTTAGGTTTTTTCCAATGGTGCATTCAAACACAATGCAAAGCTAACTTTACTTCATTGCTGTAACAGCGTGCACTGCGTCTTACTGTGACATCTGTGGATATCTGTGAGACAGCTCATAACTCATTTTATTTGCTTCGTGGTCCTCTCCTTTTTTCTTCCACCTTTGTACAAGTGAAGTCAAATGACTCCAATAACTCCTCAATAAGCTACATAGTTTATAGTTAAACATTTCCGGCTTCTCCCGGGAATCTCGGGCTACGATGCTTATAGTGCGTGCAAGTTGAAATAGATTACACTCTGAGTGGACATGTCTTCGCCTCAAAACTATGGAAGTAAACAACGTGCAAACTAAACACGAAATTATTTTAATAAATAATTGTATAAATACAGAAATATATAACATGAAATATATAAATTAAGCAATAAAATGTGAAATTAAGAAATATTTGATTTTTGAAATTAAGTAAATGTAATTAAATTTTATTTCATGACTTATAGATTGCTGCAGTGAAGACATATTTTTGTAGTCCAACCAGGAAGTTAGCATCGCCCAGAAAATAATCTCTGTGGCAAACAAACATTTATGATACTTACATGTTTAGTTCAGCAAGATAATCTCCACTAATGAACACCACTGTTATGAAATTTGAAGTGTGAATGTAATCACCAGAAGTAAAGCTAACGTTAGGCTGTAAACAAACTACACCACTATCACATGAACGTGAGTATAGACGGGTTTCTTGTATACAAACATTACTGGGTGCGTGCACATTCAGGGGGTGAAAACACTTTGCCAGCTGGTCACAGCTGGTTGTAATGCGAATAGATTTTGCATTGTTTGTACATCCTCCTTCACTATACTCAACCCCTGCAGAGTCAGACCACCAGATACCATTATTATATGACATATTACTATGAGATTTGTTCATCATTATCACCTGTTATGAAATGTTAATCGAAATTTTATCAAAATATCATGAAATTTGTGTCAAAATACCATTTTAAATGAATTATTGTGCTGCAGAGATGTCCACATATATTCTACAGACTTAAGAAAACATCATAGTTTGGTGAAGATCCCTGCAAAAATCACACCATGATCATTTTTACAGTATATGTACTTCAATGTAAATGAGAATAATGACGTAAAAATGATGATTCCCTGTAATATCGCAAATCATTTAACAATTGCAATATCATTCAAAATAATCGCAATTAGATATTGTCTCAAAATCATGCAGCCCTACTTAATATATAGTTATATAGCTTAATAGCTTGTCAGTGATGTGTACGGAGGTCCCCGGGGACAGACAGTAGACATCTTTTAGGTTCATAAAATGTACCCAAATTCACAAATATGTAGTATACTACTGTCTTCTGTGGGTTAAAAACAACAACGCATCTGGTCTTTGCAAACGGAAATGATGTAGGGTACGTATGTATTTGCATATACAGCGGGGAAGTGAGATCCGATCAGAAGTGGTGACTTGTAGTGAAACGAGGAGGTGTCGTATAGATTAACTCCTCATAATCAGCCGTTCATCGACCATAGTCAGCGCTTTCAAAGCGAGCGACAGGAATAAATAGAAACAGGGCGTCCGACAAAAGTTCAGCTCAAAACATCACGCTGCAAAGTGCTGCGTCTCTCGTGGTTAGTTAGGACACAATGTCATGGGCATAATGCGCAAAAATAGATATTCAAATACTTCGAACCTACAGTATGTGTTTTTTAGAACAAATATTCATCAGTTTTGGCCCATTTTGACAGCCCTATTGCCACACTCATAAATGCTTGGAAGCACAGAAGCAGTGTATTTCTCCATGTTTTAGTAAAACTTTGAGTGTTTGGAAGTTTATTGAGTGGACTACGTTTCTGTGGATGAGTTTCTATGTAACTTGTCTATTTGAATCCAAGAAGACATTCAAAAGCAATTAAAAATCTAAAGATCAGTTTCTTCTCTGTTCAAATATTGAAGCCCTACATTCATGCAAACACAGTAAAGACTGTGCTCATAATTCAGCTATCTGTCTGACAGTGAAGTCTTCCCAACCACTCTGAGACACAACACAGATCTTCATCTCCCGCATGAGCAAAAAACCTGAAACATCCCTGGTGAATCGTTGGCAGTGCAGGAAACAATTCCTCCCATTCTTCCTCCAGCACCACAGACACACAAAAAGCCCCTGAGGAGAGATGGATCGCCATCCCTTCTTTTAGAGCATCACCCGGTCAAAGGAAAATGCTAATGAGGTGCTGGAAGCAGTACAACTGGCAGTTGTCATTCTGATTCACAACGTTGGCAGGAGAAATAATAGACTAACTTATTTACTAGTAAGCAGGAGAACCGAGTCACTGAGCAGGTTATATTGAAGCGCATCATTGTTGCCACTTCAATAATATCTTTATTTTCCATAAACACAAAGAACAAGATGGACAACTTCCCATTTCTGTTAAATTAACTTGTTTCAAGAATTTCTAAAAATTAAAGCAGTATTAATTGATATTTTGGCCACTTGACATTCGGAGATTTCTGCAAGAATTGCATTTTTCTGCGTTTAGATGGCGAGCACTTCTGTTGTGGAAACTGCTCAGAAACCCCTTATTGTTAATCTAGCTAGTAAAGCCATCCATCCTCTGAATGCTCTAGGTCTCTAGTTTGATCCATCCATCCTCTGAATGCTCTAGGTCTCTAGTTTGATTCATCCATCCTCTGAATGCTCTAGGTCTCTAGTTTGATCCATCCATCCTCTGAATGCTCTAGGTCTCTAGTTTGATCCATCCATCCTCTGAATGCTCTAGGTCTCTAGTTTGATCCATCCATCCTCTGAATGCTCTAGGTCTCTAGTTTGATCCATCCATCCTCTGAATGCTCTAGGTCTCTAGTTTGTGGCTGTAAAGTTTCATGAGGCTGTGATTATCCTAGAGGTCACCACAGGTCGTTTTATACAGTGAGGTCAAGTTTAAAAAAATGGTCTCACTACAATGAAATGGCTCCTATGGGGACTAACATCATCACACATGAATACAGTTGGGCTCATTGGATCCACAAGAGTCTCAGCTTTACAGTGATACCCAATTTATGTCATTCAGAGACTGTTTATGGACCCCAGTATGCAGAAATATTCAGATACAACATTCTGATATAGGCAAAAATAACACATTTATACTGCGTTCAAAAAACTGCATGTGATGCATCTGTAAAGGGGAGATTCGATACCCATAGAACCAATTTTCATTCACATATCTTGAGGTCAGAGGTCAAGAGACCCCTTTGAAAATGGCCATGACAGTTTGTCCTCACCAACATTTAGCCTTTAACTTTGGAGCGTTATTTAGCCTCCTTCCCTGAAAGACAGTAAAGTCGATCGCGGGTCTCAGTGGGTCTGAGAGGGATAAGTTATTGCACAGAAAACAGAACAAACAGGTTTGAATTCTCTGCGTAGTGGTTTATATACCACAGTAAGAAAGTAAAACACTAGTAAAAGGTAAAGGTTATACACTCTCTGCTTTAAAGAAGGGGTCATCGTGATGTATGAGGTGCGTGTGATTTGCAGTAAATAGACAAAACATGCAAAACCACTGATAATGTCCTCACTCACTACAGCAGGGTGATTTGCATAACGTTGTGCAGAGCAACAGGTGATGAAGTTCAATATTTGAATATGTCAAGCCCATGTAAAACGGCTGACTACTGTTGCCATGGTTACCACAAACACACTACTACACCAAACAGCATCAAATAATCACCCTACAGTACATAAAAGCATCTAATGCTATAGATTTAAAACACATCATGACCAAAATGTGGGCTGGATGTTGTGTTTAACGGGGATGGATGAGCAGCTGTGACGGCCTCGGGCAGATTCTACTGTTTTAAACTGCCTTTTCTCTCTTCCAAAGATGCTGCTGACGCACAAGCCAGAGACTCTCAGCCAACACTGCTGTCACTTGTGACTGAATTTCCCATTTACACAAGATGACTGGGTAACCAGTGAAGGCCCTATCACTGGGGAAACAAACCTGGACGCCTTTTGTTCTCAACAAGAAAAGAGCAGCAAAACAAAATTAGTCGAGATACAGCGTCTATTGTCCTCAAATACAGCCTTGTCATCAAAATGTCCTCCAGATACAGACACATTGGTTCTGATGTAACTGCTCATTTTTGCTTTTAAAGACCAGAGTCTGTGAGAGCTTGGATAATAGAAAGAAGGAGGATGTGTGAAAATGGGTAGTAAGTCATTATGATATTTTATAAAAGGCATCGTCCAGTACGGTTCTCTAATTGAAACAAGCTTCAAGAAGCTCTAAATAACTCAAGAAATGCTGCATCATAGATGTCAGAAGATGCTTTAAATGTATTTTATTAAAGTATGTTTTACAAAATGGGCAGAGAAAAGGTTGAAACATGCCAAACGTCAAGGAAGTACTGCAGAGCTCCATCATCAGGCTGCTGAGCCGACCCTGAGATGCTCAGCTCGCTTTGTCAAATACCAACTAACTGTAACAACCACAGACTGTATATAAAGATGGACGACATGACAGCTCTCCAAAAGTGAAGCCGAAACATCTGGATCGCCCCCTGGTGGCTGGCTGCAGTATAGCTCATAAGCCCCGCCCCCTCCATGTTAGCGGATGGGACATGGGCCAAACTAAAAAGTCAAAGAACACGTCAAAGATGGTTTCTGTCTGTCTGATATTATGATTAGTTGTTGTGTCTTTCTAGCCAAACAGCTACCGTGGTGCTAACGAAGCAGCTATAACTATATATCTGGAGGCCAGAGGTCAACGGACCACTTTGAAAATGACCATGCCAGTTTTTCCTCTCCAACATTTAGCTTGGAGCGTTATTCAGCCTCCTATATGTAAGTTGCGTTAAAAAATTAGCGGCTTTAAAACAAATTTGTATTAGCGCGTTGTTATCTTTAACTTGACAGCCGTACTTGTAACGTTACATTGTAATGACACCAAACGCAACAGTGTCATTACAATGTAACCAACTGTATATTTATATTTTGGCCATATCACCCAGCTCAAACATGTGCTGTTACCCTGTCCAGCTTTAATCAACAAGTTACTGTCAGTATTACTTTGTCAAATATCATAAGACAGTTTGGTCTTGTAGTCTAATAACTGATACAATCAGGTCAACAGCTTTTACAGTTCTATCTGTGAGGACTTCCCTGAACAAACTGAATGACTCTCAGCTCAGCAGCCATGGTATTTAGTAATGGTCCCTAATTCATAGCTGCTCCTTTTGTATCCCTCTCCAACATTGTTCACGTGGCCACTGATGCCTTTATCCCTCCAGACAAATCCCAAGCAACTGTGACCACATCCTTGCATTCTTTCTATGAAAACTCCCAACTCCAGCAATTAGTGGACTGTGAGTTACACTATGCAGAGGGCTTGGGAACATAACATCCGTAGACCTCGGAAGACCTTTCAAAAGAAGACAACAATGCCTTTCCGGCATTCCACAGAGAATATGTACATATGCCTTAGAGCAAGAAGGGGGGAGAGCTCACATTCCCAGTCTACAGGGATCACAATTAGCCCCTGATGGAGTACAACAGAAGGAGGTCCAAGAGGTCTCGTCAAGGATGAAAAGCCCAATTGAGATTAGCTGTTTAATTCCAGTCAATTCACTGAGTTCTGATGATCTCGGGGCACATGTTCAACCTGTTTCCCATAAACCCGATGCAGAAAAAACCCCAGCTCCAGACGTGGGATTAAATCCAGGCATGGGTAGCAGTGCATGTGTGTCACATAACGAAGAATTTCCTTCCATCCGTCAAAGGGAATTACAGGCGTGACGGGACATAATGTGCTCATTGTGCTCTCCAGCATCACGTCTTATCTACAGCGAAGGGAACGCCGCGGAGGGGTTTAGAAAGCTGCCGCAGGTTTGCAGTTGCTTAAAGTTAAACAAACCAAAAATTGGTGCGGTGAACTGATGTAGGTTTGTCCCCCGGTGTGAGGGAATCTGGGTGAATATGGTTTGGGGTGTCACTGCAAATCCATCAAACACGAAGCCTCAGGTGATATATCAACACCTTTTTAACCTGTGTTCAGGTGAACTGGCACTGATCTTTTCACAAAAATACACCGACTGACCTAAACTGGCTCCATAATTAAAGAACAAATGTGTAAATCATACCTGAGCTGAAACATTAAGTGTATTAGTCGGTGGACCGAAAATTAACATTTACATTAACATTTCTCAGATATGAAGAGTTGTTGCTTGTCTCCGTTTTACATCGTAGTAAATTACTGTGAATATCATCTGGTTTTAGACTTTTCGTCAGACAAAATAAGCCAGGAATCCAGGAAATTATGATGGGTATTTTTCACTACTTTCTCTCCTTCCATTCACTAAACGAATAATGGATTCAAAGATGTGTAAAATCAAGCTGGAGATAATCGGTTGCACTCTCAACGGCTTCATTAAGAGATTTCACTAAACTACGTGAATAGCCTACCTGGCCTGGAACTATGAACTCATACCTCTACAGGTCTGTCCTATTAATGCTCAAACACACCATGATGCACGTTTTTTTTTGCATGTGCTCTGTCTGTTTCAGATGTTGTTGTTTCTTAACAGTATTTCTTATCTTTCTATACATATTTGTACCTTGAGATGATAGCTCATGTCAATGTCTTATCTGATAAATGAAAAAATATCCTAAATAAATCATAATAAAAATCCATAAATTAATAGACAATGAAAAGATACCACTGAATCAATTCGGATTAACTACAACAACTACTTTGATAAAAGAAGCATTCATTGTTAAATATCAGAAATGTTGGACAATGTTTGGACAACAGCCGCTGCCGCCATTTTGGACTGAAAACGCTCATATTTATAATATTTTTATTGTTCAACACAGGTCATTTCGATGGAGACATTAAATATGACAATAGAATAGAAATAATTTAGTTTTACTTTTGTACGGCATTTTGTAGGCGGACGTTTTACAGGTGTCAGGTAGTCGCATTCAGTCCAAAATGGCGGAAGTGTAGCTCTGCTGCTGGGTGCTGATGTTGCAATGGAGCGAACAATTGACTTTCACTTCTTGGCGATGTATGGCCTTTGGTGTAACTGAAGCTGCAGTCGTGCGTTGCTATTGGCTCAATTTCGGTGAGTGCAGTGTGTTGTACCCCAAAGATATGACGCGTTGATGACGTGTGACATCTCCTCTTTTCACCCTCCTTCTACAGAAGTGAAGCCAAAATATCCTGGATACGGGAGCTGCCATCATGAGATTTTGACGTCGCGTCATCGAGGTCACCCGAGAGCCGAGCACGGCTGCACTCGTCAGCGAAAGAGACTCAAAGCTGCCAGTCATGACGTCACTCCCCCTTTTTATAGCATCAAATAACTAATTAAAACCAAACTGATCAGAAAAATTAACACTTGAACATACGTCAGCATGATAAGAACTACCTAAAATGACAGAAACCATCTTTGGGAAAAATGTATTTGATGTGTACTTTGACTTTTTTTTTAGTTTGGCCCATGTCCTAACATGCAGGGTTTATGACCTATACTGCAGCCAGCCACCAGGGGGCAATCCAGATGTTTTGGCTTCACTTTTGGGGAGCTATGTCATCCATCGAGTCTATGGATGGGATGCAAACCCAGGACGCAAGATTTGAAAGCAGTCCTTTATAAACCCATCACCACCCTGACCTCATCAAATAGCTCTCAATGTTCCCATTGAACATCAGTCTTAAGAGATGCCATGTTAACTTGTCTTTACTTACTTTAAATCAAATTAAATATAATGTTTAAAACCAACATTTAGTTTAATCCCTCTTAATTTGATACAGATTGGGGGGATTTAAGGGAGAACCAAATCTCTAAAATAATGAGAAGAACCACAAACCAGTCAGTTGATTAAAGCTCTCTCTATTGAGCGAGTAGCTAGCAGATGCTTTTAGCCCCAGATTTCCCTTGTTTAACCCTATAAAGATAGGATATGGTTAACAAATGAGATGCACATGACGGACTATATAACCAGAGACTGGCTCTGTGGTGAATCGCTGGCATCTTTTTTACCACAAGAGGAACTCACAAAGCTGCATCTGCAGCCCATAAATACAGTATGTACAGTACCATTAATGTACACTTTTGTTTAAAGTCTCATCACTGAGGACACTGTCAGTATCACTTACTGCAATTGTGATAAAACAAGAACAGACTTATTAAATCAGGGATCTGTGAAGAAAACTACAGATGACCCCTTTTAACCGAATCTCAGTGTAAAAGCATGACGAGCTTTTGCAGCCAAGTGACGGGGTGATTTCAATCTGTCAGCACCATCCAAACTGCAATCATACCCTCCATGTTTCCCCAAAATCTACATTCAAATGAGTCTACCCTCATACTCGACATCTATTATGTCCAAATCACACTCCAAGCCAATACTATATGTGGCACTTTTCTAGTGTGGGGGTTGGAAGGATTACCAAATGTCCAAACAAAGACACACAAAAACGGTATGATTGCTGCAGTAAACATCATGCCAGTTACACACGGTGTGAATCACTGCAGCTTCAGGTGCCGTGAATATAATGAAAAGCTCAGGGACAACAGATAACTGTTTGGTATGCAGTGAAGACAGACTGTGTCTGCTTTACCAAGCCAGTGTTATCACACTCACTACACATTTTAATGAATAAATGAGCCTATATCCTGTGGATGGAGGAGAAGCCTACAGTGTTTCTACACCCAGACAAACAGGAGCCCTCGGTCATTATTACCCCCCCAGGCAGACATTAGTCAGTAAAAAATGGGAAACTCATCTGGTCTTTAAGGTCATTTTCATCAGTCACACCAGTGGAGGGGCCTTAAGATGGTGATGTCTGTTGGTAAGTCTGTTTAAAGGCCCAAACATCAAAGAACTAGCGCCGACGAAGGCCGACCTTTGAGACGCCTCAAGTCGCCTTTGTCTCGGCCAAAAAGTTGCATTTGAACACACCGCAAAGACTCCAGCCGACGGCCAGTTAGCACGTACGTTCTGCACCTGCGTGAGAGGAAATAACTCTCCACACCAGCAGGCGGTGGTAGTCTGAATTCATCATTCAGAAAAGGAAACAGGAAGACCGAGGACGGCGGATATACAAGCCGTTGTTATGATACGTACATGAAACAAAGCGGCGACCGTTTTCACACCACTCTCACTCAACACTTAGCTTCATTCCAGATGTTCATGTCGCTGTGAAAATATCCGTGTGTTTGAACGATCAGATGAGATGAAGATGAAAACTGAGGTCACTCGTTGGCTCTCCTCACTTACGTTTCTCTTCTCTTGCACTGATTCGTGTAAGATGAACAGCCAATCAGAGTGATTTCTGGCGTGTCAGGGCCTTGACACGACTACAGGCCAGATTGCTACGATATTCATGGTCCCCAAAGGGGGATTCCTAATGTTTTTGCTGACCCCCTGACCTTTCTTCTTGCACCAACATCAAGCCAAAATTGTCCACTTGCATATACTGTATGAAATCTGAAAGAAATCAGATATGCAGATGCCATGAAGAACTGAGCACATTCATGGTCCCCAGAGGATTGGATCTTGTTGGCCCTCTACTGGAATAATAACCCTTTTGGGGGGTAATCATTGCAGCCTTAATCATGTACAAAATATAACAGTATCTGGTGACAAAATAATTATTGTCTTGCACATCCATGTGCTCTAAACTGTTGACATGTATGTTTTTTTACATACCAATGAAGCCTCTTTATCAAGATGTTAACATTCACTAACTTTCTCAGCATCTATAGGTAAACCAAAAGCACTTTGGAGTAAACTAAAGACGAGGATCCACCACAAAATGGTACAGCAAAGTTCATCGATGTGTCCTCGCAAAGCAGGTGGTGCTGGAAGCTTGGTGATATAATGACTACTTGCAGGAGTAGTTGGCAAATACCATAGCTTGCAAGCCAACCGCTAACATGCTAACCAACCAGAAACATGCTAGTGCTAGTCAGTAACAGTAGTTCTCCAGGCCAGCTAGCTCGGCCACTGACCGGACAATAAGTTAGCGCAGCAGTCTATTCAAAGCAGAGCTGGGTCAAATAAAAATGAACGGTAACAGGCTGTGTTTTGGAATCTTCAGCTCTCTCATCTTTCAGGTCAGGACTGTCGAGACGGTTTGTTATTGGTCAATGGCGCACATTTGCATGTAAAGATTCACCAAAGTTGTACTCGATGCAAAAAAGAGTCATTTTAAATGCTAGTAAGCGGACCATAGGGACGCTTTTCATACACTACAAGTCCATATTTACACTAAATAAATTTACAATTTATTGCTATTTAGCTAAATAAATAGGATTCTTGCTAAAAGAAAAGAAAAGGATGTAAGAATCTGTAAGAGATTCATTAGACTGACAGCTCAGTGAAACCAGATATGTCCAAAATATCCCAAATGGAACCGGCTATTGGAACCTTACCCTGATTATAAGGTCATTTTCAACCCTCTTTTAGTTTTTTTCTTTGGCTCTTTCCTCACTAAAAAACTTTTTCCACCGACTGTGGAAACTTGGATATTCAACAGTGTGCCGAACACAGAACACCTGAGAAACAAGAACAGCGTTGTGCTGCTGCAGTATTCATCACTCGTATCTTTAATCTTGTCTGATCACCTCTAAACAACACCTCTGAACAGAACCTAATGCAGAGGAACATATTGATTTATGTCTGTGGAAGAAAATCATTTCCTCCGGTGCAAGCTGTTATGTACAATTCTATTTAATCTAGGTTTTGCATTCATTATTCATGTTATCGACAGCCGCTCTGCTGGTGAGCTGTACATCCCTACACTACACCCAGGCTTGTTCAAATGTGTTGAACAGAGTATGAATTACATTTTCTTTGGTCTTTCTCTATATTTCTACATAGAAGCTGAAAAAAAATGTATTAAAATATTTCATCTTGATTAATCGCAAATAATCAAATTTTGTAGCTGTTCAAAATGTACCTTAAAGGGAGATTTGTCAAGTATTTAATACTCTTATCAACATGGGAGTGGGCGAATATGCTGCTTTATGCAAATGTATGTATATATTTATTATTGGATATAGATTAACAACACAAAACAATGACAGATATTGTCCAGAAACCCTCACAGGTACTGCATTTAGCATAAAACAATATGCTCAAATCATAACATGGCAAACTGCAGCCCAACAGGCAACAACAGCTGTCAGTGTGTCAGTGTGCTGACTTGACTATGACTTGCCCCAAACTGCATATGATTATCATAAAGTGGGCATGTCTGTAAAGGGGAGACTCGTGGGTACCCATAGAACCCATTTACATTCACATATCTGGAGGTCAGAGGTCAAGGGACCCCTTTGAAAATGGCCATGACAGTTTTTCTTCGCCAAAATTTAGCGTAACTTTGGAGCGTTATTTAGCCTCCTTTGCGATAAGCTAGTATAACCTGGTTGGTACCAATGGATTCCTTGGTAAAAGCTGCATTTATGCGTTAAATAAATTAGTGGCGTTAAATCAAATTTGTGTTATTACAAACGCGTTATCACGTTAACTTTAATAGCCCTAAAAAAAAATCATAAATCAGGAAACACTGTGGATCACTATTCAGGCATTCAGGATGTTTTCACACTGGTGTTTTTGTTTCAGAGAAACTGACATGTGCCTTTCCGTGTGTTAGCAGTAGCATCAATGCTAGTACAAGTCAACGGAGAATAAAACCCATTAGTCTCAAAGCCATACATCACATGCTGTTAAAGCATTTTTCAACAAAAACAAGGTTTAGATAAGTGGCACAGCACGAGATGTTGAAAGAAGTTGTTTCCATTCCCACTGACTTGCATCAGCATTGCTAACAGGAAGCTGCTGCCAATTGAAACCATTCTTTGAACTCGGTGTGCATGAAGGAGCAGCGCGGCCCTGCAGTCCAATAAGTAGCTCATGGTAATGATATAGGCTGAGGTTCAGCTCTACTTGTTGAAAATATGCACTTATGGTGCTGAAAAGGGATTCAAGCATCCACTGAATGGTATATATATTTATAAGAGGGGATGTCAGTGCCAAACCTGCAAGTTTGTAACATCTCAAGTCAAACCCCAGTGATCCTGAAAGACAAACCAGAGCACTATCAGCAGACAGCGTATCCTATGAAGAGCTGCTGCAGCATCCCAAAAAGAAACAGATGTTTAAATGAGCAAATGAGACACTCCCAACGCTCTTAAACGCTGACTTTCTGATGATGAATAAGTTGGCCACTCTGGCCAGGTTGTTTCGTCATGAAGTCAAGACACGAACGAAGTACGTGGATCAGTGGAGTCAACGAATCGGTCGTTTTGGGTCTCAGTCGACTAAGATTGCTTTAGTGGATACGTCACTTTTTTACGCTTTTTTCATGCTATTATTTCCAAGAAACTTTTGAACAATTCTCTGGTAAAGACCAGATTTAAAGTGATGCTTTTGTGTGATTCTTACAGATCTGTCGATTAAATCAACAAATCGATTAGTCGACTAAGAACTTCTTTGGTCGAGGACAGCCCTAACTTTTAAAATGCCCGAACACAGCAGCAGCATGCATGACTTCATTAACATCTGATCAGTGGGGCAAAGAGAGAATAGTGTACATGCATGGTCAGACATGAACTGACTGACGGACTGGTGGATCACACATGGGCTGTCCCCCAGTTTCTCTGTGGGCGTACAACTTTCTTATAGAAGAAGCTCCAAAACAGTAAAGTGCACAAGGACCAGATCTGATTTAGCTCGAGGACATTACACCATTGTCCAATCCTGAAAGCTAACATTTGTATTGCTATCAGTCTTTGAGCTACATATACAAAAGAAGGTGTTGCTTTATGCCTTGCAGAGGACTGGGTCGACTTCATCTCTTAGTTTCTATGGTGACACAAAGGATGAGAAGGTCAGGCCAAAAAGAACAGCTGCTCTGAGCTTTCCCATTGACTAAAGATGATGTCCCTATTTCCACTTTTCATTACAACCTGCTCCATCCAACTCAACTCATTAGCAATTTTAAAGAATTTTGTTGTGTAGAATCTCCTTGAACATCCCTGGTAGTAGCAGCTTAGAGATCCTTGCTATTAGATCATTTTACTGTCACACATTTAGCTAAAAGACCAGGACTAGCAGTGCTGGAGGAAGAGCAGATATCCAGGAACTGCTGCCTCCAACACCCAAAACAACCTCTCCAAGGTTAACACGCTGCCAGCTGGCCGGCAGCCACGCAGCCTTTCCTTCCCTCTCAGATCCCCCCCAGCTGGCCTCTCTGTGATTATCAGCGACCGATGAAAAAACACAGCGTACACGGACCTGCTCAGTGGTTCTGACCCCCCCTGCTCTGACCTACCTGGATCAGACCGATCCACTCAGCTGTCGTCTCCACTCCAGGAGACTGTGTTTACCCCAAAGGTCACGGTCAGGCTGGTCTAGATGAGGGAAAAGGCCTTTTGTTGGCATTAATGGCTCTGGCTACATCCACACTAATATGACTAAAATGATCTCCATCCAACCGTTTCTGAATTAATCTCCGTCCAAAACCCATATCACATGACCCTTCATGTACATTGGGCATGCACGTGACGTTGTAAACAGGAAGTAGCGCTGAACACGGGAATTGATGTAAAGCGCTCGAATATTAGCTTGCCTCCTGTCTCCATGTAGGCAGTAGTATTATTATTATATTATAAAATGCAGAACTTAACGTTATCCATGTTGAAATTAATCACTAGTGGTCGAGGCTGATTATTATTAGTCATTGAAACCGCCCAGACTATCACTGGTACCCATCTACCGAGCATCAGTGGTATCGGTGAGGTGAGGTGCCTGCGCAGAGCCCAAAGGATATTTAAATACAATACCAACCCTCCAGTCCTCAAACTCATCCTCCGTACTCCATCATAGTTTTGTTTTTTTCTTGTGTAGCATAAAGGGACTACAACTTGCATTTCGCTGTGCAACCCTGTGTTGTAGAATGAGAAATGAACCTTGAGACTCCGCGAACAACAACCAGCCATTTTCACCGCTCTCCTTTCTCCCCAGGTGAGAAAAACTGAAAACAACATTTGCATTAGATGCGAAGAAGGTTCTCAAGCCATTGAAAGCAGCAACCAACATAAAGGCAGAACTATAAACACCCCTTAAGATAGATCTTTTTTTTTTCAAATACTGAGCTGGAGAAAGTAAGAACCAAGGTTTCCATCCCAGCAGGGTTTTAAAGCAGAGGTGGTCCCCATCGCCAGAATAAAGACTGCGAACATCAGATGATATTAATACTTATAAAATTAAATTAACCTTCATATTTCTTGGGAAGAACCCTGAAAACAAGGTCTAAGTTTTTAAAAAGAAACTTGTTACTTCCTCATCTGCACCTCCATTCAGAGCTGGAAATTGAAAAAAAAAATCAGATGGCCTCAATCATTTTTTATACTTCCATGTGGGAGGATATGAAACACAAAACATTTTCATGTTGGTGTTGAAACAAAAATCTAGGGCCACTTCCTTTTACACGATAAAAGATCTGCTTTCTGTTCCCCCCACATAATGATGAAGACATCCATCTGAGATCATCATCATCATCATCATCGTATTTGCTGTTCTTTGCCATGAGGGGAAAAATACATTTTTTCAGCTCCAATTTTATATATGCACCATATTGCTTCAAATGATTTTTAACAAGAAAGAGACTCTTTCCAAGGATCATTTGGTTCAGTATTTGTAGCTTTTGTAGTCGTGGACCATTGCTCACTCCAGCTGTGCTTTCACTGTAAACAGCTGCAGGCATGGGTAATCTAACAGCATTCATCTGGCTTTAATGGTATAAGGACAGGGAAATGTTCTGTTTGTCTTCCCTTTCAGGTAAACTGCTGGGATGTGGACTAAAAAACAAAGAAGAATTTATTCACACTTCAACTTTTAGCTAATTACGGACCACACAGTCAGGACCAGGGGTGAGAATCAAAACCACTCATGCTTCCTGGTGGCCTATTGGTTGGGATGTACTGTACACCATATAACGTCCCTTTTGTTGTATTTCATACCCTCTTTCTTCCGTGATGTTCCCTGGCTGCATCTTTCCTGTCAGTCGATCCAATAAAAGGTCCAATTAAAGCTCATACTTCCTCTCTTTCAGGGTCTCCCCAGGAAATTGGTTAGCAGAGGTTGTAAGCGCTTCATCATTTCGTTGTATTTCTTTAGGCGATAGTGGAGGTTTTCTTTCTTTCTTTCAGGGGAGGCAGGACGCCTCCACTATAAAATAGGGCTGGGACAATACGCCTATCTACTGATTCGATACTATCACGATATTTGGGTGCTGGTGTACGATTTATTTATTTTAGTAATAAATAACAATTCACAAAATTTAAATCTATTTGTTACATTTTGTTTTACAAAGTTAGGAAAACAATGTTTAAGTCAAGTCTGTTGTTGTCTTACACATAACAGAATGATCCCAGTAACTTCCACACAGTGAGGCAACCAGATTATTAATTAAACACTGGTATCGGCTCGGTACTCGGTATCGGCCGATACCCAAAGCCCAGGTATCGCTATCGGTATCGGGACTGAAAAAGTGGGATAGGTGCATCCCTAACTCAGACTACAACAATAAAAGTGGTAACTTCCTTCTACCTCCGTATAGACTCAAATTAAGCAAATATATCGATTCTGACATTAAAAAAAACAATTTCAAAATTGTAAGAAGAAAAACTAAATCGTGATACATACAGTAGGCGAATCTATTTTTTTTTTCCACCTCTACTAAAAACACTGCAGGAGAGCCTGCCTTCAATCAGTAATATGTAAATATGGCATACTGGAAGGGATTGATTTTAGTAGTGTTGTAAATACAGCAGCCAATGCTGGCCAATTGTGTAATATCACAGACTGTAAAGACGGCCGACATGACAGCTCTCCAAAAGTGAAGCCAGAGACGTCAATTCGACGTGGAGCCGGAGGGTCTGGAATTATACGTAGAGTAGGAACGTTGAGAGGAGATCAGTGTTAATTTCGTTAACGTAAACTATGACGAAATATGTTAGTTAACGACCTTTTTTTCCATGATAAAGACCAACGTCATTAACTCTCTCTCTGTCTCAAACACACACACACAACGCGCTGTGGGGGCGGCACTCAGTCCGTCTCCGTCTTTCCTGTCTCGAAGGTATTCAAGGCTTCTGGACAGCGGCGCTGCCGCACTACTGTACGCACACGCACCTCTACACACAACAAACAGCGATATCCATCTGAGAATAACTAATAATAGTTAATGTTGTGGGATTACTCATTATTCCATTTACGCAATATTTTACATAATTCTATAAAAACAAAAAACGAAGCATTCGAATACTGATTTGGAGGTCGATTACTATGGCCACCTTCGAAGCGTTCAGGTCAGCCGTAGTTATGACGACAATTTTAAGTTAAATACGTTTGATTAAAATGACAGAAATGTTCAATATAGTCTGGTGACTAAACAGGACTAAGAATAAATAAATAAAATAGCTGATAAAATAAAGAGAGAAAATATTTTGACTAAAATCAAAAGACTTTTCAGTGACTAAAACGGGACTAAAACTATGAAGGATAAAAATGACTAAACTGTGACTAAAACTAGTAAGCATTTTAGTCTTCAGACTAAGACTAAATGTAAAATAGCTGCCAAAATGAACACTGGAAGAGATGTAACTCTAACTTTCCATAACTGTGATCGTCTGTTTCAAACACAAACTGTATATAAAGATCTTTATAATCAGTCTCCCACTGCTACGTCGTGTCTTTTGTGTGCCAATTAATGACCTAATGTACCAGGTAACAATCTTTTAAACACATTTTCTATCATTATCATTAAAAGTGAACATTCACACAATAAGGTGTATACAGTATTGGTACTGAATTTAAAAATGTGACCTTTCCCTTCACAAAGCACACAATAGGATAACGTCACCGAGATCATATCTGATGAGTCATGCATCGGACACTTAAAGTACACACTAAGTAAAGAGTTGTTCCATGCTGGAATCAGGCACGTGGTACAATACAGGTCAGTGTTGAGAGTTAGTCCATTGTCAATAGTTAGTCCTATGTCCATAAGCCAGAGGTCAGCAACCTGCAGCTCTTCACCCCCTCTCCAGTGGCTCCCTGTGGATTTTTTAAATGGAAATGAATAACTGTTTTTTGTTTACATTTTCATTTTTATTTATCATTGTTGTAGGTCTATGGTACGACGGTACGACGGAGTATTAGGGCCACATTGAGGAAAAAAAATAAATCGGAGATTTCGAGAATAAAGTCATAATATTATGAGAATAAAGTCGTAATATGAGAATAAGGTCATAATATTATAAAGTAGTAATTTAACGTGTTATTTACTTTTTTTTTCGTTAACTTATGACTTTTTTTCACGTAATATTACAACTTTTTTTCTCGTAAAGTTATGACTTTATTCTCGTAATATTACGACTTTTTTCTCGTAAAGTTATGACTTTATTCTCGTAATATTACGACTTTTTCTCGTAAAGTTATGACTTTATTCTCGTAATATTACGACTTTTTTTTCTCGTAAAGTTATGACTATATTCTCGTAATAATACGACTTTTTTTCCCGTTAAGTTATGACTTTATTCTTGTAATATTATGACTTTTTTTCTCGTAAAGTTATGACTTTATTCTCGTAATATTACAACTTTTTTTTCTCGTTAAGTTATGACTTTATTCTCTTAATATTACGACTTTTTTTTCTCATAAAGTTATGACTTTATTCTGGAAATCTCCGATTTTTTTCCCCTAAATGTGGCCCTTATACTCCGTAGTACATTTGCACTTTGGTCCTCACTGCATTAGACTTATATTCTATATACTTAGACTATAAACTGTGTTACCTTCATCACAATGATCAAACGTTTTGGGGCTACAGACAGATTTCTTTTTTTTTTATTTGCCTAAAATGGCTCTTTTTGTAGTAAAGGTTGCTGATCCCTGCCATAGGCAAACCTTCTGAACTCACTAAAACATTCGAGACAACAAAAAAATTCTAGATTTGTGGCATAAATCACAGATTGTGTCCCCGTAACGTCACCTGCGTATCTACTCTGACATTCCAGTCTTACGTAGATAAACCTCACCAGTGATTGAGGTCTGAGACCAAAAGCACCAAAACACAACACAGCTAAGTAAAGAGCCCATTTTGATGTTTGACTTGAATCACATTCACACTGAAAACCAAAGTGTCCTTATCAAGATTTTTCCACCATGTGACACAGATGTGATCATTTGAACTATGAAGAACTTATAGTTCTCAGTTCACACTCTGTTTGTTATCAAAAATATTTTTTTTCTACCGTCATGATTATGATGCATAATGTGGGTCCCCTTGGATCCAATTTAGGTATTAGACATATTGCAGCAGTTAGAAGAGGACCCTGCCCAACTCGATTCAACCACATATAATTTGGATCTGGCCCGACCCTGGTCCTGGGTTGGGTCTCAGATAGGGCTGCACGATATTGGAAAAAAACTGACATTGTAATAATTTTTTTTCTGGGATATATATTGCAATATGAAATAAATGCAGGAATATACACCCGACATTTTGTTAAGTTAAATCTATCTATCTGGTGCACTTTGACAACAAAATTAAGAGGCTATAATCAATTTTGTGCTCTAGAAAACAGTTTAATCATTAACACATTGGTTGTATAAATATGAATGGTGATGACATCCACAACGTATGGTTAGAAGACAGTCCCGCCGGGAGCCCCGTCCCCCTCCCTCCCTCCCGTATCAAGCAGCAAAGAAGTTGTAGCATGACGTGTTTCAGTTAATAGCGATGTGACTATTGTGCACAACGCAATATTGATGCTGAAACAACATATCGTGCAGCCCTAGTCTTGGAGGAATTGTATGAACTTGTGAAGACCTCTTCCCCAGAGTAAAACCACTGCATCCTCACAATGAAAAAAGCCAACTGAGGTGGTTTGGGCATCTAATTAGGATGCTCCCCGGGACACCGCCCTCTGGCAGGCACGCCCAACCGAGAAGAGACCCCCGGGGGAAGTCCCAGAGCGCACTAGAGGGATTATATAACCCATCTGGCCTCCCCAGAAGGAGCTGAAGGATGTCTATAGGGAGAAAGGTGTTCTTTGCTACCAACACAACCCGGACTGGGCGAGCAGGAGAAAATGAATGGATGGATGTTGGTTCAAACTGGAAACAACTACAAGTGAAAACCCCCAAAACACACATGAATGATCCTCAAGGGAGAATTCACATAAAACCAGCAATTTAGAATATATGCAGGGCACAACAATGACTTGCCTGCTAGCCCGGGGCAAGTACAATGCCACGACGGGCTAGTAAAGAGGGCGGGTAAAGACAAAGTTTATGAGCTGAGGCACAAGCGAGCATTTCAATTATCCTGAGGACAGGAGATTAGTTGGGTGGCATTAGAGGATGTGGGCGAAACTCCAGATTCAGTTACACATCTAGTGGTGCGGTTGCAGATTGCAACCCTCTGAGTATTCCTCCGCTCACTCCTGCCTCTCCAATACTGCGGTAACATTAACTGCCAGTGCAAAACCGTGGTAACGCCGTTGGCCGTCTTTAACATAATAACACTACTTTAGGAGTAACAGAAGTCAGACGGCGGCTGGCGGTACCACGGTTTAACACTCTGCGGCTCACGTTATCGCAGTTTCACAAGTGTGTCGGAGAACTACGGTGGC
The DNA here is from genome assembly GCA_916701645.2 of Sebastolobus alascanus. Classification (NCBI taxonomy): domain Eukaryota; kingdom Metazoa; phylum Chordata; class Actinopteri; order Perciformes; family Sebastidae; genus Sebastolobus; species Sebastolobus alascanus. The sequence continues at coordinate 825,515 of CAKAOJ020000095.1, read as the reverse complement.
CTTCAGGTAACGTAAAAACGTGAAAGTGAGAGTTTGGTTTGTCCGTTCTGGGCTACTGTAGAAACATGGCAGAGCAACATGGAGGACTCTGTGACCCGCTCCCTATGTAGATATGAAGGACTCATTCTAAGATAACGATAACACAATGATTCTTAGTTTCATGTGATTATACATTAAAGGGGTTATATGTAAGGGGATGGTCGTTGGCAGAATCCATTTCTAACCGAACATTATAGTTGCACACTGTTAGCCCGGTACCGGATCAGAAGAGAGTAAAGACACTCACGTACAGGCACATCCGTTTGATTTTCCCAGAAAAAACGTCCCGCATTCTTCACATTAAAAGCAGTCTACGGGCTGATTGAGGAAACCCTGAAAGTCATGGAAGGTCTCATTTTTTAGGTTAGGTTACGACCTGTTCACACATTGGCAATAAAAAAATGATTGTATGTGTAAAAACTTACATACAGTCCCTTTAATGAAAACATAATTATGAATATCATTTTCCATTTCTGCTAACAGATCACCCAAAATGTTACACACTGGTCCTTTAAATGATGATTAAACATGACAATTAACTTTGTTATTTGATAACCACTAATAAATAAAACAATTTGTATAAGGGCAAGTAGGTTCCTGACCCACTTGCCACCCAAAAAAAACATTAACGTTGAACCCTGATATGTTGCATTACTGTTATAAGATATCCCTTCACAGGCCGATGGCGTCCAATCACCCCCAGACGGATGTAATACATTAGTAAGACTAATGTGATAGTGAACGGTGATGGATGTGGCGTATTCAGATATTAATCAAGTGAGCCAATAAGGGCAGCAGGCTCTTAACAGCTCTAACTGATGATCTGACTGTAGGAATGTCTTGTAGATGAGTGACCGATGCTTAGGGGGCTTCACAGTTGTGATCTTGGTCCAGTTCCTGTTGCCCCTTAAATTCCTGCTTTAAATGCTGCTGATCTGAAGCAGCACACACAGCGGCAGTCCTGTTTACTGAAGCCAGGGGTCAGAGAATCTCCCCACGCGTTTGTCATTAATTGGGAGCAACTGGCCGAAAGGACGATCAAAGGAGCGGCTGTACGTATGTAACCACTGAGGAGGGAGGCTGTGTGTGGCTGGATCAGCACCTTCACAACTCAAGGACCTTTCCATAAGCCTTTTGTTGTTTTATCTCTAATTCCACATGTTATTGAAGCTATATGATATTACACCGAGAGATTCTGAAACACAAAATGCCATCGGTGTTCGTTCTTGACCTTGGAAACAGGGCTTTGACAACATAATGTCCACTTGCTTGTTTTTCAGCTGCATCTCAAGGTCTTCCTTAACAGATGACACAACCCTTTATTGGGAGGACAACTGAGCTATCTCCATCCTATGAAGAAGACCACAAGAGGTGGTTGAAAGCCCTGCAAAAAGCTAGTAAATGGGACTTAAGCTCTTAAGACCGATGGACCCGGTACCAGGATCGAAACGAGTCGTACCCTGTGGCGTAGTTACATAAAAGTTGTGATGGAAGATGATCTATTTGTGAAGGATATGCATGTTGAGTTCTTCATCTTTCAGAATCTGTAAACTAACTGTATGTTGTCCAAACTACTGTCTATGTCTTATCAAGAAATATTTTAACGATAAAGTCGTACAGAAATAAACTTCGGAAATATAAGAACAAGTTGTGAAATCCGTGATAATTTTTCTCATAAGTCTACAATATCATGCTTGGTATCGTTGGAAACTACAAATTACAAGCTTTACAACGCACCTAAAAAGCACCTCGAGACAGCGACACAGAGTGTGAAACGAAGCCGTCAAACTTCACATTTTACGGTCACACTGACTCAAATCTATGTTCTTGCCTCGGATGAGCGATTAGTCTACAACGATGCACAGCGTCCACTAGTGGCTTTGATATTCGACTATTCGACTACAGTAGAAACCGCTTATAGTGATCACGTCTGTCAACTTGATCACTGTTAGCAGATGATTATTAGAACCACATTTTTGTTGTTGTGCATCATTTATCATGCAGATTACCGTCTAATTTACATTTGCTTATTTATTACATGAATACAAAGTAATGAAACGGACCGTTTGGCTATTTACTGGCTCGCTGCCAAGTCTTCTTCCTTCTGCAGCACGAGCGTGCACGCAGGTGAATGGCGCCCCTTTGCCGGGGCTCCTCGCTCGCTCACCCGGTAGCAGCACGGAGGGAGACGGGCGCCTGTCTGCACGTGTGACACAGAGCTTCGGGGGCATTACGTGACGAGACGTTATCAATCCACTCGACAAGGGCGCTTTCCCCGTGCACGTTCGTTTTTCATTCAGAGATGACTGTCCTTTGCCAGTCATGATATCAATGTGCACGCAGCATCAGCCTCAGGTATCCTGCCAGAAAGCAGACGCGAGGCAAAGTATCAAGGGAGTAAAGTAAAAAACTAAATTTAAATTGAATTAACGTTAGTCTAACGTAGTTTTAAAATGTTTTTCCAGATGTCGTCATGTCTGAAAAGATCCAAAATGAACTGTAAGCCGACTATTTGATTACTATAACCAAATTATTTAACCAGCAAGCTTCTCAAGCTTTTTGATCACTATAAGCAATTTACACTGTATTCTGTAACCCCCCCCTTATTGGGTTTGAATAATGCTTGGCCGAAAAAGATGAGTTTGTAGAGATGGAGCCGCTGCTGCTGGTGTGTCCTTCAGCGATTAAAAGGTTAAGAAAGCTGTGGTTCATTTTAAAATTGGATTAAAAGGAAACCTTCATAGATAAAAGGTCACAAAAAGATCTAATTCTAGTCTCTGCTGGCCATCATCAACATCCCATCATGAGTCATTTAGAAAGACTCGTTCATTTAACCAAGCTGTCCCGTCACACTGACAGCAGCATCAAAGTGTGTGTGTGTGTGGGGGGGGGGATAACTTCTCCACATAAAGGTCAACATGAGAATTGAGAACTGACAGATTTATTTGCTTTAAATAAAAAAACAAGACGCGGGCCTGACAGACTTGTTGTGGATTTATTTTTGCAGTGGATGAGCTCAGCAGGCGTTCGGTGAACTGGCAGACTAAACATCCACTCTGTGAGACACATGCTGCTGCTGCTGCATCTGTCAGCCAGTGGCATCCCTGTGGCTGCAGCCTGTGCTGAGGCAGCAATCTGCACAGACAAAAGTCTTATCAACATGCACAAACAACAGTCTGACCCCCCCCCCCCCCCCCCCCCCCCCCCCCCAACGCAACCCAACAGAACAGACACACACCGCCATTCACTCTCTCTGTCTCTCTCTCTCTCCGCAGGCCTGCTTTAAATCAAACCCTTAAAAAGGGGAACGATAAATCATCGTGCAAAATTATCACAACACATCTTTCAGATCAGGGTTCACTCTCTCCGACTGTAGGTCTGCTTTTAATCAGCTCTTCTAAACCAACACGCCTTCAATCGCTGAGCGACAACGTGCACACCACACTGACACACTCTGTGACCCGGCTGTGTGGATGATACCACGGAGACACAAAGGTTGAGGAGGCTGAGCGCTGTAGATGAATATGGAGTACTGTAGGTGTTCAGCCTGAGGATGGGCAGAAGGAATGCAGCCGTGAGGGACTTTTCCCTTCGCTAATGAGAAACACTTAACAACAGTGTTGGAATGCAGGGCGACTATTACTTCCAGGTGACAGTCAGTCGCTGGTATACAAGCTCACACACACACACACACACACACACACACACACACACACACACATTCACAGAGTAGATTTAAGAGGTATATATCTGCGGTTAATGGATGTAGTGTATCCTACGGATGTGGCTGCTCCCACTCACACGTGTAGGGAGAGTCGGCTTGGTACGGGGTTTTGCATGATGAGACCGCTTGTTAGAGGAAATCTGCAGCTTATTACAACTCGGGGTCTTATTTTTGTCATTTTAGCGTTTTGTTTTCTCTCCCAAATAAACCAACCTGGGATTTGTTTTGATTTAAAGCTAAGGTAGGTAGTGTTCTTCAAAAACATTTTTTGTTATATTTTTTTGAAATTCAATAAATCAAATGCTTTGACAATAAAAAAAAATGCTGTTATAATCCTGTCCAATCATTTCATTTGGCCCGAATGCCTGCCTGTCTACCTGCGTGCACTCTGCCCGTGCACTCATAGAGCTACAGGAATGAGTCCTAAAACCCGGAAATGAGTTAGCATGTTAGCACCTCTGGTTCCCTCGTCTTGAAGTCAATGGGTTAACACAAGCTAAAGAGATTTTAACATTTTGTTCTAGGATATAAAATACGTCAATAAATACTTGTGAATTTTGAAGCCTTTATGTGTCTTAATACAGGCGGTTGCTAACAAGTGGCTAAATGAGACTACTAAACGTCCTCCTTTACAGCCTCGTTGTTTATATCACGCTCATGTGACCGTGGTGTAGCTCGTTTATAGCCTAACGTTAGCTTTTTACTTCTGGTGATTGAATTCACACTTCAAATATCATAAAGTGGTGTTAAGTTGTGAAGATTATCTTGCTGAACAAATCATGTACGTATCATTATTTTTTGTTTGCCACAGAGCTTATTTTCAGAGTTGCCAAGTCTGCTTATTATCAGAGACTTTGGGTTTGTTTTCCTGAAAAGTCGCTTACAAATATCGGTAGTCGGTTGCATTTTTTTGGGCTTGTGTGTGTGTTTAGTTTCTTATTTGGGCTTGCTCCTGTCTGTCTCCTCTATACCGGTCTAGTTTGTCCTGTTGCAGGATCCATACACAACCCCGATCCCTCCGCCCCTCCCCTGGCAACACTGCTTATTTTCTGTAATAATCCAAAACCCAATGGAAAAGCCACGGCGATGCTAACTTCCTGGTTGGCCTACAAAAATACGTCATCCCTGGAGCACTCTATTGTGCGTCACCGGAGTCTTCCACAAGCTGCTAGTTTGACAGCTGTGAGTACTAACAGCAGCCATGTTGGTTGTTTATGTTCATAATGATCATTTTGGGGGCGTGGCTTTGGAGGTAGACCTGAAGGGAAGGACTGTCAGTGTTGCCGACTTGGCGACTTTCTCTCTAGATTTAAGGACTTTTTGGAGCTAGTGCTGCTACTTACATTGGAAAAGAGTTGACAACACTGGACAACATTTTTTTTTAAATCTAGCATACTCTTGCTAGTTTCTCGACATTACCGACCCTAGCTTCAATGTTTAATGGTTTTATAATGAAGGGCTGGGCAATAAAACAATCTTGAAATTGTTCACAATAAAATCTTCCACGATAACGATGATACATTCATTTTTGATAAAGCTATTTTTGAATCCATTTTCCTCTACCTACAAAAACAGCCCAGACGTCCTAGGCTCCGCCGTAGCCTACTCTACTCCATCACTACTATTGCACAAGTAAAATTGTGAATAAATAGTTTAGAGCGTCACATTTCCCGCAAAATGACCCGTTTCACTATCTGCATTTGATCAATTCGGTCTGATAACATTTGGAAAGTCTAGAAGAGGCGCACAATTAAATTATTTTATTCCGATTCAAGTTAGCATAGAGCTAGAAGTTAGCCGACTTCGCCGCGGATGGAGGTCTGCATATCTGATTAAGCCATGTTGAACCTGATATTTAACGCCGCTTTGTCCATTCAAACGAGGGCTGTCAATCGATTAAAATATTTAATCGAGATTAATCGCATGATTGTCCAGAGTTAATCACGATCACAAAGTAATCACACATTTTTTCATCTGTTCAAAATGTACCTTAAAGGGAGATTTGTCAAGTATTTAATACTCTTATCAACATGGGAGTGGACCAATATGCTGCTTTATGCAAATGTATGTATATATTTATTATTGGAAATCAATTAACAACACAAAACAATGACAGATATTGTCCAGAAACCCTCACAGGTACTGCATTTAGCATAAAAAAATATGCTTTAATCATAACATGGCAAACTGCAGCCCAACAGGCAACAACAGCTGTCAGTGTGTCAGTGTGCTGACTTGACTATGACTTTCCCCAAACTGCATGTGATTATCATAAAGTGGGCATGTCTGTAAAGGGGAGACTCGTCGGTACCCATAGAACCCATTTACATTCACATATCTGGAGGTCAGAGGTCAAGGGACCCCTTTGAAAATGGCCATGCCAGTTTTTCCTCGCCAAAATTTAGCGTAAGTTTGGAGCGTTGTTTAGCCTCCTTCACGACTAAATGATTTTATCTGCTGACTGTCGACACCAACTGACCCAGACCCCGTATCAGAGCCGGTTCAACTTGGTCCCATCGGTCCTCAGGCCCTAAACAACAGTTCTGAATGTGAGAAATAAACAATTTTACAGTGTACAGATGTGGTTGCTTTCACTGACAGATGTGGGAGAGCTGGCTTGGTTTGGCAACAGTGTTCAGAGGCTGCTCGCTGACTGGTTGTTCATGAGAGAACTAACCCTTCTGTTTCTTATCAGATTCCCCCCCCCCCCTTTGCAAAGCAGCCCCAGTTTTGTTCAAACATGTGGTGTATGCAAATAAAAGAGCCCGCCGTGTGGAGCATGAAGTCACCGACAGTGAAGTCACCTCTATAGCGATAAGCCCAGCGTGGTGTTTGACATGCGGGGTGCCTGAATGACCATCTGTGTGGGTACGGAGGCACACCCAAAACAGAAGGAGATATTCCCTGAACGCTTCTAGCCAGGGCGGGGGGGACCTGAGCCCAGGAAGAAACAAAGCGACGGGAGCAGGAACCGGGGCCAGATCCACAGCGGGGACTCGAGACCTGCAATTACACAAGCCAGCGGAAGCACCTACCTCTCCTCTCACACAAAACTCAGCCTTATGAAAAAGACGATCACGTTTCGGCGGCCTTTGTGTGGGCCCGAGTGTTCGGTTCCTATACCTATTGTATAGGAAGCACGTAGACAAATCTCCAGTCTTAGCTGCCAGGTTGAGTCAGGCTATTCCCACAAGGCACAATAGGCCCAGCTAATAGCATTCCCGTAATGGCAGCAGAAAAGCTGTGGACAAACATTTACGGTTGGCCAGATTGAGTTTTAAAGAGCCTCCTTTCTGCTGCTGTCCTTGTTCCATTCAGACAGGTCAGTGGGCTCCTCCCTGGTGTTTTGTTCGACGCCATTCACAGCGCTCCATCACTCAGTGCCTCCAACTCTCTCCCTGTCCTCTGCTCACTCAGACAACACTGACCCTGAGCAAATGAACTCTGGCATTCCTCAGCAGGGGAAAAGTGTTCAGAGCGTAAACACTCCAAGGTAGAAAGGGTAAATTAAAATTCATCTACGTCAACATTGTTATCACCTCTTTGTGTTTTTTTGGTTTATTACAACTTGGGTTTTATTTTTGTTGGTTGCAGTGTTGCCAGATTGGGCTGGTTTCCGCCCAATTGGGCTAATTTGATTAAGTTGGGCTGGTAGATGAAATTTGGGCTGCTTTTGTCAAAATTTGGCAGGTATTTGAACATTTTGTTTAATGTTTTACACAGGTTTCTGGCAAGGTTATGATTTGGACTGTTTTTTATTGAATTGGGCAGGTTTTAAGTTGTGAATGAGCTGGAAATTAGCAATCTGATTTGGCAACACTGACTGGTTCCTATTATATAGAAGTATATGAGAGAATGAGCCTACTTACTACCTCAGTAAACATCATTAACATGAGTTTATGGTCTCAATCGCTAGTTTCAAGTCTTCTTCAATACAGCAAGATGTTCATTTAGTAAATTATGGTCCCATTTAGAGTCAAATAGACCATAAAGCATAATGTTTTAGGGCGGGGCTACCTTGTGATTGACAGGTCGCTACCACGGCGTTGTTTGTGTTTTCATCTTACAACTTTAACCCTTTCACAGTGTTTTTATGTCTTGTCCAGCGTTCTGTTGTACTTAGCTCCACCCTCTCGTGTCCACTTTGGATTTAACATGTGAGGGTGCAGGTCGTATCCACGACGACCCTCCAACGTTTTCTGCTTTCTTGCTTCGGCTTTGATTTCTTGAAAATGATATGATGTCACGTTACTCAGACTACAACAATAAAAGCAGTAACTTCCTTCTACCTCTGCAGAGACTCAAATGAAGCAAATATATCAATTCAGGCATAAAAAACAAAAACAAATCGCCATACACAGGTGAATCGATTTCTTTTCCCGCCCCTATGAGCCATAAGATGAAGGTACAAGGCAGCGAATGAAGATCAGCACCAGGGAGGTTTTGCCTAGGGAAATAAATCCTGAAAGAAAGGTTGGGGAGTGGCTGCTTGGACTAAAAACATGTTGCTTTTACAAAAGAGTGCACAACTTGAAGGTTCTCATACACTATCTTTATATTACGAAGTCAGCACCAGTGTCATGTTTATGTCATCTAAGCACACAGGACTTGGATCACATCCTTTTTCCTACAATTTGATGAGATCAGTTGTATCAGATTTCACAGGAGAACACAGCCTGCGGCATGTCTCATCAAACAAGCTGAGTTTTGTCAACATATTTGTTGAGTTTGGTCAGTAGATCGTTTGCATGGCACAGTGACAGTGGTGTCGATGGTCAGAGAAGGAGCACAAATGGGCTTTTTTTTTTTTGTTAATCCTTAGTTACTCCGTGTTCTGAACACACAGGACTTCTGTTAAAATGAAGAGTTGTGTCAACTCCTGTGTCTCCGAGCTTTTCCTGGAGAAATCACAGCTGTGTGTAATACTTTAACGTCCTGTAAACAGAGCTAGTTAACCACCTTCTTGTGAACATCAAGGCCCAAATCCAATCCGTCCCCTACACCCTCCCCCTCCGTGACGGAGTGAACTCCGTTTGTAGTCACACTCACAGCTGAATGAAGCACCCTCCTTTAAGGCGGAGGGCATAAATTCAGCAGCAAGCTTTGTAGCGAACTTCCCTTTCCGGCAAGGTTAGAATGAGCCTTTCATATCTACTGAAGAAACGGGTCCTCTTCACGGAGTCCACCACAAAGAACGTATATTGCCAAGAAGTGAAAGTCAATTGTTCGTTCTATTGCAACATCAACGCCCAGCAGCAGAGGTTTGCTTCCGCCATTTTGGACTGAAAGCGACTACCGGACGTCCGCCTACAAAGGCCTATTCTTTTGTCATATACTTAATGTCTGATTTGTCTGATGATTTTGAGAGCAATCTCAAACATTTTCATGTCAAGGACCTCCAAAATAGATGTACAATAGATCACAGATCATGGGTGTATTAGAAGATAATAAAAGTGATGAATTACAGCCAATATATCCATTATTACAGCCTCATACAGCTAGCAGGAAGCTGGCAGAACCAAATATGCCATATGGGTCTGATGCACGTTCATTATGCCGAGGAAAAGAACTCTGGTTTCAGCTGTTAGTTCATTTAACTACTTTTAGGACATCATGATTTATATATTTAAGTGTTCGTACTGGGAAGTTGATTTACCTCAAAAAAAATTATCCTCTGATTTACAGATGTCTTTATACATCCATGGACACAGACACAGAAGTTTTCAGTCCAAAATGGCGGCTGCGCTACCGCAGCGCCATCTAGTGGCAGTTGTCAAAAAAGCGCCACAGTTTTGTGTCTGCTTCTGTACTCCTTGTCCTCCACGTTGCTCCACCGAGTTTCAACAGTAGCCCAGAACGGAAAAACACTGGCTCTAGAGAGAGACTTTCACGGTTTTACGTTACCTGGAGGCCACCGTAGGCTCTCTACATGCTTGGAAAAGGAGGGGTGAGCGGAGGGGTATCCAGTTGGTTACAAGCTACAACCTCACCACTAGATGTCACTAAATCCTACACACGGCTCCTTTAATGCTGCATTATTATTCAGGCAGCATTTAAAGGCCCGATGAGGTTGCAGATTGAAACCAACTGAAACCTCTCCTGTGTGCCAAGAGTGTTGGAGAACTACGATGGCCGAGGCGAAAACGTGAAAATCTCTCTCTAGAGCCAGTGTTTGGTTTGTCCGTTCTGGGCTACTGTAGAAACATGGCGGTGAAAGATGACGGACTCTGTGTAGAGGACCAGCTCCCTTCAGCTGATTATACACAAAACATGAAAACATAGTTTTAAATATTCTATGCCATTTCTGCCAATAGATCCCCTGAAATGCTACCCACTGTCCTTTAAATACTGTAGCTGGTGGGGCAGGGGAGAATATATTAGTTTAATCTGTAGAAATGCAACATCATTTATAAGGTTTTATAATCTTAATCTACATAAAATAAATGTAGCGGAGAAAAAAGAATACTTTTTAGGACAAAAAAAACGTATCACCATATCGACTTACTTGGTTTCTGCCACAGCTCATAGAATATTTGCCTCTAGAGGTCGACGTTATGAATAAAATCTTTTATCGTGTATTTTTATTTAGCGATAGTCATTTATTTAAAAAATCTATTGAGAAACAGTTTATGGATGAAACAACCACATAGACTTTCTTTGGTTTATCAAATGAATAAATGCCTGACAAATCAAGGTACCTCATCACATTGACGAACGTACTGTACATCCAATGGTATATATCGTCGCCTCGTACTTGCCTCTGCAATGTGTTGGAATGTAGAAAGTAGCATAAAATCAAAGCAGTCATTAAAGCACAAGTAAGCCATGATATCAGTCTGTAAAAGAGAGAAAGTTTGGATCATCATCCGTCTTCATCTCTGTAATTAGTGCTTGCCATTTCACCATCATCGCTGTCCAATGGCAGCCAGGTGTCTCAGCATCACAGAGCTTGTTAAGCAGCTCAATGGAAGGAAAGACCCTTTCCATCTGAAACTGAATATCCTGTAATTAGCACAGCAATAAATCATTATCCACATGTTCTCTTTGAAAACTGCGCCGCCTCATTTTTGTAGCAAGTTCCTCTTGTGAGAATACTCACACTGCCCTGAAACTCACAATCACAACAGTTCTGTCTCTGACTCGTGAAGATCACAGAGAGGAAAAGTGTCAAACAACTCGACAAACACACACACACGTCGGCTTTCTGCCCTCTGGGGCCATTTTTACCAGCTGGAAGTAGAAGCTCTATGCAATATGGAAGAAGTTATATCTGAGAAAACAATAACAGGAACCCTATGATAAAAATCAATCCTATACAACAGCCCAAAAATAGCTCCGAAGCTAATTTCAAGGTTTAGAAGTTTAGAACGCTTGACTTTTACAATCCAATTCTTTATTCTGTTTTTGAACGAATGGTCCACATACTAGCCAATAGGTTACTAGGCAATAGATTACTAGCCAATAGGTTACTAGGCAATAGATTAATAGCCAATAGTTTACTAGCCAATAGATTACTAGCCAATAGGTTACTAGCCAATAGATTACTAACCAATAGGTTACTAGCCAATAGGTTACTAGCCAATAGGTTACTAGCCAATAGATTACTAGCCAATAGTTTACTAGCCAATAGGTTACTAGCCAATACGTTACTAGCCAATAGGTTACTAGCCAATAGGTTACTAGCCAATAGATTACTAGCCAATAAAGATTACTAGCCAATAGGTTACGTAGCCATAGAGTTGAAACAATTAGTCAATTAATTGTACACCGAGCTCCATCACTGCTGTGGACATGTAGCGCATTGTCCCTCACCACTGAGCAATCACTACCATACTGGAGGAAATGTTCATATCTGGCCGATGCCAATGTCTAATTTTAAATTTGTGCCAAATTTGAAGAAATCCCTCCAGGCGTTCCTTAGATATTGCGTTCACGAGAATGGATCGGATGGATGGACAGACGAACGTATAGCAAATGTCTTCAGTAAATAAATGAAGAAAACCAACAACATGAAAAAAATAAACAAGCAAATTCCTAAGAGTGCACAACATGTCCACACATTAGTTAATTCAGTCCTTTGTAACAGATATGGTTCTTGTCTCAGGGAATCCTCCATGAGGTTGTTTTTCAGGAAGCCCATGAATTAACCCCCATCTTTTCCTGTCCTTGGGTATCCCCTTTCTTAAAATGTTAATATTTCCACAGAAAGACAGCTTGATAGTCCTTTAACCGCGGGCTGAGAGGTGGTTTTTGTGGGGTTTTCAAGAACACAGCAAACCTCATGTTTGATTAATTGTCAGAAAATGATGAAAAATCCCATCATAATTCCCCAGAGATGTCTTCAGGCCAAAGATATTCAGTTTACTTTTGCAAAAGAATAAGCAAATATTCACACTAAGCAGAAAGGAGTGACTTTTTGCTTAAAAATTACTTGGTCATTGATGATTTACCAACATTTTTATTATTCATTTTTCATACCATCAATTTTAAGAGATGGTGTAAGATGTAAGACAAGTTGTGTACATGAACATTTTATTCTTAACCTTGGAAACAGTAGTTTGACCAAAAAAAATATAACACAAGGTCCATTTACTTTACCTTTTGTCAGTGCTTCCAACCACATCTCAATCTTCCTCAGGAAGAGATGTAGAAGAAGGCACCAAAAAAAGCAAGTTGGGGGTTTTTTGTTTGTTTTTTGGTCAACTTTTATGTTAATATATACGTTTGGAAGCCACAGTTTGTGGTATTGAATTGTATCGTATTATATTATCAAGAATACGAGTTATTTTGTCGACCCTCTATAAAAGCAAGTATGTAGAATTCTGGTTAGTGGACCGTATGGCAGGACACGTGATTGTAGATGGACACGCAGTCCCTGTTCAGACCTGGTATTAACATGCGTCTCAGGTGATCGGATCACAAGTGGACAGCTCTAAGTACAGGTGTGAACGCACTCGAGACACATTGAGGACGCATTGAGATCCGGCCTTAAGGACCACATTCAGAGGTGGTCTGGGCCACATATGACCCCATTCTTTTAGCAGTGTGTAGTGAATGTGTCCTGGACCACATTAAGGACCTCCTACTCAACTGACTCACTTGGGTTTCTGAGCTCCTCAGGTGAATAGATAGACAGAAGTGCGCGCTTGTCGGCCTCCCAGCATGGAAAAAGCTTCTGTGCTCTACTGTATTCTGTCGGTACATCTGTATTTTATTAAAATATATCTTATCTATAGGCTACATATCTACAGACTATCAGAGTAGGCACGCAAAGTGCATTATTATCATACTGTCTGTGTTTTTGTTCAGGTAATCTGCACAGAGCTGACGCCCGCTCGCTCTCTCTCATCCCTGGCTCTCTGAAGCTCTGTACGTCGCTGTTGCCTGGCAAAGGCGGCGGTGTCAGCGGCACGGAGGTCCCCGGGGACCGCCGGTACAATAACCTGATAATTTGATGTTAATAAAATGTACCCGAATAAGAACATAACTACTGACATTGCTGTACTATTCCGTTGCAACGTCTGCTGAATTAGCCGTGTGTTTACTAGGCTATGTGTGTATTTGCATACAGAGCGGGGAGGTGAGATCCGATCACAAGTGCATTCCAGTGCCAGGTGTGAACTGACGGGTCAGAACTGTCCATTTGTGATTGGATCACTCAGGACGCATGTTAATACCAAGTCTGAACAGAGCCATACTCAGGTCACAGACACTGAATCAAGCACTGTAGTTTGCATCCCAGGTGAGCTTCGCCTCGCAGTGCTGCTTTGCATTAATTCGATAACATGGACTCAGCAGAGTGAAACTCCTCCAGGAAGCCCACCTCACCTCAGTGCTGTTTGTCTCCGGGCTGCTGAGGACAGTTGACTCTGTCTGTACTGTGTAATGGATTTGCATTGCAAATGTGGGCTGAGGGACCGGTTTGAACACTCACAACCTTCCCCATGGGGCACATCACATGGTCGTCAACACGACGGCACCGGGTACGCTCCCGCCCCCACACCCCCCCAACCCCTCTACTACCTCCACACACACACATTTGTGCACATACAGAAGGTGTTTATTCAGCTGAAGAGTTGAGAAAGTGGTTGTGATCATTCCTTTTTAATAGAAACTTTAACTGTTTCCAATGTTTTATCTTTCCTCACTCTGTCTCTGTCTGTTTTGTAAAGTTTCAATGATCACATCTGATTGGAAGTGATACTAAACCAACATGTCCATGATGGAAAACATGCCCAGGTGAATGGTTAGAACAGTGTTATTACAAGTGACTGTGTCATCATCAGTTAATGCAGGTAAATATAACCTTTATTCTATTCAACCCCAAGAGAACATTAAAACGCACTGAAAAATACTGACAAGTACCGCTATTTATTTTAAATATATTCTTTATGAAGCAGAAAATTTGTGGCCACAACAAGTAGATGCTACAATCTACAGTGCTGCATTCAAGGCGCACTAAAAAAAATTGTATATACAAGTTCCGACTGGGAACAAGGATCATGATGACTTTGAAATGATTCAACGTGCTGCTGATGTATGATGTCAATCCGCAAAATTAATGAGATCACGTGAACAACAATTTGCCGTATTATCACTGTTTATTGGCTGTAAAATATAAACTGTTATGTAGTACTAGACTAGAGCAGTGGTTCGGTTCCTAAAGTTGACCCCTACACCAGCCCATATTAGACCACAGACCCCCATTTGAGAAGATTTTGTCCCAGGGTCCCCCATCTGATCTTTTAGATGTTTTATTACAGAAAGCGTATTAAACCCATGACCAAAACAGTCATACATTCTGTCATTGTGTTGCTTATGGATGGAATTATTGTGAAAATAAATTCCCCAGACCCTACTTTGATAACCACTGGTCTAGAGATCTATAGGGGTTCATGTTTCTAAGTACCATCTCCGACCCCAGACTCAAGTCAGGCCAGGTCCAAATCACTGTATATTCAGTCTAATCTGGATCCAGGTTAGGGTTCCAGTCTCTTGGCTCGGGTCTAAGCTCACTATCACCTCTGACCATGTGATACATCAGGGGTCTGATTGGGTCCATTGCATTCTCTGGATCTGGTCTAACTATAAGTCTTATCTGGCTGTCCTCGGGTCCCTTTTGGACCGGTTATGTGAGGGTTCCTGTAGGATTTCCACATGTCAGTTTTGGAATTGGGTGCAAATACTTTGGACCTGATCCGAAACTGACATCTAACGTATTTCTTACATCACATAAATTAAATGCATTATCCACAGAAAATGTTCCAAGGTTTTGTCTGGAAATGTAGTTTACGCGAGAATACTACCAACAATAATCAACTATGACAAAGCTTTAATTACAAAACTATATACAAAATATGAATAATGAGAAAAAAATATTCATTTAAGGGGAGATAACCAAGGTGAATAGGGAAAAAAAAAAAAAAGAAATACAATAGATATCATCATGAAACTTCACCAGTTGATTACTTACATTAAGACTATTATTTTTTCTATTTCAAATTTTCTGAAAATGTATTTTTAAATATGCAAATGAGGCATTATCTTATTAAATATGTGCTAATTTGCATACATTTCCAGAACAGAAATCTGGACATTGGATAAAGCCATGGTTCAAAATTCTTGTTTCATTCTGTTGACAGATTAGAGTCAAAGGTTTTTACTGAGGGAAGTTTGGATATCTGTTTTGATCAAAATACAGCCATTAAAAAACTCAATTTTCACAATGTTTTTAGAAATAAAATGATTTATAAATCAAGCTATGAATGATGTATGAACAAACCCCTCAGTAAAACCCTTCATAATATAGATGGGAATGAAACTGGAAAGTTTGGTGGATGTAAGAGCTGCTGAAGTGGAGATCTCTGGCTCAGAGTCTGAGAAAATGGCCTTTAAAGATATGGATTGTGAAGACACCACAGGTCAATAGGGTAAAAAAAAAAAAATATATAAAAATAACTAACGGAAATCACCATGAAACTTCCCCAGTTGATTACTTACATTACGACAATTAATGTTTTGAATTACAAGTTTTCTGAAAATGTTATGTTTAAATATGCAAATGAGGAATTATCTAATGCTAACTGTTGGTGAATTTAGGAGAAATCAACAGACGCAAATAGACAAGGTAGTAAGATAAACACATCAATGTGTATTTTGGATGTTTTCTGTCCACTAGTCTGAAAGAAGACATGTTATGGAAGGGAAATAGCCCAAATCTCAAAAGTGACCAGTGCATGAAAAACAATGTTTTTGGTTTAAATTTATGTATTTTCATTTCAGAGCCCCCAAAATACACAAAAAAATTATTTAATGTTTAAATGTTGACTTTAGCTTGTGGCTACAAGATCCATATATTGTGTGCAAAAGTTATTATATCTTTGATATTTAGCTCCAGAAAACTAGTAAGTGGACCTTGAGTTAACTTTGATGACATAATGGTTCAATAATATCGTTCATATTTGATCATTATTGTTGGGTACTTTTCATTTAAATGCAAAACAAATGATCACGTGGTTTGGTGAGATGTCAGTGATTCAGTTCAATGTTGCCATTTAAAAAAAAAAAAAAATACTTTAAATATCCCAACGTACCGTGAACGCAGCGCTACAATCTATTGTTCACTCCCTTTCCCCAAGCCCCGCCCACGCTGTGAGCGGCGGCTGTGATTGGCTGAATCAGAGTGCGGTGCCGTCATCGCTCGGAGCGCCCATTCATCTCTTCACTTGGGCGTTGGACTCCGCATCTTATTAGCAACAAGGGAAATTTCTCCATTTTGCAGCCTGTCTACAGCGACACGGCACCGATCTGGGATTTTATTACTTCTCCTCACCTGTCAGCCTTTTCCTGCTATTTTGAAAATCCCTCGTCGCTCTAACTGGACTTTGCTTTACATTTTCCCCTGTGAACTTTTTTTCTTTGTGCAGAGAGAGAGAGGAGACAGCAGCGAAGAGCTTTGCGTTTACACAAAGAGGCTTGTGGGTCTTTGTTCGTTTTTTTGGATCGGTTGAGTTTCTTTGTTGGAGAGAAGCATGGGAGCGCAACTGTCCAAGACAGCTGGGAAGGCTGAGACCGCGGTGGAGAAGCCCGGAGAGACTGCTGCTTCACCCACCAAGACCAATGGACAGGTAAATGATCTTTTATCATGCAGCTCTTCTCATCCATCACGGGAGAAGCCGCTCGGTCTGGAGGCGGCTGCGCGCTGAGGGCGCAATCCGTGCGTAATGTGGAGAGATTGAATGGAGACCCGCGGTGCGAGTTTAAACGACACGGAACGACTTGGTTTTTAATTGTGAATAGATTATAGTTCATGAGCAACAGTTGAGCATTTGATATTTCCATTGTTTCGTGTGAAGCTGTGTACTGAGCGGATATTTAAAGGGAATTTGAAAAATGAGCGTTTCTTTTCGAGGAGGAAGCTTCTTTGGTCGTTGATCAAATCATTCTGAATTGTAGGATTTGAATGAAATCATGTGTTGAATGGTGGATTGGGAAATGCACTCCATAAATAATTTCAGGATAATAATGAACAGCTTTGAATGAAGTCGCCTCTCGAGCGTCATTTGTAAAATGCTGAATAAGACAAGATGCACGACAGCAACAAAGGCTGAGTGCGTTCCGGCACCGCTCCTTTTGTTACAGATGCTCGACGAGAAAGTGGAGATGGCAGCCTGCTATCACACAGGAGGGGAGCGGGGGGGGGGCTCGGAGCCAGTGGTGCGCCCCGGGGAGGGGGGGGGGGGGTGGGGGGGGGGAGAGAGAGCTGTTCTTAGTCGCTCCTTTTACAGTTTGGATTTTGGACAAAATATACAATTCAGAACCCCGTTTAGATTTTATACATTTTCGGGAATGTGTCTGTATTTTGCTCTCCGTGATCTGCTGAACTAATGAGCATCTGCTGTTTTAATGAGCAGCTGCTTTGCTGTGGCGCTCCGCTGTTGGAGCGACCAGCACCGAGGCGCTGCGTTCACTCTGCTCAGGATGGGAATGAAATCCGGGGCGAAAAGATGAGCAAACATGTTGCACTTTCTTTTAGTCTAGTGCATGACTGTGATTTAGATTATTTCCAAGTGTGAAAGCTTGACAGTGTCCAGTGAGTCCAGGCTGAAGTGAGAGTGTGCTTTTGTCACTGCTGATTGGATGGTGTCTGCTGCCCCTGGTGTCCATCAGTGGAACAGTCCTGCTGGAGTGTTGAAACCATGCCAGCTCTTTACATGGCATTAACAGACACTGTTTCTCTCTTTAGGAAAACGGCCATGTTAAAGTGAACGGGGATGCCTCTCCTGCGGCAGCAGAGAACGGCAAAGAGGAGGTGCAGGCCAACGGCAGTGCCACGGCTGAGGAGAGCCCTAAGGAGGAGGCCAACAAGGAGGAGGCCGCCCCCGCTGAGAAGGAAGCAGGAGATGGAGAGAAGGTAGAGGCAGCATCCCCTGCTCCCGCTGAGGGAGAGGCCGCAGCGAAGACAGAGGATGGCGCCACGCCTTCCACCAGCACCGAAACCCCCAAGAAGAAGAAGAAGAGGTTCTCCTTCAAGAAGTCCTTCAAGCTCAGCGGCTTTTCTTTCAAGAAGACCAAAAAGGAGACAGGAGAGGGAGCGGAGAACGAGGAGGCGGCTGCAGCAGCATCCACGGAGGAGGCCAAGGCCGAGGGCACAGAGGAGGCAGCGGCTGCTAGCGAGGAGGCCAAGCCTGCCGAGGGGGAGGCCGCACCTGCTGCCGAGCCCGCCAAGGAGGAGGTAGAGGCCAAGCCAGAGGCGGCAGCAGAGAAACCTGCCGAGGAGGCCAAGGAGGCCAAGGAGGCCGCTGCGCCCGCAGAGGAGCCCAAGGCGGAGGAGAAGCCGGCCGAGGAGGCGCCCAAAACAGAGGAGGCCGCCCCGGCCTCACAGGAAGCAGCGTCAGCGGAGGCTCCGGCTGCAGCCGCCGAGGCTGCTGAATAAGTTGGGAAAGAGGGAGAAATTTAAAAAAAAAAGAAGATAATCAAAGAACATTTCCCTGTTTGTATGTTGGAGTGACGCCAGGTCCTGGCTTTGAAGAACTTGTCTACAACCAGGGATATTTTAAAGCTTTTCTTTATTTTTTATTTTTGGTTTCCATTCCCCCTTCTTACACAAAACCCATCTCGGTCCATTGTTACTTCCATTCCAACGGGCTAGGGAGGTGGGTGGCTTCAGTATGTACAACAGATTAAATACATCCACGCTCTGCCATATATTTTTTCATCAGTATTATTTTTTTTTCCTTTTGAATTTTTTATACAAAATGTAAACAAAATGGTATGGACATGCCCATGGTATGAAGGAGACGGGGGGTAGAGCTGTAAATGAAGGGGGGGCGGTGAGTTCAGGGAGGGTAGGGGAGGAGGGGCCTGGACGTGCCACAGACTATTATGAGATGAGTAGTCTAAAAAAACTACGAGACCAACATCTATATCCACCATACGGTTGACAACACTACGTCATTTATACGATACGACGACAAGAGATCCCAGAGTTAGGTTTGTAGGAAGTCATATAGGAGCTTTTCACTTCTCATTAGCTGTACCAGTCAGTGATTCAGTAGAAATACAAGTTGTATAGGCTTTATTGTTTATTGTTGGTTTTCTGACCTTAATAAAAATGTAAGTATGTATAGGCGGGGTGTTTTTAACTGTGATTATTGTACAAAATGAAATCTCGATCAAGAAGCACATGAAGTTTGCAGCTCTTTTTTCCACCCGCTCATTTTTGTAAAATAACAACACACACACAAAAAAACAAGAAAGAAAAGTCATCCTGGAAGACCTTCTTAAGCAATTTTGAACTCCAAACCAAGCTGTGATAAGTGGAATGGTTAACTGTTTATATACTGTGGTATGTTTTTTGATTACAGCAGGCGATGCTTTTTCAGTGGTCTTTGACAAAATTTAAGGAATCTATCAGATGCAAATGTTTGTGTAGCATCTTGTCTCTCACTCTTTCTCTCTCTCTCTCTCTCTCTCTCTCTCTCTCTCTCTCTCTCTCTCGCTCTCTCTCTCTCTCTTTTTCCTTTTGTAAATACTGGAGAAGCTTTGACCAGTTTGACTTAGAGATGGAATGTAACTTTGCTTACAACAAAAATTGCTATTAAACTCCTCTGCTTAAGGTGTTCTAATTTTCTGTGAGCACACTAAAAGCAAAAATAAATGTGAATAAAATTTGAGCTGCATCTGTCGTTCTTTGTTGTATTTTCCCACCGTAGAGTCACATTTAGACCAACTAGACATCCTGCTATTCATTTGTACTGCAGCAGCTCAGCTAGGGATGCATCGATACCAGTACTGATACCGATACCTGGGCTTTGGGTCTCGGCCGATACGGAGCACTGATCTGACACCAGTATTTAATTAATAAGCTGTATGCCTCACTAGGGGTGTAAGAAAATATCGATACACATGAGTATCGCGATATTATGTTGTGCGATACTGTATCGATTTTTAACTAACCTCTGCAGCGGGCTCACTTTTAAAGCTAGAGTGAATATAGTGGCATCATATGAAACTAATCATACTAGCTTGTTGAGAAGGAGGTTAAATAACGCTCAAAATATACATTAAATTTTGTTGAGGAAAAACTGGCATGGCCATTTTCAAAGGGATTCCCTTCACCTACCATTCAGTGGATGCTTTAATCCCTTTTCAGCACCATAAGTGCATGTTTTCAACATGTAGAAATGAACCTCAGCCTATATCATTACCATGAGCTACTTATTGGACTGCATGGCCACGCTGCTCCTTCATGCACACCGAGATCAAAGAATGGTTTCAATTGGCAGCAGCTTCCTGTCAGCAATGCTGATGCAAGTCAGTGGGAATGGAAACAACTTCTTTCAACATCTCGTGCTGTGCCACTTATCTACACCTTGTTTTTGTTTAAAAATGCTTTAACAGCATGTGATGTATGGCTTTGAGACTAATGGGTTTTATTCTCCATTGACTTGTACTAGCATTGATGCCACTGCTAACACACGGAAAGGCACATGTCAATTTCTCTAAAACAAAAACACCAGTGTGAAAACATCCTGAATGCCTCATTAGTGATCCACAGTGTTTCCTGATTTATGATTTTTTTTAGGGCTGTCAAAGTTAACACGATAATAACACGTTAACAAAAATTTGTTTTAACGCCACTAATTTATTTAATGCATTACTGCAACTTTTAGCAATTTCTAGGTTATAATGAGCTCACTTTTATAGCTAGAGTGAAGATACTGGTATCATGTGAAACTAGAAAACCAAAGGAATCCATCGGTACCAACCATGTCATGCTAGCGTTTCAGGAAGGAGGTTAAATAACTCTCCCTCAAATTTAGCAACTGTAGTGATTTAGTGCTGAGATTTAGTTTTGAAGAAAAAGTGATTTTGTCACTGATCTCCCAGATGAAGCTGGCTCCATTCCACCAACCTAAGTTATGTTTTATGATAACGTCACAAAAATTCATATTAAAGGGACAGTTCAGATGTTTTGAAGTGGGGTTGTAAATGATAGTCGGCACTCCCCCAGTGTGGAGAAGCAGACAGGAGTACCAGCATGTGAGCAAAGCAATGTACTGCTGTGGATTGCTGTCAGTTCTAATGTAGGTAAAACAATAATAGTGAACAGATTAATCACCAGCTGTAAACGATGTGTGAGAGTGATGCTGCGGTTCATAGTCTGGTAGTAAAACTGTACAAAAACAAGACACATTGCTAGAATCACCAGTATAATAGTGACTTGTCTATTCCTAAACACCACCGTGCATCAGTGTTCCTATCGGCTAAACGTGCACACCTGCACATTCCTCAACGTTTATCAAAGGTGAAGTCTGAGCTGCGAGTCCTTCGTGGTCAGATGGAGGACAACACACTGAAACAGGAAACGCACACTTGAATTTGAGCCTCTTACAGGTTTTACTTCATGTAAATAAAGAACTGCAGTGACGACATTTTAACAAAAGCGTACTGCAATCAGTACCAGCCTCTTAATACAGTACACGCATCTCATCTCCACGGCAACCATGACTCATCTGCAGCGATAACAGGTTTTCAAAAGAGGAACTTTAATAATCCTTTAAAGACTGAATGAATTTTGGATATTGGAAGAAACTCAATTTCATGTTGAGTAATACAGAAAGACTGATGCGTTAGTGGGTACCTACCATACACAGCACACATAACTTGGAACTGTCAAATGAAAATAATAAGTCATAGAAACTGCATAGTGATCGGATTATAAACTCAGTACATCCATAACTCTCTCTCTCCTGTAAACCAAGGCCTCCAAATCAATATGTTTCAGTCTGGTAATGGACCTTAGCTGATGTTTTATCTTAGAATGTCGTTAGTAGATCTGATTTTGGACATAATAAGACAGCACAGCTAATACTACTAATACTACTAATACTACTAATACTACTAATGAGAAGCAGTTTGAGACTCAGGGACCCACTGGCCTTGACAATTTGACTTTACTACTACTGCAAAACAAAGACCTTCTGAAACTCAAGAGTATGATGAAGCAGGTGAAAGGCTTAAAAACAATAGTGCCTTTCCTTTTTTCCTTTATTTTTTAAGGTAAATCTAGTATTTAATTTAATTTCTTCTCTGTTTTATTATTTTTATCTTATTTTTTATTTATTTCCTTTTTTATTTATTTATTTATTTATTTATTTATTTTCTCTTTCATGTGACCAAGACCAACATGTGGTGGTTGGTTTGATTCCGGTTATAAACATCCTCCTACCTCAGTCATGGCTAATGTTCGTCCTCTGTGGCTTCCAGGCTGTCTTACTAAGACACTCTGCATGTTGAAACAATGAATAAACATTAAAGCTAGAGGCTAAAATGAAAGGTTGCTAGCTTGTTTCACTAGTTAGTTAGTTAGTTTACCTCTCAGTCAGTCCTGGAGTTTCCCTCTGGGCCTCTCATGCAGCTCTCCCTCTGGGCCTCTCATGCAGCTCTCCCTCTGGGCCTCTCGTGCAGCTCTCCCTCTGGGCCTCTCGTGCAGCTCTCCCTCTGGGCCTCTCGTGCAGCTCTCCCTCTGGGCCTCTCATGCAGCTCTCCCTCTGGGTCCCTCATGCAGCTCTCCCTCTGGGCTCTCATGCAGCTGTCCCTCACACAGGACGAACTCCATTCAAAACATGAAGACAATGGAGTAGAAGCGCTGCTGGGTCTCTGTGGTAATCACATACAGGTGCTCTTTGGATCCTTCAGGTGTATTGGGCTCATTCAGTCTTGTGAAGGGTTCACTGCATGGGTGGAATATGGTCTCAAAGAAGTGCAAAATGCAAGTTTCCCTCCAAAATAATCCACGGCACACTGTAGTGTATGATCAAAAATTAAAATGCCTTTATTTTACATGGCAATAATTGTTTAAAATGACCAACGCGTTGCGACCAACATACAGGTCTTCATCAGGGTCACTGTGAGCATTCAGCAGTGACTTGCACACCTATATTGTGTTATACTGATCAGGAGAGTGGGAGGGTAGTGCTCCATCAATCAGCAAGCCCATTGGTGGAAAAAAAAAGGAAATGACACATCAATAGGAAGGAGAGGGGAGGGGAGGAGAGGGGAAGGGAGGGGAGGGGAGGATAGGGGAGAGGAGGAGAGGGGAGGGTTAGAAGGGGAAGGGGAAAAAAGGGGAAAAGAAGGGGAGGGAGGAGGAATTAAAAGGAAGTGAAGGAAAGAGGAGATGAGAGGTAAACATAAATGACTAAAATAAAGACAAATATAATATAATGTGACTACTAAGTTAAAGTGGACCCAATACTTCTTATGTAGGTGTGACAGTTCACAGAAAAGGAACACAGTCTATGTCATCATTAAGGCCGGGGTGTTTTGTTGCCTTCAGTTGTATAATCCAAAAAGTCTCTCGTTGGAGTAGTCTTTTCAGGCGGTCGCCTCCTCTGATGTCTTTTTCCACAACTTCTTACACTATGACTTTCAGTGTGTTAGGGTTGCCATGTCCCGTTTGTTCATAATGCAATGCCATAGCATAATCAGCATTCTTTGTACGGATGGCATTTTTATGTATCTTGCATTTTGCACTTTTTTGAGACCATATTCCACCCATGCAGTGAACCCTTCACAAGACTGAATGAGTCCATTCAAAACATATTTGTGTTTTACAATATATTTACGCTTGTTGAAAAGCGGAGACCACCAGCAAACTCATCCACGCCACCGTGCTTCCTACAGTCATCCCTCCACCTGGACCTACCTGTAGCTGGAGATGAGATGCTGTCTTCTGGGTTAGAGCGCCCCCGTGTGGCTGTTCATCATCATTACACAGACCTCCAGAGATCAGATAGAAACCACTCACGGCTCAGTTAATACAGTCAAAAAAGTATGGCAACCATTCCTGGACTACTATAATGATGTCGACACTACAAGAAATATAACTTAATGCCTGTAACTGATAACCATAACTTCATAGAATCAATGTAGATTATTTATTTTATATTTTATTAGGGAGCAGCAGCTCCCTTTTGTTTTTGTCAATCTTCTTTTTCTTCATCAGAAGAAAAAAAAAAAGAAAGAAAAAAAGTTGTAATATTACGAGAATAAATTCATAACTTTAAGAGAAAAAAAGAAAATAACACAAAATTACTACTTTATAATATTATGACTTCATTCTCGTAATATTCTGACTTTATTCTCGAAATTTCAGATTTATTTTTTTTCCTCAATGTGGCCCTAATACTCCGTCGTACCATAGACCTACAACAATGATAAATAAAAATGAAAATGTAAACAAAAAACAGTTATTCATTTCCATTTTTATAAATCCCCAGGGAGCCACTGGAGAGGAGCTGAAGAGCTGCAGGTTGCTGACTCCTGCCTTAAAGGGTTAATGATGCTGAACCGTCCTGTACTTCTCATTTATCTTCTTCCTCCTCAAAATGCCCAGCCCCGACCCACAGCAGACATCATTTACATTTATATCTAATATTTCTTACTAGTATTATTATCATATATTTATTTATTTTGGTGTTGGCCAGTCTCCCAGGTAGATGGGATGCAGATGTTGGCATCCTGTATAATGTACTATGTGTAAATGTTTGACAACCTGATAAAATCATTTGAATAATCTAAACCTCAAAAGAGCTAGCACCATATTTCAAATAACACACACTTCAACGAAACAGTATAAACGTTTTATTGACAAATACAAAATATTGAAATTAAACATGAAATCTTTGCAGGTTCATCTACAGGTTTACTCACAGTTTCCTACAGACAAGTAAGTCGAGGTTTCCTTCAGAAGATAAAGCACATTGGAATAACACGGTTCAAAAGGTATCAAAGGACATGTTGGATTCAAGAAATCCACTGATACGCTGCACAAAGAGGGACGATTCACAAGAGATTTATCAAGTAGAAAATAGAGTCATAATAAATATAATGCTTCTGACAGTGATTCAGTGAAGAGTTGGATCCTTGAGGGGGGGGGCAGCACCGTTGAGTTGTGTGCGTGTGTGTGGAAATAGAAGAAGAAGAATTCAGGCACTGCTGGTCTGCTCAGTCTTCACACTGCTGAAGAAAAATGAGAGTTGGAGATTTATTCTAAATATTATGGAGAAAAGGTGCGCTGCAATATGTAGAATAAGTAGAAACTTGGCCAAATTAAACATTTAAAATGCTACTTCAAAGCACAATAATCCTCATGAATTTTAATCATACACACATGATTTCAGGAAGTCTAACGTTGCATTCACACCAAGAGCGAATTTTCGCCTCGCTTTACTCGCGCAAGTCGGACCGCCGGCATCATTTGTGTTCATTCACACAAGACTGATGCACGCTACATGTAATGATCTTTCCTTTCATCCTGCTGCACTGCTGTCACAGTCTTTGTCATGCAAACATGTAAAAAGCTAATAACAAACTAAAATAGCAAAGAAATGCATTCAAGGAAAAATCTATTTCCAACATTCAGGTTTCTCTAACCCCCGTCCCTGGTTACAGAAACCATTAGTGCAGAAAGCCGACAGTAACTGGGCTACTTTAGTGCATGTGAAAGCACTGCCAGTCAGGTGTAAACACAGTCCTTAACTGAATATAAAGCAGCATTCAGTTCACTGTGAACTGGACCTGAAGAGGACGTGAGGAAATACAGAATCACAAAAGAAAGATGTTTTGGGGGACGTGTGTGTGAAGACGTTGTTGTCTCACCTTTTAGAGTCAGTCTTCTCAGCACTGATGTCCTTTGTTTTCTCCTCCTCTTTTATCTCTGCGACAGGAAGGAGAACAAAAGAAACATGTATTAAAAACAACACCAGTCATTTCACCACTGTGGAATCATTCCCAGTAGAGGACACCCACCGGTCTTCTTCTCCTCTGCTTCCTTCTTGTCTTCGTCCACTCGGGGCTTTTTTGCAACCTTCTTGTGATTGGCCACGTTCTTCCTGCCTCCCTCCCCCTCGTCCTCAGAGTCAGAGAACTCTTCATCGCAGGCTATCCTCTTGTCCGTGGCACGAACTGTAAGCACACAACACACTCTGATGAATGATGCTACAGGAGGGAAACATGGAGACATTCACTAAATGTGTGGAGGAAATGTTCTAAAGACTTTTCACAAAGACGTGTGCATGGAGGGAACCTGACAACTGTCACCGCTGATATCATTTACTGTTGAACTATAAGATCATTATCTCACACCTGCCCCCCCCACAACAGCTGGTTGTTGTTTGACAGTTCTGTTTTTATAAGGGCTGTCAAAGTTAACGCAATAATAGCGCAAATAAGTTTTATCGCCACTAATTTCTTTCACGCAAATTGTGATTTTTAGGTTGTAGCAAGCTCAAGTTTTTAAGCTAGAGTGAAGATACTGGCATCATATGAAGGAATCCATCGGTACCAACCATGTCATACTAGCTTGTTGTGAAGGAGGTTAAATAACGCTCCAAACTTACACTAAATTTTGGCGAGGAAAAACTGACATGGCCATTTTCAAAGTGGTCCCTTGACCTCTGACCTCCAGATATGTGAATAAAAATGGGTTCTATGGGTAGCCACGAGTCTCCCCTTTACAGACATGCCCACTTTATGATAATCACATGCAGTTTGGGTTATATTTGAGCATATTTTTTATGCTAAATGCAGTACCTGTGAGGGTTTCTGGACAATATCTGTCATTGTTTTGTGTTATTAATTGATTTCTAATAATAAATATATACATACATTTGCATAGCGCAGCATATTTGTCCACTCCCATGTTGATAAGAGGATTAAATACTTGACAAATCTCCCTTTAAGTTCATTTTGAACAGATAAAAAATGTGCGATCAATTTGCGATTAACTATTTGAATCGATTGACAGCCCTAGTTGTTATAAATTCAGTTACCAGGTAAAACAGTAGGAATGTTTCATCATGTATTGTTATTTTTCACCATCTTAGATTAGCCTGTTAGCACCACAGACTGTATATAAGAAGTGGACGTAGTCATCGTGACGTCACCCGTTGGTTTGTTGACTACAGTTTTGAAGCCTTGAGTTCGGCATTTTGGCCGTTGCCATCTTGTTTTTTTGCAACCAGAAGTGACATGAGAGGGTGGAGCTAAGTACAACAGAACGCTGAATAAGACGTTTTTAGGCGACCAAAAAGATTATAATTAACCTCATGAACTGAGGCTCAGCTTTTCTTAGATATTAGTAGGGAAAGCTTCAAGTACAATAGATTGGGAACCACTGGTCTATTTGACTCTAAATGGGACCATAATTTACTAAATGAACATCATGCTGTATTGAAGAAGACTTGAAACTAGTGATTGAGACCATAAACTCATGTTTACAATGTTTACTGAGGTAATAAATCAAGAGAGAAGTAGGCTCATTTTCTCATAGACTTCTATAGAACCAGAGGAGTCGCCCCCTGCTGGCTGGTAGAGAGAATGAAGGTTTAAGGCACTTCAGCATTGACTTCACTTCTCAGACCTGGAGGTTGCCCACTGGTTAGCATGCTAACATTTGCTAAATAGCACTAAAACATAAATTTCCAAATTTCATGTGCAATCCATCCAACAGTTGTCAAGACATTTCATTCAAAGAGGAAAATGAATAAGATTCATCCTCCAGGTACCATGGATATCTGCACCGAACTTCATGGAAATCAATCCATGTTCTGAGTTAAGTCACGGCAGTTTATTGGTTGATGCTAACAGGAATATAGTTTCTTTATAGATCATTCACTAACAGTAAATGCTAAGGAAGTCATCTCTTTCAAGAGTCAGCAATAACCAGTATTTGTGACAAACACATTATCCTAACTCATCCTTACTGTGTGTAAGAGAAGGGATGTGGAATGAAAATGAACAGCAGTCTTACTGGACAAGCGTTTGTCAGGATCCTCCGTGTCCTCGTCCACAGTGTCGTCTGGGATCGCGTCCTCCGGGATGGCCTGCATCTGCACTCCAGGAGCATGAGGCAGCATCCGCAGGTTCTCAAACAGTCGCTGCCTGAACACATCACAGACACAACGCCGATACACTCAGGTGACTCTGGAGCCATTTAACCATTTTCAATGTGTTTGAACTCCAAAATATATACATAGATTGACTGATAGTAATAAATTATATTTCTATATTATATGAAGCCATATCACTGATTTTATGCATGAAATAAAGCAGGGTACTTAATGGTCAAATGGGCATATGTTCAGATAATTGCCTCTTCTATGTCTCTGGCACCTCATCAAATAATTAGCAGGCCTGTATTTATTAGTGGTGCAACAGTTCAACAAGCCCACGTTTCGGTTTGTACGTCATTATTGTACATTTTTTTTTTACTATTCGGTTTTGCATCCCTTATCCTTATAGTCAGTGTATTACCTATAGAAACTTAGATGGCGGTCGACATGCTCCCAGTTTGGAGAAGCAGACCGGAGTACCGGCACGGAAGCTAAGCTCCTGATGTGGACGCCTCGTTAGTTCAAATCCAAAAGTAAAGTAAAGATCGATGCAGCGGTAGATCAGCAACTCCCGTGTTAAAATGGGTGAGCCAACGTTAGCTGTGCTAAGTTTGGAAATAACTGAAAGGGTTAGTTCCGATATTTTGAATTGGAGTTGTATGTCCAGTATACTGCGAGGTAAAATGACTGTTTTTGTGAATTGAGTTTGGTGGCTTTGAAGAGAGCATTGATAATGGCTTCAGTTCCCTGCCAGAAAATGCTGTCTGACAGTAAATTAAGTGGGGAAAATATTATAAATATAGCGTACACTTTTTAGGGGTCTGCTGCTCCCATCCACAGCTGCTTTACCTCGCCGTCAGACAGCCCTTCCTGACGGGGAACTGAAGCGGTTATATCATTCTCTTCAAAGTCACCAGATTCCATTGACCAGAACAGTCATTTAACCTCTCAGAACACGGGAGTTGCTTTTCTACCGCTGCTTCGATCGGTTAGTTTGTTTGTGTTATATATCTGAACTAACAGCAGTACGTTGCTTAGCTTCCGTGCCGGTACTCCTGTCTGTCAGTAAATTTACCTCGCAGAACACGTATACAGTGCAGTATACATACAACTCCACTTATAAAATATCGGAACTAACCCTTTAAGTTATTTCCAAACTTAGCACAGCTAACGTTAACTCAGTTGGTGCTAGCGTTCACATTATTCATAACCTTATTGATTAGCTTCGATTAGCTTACTTTGGTAACTTGTGTCTTTTTGAAAAAATACAAAAGCATAATAGGTCCTCTTTAAACTCAATAAAAACCTTAATGTTTACATAGTCATCAGTAATAATTAATAATCATTCCTACTGCAGCTTTGTCAGAAACAGTCCTGTGAATAAAAGGACGGTACATACTTGATCTTGTCCATGTACTCCAGTGTGTTCTGGTTGGTCATGTTGGAGGGACTGATGTGCAGCTTGAAGTCAGGCCCAAAGTACTCAAAGT
Source organism: Sebastolobus alascanus (assembly GCA_916701645.2). Classification (NCBI taxonomy): domain Eukaryota; kingdom Metazoa; phylum Chordata; class Actinopteri; order Perciformes; family Sebastidae; genus Sebastolobus; species Sebastolobus alascanus. The sequence continues at coordinate 795,861 of CAKAOJ020000095.1, read as the reverse complement.
AGTCGTTGTATGGCAGTTCTGCAATAGAAACATCAGCGAGAGAAGTAAGCAAACTGAGTCAAGACGAACAGCTGAGATGAGATTTATACGCTGCAGATAAAACACAGTGTCAAATTATCAGTCGTTTGGAATGAAAAAGCAGCGATAACACAGCTGTTAATATGATTCACTGAGGCGTTAGAACCTGCACTGATCCTCCCTGAGTGGAGGATGGATTGAAATGAGTGGGGAGTTCACTTAATGTCCTGAAATTCCATTAAGAGAACTGCTGGCCCATTGGACAGGCTGTGATTACATCCCCTGTCTTTATGTTACACACACACTCAGTGGAGGAGACAGTCTGCTGAGTCAGGCTGTCCCTTCACAGAGGTGAAGTCATATAACATCCGCTCACCACTGACCCCCAGATCCCCCCCCACCCCCCAACACCACAGCATAAAGAGGGAGCCGAGTCAAGCGAGAGAGGTGCTGCAGACATTTTAACTTTTTCATACCCGGTTCCAGAGTATCAATTCTGAGCTGAAGCTCATTTTCATGCCTCTCTTTGTTAAAGAAGAACTAATTTCATTACACAAAAGTGTCAATTATATCTTGCATCAGATCTGTCCTGTGCTTCTCTTAATAGAATGAGCTGGTGGTTGATTGAATATGAAACATTAATAATCATTTTTAAGAACTTTTCAGTGATTTCCATTCAGTTTGATGCCACAGAGAACTAAAGTATGTGTTCGGTCTTAGTGGCTGTTTACTACAGCAGTTCAATACTGCTCTCCCACACACTGGGGGGGGGGACTGCAGAGCCCAGCTGATGTCACAGAGGAAAGAAAACGCTAACAAACGACTTGTTTGTGCACAAATTGACAGATTATAGTATTAAACATAGTGTTGATATTTTAACACGTGTTTGAGGGATGTCCAAAACAACACAATGTTGTTTAATGGACAAAAATCAAAAGTATATCCACAAATCTCTCACAAAACGTCAAAACTAAATGAGTCTGCTGCTTACACTAAATATCAACAACTATCATAACTAACCATGTGGCGGCTGCGTCGCGTGGCGGCTGCGTGATTCACGCGTCGGGTGTTCGCACCAGCTGCGTTTCAGTTGCGTTTCTGCTGTGTTTCTGCAGCTGCTGCTGCCAGCCCTTTCTTTCTACATAGTTTGACTTTCATAATAGCCATTTCATTTCGTTATAAATGTCATTTATATTTATTTTAGACAGAGAAAGGTTAAGAAACGTGTGATCATTTGTAAATAATAGTAATAATCCACCATTAAAACCCCATACTAGATTCATTCATGGAGCTCTGCAAGTCACTGCATGTTCTACAACACTGTCCTGCAAATATTTTCATTCTGTGGACAGAATTCCTTCATTTGTTAACACAAGGCTTTTATTCTGAAACATCTGCAGGACAGTGTTGTAGGAAATGCAGTGACCTGCACGGCTCCATGAATGAATAAAGTACCAGCTTTAATTGTGGATTATTACTATTATTTACAAATGAGCACACGCTTCTTGACCTTTTTCTGCCTGAAATGAATATAAATGATATTTATAATGAAATGAAATGGCCATTATGAAAGGTAAACTCAATGCAATTGTGTCGGTGTGGACACCACACGCGCGACAGACGCAGCAGTTCAGCGAGGTAGCCGCCACGCGCTGCTCGTGCATCCAGTTTGGCCCGGGCGTATGGCTCGTAAGCCAAAGTGGTTGAGACCTGCTGACCTGCTCTGCTCTAAAGTCTATTGCATAACACAACTACTACTACTACTTTCAGCATCCTTCACATTCACTGATATTTAGAGATGGAATCTGTGACATACCATCGGGGATGTCTGTGTCCAGAGCTACAGCGGTCTCGTAGGTCCAGCAGCGGGCTACGTTGCGGATGGTGTATCCTCCTCCACCCAGCATGAGCATCGGGAGGTTGAAGGTCTTTATGTACTCCACACACTTGGCATGGCCTGGTGAAAAATAAAGAAGCACAATGTAACACTTCCAGCATGGTTTCTCAATCCCATTCATCTTTCATTTACGTGCTGTGTATCCGTACCGCGAATGGTGAGGTTAAAGCAGCCGAGGCGGTCTCCTGAGAGAGAGTCTGCACCGCACTGAAGAACCACAGCGCTGGGCTGGTACATCTCCATCACCTTGGCCATCACCTGCAGAGCCACAGGAAGAAGAGTCAACCACCTGACATCCCACTGTACTTACTACGGCAGGTGTGACACAGAGATAATTATATCCATCGTTAAAATAAAGACATTGTTTAGAGCAACTTTACATAGTGTGAGGTACATACACAAAAAAGGTTAATGCACAGCAAGTCCGTCAGTGTTGTGAAATAAACCCGACAGGGCGATGCGGTCTTACATTGTCCTGAAGGGGTTTATTTCACATTATTATAAATTATCCCTTTTGTGTATATACCTCACACTATATAATTTCTTTAACGCATTAACGCAAATTGCAATTTTTAGGTTGTAGTGGGCTCAGTTTTGAAGATGATACTGGCAACATATGAAACTAAAAAACCTAAAGAATCCACTGGTACCAACCACTACTCCAAAGTTACACTAAATTTTGGCGAGGAAAAACTGGCATGGTCATTATCAAAGGGGTCCCTTGACCTCTGACCTCAAGATATGTGGATGAATCCACGAGTCTCCCCTTTACAGACATGCCCACTTTATGATAATCACATGCAGTTTGGAGCAAGTCAGAGTCAAGTCAGCACACTGACACACTGACAGCTGTTGCTGCCTGTTGGGCTGCAGTTTGCCATGTTATGATTTGAGCATATTTGTTATGCTAAATGCAGTACCTGTGAGGGTTTCTGGACAATATCTGTCATTGTTTTGTGTTGTTAACTGATTTCCAATAATAAATATATACATACGTTTGCATAAAGCAGCATATTTGTCCACTCCCATGTTGATAAGAGTATTAAATACTTGACAAATCTCCCTTTAAGGTACATTTTGAACAGATAAAAGGAACATTTAAGGTATAAAAAGTGTGTGATTATATATATATAAAATAAATAATTTGACATCATTATTATTGTTCTATTTGTTAATCTTAATGCTATCTGTTTGCTAAATGTATTTGTATTTATGTATATAGACTTTGGAAGGGATGGGGGGGTAGGAATGGGGAGGGGGTTTGGATCTCGTGGATTTTGAAAATGTCAAAAACATTTGCCGTGGAATGTAAAAAGACGTCTAGTCATGCTCATGACTTCAGCGTCATACTCACAGGCCTGAAGATTTTCTGGTATGACTCATCATCAATGCCATCACGCAGGGGGAAGTTGACAGCGTAATATTTGCCTTTTCCAGCTCCAATATCCTAAATACAGAGAAGGACAAGAGGGTCAACACATCAGTTAGCTGCAGCCAACCAACAAGACTATTGTGATTTTTCAAACATAAAACTTTAAGTGTTATTTTCTAATTCAGTTTCCTCCCCACACAAACAACTGAATGTTTTGATGCAAAGATTCCAGCTTGTTTTAAATACTGAAGTGCTGAGGCTCACCCTGAGGTCTCCGGTTCCAGGGAAGTACTCCCCGTATTTATGGAAGGACACAGTCATGACCCTGTCTGTGGTGTAGAAGGCCTCCTCTACTCCGTCCCCATGGTGGATGTCTATATCAATGTACAGCACCCTCTGGTGGTACCTAAGAGGAGGGACAACACACACACACAGCTGGATTTTCACAGTCTGCTGTGATGAAGAATGTTCTAGTGCTTGCTTTCATTTACTGCATTTACACACATACATGCTTGATGGACATTATGTGAAATGGGAATTTGTCAAGCGGTTGGGGAAACTCACTTGAGCAGCTCCAAGATGGCCAGCACGATGTCATTAACGTAGCAGAATCCAGAGGCTTCGGACTTCTTAGCGTGGTGAAGTCCTCCAGCCCAGTTCACAGCGATGTCAGTCTGCTGTCGGTTTAGTTTCACTGAGCCAGCTGTGCACAACACAAAACACACGATCAAACCGAAGAAATCACACCCACACAGTCCTGATGAAGCTTTTCAACCTCTTCCACTCCATGAGGGTGCCAGCTTTCCCAAAATTTAATTTAATTTGACCTCACTGTATAAAACGACCTGTGGTGACCTCTAGGATAATCACAGCCTCAAGAAACTTTAAAGCCACAAACTAGAGACCTAGAGCATTCAGAGGATGGATGGATCAAACTAGAGACCTAGAGCATTCAGAGGATGGATGGATCAAACTAGAGACCTAGAGCATTCAGAGGATGGATGGCTTTCCTAGCTAGATTGACAATAAGGGGGTTTCTGAAGTGCTCGCCATCTAATCGCCGAAAAATGCAGTTCTTGCAGAAATCTCCAAATGCCAAAAGTTTTTAATAACAAATCACAGCATGGCTTTTTCTATGGTGTTCCTCAAGGTCTTGGTGTCTTAATGTGGTATTTTGGAGGGATTATTGATCATTTTTATCAATTCGAGTGGTAAAAAATGGTTAGATGTAGCACTAAATCTGTGTTACAAATGGTATCAACTCAGAAATTGCTGCAACAACTTATGAGAAATAAGAGAGCATGGGGATGACCATCACATACTTCTATCATAATGTTCTAAACAAAAGCTCACAATTTATTTTAATTAATTAATCAGTTTATTTCTGATTTATGACTAGAACATCTTGACACACGGTGCTGAGCTGCATCTCAAATTAATCTTCAGGTTCCCAGCTTTCAGGTGATGTACACCACTTCTATGTGAGATCTACTGTTGACCTGCTATCTCCCCCTGAAGACCCCCTGTACCCCCTAAAAAAGACTAAAAATGGGGGGGGGGGAGCTGAATTTTGGCTGTTAAACTCTTAATAACTTTAGTCTAGTCATGAGTATTTAATGTTAGAAAGAATTAATTTGTATTTGAAATAGAGGGGCTTTAATGTTTAATGTCAGATATTATTCTGTCAGCAATTTTATTATAGTTTATAGATTTAAAAATTCTGAAAAATTCAAAGATTGGTTTGGAAATGTCAACATTTCTAAAAGATTCAGAGTTCAAAAGCATGGTACTGAAATCCTCTTGATAGCTAGAGTCCCACACACATACATGGGGGCGGCTGTGGCTCAGAGGTAGAGCGGGTTGAGGCTGAGCCATCGGTGTGTGAATGAGTATTTAGATTAGATCCTGATGGGCAGGTTGGCTCCTGCATGGCAGCCTCTGACATCAGTGTGTGAATGTGTGCGTGAATGGGTGAATGCTGACATGTAGCGTTAAATGCTTTGAGTGGTCGGAGACTAGAAAGGAGCTATAGAAATGCAAGTCCATTTACCATTTCCACACAGACGGTGTGCTCCAGCATCCCTGCTGTTAACACTACTTCAGCTCCTCTGAGTAAGGACAGTCTGCACACTAAAGGATAACCCTGTTATAATAATGTTACACTCATTTGTATAACTAATGACTCGCTGTAAAATGTAACACATTCTATTAGAAAATGTTTGATATAACAATAAATGATAGGAGTATAGTAGTAAAAATGGGGTTTAACAATCTGTATTGTGGTGTGCTGTCGTTGCTAAAAAATGCCAGTATGTCTAATATGGTCATGGGTTTGAAATCTCCTCTATGCAGAGGATGTAATATAATAGACAGTGATATATCTGGTGGTTTTCTCCCTTTGTCCAAACACATGCAGGTGAACTGGTGCCTCTAAAGCGATGGTCTGGTGACCTGGGAAGGGTATACTCTGCCTCTCATCCACTGCATGCTGGGGGTCTATCCCAGTATGCAAAATGCAAAACGTTACCTGTATGTGTAACTAATGTTTAGTTATATCATTTCCAGGTGATGAAGTCTATACATTTTTTTTATGTTTCCATTTTGTTCTAACTTACCAGCGGAGCCACCAGCGGAGAGTTGGCAGAACTCAAACAAGCCATCGAACACAGGACAGTCCTCTCCAACGTTGACTGCAACATTAAAACAATAATAATGGATAAATTACTCATGTGAGCACATCAACAGAAGAAGAACAGTGGCTTGTTGTGAGTGCTGTCCTATGAACAGGGTTTCCATTGCAACACTGATGAGATCATTGTGTTTTCCAATACTTTTCATACTGAAACAGAGTCCGAGGACGATAGAAAATGTGCTTGGGAAGCAGTAAACTCACTATCGACGCGTCCAGGAGATGCTCCCTATTGTTTCCCCTGATAATGCCACATTGTGAACAACAAATCTGTGTTGAAGTCGGCAGGACGAGAGCTAATTAACGTTAGCAGCCGTAAGCATTATGATAACATTACATTATGATGCGTTCAGGCTCTATTCAGTAAAAATGACGGTAAATATAACATTATCATGATGTGTTCAAATATAATCTTGTAAAATGTAGTTTTTGGTGAGAGTTGTTTGAAGGAGATGTTTTCACAGCAATATAAAATAGATAATAGAGAGGGAATTATTACCTGTTTAACTTCCTAACAAAAAACACTATGCAAACGGTAATAAAGGATTGTAGGTTGAAGTACCTGGAATTTATTGTTTTACTTTAGTTTTTTACCGTGGTATCGAATCGGTATCGAGAATCCTGGAATTTCACTGGTATTGGTATCGACTACTAAATTTCTGGTATCGTGACATCCCTCGCTTCCACAACCTTAAAGTGTAGTCATTTGTGATTTGTTCAGCAGGTGACAGGGTGGATTTACCACAGGATGTGTTTGAGGAGCAGACAGAGAGGCAGAGCCATGGTCACTATCTAAACTTGATGCAGACCATATTGGGTAAAACAAGTATCCACACACATCCCCTACAGAATATGACTGGTCGAGTAATTTATCTTTTTTCCCTACTTGGAAAACCTTTTTCCTCCTGATGTTGGACAATGCTGGTCTGATTAATTACCAAAAATCAAACGTGCAATGTGATTTTGATAGTTCATTAATCGTTTAAATTATTTGTCAAGCAAAAATGCCAAAGATTCACCACTCAGATGTGTGTGTGGTTTGGGATATTGTGGGGATGTTTTTTTGACAATGTATAGACCAGGGTTCAGCAACCTGCGGCTCCGGAGCCACATGCGGCTCTTTAGCACCTCTCCAGTGGCTCCCTGTGGATTTTTAAAAATGAATAACTGTTTTAGGTTTACATTTTCATTTTTATTTATCATTGTTGTAGGTCTATGGTACGACGGTACTACGGAGTATTAGGGCCAAATTGAGGAAAAAATAAATAAATCTGAGATTTCGAGAATACAGTCATAATATTACGAGAATAAATAAGTCATAGGTTTATGAGAAAAAAGTCGTAATATTATGAAAATAAAGTCATAATATTATAAAGTAGTAATTTTACGTGTTATTTTCTTTTTTTCCTCGTAAAGTTATGACTTTATTCTCGTAATATTACGACTTTTTTTTCTCGTAAAGTTATGACTTTATTCTCGTAATATTACTACTTTTTTTTCTCGTAAAGTTATGACTTTATTCTCGTAATATTATGACTTTTATCCTCGTTAAGTTATGACTTTATTCTCGTAATATTACGACTTTTTTTCTCGTAAAGTTATGACTTTATTCTTGTAATATTACGACTTTTTTTCTTGTTACGTTATGACTTTATTCTCATAATTTTACGACTTTTTTACCCGTGAAGTTATGACTTTATTCTTGTAATATTAAGACTTTTTTTCTCGTTAAGTTATGACTTTATTCTCGTAATATTACAACTTTTTTTCTCGTTAAGTCATGACTTTATTCTCGTAATATTACAACTTTTTTTCTCGTAAAGTTATGACTTTATTCTGGCAGCCCTTGTGAGAACCCTACACAAGGAACCTGCACTCTACTTACACCGCTGCATCTGCTTGCTGTACTCGGACATGTTGTCTGGCCGTATGGATCGGAGGAACTTGATGTAGTCATCACTGTGATATTTAGTCATCTCCTCTGCTGTGGCTTTGTGTGGTCTCTGAAACACAGAATAAAAGCTGGATGAGAACTAGGGGAGAGAAGAAGACTACAGCTATGGTTAGGATGTTATTAAATCATCATACATATATCTCCATTTTCCTGTACAGTCCATAGTTCAGAAGCAGGTTGTGAGTCATCCGGATACGGTGCGGTTTCATGGGATGCCCTTGTCCATAGTAATAATTTCCCATGTCACCTGCAAAGGGAAAGATATCCAGTTAAAGACCACATTCACAAGCAATAGTATGTGTCATGTACTATCTAGTCTAATAAGGAGGCCTGACTGGTACAGACAACAATCAAACATCACAATATGTTTTTACAAATGCCTCAATATTAGTACTGTGACAACATTTTATGGATGGCTAGTGGGGCTCTCAGGTTATATTTACATGTGACCTCTAATACATGCGAATGAAAGCAGCCATACAATCAAGTGGACCAGTATTAAATCCCATGAAAAACCTGACTTCCCTACTCAGTCTGTAGCTCTCAGCCCTTAAGCACATCGGTTCCTACTGAAGACATCACCAATAATTTTTTAAATAGGCAGTGTAATTAACATTACTGAGCCCTTTTATTTTTAATGTGGATCACTTCGTTCTTGAGTCCCCACGCCCTCAAGTTTTTTTTTTATTTCATCTTATTTTTTCCTTCATCTTTTCAGAATCAGAATCAGGTTTATTTCACCAAGTAAAAACAGTATATACATGGCATTTGACTCCAGTTCTATGCAGCTCTTTCAATGACCTTACACAGAATAGAAATAACAGCTCGGAACAACAATGACCAACAATAAAACTAAAATGTCTATATACAAAGTCAACTGTTCTGGAAGTTGTAAGCAATACAAATAGTGCAAAGAAATAAATACTGGGTGGATATACTGTACAGTACACAGACTGGATGATTATGTACCTGTGAAGATGTCTATATACTGTATGTACAGTGAGTAGGATTTATATTGACCGTGACAGATATGTTCATATTACAATATGTACATAAAGTGAAAGATGATAAGTACATATTACAAAAAAGACTATATTAAAATGTGCATTAAAGACTGTAAATTATAGTTTATAATTGCAGCAGCGGACATTTGGTGTTAGAGGGTTATCGGCAGTGTATGACTTTGTTATGACTTTTGTATTTGATGGTGTTGTTAGTTAATTACTGTTGTCAATAAAATCATTGTTAAAATTGTTATCCTAGCAGCTGCTTTGCCATCATGGCTATTAATCACTGATTTCACTAATATTATTATTATTGCTGATGTTCTTACTCAATAGTATCATTATTATGTACTCATTTATTCTTAAAACTGCAGAAATGGAGCAAATATGATTAAAAAAAGTTATTTTTATAAAACGCTATATCGTGACAATAGTGCAGGAAACGGGTAATCTGAAAAAAATCATGTGCCTCGGTGTCCTTCGGTGCTCTTAATGGCATCTGCAAGATTTCAAAGACCGGAGGAAAACAACCAATCAGAGCTGATCTGGAGTCTGCCGTCTCTGAGCAGCTGTCAATCACTCGCCAACTCCGATCAAACGGTCAAACTAGGCAGCGCTGATCAAATATGAATCAATATTCTGTTAGTGTAATGACTATTTCTCTCCTCACATGTTTTCAGAAACATGTTGGGATCAGTTAAGGAAATACCAAGCACCGCCCACCAGCCGGAGCACAGCCAACAGGAACGCTCAATAGAAACGCGCTCTCTCTCTGAAACGACCTGTGATTGATCAAAGTCTCCCGTCACAGGCTAGATTTTCTAAAGCCTGAAAACAGAGCCATGAGGAGGTGCAGAAGTCTAGTTTTCTCTCAGAACACTTGAATTACAATATGCTGAAAGGTTATTATGGAATTTTTGCCCAATGATGCCCAAAACATTCTGCCTACTGAAGCTTTAATTGCCTATGTTGAATTAAAGAGGGCTCCACATTGCTCCTTCCTCTCAAAATGTTATACATGTTTATTACACGGCTGTGAAAATTTCTGTTGATGTGCCATTCTGCTCTGGGATATTGGTATTTGGGATCTGTTGTTTTTTTCCCCATGAATATCAATAAAATAATAATAATAAATAAAAAAAGTTCAGTTATGTCCTCAGACTGCTGGGCACTGCAGGAACTACTTTCAGCATGTGAAGAAACATGTAGTTAGTTAATCCAAATACTATTTAAAATCAGGAATCCACCATGTAATGACTTTTCATAGGCCTGTGGTCACAATGACAGTATGGTGAATATTAGTGTATGAACAACTTTATCCAGAAGCTAAAGTCAGCGAGCCAGACCATTGTGATGGCACAAAGTGACACCTTTTAGCACCGCACCACTGTAAATTAATATGAAAGCCAGCTCAGCAGATACTGTGACTAATTATGTCCCCATTGACCTGAACTGCTGAGTTTATAAAAAGAAGAGACTCCTCCCTTGGGGAGGACAGGGGTAAACTCTGAGGGTCAGGAGGACTGTTTCCTTTACTCTGCTCATCTGGACCCACAGAGGCGTGAACACTCCCTCAGTCCACTGAGTATCCTCCCGCATCAATTAGCTATAGGCCTGTGCACACTATGCGTGAAAATAGTTCCACATTTCGCTTTGTGGCTTCCAGAAATGTACCTTTCTCTCTGGGTATAAAGTTTGTCATCATTCTCAGGTGTACTTCCAGCTCGATATGATTAAAGCTGCAGTATGCAAGATTGGCGCAAATATGATTTAAAAAAGTTATTTTTAGAAAACGGCTGCTACATCGTGACAGTAGTACATGAAACAGGTAACCTGAGTTAAATCCTGTTCCTCTGAGTCCTACTGTGTCCTCCGGTGCTCCTAACGGCATCTGAAGGATTTCACTTACCGGAGGAAAACAAGGTCCGCTGTCCAGCTGCAGTCTATGAGAGCCGGCTGTCAATCACTCGCGAACTCCAACCAAACGGTCAAACTAGGCAGCGCTGATCAAATATGAATCAATATTCTGTTACTGTAATGCCTATTTCTCTCCTCAAATGTTCTCAGAATCATCTTGTAGTTACTGTTTAGCTGTAAAATGAGAAAGTTTGTGAGGCAGCCGCCATTGTAAAATCTGTTGAAGGAAGCCAAGTTCTGGTCACATGACCGGCGCACAGCCAATAGGAACGCTCTCTCTCTCTCTGAAATGACCTGTGATTGGTCAAAATCTGCCTTCACGGGCTCGATTTTTCTAAAGCCTGAAAACAGAGACATGAGGAGGAGCAGAAGTCTAGTTTTCTCTCAGAACACTTGAATTACAATATGCTGAAAGGTCATCGTGGAATTTTTGCCAAACACTATGCCAGAAAATTGTTGCATACTGCCACTTTAATGCCCATTTCTCTCCTCAAATGTTTTCAGAAACATCTTGTAGTGCACGGTTTAGCTGTAAAATGAGAAAGTTTGTGACCGGCAGCCATGTTGAGATCTCTTGAGGAAATACAAGCACCGCCCACTAGCCGGACCACAGCCAATAGGAACGCTCTCTCTCTCTCTGAAATGACCTGTGATTGGTCAAAGGCTAGATTTTCTAAAGCCTGAAAACAGAGACATGAGGAGTAGCAGAAGTCTAGTTTTCTCTCAGAACACTTGAATTACAATATGCTGAAAGGTTATTATGGAATTTTTGCCAAATTATGCCAAAAATATACTGCCTACTGCCACTTTAACATGGTGCACAAAGCCTGGCCCGCTTTACGGCTCGAACAGTGATGCTAATGAGTGTTGAGGAGTCAACACGTCCAGCTAATTACAGCTTCAACATTAACGTTACTTTATCTATAACGTTCATTTTTACACTACGTAACTGTTATAAGATCAGCTCCGTGCTTTATTAACCAGCTGCACCTCGTTAGCACCACGGAGGCCTTTCAAGTCATTAACATTAGCAGCGAGCTAGCTCTAGTTAGCTTGTGTTTAGCTGAGCGGCTAGCGTTAGCCTGCCGTTAGCCTCCTCATTCAGACTCTAGGGATGTCCCTTACCGTCATAGTAGTAGCAGACCTTCTTCTTTGTCCCACCCGCAGTCGTGTAAGCCATGTTTGGAGGGTTTTTTTGTCAAAAAGTAGTTGGTTTGCTTTGGCGGATGGACGGCATCAACTGCACAGGAACACACGGCGGAGCGGTGCGTCACTTAAGGGGAGGAGCTACAGTGGCGGAGCGGTGCGTCACTGAATGGGAGGAGCTACAGCTTCAGGGGGCGGAGCGGTGCGTCACTGAGTGGGAGGAGCTACAGCTGCTCCGGGGGGGGCGGGGCGGACGGTGACGTGACCTCTGGACCTGACCGCAGAAAGGACGAGGCGGATTTATACTGCTATTTTACCATAAATAAATGTATTAAAAACACATTATATGTGTTTTTAATACATTTTTTAATACATTAATTAATTTTTTTTTTTACATTTTTTGACTGTCAGCTGTTGTTGCCTGTTGGACTGCAGTTTGCCATGTAATGATTTGAGCATATTTTTTATGCTAAATGCAGTACCTGTGAGGGTTTCCGGACACAATTTTTCTTGACATTTTTCAGACTTTGTTTGGGACATTTTTTGGGGCATTTTTTGACATTTGTCAGATTGTTGTTTTTTTTTTCATTTTTCGAACTGTCTTTTTTTTTTGTTGACATTTTTTGGGCATTTTCGGACTTTTTTTTTTTACATTTCTTGACAGTTGTCAGACTTTTTTTTTTTTTTTTACATTTTTTTGACATTTTACAGACTTTTTTTTTTTTGACATTATTCAAACCTTTTTTTTTTTTTGCATTTTTCAGACTTTTTTTTTTGAAATTTTTCAGATTTTTTTTTTTTGACATTTTTTAACAGTTGTCAGACTTTTTTTTTTTTTTTTACATTTTTCGAATACATTTTTTTTTTTTTAAATTTTACAGACTTTTTTATTTTACATTATTCAAACTTTTTTTTTTTTACATTTTTCAAGCTTTTTTTTTTTTTTACATTTTTTACATTTGTCAGACTTTTTTGGGACATTTTTCAAACTTTTTTATTTACATTTTTGTTGTTGCCTGACTGCAGTTTGCCATGTTATGATTTGAGCATATTTTTTATGCTAAATGCAGTACCTGTGAGGGTTTCTGGACAATATTTTTCTTGACATTTTTCAGACTTTGTTTGGGACATTTTTTGACATTTGTCAGATTGTTGTTTTTTTTTTTCATTTTTCGAACTGTCTTTTTCTTTTATATTTTTTTTTTTTTTACATTTTTCGGGCATTTTTCAGACTTTTTTTTTTTTTAAATTTTTCAGATTTTTTTTTTTTCAGATTTTTTGACAGTTGTCAGACTTTTTTTTTTTTTTTCTTTTTACATTTTCCGAATACATTTTTTTTTTTTGACATTTTACAGACTTTTGTTTTTTGACATTATTCAAACTTTTTTTTTTTTACATTTTTCAGACTTTTTTTTTTTTTTACTTTTTTTACATTTGTCAGACATTTTTTGGGATATTTTTCAAACTTTTTTTTTTCCTTTATTTTACTTACAGCTGTTGTTGCATGTTGGGCTGCAGTTCGCCATGTTATGATTTGAGCATTTTTTTTATGCTAAATGAAGTACCTGTGAGGGTTTCTGGACAATATTTTTCTTGACATTTTTCAGACTTTGTTTGGGACATTTTTTGGGGCATTTTTTGACATTTGTCAGATTGTTTTTTTTTTTTCCATTTTTCGAACTGTCTTTTTTTTAATATTTTTTCGATTTTTTTTTTTTTTGTTGACATTTTTCGGGCATTTTTCAGACTTATTTTTACATTTCTTGACAGTTGTCAGATTTTTTTTTTTTTTTACATTTCTCGATTTTTTTTTTTTTTTTTTTTAACATTTTTTTGACATTTTACAGACTTTTTTTTTTGACATTATTCAAACTTTTTTTTTTTTTTACATTTTTCCGACTTTTTTTTTTTTTTTACATTTTTTACATTTATCAGACTTTTTAATACATTTTTAATACATTTTTTAATACATTTTTTAGTTTATTTTTAAAGGTATGTATTTATGCATTTATTTATTTATGCATGATTTTCCCTTTGCATTTCACCCCTTATTTATTTCCCCAAACTTATTTATTTCTGTATTACTGTATATATTTTTCCTATTTTTAATATTTCCCCTTGTTTATTTTTCCTTCTGTTTAAATTCTTCATATTTTGTTTCACTTTTGTTTTGCTTTTTGCACTGTGTTGTATCTTGCTTTTTGTTTTTACCGATGCTTCTTGTTTTTTTGCACTATCCCCTTTGCTGCTGTACACTGCAAATTTCCCCACTGTGGGACTAATAAAGGTATATCTTATCTTATGTTATTTTTGTTTTATTTTGATTCTTTATTTATTTATATTTGCTTTAATTCCCTTATTTATTTACTCTTCTGTTTAATTTTCCATTTTATTTTTATGTATTTATTTTTATTAATGTCTAAATTTATTTATTTATTTTTGCATTTATCTTTTATTTATTTTATATTTATTTTTAAATGTATGTATTTATTGATGTATTTATGAATTTATTTATTTCTGCACATTTTTCCCTTGCATTTCACCCCTTATTTATTTCCCCAAACGTATTTATTTCTGTATTCTTTTCTTTATACATTTCATCAGGGCTGCGGTCTAAAAGTAAAAAAATCACGTCTTAATGTCTTTTCTTAACCACTTTTCCTTGATCTCGATGGAAAACGTCATGAAGTCAAGGAAAGATGTGAAGGAGAGTTCATAAAGACTTAGGAATAGACAACCGTGGTGCTCAGAGAATCCAACTGCTCTTACACTAGGCTCAGTAATTATGATGCGACGGCGGATGTTATTGACGACGTGGGTCTGCAGTGGTGAAACTACAATGTTCTGAAGATGGACTACAAAAAGCACATCCTACACTTTGCCCAATACATTACCATGGTGTATCATGCAGGCTATATAAACAGCTCCTTCAGTGACAGGCTGCTTCACCCGCAGTGTGTGAAGGAGAGACACCGCAGGTCCTTCCTTCCTGCTGCTGTCACTCTTTACCATCAATACTGCTCCAGTAGACAACACATACCAAAAACTGGCAATTCACTCATGCAATATCAATTAAATTGTTCAATATCAATCGGTTTTACACATTGACTTGCCAGGAATGTAGTGGATTTTATGTACAGTTTTATCAAGTTAAAGGAACAGTTCAACATTTTGGGAAACACACTTATTTGCTTTCTTTCTGAGAGCGAGATGAGAAGATACCACTCAGGCTTCTTTGTGCTGGACCATCGGCCGTCCTGGGACCTTCTCTCTCTCCTGGCTGTTGGTGCCTTATTCCAGATGTTTGGACAGGATCTTTGTCCTCCAGTAGATTTATGCCTCGTCTCCTGTCTCTCTCTCTCTCTCTCTCTCTCGCTCTCTCTCTGTACTTGTTCATTCTCCCATCTGTGTGAAGGCTGTGCTTGGGTTTATCTTCTTGTGTTTGTGCAGCCTGTCTTCCGTCCAGGTCTCCATGGTGGAGAGGAGGTCGTGTGGCTCAGGTTCTATCTGTTTGGAGACAGCTGGAAGCTGCTTGACATGCATATTCTTCATATATGTTTACATTCTGTCATTTTATTATGTTGGTCCATTCTGTACACACAACATCTGCTTCTGGTCTGTCCATCCAGGGAGAGGTTTCATCCATTTTTCCCCATTCAAGGTTTTTTTTTTCAAGGTCTATCTTTATCAGAGAGCAAGGGTCTAAGGAGAGGGTGTCGTATTATAGCCTACAGACTGTAAAGCCCCTTGAGGCAAATTTGTGATGTGATATTGGGCTATATAAATAAAATTGACTTGACTTGACTCATGTCTGTGTGTTACGCAAAGAGCTGAAGCCGGGTGCAAGTAGCCTAGCTTAGCATAAAGCCTGGAAGCAGGGGGAAACAGCTAGCCTGGCTCTGTCCAAAGTTCAAAACTATTACTAGCAACACGACCTGGTCAGTGGAAACTTTCTGAAAGCTCCAAGTTCACGAGTTGTGACGTGTTGGCTGATGTTTTCACAAATGGCGGAGGCCATGGAAGTTAATCTTTTGATGGATGATAACTTAATATATTGCTATTTTAGTCATGTAGAGTTTTTCTTCGTAATTTTGTAATATGTCTATGGAAAATGTTGATATTCCCAACAGCGTCATTGTGCCTTTGCATTTCCTGCTTTACATTACTCGCTCCCCAGCTTGCTAGATTGTTAGCCTTGTTGGCTTCTAGTTGCAGATAGCGTCAATGCTGCTGTTGCCTAGCAGCAGTGTTCTCACGATTTAACCACTTTAACGCCAAGCATATCGTGTACTCCACGTTGTAACCACAAGCTCACAAGTTCCATTTGAAGGGAGCAATACAGAGTTTACAGTCACTATCAGGTCAGTCCTTTCCCCTGCTGATTTAGAAAAGGTCATCCATGCTTTTATCTGCTCCAGACTCGATTATTGCAATGCACTTTATTCTGGTATCAGCAGGCGGAACATCCAAAGACTACATTTAATACAAAACGCTGCTGCCAGGCTTTTAGCTCGTACCAAGAGAAGCGACCACATCACATCGATCCTTGCTGCCCTTCACTGGTTACCTGTGAGTTTTAGATTTTAAGATTTTACTGCTTGTTTTTAAAGCCTTGAATGGTCTGGCTCCTGCCTATATCGGGGATTTGCTGACTCCCTATGAGCCTGATCGATGCTTGAGATCCTCTGGCAGGGCCCTACTAATGGTTCCAAAATCCAAACTTGTCAACAAAGGTGACCAACCGGGCTTTTGCCGTCCAGGCTCCTCAGCTGTGGCATACCTGAGGATCTCAGGCAGGTAAACTCAGTATCTTCCTTTAAATCTCTTCTTAAGACTCACTTTTATATTATGGCTTTTTCTTAACTTATGGTGCATTGTTGTAACTATTTATGTGATTTTATTTTGTATTTATATGATTTTATTTTGTTTAGATTTTAAGTTCTGGGTGTTAATTATTTTTTATCATGCTTTTATTGGAAAGCATTTTGTAACCTTATAATTATTATTATCCCTGGCAGGTGTTTGCAGAGAAACAGTTACAGCACGTACAGTAACACCCTGTTAAACCACAAAATTGTCAATTTTACATTTCTTTCTGTGTTAGAATAAATAAACAAGACACAGCATGTTAATGAGTGAGCTTTAGAGGTGTTGAACATTGGACAGAACCAGGCTAGCTGTTTGCCCCCACTTCCAGTCTTTATGCTAAGCTAGGCTAATCAAGGCCATGCGAGGGGGCATTCCTGTAGAGCATGACAGGAACGCCCAGTAGCTGCTGACTTCTTTTTTACCCAGTAACTTTATTATCCTGTTCATGTCAGTCAAATCAGTGGCTATGCATTCGATTCCAAGTATGATTTAACTCACATTTTGTCAAATTTACCATTATCTGTGATTTCGATGAAACGAGTGGGACAAGCTAAGCTAAATAATTGCTTAGTGTTACATTAATATAGGTCATTTGTACCAATTCGATCTTAACAAAGATAGCTAGCTTGACAAAGCTAGCTCCTAGCAAGCAATTCAACATCTAGTGATGCTAATAATGTAATGATGCTGGTATCGAAATGTTAATTCTCATTTTTTTTAGCAACATACGCGATTTTAAAGGAAGGAGCTGTCTCGAATACTGGAGACAAATCTCGGGTATGGCTGCACTTTTTGCTGCAGGCGAGGTGGATCTAGAGAAATTCACAATATCCAAATATGTACCATGAACATCCACGTCCTCACATAGTCTACACAAGATAACTAATGACTATTGGTTTATTGATGTCTGCTGTCTTTTTTATTGTGTCTTTACCATGATGTACGTACAGTAACAACAGTTAGAACCAGCTGTGCATTGAGAAAGTAGAGAGGAAGAAAAAGTGGGCGTTCCTGAACCACACAAACCAATCAAAGTGGCTGCAATCAGACCTGTCTGGACACTTTAACGTTAGAGCTTTCTCATCTATTTCCCAAAATGCTGAACTATTACTTTTCAATGTGTAAAGTGAAAGTAAAGTGATCAATAAATAAGCTGACAAATGTTTACATGTTCTTTTAATTTAACCTTTTTTAACAACACACTTATGCTACAGAATGAATATTTGCACAGAAACAGACAACTCTTGCTAATCATCATAGAATAAACAGTTGGTTTGACAACAATCATCAGAGGACAACCATTTTTTTTCTCACTATGGCTTTTTTGGCCAGGTGGTCGCAAACCAATGAAAAAGCTGTAGGGGGGAGTACGCAACATAGCCTACTTACATTAAAAAACACAAGTTTGAGTCGTAAATGCTTTGAGGGTTTTGGACATGGTTTGAGTCGAGATTGAAACACTAGATCCTGTTCTGATCTCCAGACTGTGTTGAGAATGAAACCTTCTAAAGGATTCATCACAGCATGAATTAAAAAATAAAATGTGGTGGAAAACCAATATGATCAGACAACAGAAGACAACTAATACACGAGTCTACGATGTTATAATAATGGCATCTTGATTGCACATGCAGTTTTGGTCAAATAAACAACACGATGGGTGAACAAATGAACAATTATGTTGCTTGCCAAATGTCATTTTGTCATCTTTTAAGGTGTTTTATCATGAGAAAAGCATCACACTTAAAGCTTAATCTTAACAGCATGAATGTCAGTGTTTGATAGTCTTTTAAAGAGCAACAAAAATAATCTTTTCTGTTAATCACACAGTTCAGTATTGTTTTTTCCTCTTCATGGGGAACAATGACAGACAGGTGAATTCATTTGAAAGATCAAGTGAACTGAATCTTTTAGTCAAACCATCAAACTATTTTTGTTTTATTTTCACACACGTAAAAACAAACTTACATCAAGTCCCTTCTATATTTGGTCACACTGTCGTTCTTGTATTAAACTCAATCAAAGTGCTATTAATATTTTTTGAGATCTCACAGCTTGGCATTTAAAAAAAAAATCCAAGGAATCTCATTGGAGGAGTCCAACACTCATCATGGCCAGTTGAATGTCCGACCAGTGATCTGGTAAAACTTCTGATTGAAGGGGTGAAAGAACTTCTGCAGTTTAGTCACCACTGACGGGTCCACCTCTGGATGGATGCGTCCCTTGCTGCCTGCCAGGCACTTGTTGAAGACAATGTTAAAGCGCAGACAGTAAAATCCCCTGGTGGCATTGAAGTACAAGTTATACTGGCTGATTCTTGAGGGAAGGTTGAGGAAGCGCTCGACGAGCTGCAGCTCCGGCAGCGGGTCCGTGATGAGGCGGTCCCCGTCCACGATGTGGAACTGCTCCACAGGAAAGTACTTGAGCCAGCGCTCCAAATGTTTGGTGTAGATGCTGGTCCGCACCGCTTTGTACTTTGTGTTCACCTCGCAGGTGTTGGAGTCGATGGCCAGCTTCTCAAACTTGTGGTAGGTCTTGTTTTTGCGCTCCTTGCCCTCCAGCACCTGCGTGTAGTCGGACACAGCTCTGGTGGTGGGCTCGCGGACGATGATCAGCAGCTTGATGGAGGAGTTCATCTTGAAGATGCGTTCAGGGACCTCCTCTGTGATGAAGTAGGCAGGGCTCTTCTCAATGGTAATCTGGTGAGGGAAGGAGAAGGGCATTTTCTCTCTGTACCAGTCGATGCCCCGGGCGTAGTTTTGGTCATTGTCAAAGAAGTGGATCTCCTGCGAGGCCTTGACCACTGCTGGATGCAGGTTGAGCATCTCCAGCAGGGCGCGGGTGCCCCCCTTGCGCACCCCGATGATGATGGCCCGGGGTAGCTGCTGGACCAGGTTGTGCAGGCGGATTTGCTCTTTGGTGGCATTGCCCTTGCGTAGTTCATGGAGCAGGCCACGCTTAAACTGCAGGGTGCGGAGAGGGATCTGCTCTGGCTCAGGAGGAGGCAGTCTGCTCTCAATGGGGCAAATGGGCTGTAGCCTGAAAGAGACAAAAAACGCATCCTCAGTCTCAACCCCATTATAATTTAGTCATTACAAGAATCCCGAACTTCCTTTCAAATGAATTCTTTGGCTAGTTAGACTCCATGCCTTTTGCTTTGTAAAAATCTGAGATTCTGAAGGTAGTGCTTTGCCGGTTCAGCCTCAACAGCTACAGGTCAGACCGGCAATACGTCATCTAGAGTCAAACCTACTATAGATGACGTAAACAATCCTGTGTCCCTCATAGACAGTAACAGAGTAAAGAGAAGAAGTTGACACATGTCTCCAAACTTCTACTTTAAACAAACCGGTAATAATAATAACGCTATGCTGAAGAGTTGCTGTGTAGTTGGTTGTACCAACAATAAATCCCAAAAACACTGATCTGTGATTTGTTCCCCTGCCACTTCCTAAAAAAGGCAGCTTGGTCAGCGGCCCTACGCTTCAAACTATGATGCTCTAGGTACCCCTCTGTTTTGGACGTGTCAGGGACGGCGCGTCAATTTCCGCCTGTTACATGCATAAAGTGTCTTTTCAAAATAAACTTCCAACGTAGGTTTACTTGCGCAACTAAACTGGTTAGGCTTAGAAAAGGTTGTGGTTTGAGTTAAAATAAGTATGTTTCTTATGTAAAATAAGTTTGTTTGTAACTGGCGTTATTTAAAGTCAGAGTTGACGATGTTCTCCAGTATACACTATTTGTTATATTAGTTGAAATGGTCTTTACACCCCGACAGCGATCCATTACTGATGAGCTCTGAAAAAGGACTGGAAAAGATCCGTCATCTGTAGCTGCTGTAATCCTGTAAAAACGTCTACCAATCACTGCCTTGCGGTCCGCTTGGTAAGAACCAATCAGATGCCTCCCTGCCTCCCTGCTCGTTCTCTACCCTTGGCGTGCACCAGCCTGAACTCAAAGCGCGTAGCTGTCGCAAGATTACTGGAGAATGGAAGAGAAAACTCAGCCCTTCAGTAGCACTGCACAGGTTACTTGTCATGAGGAAGTGTTGTTGAGTTGAGGTCCTCTCTCCGCTCTGTCTCTGTGAAGTAGTTACGATGCGGCGGTGCTCGTGCATGTGTGTGGGGGGGGCGTTGCCTTGGAAGGAGCCCCGAGGGGAGGGGGGGGGTTTAGACGGAGCTCCTGAGGCGATGCTACTTTCAAATTATGCTAGTTTTCCAACATCGTCGACCCTATCTTTAAGTTACGTAACGAAACTACGGTAAAATAAGTCAACGTTGACTTGGTTTCACACGGGACATGAACAGCGGTCTCCTGGGTGAAAGTCCTGTGTTTGTTTGACCCCTCCCACCTCCCATCCCACCCACCCTATGCAGACTTTCTCGCTCTTTAAACTACATCAGTTGCTCTGACTCTCTAATAATGACACAGATGGGTTTACATTGAAGTTAGTTGAAAGCCTGGTGCACCCTGTTGGGAGACTACGAACTGCTAATGTGTCGGCAGTCGTTTTCATGGTGTATTTTATTTACTGCTGCTCGTTGTTCCCTTGTATGTTGATCTGTTGCCTCTGACATAATAACTACCTTGCCTGTGAGTTTTGTGTTGTGAGTTTGGACTGAGGGAGCCACAAATGAATTGCCCTTCTCGGGATCAATAAAGTCTGAATGTGAACGTCTTGTGTGAAGTAGCACATTTAAACAACGTCATGAAGTGGAGAATTGCCTGCATTGAATCACTAATTCACTAAAACTCTGTCATCAGTAATACAGAATGTTAATTTTGTTACTTACTACTAAGTTACTAAATGTATATGTGACAGTGACGACTCACCTATCCAAGGTCCCGACCCTGGCCACGAGATAGAGGACACTTCCGATAGCGAGGCTGCCCAGAACGAAGAGCTTCTGTCTCAGCAATGCCTGCTGTTTGAATAGCATGGCCCTCCATCAATCTTCAGGACTGCGTCTTCAGCCTGCACAGAGCAGAGTACATAAACCACTAATCACCAGGGGACGAGAGACAGCCTAATGTTTATTAACACACACTCAATCAAGTCTTACAAGTGATTAAGCCACTGACACGCGCCTGAAAAGTGCTGCAGAGCCATTAGAGGAAATGCTCACCCACCAACCACCACTTTGTTACAGTTATTTATTTATTTCTGCAAACTCGACAGTCAGATTTGATCTAATGTACAGGCATGCTGTGAGGGTTCAACTTTCAGACAGGAATGTGTAATATAGAGTATGGCTGCAAAGTAGTGTTTCAGTTTGAAAAGAAAAAAGACTGTTGTTGTCATCACTCATCAACCTGGTTTCCAGCAGCAGCAGGCAGCTATTTTCAGAAAAAAAAGCTCCGATGAACCCGCTGTACACGACCTGCTCGGCACCAAATGGCAGAAGAGAAAAGTTAGCAACTAGCTGGTGAACATAGTGGAGCATTTAGAGGCTAAAGAGACAGATATTTTCCTCAGGAGTTGGTGGAGGGGAAACTGATTGAAAGGAGATGTTCATCAGGTAGCCAAAGACGTGACTCTTGCTCTGTGTCTGCTGGATGTGTCAGTAGACAAACAGAGCGTCTTTAGAACGCAATAAAATGTCAGATGTTGTATTTACAGCTTGTCACGCTGCCCCAAATGCCAAAAGAAAAATCAGCTAATACAGCTTTAAAATAAAATAAGTAGAATATTATATTAATAGCACAATTTTTAAACCTACATAATTGACTTTTTGGTCAGTTGGGGGCGCCACAACACAAATCATACAGTTTGTTATAACAGTTCCCTATTTACAAATCCAGAGGACATGGAGCAACATTAGTATTCTTTTAAAGTCTGATGAATGTAAGTCCAATATTTAACCTTCTTTTATTACACGGCTGTGTTGAATACTTGATTCTGATTGGTCAATCACGGCGTTCTGCGGTCTGTATTTCATTATAGCAGACCGTTTCTATGTATAACAGACCGTTGCTATGTATAACAGACCATTGCTATGGGCGCAGCTCTGATGTCGGACTCTGGAGGACCGTTTTTGTGTCAAAATATTGATTTCTTCAGTAAGTAGCTGTGTAATAAGCAGGATTATGTACAGCTAGCGGGTCATTGTTGTGAAAGAATCCCCTTCAGGGCGATGAGAGACCGCTCAGCATCGCCCTGTCGGGGATTCTTTCACAACAATGACCGGCTCGCTGTACATTATCCCTTACTTAAGTGTGTTTAAGTCTTCACCAACTCCTGAGAAAAAAACATCTCTCTTTAGTTTCTCCACTATGTTCACCAGCTAGTCTCTAACTTTATCTCAGCACTATTATAGCTGTACATTATCCCGCTTATTACACGGCTACTTACCTAAGAAATCAATATTTTGACACAAAAACGGTCCGCCAGAGTCCGGCATCTGAACTGCGGCCATAGCAACAGTCTGTTATCCATAGCAACAGTCTGTTATAGACCGCAGAACGCCGTGTAATAATGGATCAATTTCTCAGGAAAGTTTTTTTAGTTTTTGAATTATTTTGTGTTTCTGCTGCTTAGAAAGCCATTTACAAACTGCCTCAATAACAGAATCCAATGCAAAGTTCTGAACATTTTGTCAGATACAAACTGCACAAAGTTACGTTTATTCTGATAAGAAATGTTGTTATTGTTGTTATTCATGTAATATATCATTTTAAAGCTCTTTTTTTGCTCTTTATGCTGGAACTAGCCATGGGCACATCAGATATATATGAAGTTAGTTATGAGGGCATTTGGAGTGGCATTCAGAATTTGTCCCATTGCAGCATTAGAGGTCAAAGGTCAAATTCTCTTGACCTCAGTGTCATGACGATGTGACTGGTGGATAGATTATAGTCTAAGCTTTACAATGAGATATGACTTCATGATATCGTGTGTTGGTTGCCCTCTTTTATACTGGATCTATGTGTAAAATGGCTCTTTTGATAGTAAAGGTTACTGTCCCCTGGTCTAAACTCATTCTTTTTTATCCCTATCCTATATTTCACATGGGACCTAATCCTAATCCTTACAGCATTTCTGTTTAGTTTTCTTCTTGACCTCAATGAAAGGATGGACTTCATCTTCAGCTCTACACATCTTCAGACAACCGGTACAGACTTAAAGAAGAAAAAGTGTGTGAATGATCACATCATGTTGATGTTTGTGCCTCTTTGGACCCTCAAAGAAAATGAAAGAATTCACGTCTTCATCCAAGAGAGGGCACTACATCCTTTCATACAGACGCAGCACAGACATGTTTGTCTCACTTGTAATTAAAGAAAAGAGTTTTTTTTGCAGATCGATACCTGAGCCTCTTTCTGCATGTGCAAGCGTACCACGATGTGACTGGCTAAATCCCATTATGGAATAACAGATCCATACAGAAGTCGTAGCACTATTACAAAAAGGGCCAACTGCACTCTAATCCAGCCTTTAAAACTGCCTGCCATTACCAACAGAGCAGATCCTCCAGAGCAGCTCATAAACAAGTAGAGCGAGCTTTTGACCCCGGTGTGGCTGGAAAACATTTCACTCATATTGCCTCGTGGTGACTTCTGAAGGGAGACCAGCAGAGCAATTGCAATTTCATCAGTCTGACAAAGCAGAAGAATAAAGTCAGTTAGCCAGGGGGCCAGCCGTGTGTTTGTGGAGTCCCATTTAGAAAAGAAATGTTTTTCATTACAGCCTGTATCTCTGAAACAAGTGGGAGCTATAAATTGCATTGTTTCCGATAAAGTCTGTTCAGTAGTTTCTTTTCGTGGTAAGACACACCGCTCTGATAATAAAGTATGTGTGTGTGTTTAAAAAAATCTTCAAAATGGGGACTGTAACACTATAAAACATTGAGATTATATTATCTAGAATGTTTAAGATTTAAAGTAAGACTCTGCAACTTTTTAGCAACTCTTACAGTTAATAAGTTTAATTCCAAAGCAATAAAATGCATCCACGCTTAATTCAATACACTTGCTGCTACAGCCTTACTTGGTCTAGTACAGCGGTCTCCAACCTTTACCGCTACACATAGCGCCACCAAGTTGTACATTGCCAACAGCAGACGTAATTTCTGTCTTACTATGCATTTACATTGCAGCCACCGCAGTCATCTGTTACAAAAGTTATGACTTTATTCTCGTAATATTACGACTTTATTCTCGAAATCTCCGATATTTTTCCCTCAATGTGACCCTAACACTCCGTAGTACATTTGCACTTTGTCCCTCACTGCATTAGACTTATATACTATATACTTAGACTATAAGCTGTGTTACCTTCATCACAATGCTCAAATGTTTTGCCGCTCCAGACAGATTGTTTTTTTTTTTTTTGGCCTAAAATGGCTATTTTGATAGTAAAGGTTGCTGACTCCTGAGCTAGCAGCTTGTGGAAGACTGGTGATGCACAGTGAGTGCACGGGTAGAGTGGATGCACGTAGGTAGACGGGCAGGTAGCCCGTCCAATCATTTCATTATGAAATGAATAAACAAATGATAAATGATGAACAAAACTGTTTCTAAAACACATTACCCACCCTACTGTGGCTTTAATAGAGTCTCATGCACACTGTTTCAGCAGCATGTGGAGAAATCCAAAGCTAGACAGACCTGCCGTGCATAGTTATGGTTGCTAAACTATCATTGCACAAATACTGTTTGATGGAGGGGCTTAACAAAAGGTTGTTACTGTTCAGGCAGAGTTACATAGTCTTTGTTTTGAAAACTAAACAGTCAAACTTTCAAAAAATAGGAACTCTTTTTGGAGGATATCTCCAACGAGTGTCCAAACCAGACGCTACTCGGTTGTACTAATGAATAGAGAGTACCACTATCTGCACATTCTTCATGACTTATTTATAAGCAAACAGAGAAATTAATTGTTTGCCCTGTCAGGGATCCATGCCAGGCCGTGAGCACAAGAGGGAGGCCTATTCAGAATTATCAATTATGGAGCAGTTATTTTCATAACCTATGCACTGGGCCTGTTTAAAGAGCTGAGAGAATTTACAATGGCTCTGGCTGTGCATATTTAACTGCACTATACAGTTATAATCATATGCATGCATATAGAAAATAAAAATCCACTCTCCCTCCTGGATGTTGAATCATTCTAATCTACAGTGCTGCTGGTAAAATGTCTCGTGCCGCTCACTTCTGAAATGAAACCTCTGCTCCTGCCACGTAGCATCACTCCTGAAAAGAAAGTGTGGATGTTATTTACGTTGTCTATAAAGCAGATTCTCATACAGCGTGACCTAAAAAACTCTGCTTCAAGACAGAGGAATGTTTTGATGGAACAACCAGAGGGTAGCAGCATCGCTGGGAGAAAGAAGACAAAATGGTGAAGTGCTAAACGTGATGCAGGGAGCACAGATATCCTCAGCAAGGGAAACAACATTTGTCGGTTAGATGCTTTAGATTGAAGTGTGCTGTCAGTAACAATCTTGGGGGGAGTTTTCCATGCAGTACATGGGCAACAGGGTGTCGGATCAGAAAAATCACTTGGAAAGTTTCTCACTGTGTGGAGAAAATGTTTGTGGTACAAATACAGTTTAAATACTGCAGAGGGAGCCGAGTGTGAGGGATTTGCAAGAGAGCTTTTCATTGAGCCTAGTTTACGGTTTCACAGGTGCAGTAAACTGTGTTCAGCTGTACAGTTTATATGCCAAGAAGAAACTAAACTAGTAAGGGAACTCCAAAGCCAAGAAAAGGCTGGAATGTTTAGTACACCCTGAATACAAACGTGTTGCAAGAAACAAACAATATCCAGAGGCTTTGCTGCTACAGTCTTACTTGGTCTGACCAGTAGATAATGGTGGCTAATGTTAGCAAACTTCAGGTAAATCTTGTTCTATAACTGCCATTACCGCGCCAGTTCGGTGACTTTATGACTTTTGTTTACTTAAAGGTCCAGTGTGTAGCATTTAGGGGGATCTATTGGCAGAAACGGAATATGATATAAGGGCTGTCAAAGTTAAAGAAGTTGTAGTTTTGTTTCCTAATTCTACAGAAGCGGTTTTGTTTGTGTTAAAAACTTAACGTTTAATGCAGTTTTATGTGTTAAACGTGTTGCTTTTAAGTTTCACTTTCACTTTAAAACGTAGTAGGTGTAGCAGGCCCCTGCTGACCCACATCTATGAGGCTTATAACGACCAATAATGCACATTTAATGAGCTGATAACTTGAGTGACAGAGATCACTCTACTCGCCATCCACCATCCTCCACCTTCACTACGCACAAAACTGGGATGAAATGAAAAGCAGGTAATTTTCTTTACACAGTTTTGACCGACATGTGTCACGAGTGATCAATCATACGTGAGCTTACGGCCCTCTGAGCTAACGGGCTGAGAACGAGCGCAGCAGAAACAGTAAGCGATTAGGGGGAATGCTGACTGGCCTTTTTGTGTGTAATTAAAACACTGAAAAGCGTTGCTGTTTACAGGCCTGATAACAACTATAATTAGTTTCCAAATACTGGAACGTGGAATATATGAGCTTGATAAAAAGTGTCTATTTGCGGTGACACTGCACAAAAAGCAGTTTAGTTATTAAGACACTTGCTGTGCATTGCTAATAATCTGCACCGCTCTGTTCTCATTTTTAGAAGAGTACACGAGGCCACTGGTAAAAATAGAGAACTGCCGCTGAGCTCTCATTAGATTCCCTCCTATTCTGTTAATTCATTGTGTTACTGAAAACACGGCTGTTATAGAAATAGAAATAGAAACGAGGACCAGCGCTCCCTAGTATCACACATACTGTACACATATACTATAAACTGCGGGGCCTGGGGGCTCAGTCGTGAGGAGAGCAGCAGCTAGGTGGTGGGACAGGAACACCTTTGGGGGGACTCGTGCCATATTGCACCCAGATCTATCGAGACAGATCAATCCTATGAGTGAGCTGTGGTTGTTTTAATGTCAGAAGGAGTGTGAACTATCCAGACAGATGGACATTAGAGAACTGAAGAACTGAATATTTATTTATTTATCTTTACCAGATATTAGGGGTGGGAAAAAAAACGATTCACCTATGTATCCCGATTTTTTTGACCATAATTTACTAAATGAACATCATGCTGTATTGAAGAAGACTTGAAACTAGTGATTGAGACCATAAAGTCATGTTTACAATGTTTCCTGAGGTAATAAATCAAGTGAGAAGTAGGCTCATTTTCTCATAGACTTCTATACAATCAGACTTCTTTTAGCAACCAGAGGAGTCGCCCCCTGCTGGCTGTTAGAGAGAATGCAAGTTTAAGGCACTTCAGCATTGGCTTCACTTCTCAGACCGAGAGGTTGCCACCTGGTGTCCACAGACAGCTACAATCATTTTTTCCTCCATGTCTGATTCAACATCAGGACGTCAGTGACGACAGGAGGAGAATCTCAATGCTGACAGGCTTTTGCGACACAGCATCACACGACATCATCATTTTGTTTTACTTTTGTGCGGCACTTTTTAGGCAGACGTTTTACTGGTGGTCGATTTCAGTCCAAAATGAAGCGTAGCTCTGCTGCTGGGTGTTAGTTCGTAACGTAATGGAAACAAGCATTCATTCGCATTTTCTTTTGCTGATTTTCTCAAAATTCAGAATAAATTTGCGATACATTTGGATGGAAACCAAGCTAGTGAGCTACAGTAGCTAATCCAGACTGTTTTCTTTCAGTCGCACTCAAGTGTTTGAGATCATTTCTGTACTGTACAGTAGGCTCAATCTGCTCGCCCTGATTGACGTCATTCTCACTGGGGTTCACTTTTCCCAAATCTCTACAATAGATGGGCTGTCTAAAATGTTATCATGACCAACAGATATAATAGATCAAATTATCAAAAAGACCCGTAAATTCAATGATTCTCCAATATTTTGGGGACATTCGGCTGACTATAAATGTCAGTCACCACACACTTCACACGGCCTTCACACGTTTTATCCTCTGACAGAACTGGTGCACACTCCAAAGACCGTCTGCCATTAAAGATGAAGTCATCCACTCATCAGAGGCATTTACATGTAAGAAAAAAAACACAAAGTTAATAATATGCATTTGGCTCTTTGTTAGAGAAAATCAATCCTCTAAAGTTTGACGGAGACAGAGAGCAGCTGCAGCGTGGCGTTGAGTCAGCTGGGGACGATGTGGAGGGAGAAGAGAGAGAGAAGAGAGAGAAGGGAAGACGGAGAGAGAAGGGAAGACGGAGAGAGGGCAGAGCGTTGATGAATTATTCACCACTATGTGCTTTATTATTGTTATTGATCTTTGCTTATGCACAAGGGAATGATTGTGGTGTTCAGCTTATAGAGCTCCGCTCTCCGCTGACCTCCACTCCACTCCTCTAAACCGGGCGTCCATTTTGTGATATTACACCTACATTATTTATTATTATCGCCCGGCCGTCGCTGCAGATCCTTTTGTCTCCAGCTCTGCTCTGTTATCCTCTCATCCTCTGACACTGTGTACTCTACAGGAAGCATCTACTGTAGGTTTTATAAACAGTGTTGGGCAAGTTACTTTCAAAATGTAATATAATACTAGTTACTTTACAACATTACTGTCTGTGTGGAGTAATGCGTTACTGATTACACGTTACATTCATCAGAATAACCCAAAAGTACGACTAGACATTATAAAAGTATGTTGTGTCACAGCAGGTCATCAAAGCACAGAAGCTCCAGTTCATTGCAGTTCATTACAAATCCAGTGGTGGCTGATATTACACACCAAGTCCGTATATTTCATCCGAAATTGTCGCACGTTTATAAATAAATACGACCTCACGTTGTGTTTGATCACGTTTACACGCCGGCTCCGAAACACACGCATTAGAAAGCCCAAACCTCATCAGCTCTCTGGGTTTGCACTTGACAGTTGACCTCTCACGTAATCCCAGAGTGAACCTCGTTTTCATCCCCGAAGTGGTTAATTACTAAATCTAACAACGACGAGCACAGCTCTGACATGAGGAATCCAAACATCAGGAGAGCAGCATCTGGCTTCACTCACCACTGCTGTGTGACCCTCAAACACCAGATAAGACAACAAACAGGAGGAGATATCCCCACAAGGTTTTCATCTCAAGGTCCTGTGTGTAGTGTGCACTTACTCCCATTTTAACTCCTACACACAAACACACACATGCAGGCACCCGACTCACGAAGACAAACACAAAGACGCTCCTTTGAGAGGTTTAGATGAATGACAAGATATATCTTTTTAAGAGGAGTGAGCACATCCAGCTGAGTACATATCACTTCAAACAATATCCTGTCATCTTGTTCTTCTCTCGTCTTTACTCTCTGCTTCTGAGCACACGCCAGAAGAGAAGACAAACATTCCCAAAATAGGCCAGGGTTGAGCAGTGATCATAAACACACTAGAAACAGCATCATGTGTTGTAATTACACTAGAAAAATCTTTTTTGCGTGTCTGATCCTTGGCAATCTTCTGCAGATATGTCTCAGACATCCAGCATTCATTATGTCCAAGAGGGACATGTGATCATCAGATCAGAAACCTTCCACCTCCACGAGGAATGGAGAGTAAGGCGGAAGGAAAAGTGACTCTCTATCTCAGGACGATGAATAAATTAAATTACAAAATGCCCTCCTTCATCGAGCTCAGTGTTGTAGATCCTAATTTGGAGTTGATGCATTTTTCTCGTTTTTATTTCTTTGTAGATGTTATGTTATGTTAGCTTTTTAATGTATATTTAACAGTTTTTACAACCGTGTGTAAACATGTGTAAAATGGACAGTAAATACACAGAGGTTTGGTGTTGGGAGAAAATGGTGTGATGAAAAAGATGTGGTCATTGAATGCATTTAGTGTCAACGCAATAAAAAGTGATCCACAGTTTAGTCCACTTTGCCTTCTGTCAATGTGGATTAAACTAAACTAGTATTTTTACTCGGGCTGTCAAAGTTAACGCGATAATAACACGTTAACGCAAATTCATTTTAACATCACTAATTTCTTTTTTAGGTTAAAGCTAGAGTGAAGATTCTGGTGATTCCGGTATCATATGAAACTATAAAACCTGATGAATCCATTGGTATTAACCATGCCATACTAGCTTGTTGTGAAGGAGGCTAAATAACTCTCCAAACGTACACTAAATTCTGGCGAGGAAAAACTGGCATGGTCATTTTCAAAGGGGTCCCTTGACCTCTGACCTCCAGATATGTGAATGTAAATGGGTTCTATGGATACCCACGAGTCTCCCCTTTACAGACATGCCCACTTTATGATAATCACATGCAGTTTGGGGCAAGTCATAGTCAAGTCAGCACACTGACACACTGACAGCTGTTGTTGCCTGTTGGGCTGCAGTTTGCCATGTTATGATTTGAGCATATTGTTTTATGCTAAATGCAGTACCTGTGAGGGTTTCTGGACAATATCTGTCATTGTTTTGTGTTGTTAATTGATTTCCAATAATAAATATATACATACCTTTGCATAAAGCAGCATATTTGTATTAAATACTTGACAAATCTCTTTTTAAAGGTACATTTTGAACAGTGATTAATTATTTTAATTGAGCCCTAATAGAATGATAGAATTGCAAACAAATGTATCTAATCAGGCAACTTACAATGCATCAACTCTATTCGAGCATCACAGAATGGTGTATGTTTAACAAAAAGATTGTTTCAAATTCTTAAATAAAATGTTCATTTTCAAATGTGCGAAGACGTATTTGGAAGAACATTTTCATTTCACTGCTATATACTGTATTAATATACTGTATGTAGATGATACGGTCAGAGGCTAAATGATGGTTGTGATTTGAAATTATTCCACCAAGGTACGTTTTCTGTTCCACCACAAAGTCAGTGTGTTTTTACAGTAAATAGAGACAGGTGTTCTGAGGAGCATGTCTGAACATGGCTGTGAAAGTGACCTATGAACCCGGCTCAAGCCGAGCTAACAAGTGTCAGATTTCATCCTTTACCAGCCGTCTCCAGCAGGCCTGCGACTGTCTATTTTGAGGCTGATGTGACTGTGCGCTTCATGTCACATCTTTCCCTCCATCACTGCACATGGTGACATCTAACAAGATTAAGTAAGAAGGCCTGTTTTTAGCTTTAGAGAAAAGAGCACTAATGGGATTTATTAGCGGAAGGCATGTGTTATGGTGAAAAGGGAGGTGCTGGACAGGATGTGTGTGTGATGGGAGGGTCTCTCCGCTCTCTCCACCTCTGGGAGAATCCTGAATCACATCAGCTCGAACACCTGCTGGTGAGGAGGTCTCTGGAGCAGCTGTGTGCCTCCTAACAGCTGCAGAGCCAACACCCCCCCCCTCCAGAGGAGACACCGACGTCCTACCAACCGACCAACCAGCTCCATGTTCTCCTCTGTTTCCTGCAGCTCTGGGTGGAGCAGGGAGCTGCTGGTGCCTGGTTCTGGTTCTGGCCCTACAGGCCGACCGACAGACAGGCGGGCGGTGTCGGCGCTGCCTCCGAGCGCCGCCTGTCGTGTCTGCGCTCAATTCCCAGCTCTCCCTGCAGCAGCTTGCCTCCGCAGCTTCAGTTCATCTGATTTTCTTCTATTACCCTGACGTGCTGTTCCCCCACACTGAGCACAGCTGCCTCTCCTCACCATGTACAGGCAGGAGAAGCGACAACAACGGGCGTCCTTCCAAACACTCAGCTTGTCAGCTGAAAACATCTATATCCAGATATCTGGAGGAAGTGGGATTTACTCAGTTCAGGAGTAGGCGGCCCACTTGATGGACTTCCACCTTGTGGTCTAGACCAGTGGTCAGCAACCTTCAGCTCTTTAGCCCCTCTCCAGTGGCTCCCTGTGGATTTTTTAAAATGGAACATTTTCATTTTTATTTATCATTGTTGTAGGTCTATGGTACGACGGCACGACGGAGTATTAGGGCCACATTGAGGAAAAAAATAAATCTGAGATTTCGAGAATAAAGTCATAATATTACAAGAATAAAGTCAAAGGTTAACAAGACAAAAGTCGTAATATTATGAAAATAAAGTCATAGGTTTACGAGAAAAAAAGTCGCAATATACAGGTTTCGGAGGAGACCGGCGGCGTTGGAAAAAGCCTTCCCTTTCACAACTACTCGCTGACTGCTTACGTTACTCATGTTATATAACGACCAACTTCTGTGTTTTGGTACAGTCGGCTTTCACACCTGATGCGAACCGTACCCGAGTACACATGAACCGTACTCCAGACCACCTTTTCAAGTGGACTCGAGTACGGATTGACGAGCCGTGCTCGAGTACGGTACGGAGCGTTCACACTAATCAAACGAACTGGACTTTGGGGGACAAGTGTACTCGGATCTGGGCCCGGGTCCCTGATGTGAAAGCACCCTAAGGGTTCCATTAAGAGCCATTTTCATCCAAAAGGTGGAACCTTTCACAGTTGGTTCTATGCTTTAAGATTTCATGTTTGGTTCTAGGTAGAACCTTCATAAAAAGGTGGAAAACATGCCTGAAAACTGGCTGAAAGCTCGGTCTGTGGTTTTGCTGCTCATACAAACAACTTCACACTCGACACTGCGCTTCCTTTGGTCCTGAGCACCTGCCATCACGTGGTTGCATCACACACCAAAGTCGTGGCTATTCGCACACAGAAACACCGATGAAATATACTCTGGGCAGACTTTACCGTTAGGCGAGGTAGTCAACAGCCTGGGGCCTCCAACTAAAAGGGCCCTCAAACAGCTATAGATTTATTATGATGTTTAGGTATGAAAAATATTGAATTATGTTACTGTTCTAATTCATTATACCCCGAAATAAGTTACAAAAGGCCCCTAAAGCACTTAAAAATATGCAGCTCAATTGTATACTACTTACTGTATACTTACTGAAAACATTGTAGTACTACATTTACCTGACAGAGAAATGTTACTGGTTATGTTGCAGATTCAG
Organism: Sebastolobus alascanus; assembly: GCA_916701645.2. Lineage (NCBI taxonomy): Eukaryota > Metazoa > Chordata > Actinopteri > Perciformes > Sebastidae > Sebastolobus > Sebastolobus alascanus. Next base: position 762,089 of record CAKAOJ020000095.1, on the reverse strand, counting down.
ATTTTACTCACAAAATATAACTATTGAAATCTGACGCATTATTATTATAAATCCTGCCCTGAAAAACACACCCAGGTCGCAGCTAATCGCGGTCAGAAACATCGGCTATCTAAGATGTATCCCAGTTTAACAGACTCATGTAACAGGTGCCGGCAATCTTCAGCCGACCACACTCACATGTTCCCAAAGCTCAATACATTTTGGTCCGAGATCTTCAACACACTTAACGTAGCATATAATACTGCTATTATCCCCGGCTCTCTCTTGGCTTTGTTCGGATACCCCCTTCAGCCCAATATTTCTAAAGACATGTTCTCGCCTTTACCACCTTATTGGCGACTTATTCTTTTTAAATGGAAACATGTTCTACCTCCGACTCACAATAGGTGGGTGAAAGATATGTTACTGTCCATTGGTTTGGAGAAACTTAGATTTTCCCTGAAGGGTTCCCTTGATTCTTTTGAAAAGACTTGGAAACCTCTCCTAAACCATACTGAATCTCTGACCTCCTCGCCTGGTTGTGACGACTGAGCCTCCTTATTTGTTTTGTTGGATTGGCATTGTTATTTTTTTTAATATAATTATTTTTTTTTTTGCTACTTTATTTATGTTTTTGTTCTGTGTATATGTGAAAATTGTATGTGTTTTATTATTTCATGTGTTTCTAATTTTGGTGTCATTGCTGCCTTGAGTCTTGTAACTATTAGTTTTTATATTGGTTATTTCCTTTATTGTTGGGGGTGGGAGGGAAAAATGGATGAAAAATAGAAGACTACTTATTTGCTCTGTAATTTATATGCCTTGCAATGTTCTTCCAATTAAAAAAATTATAAAAAAAAGAAAAGAAACATCGGTGAAATACAGTTAGTGGAGGTAATTTCCAAATAGGTGTATTAGTCTCTGGCTTTCTCTGGCAAGTGGAGCATGGATTTAATTAGCGGAGGTATTTTGCTGGTGGTAACTGTATTAATTTTATAAGTTAGTATCAAGTCTGACAATAAGGAAATACAGTCTTACTCACGGGGGGGAAATACACTCCCAAGTCACAGCTGACTCGTGGTCACACAGCTGAAATACACCAAGGTGGCTATCTGTTCGCATCGACTCAACGGAAGTGAAGGAGAGTTCGGTTCTAAAGTGACCTGCAGTCAACGAGCTGCGCAGACTTCCCGCTGGCCAACATGCTGGACTGTCCACATATTATCATTAACATTATTGATGGTTGATTAGTTATTGAAACAAAAATACACTATTACAATCAAACACATGTAGAATACTACCGACTTGGCACCAATGTGAGTCCGGTGACATCATAACCCTTCCTTCTTTTATAGGTTCCTTGACTCCAGCTCCCTCCTTAAAACACAGATTGATATTGATCCTCTCATCTGACTCTTGGAAAGCTTATTTCCAAATATCTCAAACTCTTCCTTTGAAATTGATCTGAGAACAGAGCTAGCTGCAGTAGTCCAGCTCCCCCTTTTAAGAACTCAGACAGCAGATAAACCAAATCCTCCCTCATCTCTTAATATCTGTACGTGAATCTGTTTCAGTCAGCACACTAACACCTGATCATCCTGCGGAACAGCGAGCGTCTCTTTCCCAAGATCCAACAGGAGATAGACAAATACATTGGCTGCTTTTTCTTTTTGTTCACTCAGATGAAAGAGTAATAAGAAGACCTGATTTTTATCAGCAAATTATGCACACACCAGGGTAAACAACACCATCATCCCTTCAAGGCTGAAGCAGGGACAGCCCGTCCACACAGGAAAAAACCTTGTCATCTGATTTCATAGTTGGACTAGCAGAGGCCCTGGGGGGGGGGGAAGGTGTCAGGCAGAGGTTAGAGCTGAGTAATGTGTAAGTGATGAGACTCTGAGTCATGAAAACACTGCAGGGATTGCTGAGATATCTCCCCGCTGAACAACCAGCTCACGCCGTTCACCTCCTCGTTCGTCAGCTCAGCCTCTGATCAGCTCCTCTTTGTTGACTTGAAATGCAGCAACCTTGGGCCATCCTTGCTGCGCGGCTTCAATCAAAGACTCAGTCGTGGCTATTTTATGTGCGCGCCCTGCGAAAAACCATATCAAGAGCCGAGGAGCGTCTATCCGCCGCGCTCAACTGTAAGTGACACTGACGCAGATATGATGTTAGCGGGGGTTTGACAGCCTGTGTGAACGTCCTGGGGATTGGTGAAGATGGGGGGGGGGAAGGGGAGCCAGAGGTGGCTCTAGATGTACGGGCAGCCCCGCAGCAGGAGTCGGCATATGCGTCGAGCTAATTAGCCACTCAGCGCATGTGCAAAAACCTTTTAACTGTTTCCAGCCATCAATGATTCCCTCTGACAGGCCCTCTGCTCTGCTCTGCTCTGCTCTGCTCTGCATAAAGGGTGCTTAAGATTTCATCCGGCAGAGGCAGAGGCCGAGCACTCCCCGGGATCATTCCTCCATCAGGCTGTTGGTAAGTAGCAGAGCTCAGCAGGACGTACATACCTACCATCTGTGCTTCATTAACCCTTTCTCACACTGATCAGATGGTTCGTTGTTCAGATGGTAATGGGTTCCACTTCACACCAAAATGAAACTTAGTGTCTTAAATTAAACTTTATTAGGTTCGTCATATACCAACACAGTCTCATGAAATAGTCACAAAATGGAATCTATTTAATTCGTGTACATAGACACGAATTTCCCTTTTTTTTTTTTCGTGACCCTCAGCACGACTTTCAACAACGTACTTTTGTGCGTTTTCCTACAAATGTCCGGCAACACGTGACGTGTCAATTTCCGCTCCAGTCTTCTCAAAGTAAAACTACTTAGTTAGGTTTAGGAAAAGATCAACTTGGTTAGGCTTAGGCAACAAAACTACTTAGTTAAGTTTAAGAAAAGATTGACTTGGTTAGGCTTAGGCAACAAAACTACTTAGTTAGGTTTAGGATAAGATCAACTTGGTTAGGCTTAGGCAACAAAACTACTTAGTGAAGTTTAAGAAAAGATTGACTTGGTTAGGCTTAGGCAACAAACTACCTAGTTAGGTTTAGGAAAGATCGACTTTGTTAGGCTTAGGCAACAAACTACTTACGTTTTGGAAAGGATCGACTTGATTAGGCTTAGGCAACAAAACTACTTAGTTAGGTTTAGGATAAGATCGACTTGGTAAGGCTTAGGCAACAAACTACTTAGTTAGGTTTAGGATAAGATCGACTTGGTTAGGCTTAGGCAACAAACTACTTAGTTAGGTTTAGGATAAGATCGACTTGGTAAGGCTTAGGCAACAAACTACTTAAATTTAGGATAAGATCAAGTTGGTTAGGTTTAGGCAACAATACTACTTAGTTAGCTTGAGGAAAAGATCGACTTGGTAAGGCTTAGGCAACAAACTACTTACATTTAGGATAAGATCAAGTTGGTTAGGTTTAGGCAACAAAACTACTTAGTTAGGTTTAGGATAAGATCAACTTGATTAGGCTTAGGCAACAAACTACTTACATTTAGGATAAGATCATGTTGGTTAGGTTTAGGCAACAAAACTACTTAGTTAGCTTTAGGAAAAGATCGACTTGGTTAGGTTTAGGCAACAAAACTACTTAGTTAGCTTGAGGAAAAGATCGACTTGGTTAGGTTTAGGCAACAAAACAACTTTGTTAGGTTTAGGAAAAGATCGCGGTTTGGGTTAAAATAACTCTGGAAGTACTGAAACTTAAGTACGGAAGTTACGTGACAAATAAATCAACTTTGAATTGTGGTTTCACATGGGACACGAACACCGGTCTCCTGGGAGAAAGTCCTGTGTTTTTTGACCCACCCATCCACTCCGACCTCCTCCCCATGTGGCGTTCGCCGCTCTTGATACTTCCCGGTTCACAATTACGTGGATCAAAAAATTTGAAATTCGTGTCTATGTACACAAATCAATACATTAAATTTCACAACTATTTCACAAACTGCTGTGTAACTGGGCTGCATATACATACAGGTACTTACATAAAATCTGACCGTTTAACCCATCCTTAGGAGAGCCAGGGAGTAACTCGGGGTACACTTGGACATGCAGACAGGAGGAACCAGGGATCGAACCGCCAACCTCTGATGAAAGCTTCTTGAGAATCATTGCACACTGGGAGCAATCTGATATGTTGACCAGAGGGAGTGTGTTGGTCTCCAGTGATGTCATGACCAGCCACCTGTTTCCCCAGTAGGCTGCTTGGCACACTGCTTTGTTTTCAGACAGTAATACATTGTCTGACGATGGAGCGATACTTTCATTCTGCTCCTGCTCTCTCTATTCCAAGGATACTGATCATATTCAGCACATCTCCCAGGTAGATGTCATGTTCATATTGGATACCCAGTGTCTGCCTGATAGGAACACGCACACATCCATACTGCAGTTAATAACGTGGATACTGAGACTAACATTGGCTACATGAGTTTCCAGACCAGAGCTATTCCATCTCTATCACGGTCTGTCAAGTCACATCATTGTCTCATGTCAGTCACAGGTTGCCTGGGCTGATCAGCGCTCCTTCCTTTGAATTGCATTTACATTATGCGGACATTGATCCAGGGAGACGGACGGGGAAGTGAACAGGCAGCGCTGCGTCTTGCTCAAGGACGCCGTGACAGGACACCCAGCTGTTGATAGATATCACAGGAATCAATCAGTGACCTTTCTGTTATTAACACTAGGTCACTGTGGTATGGTACCTGACTGCTAGGGATGTCTTACAGGGCAGTGATGGATCTCATTACACCAGCTGTGTGAAAATGACTTGCATCTATTCTATTTTTGGGTCTAACTGCTGGCAAAAAAAGCCTCATCATTTACACACAATGATAACATTTCATCAGTATGACCCATAAAAGTTGTGGTATTGATCTTCTCCTCCAACTCTCAGCCTAAAAAGTTTCCCAATTTGATGTAGAAATATCTGATCACACCAAGTATTCAATGCCAACTTTTTATACTTGACTAATTTTATACCTGATGCTGCTGACACATTGTGGTCAGTACTCATAAGGTTCGCTATCCCACTGTAGCGAGTGTAGCTTCTCACCAGTTATTAAAATCCTCCTGGTTGTATCACTAAAGTAACAAGTATATGATTTTGAAATGTTCTCACGATCATCTCCGTATTAAAAAAGGATAAACAATACTGTATTATTGGAATATTATAAGAATTTATCAACTTCCTAAAATAGGAGTGTTCTTTTCAAATGGCACAGTAATAAAGCCTCTTGGAGGAGATTTTCCTCTCTTTCCATCCTCTGGGAAAACTGGCAGTGAGTTCTCCACACAGGGTGGAGCACATCTGGATGAGGACTTTTATAGGCAGAGGAATGACACTCACAGGTTGTGTGTGTGTGTGCGCACTCTGCCAGTTCCCACTCTGCATCAGTGAGGAGAAAATGGACCACGGAGTGGCACTTGAATGGATAAATGGCTGTAAATACGCCACAGGGGTGTTAGGAAACATGGGCAAAAACACCAAGGGACAAAAACAGCTTCGTGTTGCCCAGAGGAAGCAGTTCATCTGTCTGTAAAGCTCTTAAAGATGTCGCTAAAGATGAGGTGACATGAGGTGAAAATTGGTTTAAAGGGTAGCTTCGATATTTTTCAACCCCCGAGTGTCTAATGGGGAAAGTAATTTCTGAAATTTGTCCAGTATTGAGGGGGAACGCCGCACACGGCAACTGTATTTGGGCAAGCTGGCACCATCATTTACGTCCACTTAAACTGCTTGTTTTCGCCATGAAAGGCTCTGATGTTATTATAAGTGTCTGACAACATTATGGAAAGAGTCTCGCTCAAGGAGACGTCTCGTTGTGAAATCTAGCGAGGTGGAATAGTGGAATAGTGGAATACATCTATGGTGGAAACGTGAGTGCCAGCCTGGCAAAGTTTGTTGTGTTGGAGTACAGAAAGTGTAGTTTAGTGTTATCTAAAAGATTTTCAATGTCATGGCTGTATATTTAGATGATTTCCACAATGTGGATGAGGTCTTGGAATTCGATTGCCGTATACGGACATTCAGATTTCACAACGAAACTTCTCCTTGAGCGGGACTTGGACACAATAACAGACAGAATAAAGGTAAGAAAAAGGTTTTATTTCTCTGTAGGGTCCTTTCCAAAATGTTGCCAAACACTTATAATAACAATCTGAGCCTGTCAGTGGCAAAAACAAGAACTTTAAATGAACATAATGTTACATTGCTCACTTGCCCTCTCAGCTCGTTTAGCTGTCTGCAGCGTTCTCCCCCGATACTGGACCAATTTCAGGAATTGTTGTCTCTAATAGTCAGTTAGACACAAAATCATACGAAAACAGGGTTTCCAGGTTGAAAAATACCAAAGTTACCCTTTAAGTAGGAGGTGAAACGCATAGACAGAAGTGGACGTAGTCACCGTGATGTCACCCATTGCTTTGTGGACTGCCGTTTTGAAGCGTCTGGTTCGGCAAAACCATCTTGTTTTTTTACAGCCAGAAGTGACACGAGAGGGTGGAGCTAAGAACAACCGAACGCTGAAGACATTTTTAGTCGACCAAGATAACTTTCATGGACTGGAAACACACTGTGAAAGAGTTAAAGTTCTAAACAACGCTCAGACTGGACAACTAGTGACACAACGTAGCCCCGCCCTAAAGCATCCCCTACTTTATGGCCTATTTGACTCTAAATGGGACCATAATTTACTAAATGAACATCATGCTGTATTGAAGAAGACTTGAAACTAGTGATTGAGACCATAAACTCATGTTTACAATGTTTACTGAGGTAATAAATCAAGAGAGAAGTAGGCTCATTTTCTCATAGACTTCTATACAACCAGAGGAGTCGCCCCCTGCTGGCTGGTAGAGAGAATTCAGGTTTAAAGCACCTCAACGTTGGCTTCACTTCTCAGACTTGGAGTTAGCCCTCTGGTGAAATGTAAAGGTAGTCAAAAAGATTTTTCAAAGACTCCACAGGATCCCACTTCAGAGCTGTGAGAGTGGAGAAAGCAGCAATGAGCTGCCCATCATCTGCTCAGGGAATCAGTCAGCTGTTGCCAGCCGGGGCAAGGAGCTCTGCTTGGTTAGGCAGATTCCTCTTCACATGTCCAATTCACTGTGTCTCCCTCCAAGGCCTCTCAGCCTGGCATCACTGAAGTATGAAACGGACATGTCCAAATGTCCAAAGAGATGTCAGTCTAGAGGAGATAGGCAACACCAAAACCCAGGGCACGAACAGAAGTCTTCAAAAGAAGACGCTCTGAAAAGCCCACTGCAGGCTGCACTAGCACCGAGCATCAGACAAGTTCAACAGTTAGCAAGATGGAATTCTCTCTGAAATTGTTGGAGACCAAAATAGATAACAGGAATGTAAATATTCAACTTAAAGATACCCTGTGGAGTTTTTGTCCACTGATAGCGATAATGATTTGTTTGTATTTCGTGCGAGAACATGCATGCACACGAGCATGCAGAGACGTAATACACTTAAGTTTCAGGCTATTCGACTGACTCACAGTTGGTGGCAGCAACACACCAATAAACACAGCAATGTGTAACAATAGTGTAGGGAAGAATGAGACTGGTAACTAGCACACATGGATGTAAACAATGTAGGTTTAAAGTATAGTAGTAGTATAGTATAGTATAGTTTAAAACTGGGTTTGTAAATGTTTCATGAGAAATGAAAATGCACTCAACACATTTGTTCGGCCTCAAGGATTCACGCAATATATTTTGGTATAATATAATATAATATAAATTGGTCTGTTTTAGGTCCGTCAATCATTAACATATTTAATCACGATTAATCCCAAATTAATCACACATTTTTTACCTGTTCAAAATGTACCTTAAAGGGAGATTTGTCAAGTATTTAATCCTCTTATCAACACGAGAATGGACAAATATGCTGCTTTATGCAAATGTATGTATATATTTATTATTGGAAATCAATTAACAACACAAAACAATGACAGATAGTGTCCATGTATATTATGGATATGGTCACATGTCAGACATGTTTGTACTTTAAGCTCCTTGTGGAGTTATTGTGGAGCCATAACTGGCCAAACAGGCCAACACCTTTAATTAGTATTTATGTAAGAATCAGATCTCATTGCTGATCACTTGCCAATCAAACAGTTCGTCCCGTACGTGACATCTTTTCCCCAGATGTTTTCTGAATGGAGTCACGGTATCTACTTCTGCATCATCTTCCAAACCATAAAAACAGGAAATTAAACATGACACATTCTGTATTTAACAAAAAGCCCTGGAGCCTGGTGCATACATTTTACTACATGCTTCAAATAGCGATTGTTTATTAATAATGTATCCGAGTATAGAAACACCTTTAGCTTTGCTTCTCTGGGAATGTCACTCAGGACAGAATGAAATATTTATTCATCCTGGCTGTTTGTGTAACTGTCAAAGGACCCAGACTTACTCACTGTCTGCACTGTGTCTATACCTGACCCTGAAACAGTTTCTTGTGTTTTTAAAAATAGTTCTACTTAGTATTAATCCATATGTGCAGTATAGGAGTGCTGTTTTTTGTTTCTCTGCTCAATAGGTTTTACTTGTACTTTTTTAAACTAAAGATTATATTAACTTCAGGAGAACTTAGCATACAAGAGCTCATTTAGTAGAAGAGGGTAATAAATCACAGTTTCTTCTGCCCTGCCTGTGCTCTGATGTCTAGTTAGTTGGGACATGAGGTGTTGGCCTCTTCTTAATTAGAATTTTTTATGAGAAAGCATTTATCTTGGTGACAATAAGAGGAAGAATCCATCTAAAACTAGAATTAATGCCTCGCGTTTCTACGCCTCCGCCAACCAGCCAAGTTACAGTTTGTCCACGATGTCATCACTTCATCATTTTCTCCTATCATCAACATTGTTTGATGGTACTAGAGATGATGTTTCCAGATGTTCCTGTGGTGTGAGGTATATTAAGAGTGTTTTTTACATCCCCCAATCGGCTCGGAAGTCCATCCTGGACGCACCGATTTCAAAAATATGCTGCATAAAGCAGCATATTTGTCCACTCCCATGTTGAGAAGAGTATTAAATACTTGACAAATCTCCCTTTAAGGTACATTTTGAACAGATAAAAAATAGTATGGACAATCATGGAAAATATATATATACTGTATGTATACATATATATATATATACACACATACAGTATATATATATAGAGAGAGCAGGTTGGAGAAAGACACCAGAGACGATAATGCTCCTTTTATAAGAGATGATTAGAGTTGTGGTGGGGGTGAAATGGTGTCACATCTAAAGATCTGAAGAGGTTCACACATTTGCACCGGCTGCATCTCCATTTTATTTGGTGCAAATAACCTCCGTGCTCTTAAAAGCATTCTTGTCGCCCTTAAATAAACACTTCATGAGATTATAATGCAGGGGTTGGAGGGGAATCCATTAAAATGCTCCAGATCCCACACAGCCAGACGGTACTGAAAAACGAGAGAGGAAACAAAGCTCAGCTCCGTTATTAATGGGCTCAGGCTGTCTCGGACACATTTGGCATTTCTGTAATGTCACAGAGCAGTGAAGGAGGACGCAATAAAACACAGAGCCTGGAAGCTCCACTTATTACAATTAATAATTCATATGACTGCATTAACTAGGCGAAATCCACAATTTCACATGGCAGGCATGGAGTGTGTGTGTGTGTGTGTGTGTGTGTGTGTGTGTGTGTGTGTGTGTGTGTGTGTGTGTGTGTGTGTGTGTGTGTGTGTGTGTGTGCATGCGGAGGCACCGCTGTCAGAGCTGGGGGAGACGGAATCAAAAAGCCTTGTAACAAGCCAAAGAAGACTGCAGCAAGTACACGAGGCATGAATAATAGATGGATATGTTGATGTTGAATGATGACGCTGCTCCTCTGCGTATGAACACAGAACACGGTTAAGATACATAGAGGCTGTTTTTTAATGTCATTTAAAGTATCACTTCAAATAAACATCCAGGAGACAATGACAGATGTCTCACGCTGCCAAAAACACAGATCATAGCACATCATCCGGCTCCGCGCTGAATACTAAAATCTCATTTTTCTTTCTTCTGCCACTGACGTGACGTACAGTAGACACGATCTGTTCAGACTGCAGACTGTGGAGGAGTTCACAAAGTAAACTAAAACTGTGAGGTACTGTAGACTTATTGATGTAAATCCCATTTCTTTCTGTTTTTAACATTAGAAAGCACAGCAGTGAAATCACTGTGAGAACTATCTGGTCAGGAGGAGGTTTGAGATGGTGAAGCTCTTTGTTAGCATACATTCTCAAATAAAAGCTGGTATTTAAAGATCCCCGACAGACACATAACAATCTCTGCTTGGAATAATCATTTCTGTGATATTGTTTCCCACAAAAAAAGTTCAATTACTTCAAGATTCTACATCACACTTGTGTAAGTTGCTGATTGGACCATGATTGTTGTGATGTCACAAAGTCCCGCCGGTATGTACACATCTTAAACTGAGATTTAAGGTGAGCACTAGAGGCTGGCCGTGGGATTTCTACAGGATGGGGTCACTTTCACCGTTCATCATGTTGCTGGGACGGGACAGGAAAAAAATAGTCAATCATAATAACAATAGATCAGTAGAGATGCATCGATCACCAGTCATATAGCCGTTTCTGTGGCGGTCAAATTTACACGCATGCGCTGCACGATGGTTCAACCGTTGCCAAATCACAGTGACCGACTGTTCTGACAACAGTGCGCGGCCTCTCCCTCTCCTCAGTAGGTGAGTGACAGGTAGGAGGTTTAGGTTTATAAGCTATACTGCAGCCAGCCACCAGGGGGCGATCCAGATGTTTTGGCTTCACTTTTGGGGAGCTGTCATGTCGTCCATCTTTATATACAGCCTGTGTAGATAAATAGTTGACTCTCTATAATGGGCCTACATACACAGTATAAAATAATATTTTCAGATTTTTCTCTGATATACTGTTGACATATCATGTTCATAATTTAACATACAGTTGCTGTCAATTATAGTTCTTAGAAAGAAAGAAAATAGGGAATCGGCAAAGAAAATGGTAACAAGTTCATACCTAGTTTTTTATATATAAATATGCAGTTCTAATATTAATAAACACAGGTACGGGATTCATTTCTCCAGGATTGGGACAGGACAGGACTTTGGTTTTATTCTGTTATGGGATTGGGACGGGATGTGAGTTTTATTGTGGGAGTTGGATGGGACCGGAGTGAAAATCCACTCCCGTGTCACCCTCTAGTGAACACAGAGAAACTTTAAATAATGGCTGTGGTCATCACAAAGAAATAAAGGCTGATCGCTGATGAAGTCCAGGTAATAAACTTTGGGTGTAATTATCTGTACTGTGGAGTTTACGTTATAAATTCAGAATAATGTTTTTTTCCACACAACTAGTTCCATCAGTAAAACAACAGAGTCATGTCATTCATCACCACTCTGCTGATGTCAGTTTCTCTTTTGAACAGAGATAACATTTTAATGCACTATAATAATTCATAATAATAATAATAATAATTCAAAACACTTATACTTTGCCTTTTTTGTGAGCGCTGGTAAGTCTGCAGGCTGCAGTCACATCAGGGTTGTGCGGCGGTGTGGGAGAGTCACTTTAATAGTCCATTAACTGTGATGATTAATGTCTCTTGTTCTCTCACGGCCGCGTTGTACAGCTCTGGATCGCCGGTTACGTGACTGTCCACCGCAGCGTGATGTCGGATTGCGTTTCTCCAAAAGTTGATTCTGTTTCTACTCTTCTGCTGCGGGCGTTGCGTTTTTTTTTAAAGCAACCCCTGCAGCAGCCGCATTCAAAATGAATGGGTGGGAGGACTTGTGTTTTCCGCACCGCCTGATCTGGTGTGAATGCAGCATTACTGTCAATGAAACTCAACACTTGCAGATGTTTCACATTAAAAGCCTCAAATCTTTAAAAAGTTGCACACGCCTCATCAGGGTTTCTGAGGTGACATATAGGCTATATTAGTCAAATTATAAGACCGCCCCTTCAGTCTATAAAAGGCTTTTACTGTGAAACCTCTGTGCAGGAAGTGTTTAGTTTCAATGACGGTGGATCAACAGTGATTAAAAAAACTGCAAATTAGAAGAAATTTGAATTAACTTCAGAATGAAAACGGTACGTCTGTTTAAAAAAAACAAACTCTTATTGCACAAATGGAATGAGTGTTGAAGAACATTATACTGAATCCATCAAGAGGAGGAAGGAGGAAGTTTCGAGCAAACTGGATCAACAGCCAAATAAAACTGAAACAGATCAGAAAACAGGGAGACTTCTTCTTCTTCTTCTCCTTCACAGCATCAGTGAGTTTGATGATACAGTCGAGTCGAGCCAGCTACACACTGGACTTGATGTCAGCGTTAAGTGCTGCCAAGTGACATAAAGCACAGCTGGAGATCTGATTAGAGCAGCCAGTCTGAGACACGCAGCATCTCTACTAATGTGACTTTAATCTCATTTCAAAACACTAAAAATGTTTCTTTAATCCGATTTGCAAAAAAAAAGTGCTTTAAATGTTCCAAAGCAAATCAAGTTGCTTCAAGAATGTATCAAACCTTTTAAAACAGCTTCAATTGGATCATATTATTTTTCAGAAAAATAACTTTTAAAGACTCTGGGACCTATTTAAAGGATCTATAGCACATGGTCTAAAGTGCATGGCGCAAGTGCATTTAGGGCGTGTCCATCTCCACTTTTGCTAGTTAGCGGCGCATAATCTGCGCTCAAAGTAAGATGCAAGGGGTAAAGGGGTTGTATTTAGTCTCTTAATTAATCATAGGTGTGTTCTGGGCGTAACAGGAATTAAACCAATCAGAGTGTCGTCTCCCATTCCCTTTAAAAGACAGGTGTGTCTGCACATTGGTGCATCGCTATTTAAAAGGCGGATTCGGCAAATAGGAGAAGCGAGTTGTATTCTGCAGAGGAAACAGATCTGCTCGTGCGCGAAGTGAAAGTGTGCGAGCAGATATATGTCGTGCTACAGTGGACCCTCTGCCTCTGCCGTTTCCCAATCCTCTGTCCCATCAACAACTCCATCTGACTGCATATGAGCAAATGCAGCGATAACCCATTTAACCGGTGCAGGTTAAATTCATTATGATATAATGTACAGCGAGACGGTCATTGTTGCGAAAGAATCGCCGACAGGTTGATGTTGCAGCCTCTCATCGCCCTGAAGGGGTTTCTTTCACAACACTGACCCGCTAGCTGTACATTATCCCGCCTATTACACGGCTACTTACTGAAGAAATCAATATTTTGACACAAAAACGGTCCTCCAGAGTCCGACATCAGAGCTGCGCCCATAGCAACGGTCTGTTATACATAGCAACGGTCTGTTATACAGAAATTACAGACCGCAGAACGCCGTGATTGAACAATCAGAATCGAGTATTCAACACAGCCGTGTAATAAATGACAATAAGCATGAGGCTAAATATGATAAACATCAAACCGGACCGGCTGAGCGGAATCCTCCGGAGCTGCTTTACGCACAGGCTTTCAGCCGGGCGCTGCCAGAGAGGCGGTGCGTGACGTGCGGATCAATCAGCTTCAAAACGCAAACTTTGAAGCAGCCTACGTCTACACTCACACCCTCCCAATGTAAGTCTATGGGAAAAAGTCTTTTTGGGTCCAATGGCATCATGTGACGGGCCCTTTTAAAGCTGCAGTGGGTAGAAATGGAGCAAATATGATTAAAGAAAATTATTTTTATAAAACGGTCACTATATCCTGACAGTAGTGCATGAGACAGGTAAACAAAGAAAAAGGTAACAAAGAAATCATGTGCCTCTGTGTCCTCCGGTGTCCTCTGTGTCCTCCGGTGCTCCTAACGGCATCTGCAAGATTTCAGACCGGAGGAAAACAACCAGTCAGAGCTGATCTGGAGTCTGCCGTCCAGCTTCTGTCTATGAGAGCCAGCTGTCAATCACTCGCGAACTTCGACCAAACGGTCAAACTAGGCAGCGCTGATCAAATATGAATCAATATTCTGTTACTGTAATGCCTATTTCTCTCCTCAGATGTTTTCAGAAACATCTTGTAGTTACTGTTTAGCTGTAAAATGATCAGTTGAAGAAATACCAAGCACCGCCCACCAGCCGGAGCACAGCCACTAAGAACGCTCTCTCTCTGAAATGACCTGTGATTGGTCAAAGTCTTCCGTCACAGGCTAGATTTTCTAAAGCCTGAAAACAGAGCCATGAGGAGGAGCAGCAGTCTAGTTATCTCTCAGAACACTTGAATTACAATATGCTGAAAAGTTATTACGGAATTTTTGCCCAATGACAGCAAAAATATACTGCCTACTGCAGGTTTAAGATTTAATTACTTCTTAGACAAAACATTAGTACAGTGCATTTTTTGTGCAGACACTCTTTGAGAGTTGTGCTGCCGGGGTAGGATGCCAGTGACGTTAGTAGCCCACTATGACAGATTACAGTGAACCAGCTCCACCCGTCTTACAGCACATGATCCTAGAAATAGAGCGAGTCAGAACACCATGTGATGCAGTGCAAGACGAGAAGCAAAGATATATTCTCCTCGGCTCTGGGAATGTGATTACGCGGCATAGTGCATGATAGTGTTGTTACACAGCTGTTTAGGATGAGCCTTTTCCTAATTTAAATGTTTCTGTAGGAATCACGTCGTCAGCAGTGATGGGTGAGGCCCATAATGTGCTCCGTGCCCGCCAGGTGTTTCAGTAATGCAGCAGTTACCCTTCACGTAGCATCACCAACAGCTCGAGGTGAGGCTGATGTCATTTCACATTTTACTTTCTCCTTCAAGTTATTGTCCTGTGAGCACATCTTAAGTGGTGACAATGCCATAATGCAAAGCCACTGAAGTCAAGGGCTGGTGTGAAGGGCGGTGCTTTATGTTTCTGTTTTGTTCCCCGTGTAGCCCGGTGGAGGCCGTTTGTCAAGTATACAGGGAAGGTGACTGCAGTTACGCCGGCGTGTCATTTGGCTGAGATGACCCCGCTGCGTTCCTCTCATGACTTACGCATTGCTCCTGTCTTTTAATATCAACTTCAATTATGGCCCAATAGCAGCAGCTTGTCTGAGTTGGCCGTCAGCGATACGCAGCAATAAAAAGCCACAGAGCCCGAGGCAACAGCCCTGGATATTGCTTTTGTGGGGCTTTCATCACCGTATTTCTGCCATTTATTTCACAACTTTACAGAAGGTGAGTCATCTCCCCAATGAGATAGATAAACCATTTGAAATAAATATACCTGGGTGACAGTTTACATGTCTAATTTACCTCCTGTGTTGGGTATAACTAACCTGTTTAATATACCAGTAATACATGTGTGTGTTTTTAAATGTCTTTCTCTGATATTTGCAATTATTTATTGTAGACCTTTTTTTAGCTATTTCTCATGAAGTTTGTTAGAAAAGAAAACTATTTAACTTCTTTAAGGGACAGTGCGTAGGATTCAGTAGCATCTAGTGGTGTGGTTGCAGATTGCAACCAACTGAGTACCCCTCCGCTCACTCCTCCCTTTCCAAGACTGTGGTAACGTGAGCCGCCGAGTGCAAAACTGTGGTAATGCTGTTCGCCTCGCTCAGAGGTCATCCTTACCATAATAACACTACTTTAGGAGCAACGGAAGTCAGACGGCGGCTGGCGGTACCACGGTTTAGCACTCTGCGGCTCACTTGGGAGTTTCGAGAGGTTGCAAGTCGCGTCGGACGCCCGTGATTTGAAGTAGCCTAGACCTCAACTTTATGCAAATGAGGAACGACCGTTTGGTCTCTCGAATCGCGCCGCCACGCTACCAGAATGCATTGCACGGCTTCTTACATTGACAATGAATGGGAAGCGTGGAAAGGACGGATCCTATGGACACGTACCATAACAGTTGCTTTCATCAACCTCATTTCCTGAAGCAGCAACACACTCTCACTCCCAACTCTTTAAATACCGCCGCTTAGTCAGTTCCCCTCTCGGTATCGGAGACCGATGCACGTGGTACCCCTCTTGCATTACTTTGGGACGGACCACGGACGGCGTGTCAATACACGCTCGTTACATGCATAGTGTCCTTTCAAAATAAACTTCCGTTTTCACGGGAAGTTAGGTTTAGGCAACAAAACCGCTTAGTTAGGGTTAGGAAACGGTCGTGGTTGATGTTAGCTTCACTGACTAGCGACTCACGTGACTCACGGAGCTGACGATACTAAACGACTCACATGACTTGCGATTGACAAAATAAGTCAACGTTACTTTTAGTTTCACTCGGTACATGAACACCGGTCTCCTGATTGAAAGTCTTGTGTTTGTTTGACCAATCCACCATCTCCTCCCGCCCACCCTGAACAGACTCTCACGCTATTAATACTACGTCACTTGCTCCGAATAACGCCGCGGGTGCTGTTGTTAGGTTTGTTATTTACGCCTCTTACTAGCCTCTTTTTCCAAGCAGAGCTGGCTGCCGGTGGTTATAACAAACTTCACAGAGACAAAGGAAATAATTAACTGATGACCATAACATGAATCTATAGTATTACACTGATTAGGGTTCACACTGAGGCCACAGTAGTCAACAACAGGGACTGAACTAAGCCTCTGTGCATTAAGACTAACAAGGCCAGAGAACACGTTACCCTGCAGACTAAAAGCAGCTCACAGCTGGCAAAAAGTAGGAGAGAGAGAAAAAATTGGCTTAAAGTAAATTCTGACAAACTCTGCAAAACAAGTCTCCTGCTCTCCAACCTTTAACCAGCCGGCCGTTATACATGGTGAAATACATTTAATTACTGGAGTCCTCTGTTGGGGCTGTTGCCCTGGGAGCAGCTATTGATTTCAGGTCGTCTTCTGCCTCATTAGACCGTGGCGGAGCTCTGCCCTGCAAGCTAAAAGGGAAAAACGTCAATCCATAAATAAGCCGACTACACACAATATCTTCTATTGTGTCGGGGTGAAATATCTAGACGCCCGGAGGTGTGGAAAAGTAAGTGTTCAGCCTTTTATAGTTGCTCGGGAACATTTAAGCCGCAACACGACGGCCATCTTTGATGCCCCGGGGCTGATGGAGCGCCGTGGGTCTAAGGCGCGACTTTTGCATTGAATTAGAGGTAATTGTGTCATTATAGTTAGTAGCACTTGCTCATTGCCAGAGGCCGACGCAGGAGGCAGAGTCCTGAGTGAGGACGAGCAGGAGTCACAGCCAGGATCAAAATGAGGATTCCTTTGAGGACGTGCAGCTATTGATGCGCTTTAAACTCCGGGCCTGCTGGGGGAAAGATGCAAGCCTCGCTCACCACACGGCCAAAGACAAAATGGCCTGGCTGCTCGATCAGTTAATAATAATACGGCTGAAGGAAATGAGACAAATGGCTTCTAATTCTCACAAACTCTTGGAATGACCAGAGACAGTTAGCCTGGCAGCTTGACAGCTGTCAAATTTGCGTGAACAAATTCTGGCGAAAATTAGCTTGATGTTAAATCTGAATTCTCTAATCTTTAGAGAATATATTGATTTATTAAAGGAGACATGTCTTGTGGGCCGTCTAAATCAGAAAACATGTGATTCAACAAGCCGTTCAGATGTGGCTCCCCTTCCTATGTCACATGCAGGCTCATTCGAATATACCGCCCACAGCTTGAGAACTACCTTTGTAAAGGTGCACCATATTTGTCTCTCAAGCCAATCAGAGCAGACTGGGCTTTTTTAAAGAGACAGGCGTTAAAACGGAGCGTTTCAGAAAGAGGGTGAATACAGGGATATTCAGACAGGATGAGAAAAATAATGTGTTTTTTGAGCATTAAAGCATGTAAACATGTTCTAGTAGAAACCCCAGTATGAACCTGAAAATGAGCACGATATGTTCCCTTTAAGAGAGACGTATTTATTATTTATCCATAAAATAAAGAGTACTAGTAGAGTATTTAATGATTTGACATATTTTACATATTTTAGCTGGCTGATAGAACCTTTGTGCGTCTAGAAATGTTCTCCATCCTTCTCTACTCCGTCTTCAGTCACTGCTCAGAGCTGCCTGAGTAAGACTGAACGAAATCCCTGTGATCTTAAAAGGAAATGAGGAAAATTGATGGCTGTGCCTCCATTACATTGCCGGTACTTTATGATGGATGACAGCAGAGGGAGGGGGCGGTGGGTGATTTCTGTGGCAGATCTGAAAATTTGAATTCCAGCCCCTTCAGAAGCAGGCTATATTTGTGCTGACAGGTGATAATTTAAACACAGTGGAACAGCTGGTTCCAGTGCTGCGCCTCACTTTCTAGTATGTGTGTGTGTGTACATGTGCATTATCTCGAGCCCGTATACGTGCACTCGTACTACGAAGCTTGTCATATTTCTTTTCAATCAGTTCCATCCGTTCAAAAACGTTTGACTTCATGCATATGCAGGCGAGTCAGCCTCAGAAGCCAGGAGCCAGTTAGAGAGAGCTCTCCACAGCTCCTTCTCCTTTCTATTCAAGGGTCTCACTTCCTCCAGAAACCTGCAAAACTTTTTCTGTCTTCAAACTCAGATTGGGTTTTCGTAAAACTCCTGACAGAAACTAAATTGCCATAAATGACAGTCGCACTAAAATGTAAATTATTTTTTGCTAAGAAATCAGAGGACAGGACCCCCATGGGGTCTCGAGATAGGTCGCCAGATGGTTGTGGAAAAAATAAATTGAACATCACGTCCGTCTACCAGTTTCATCTGCTCCGTTTCAGTACTATGGACAGCACCACACTCACACATGCAACCTGTAATTTAACCATACTCATTTCACAGCACAATCGCTGACTTGCTTAGCTGTGGGGTATTTTTTTGATAAGCTCTATTTTAATGTTTTTTAAATGCGCTCTGGCACCTTATTTATATTCAAAGTGTCTTTATCAGTGAAAAATTTAAATGGCTACCTCAAAAACTGTTGTTTACTTTACAGATTAATTATGCATTGTGATGTTAAAAATATTAGTAGTTGTTGTTAATTAGTATTAGTATTAACAGAATACTTCACAACTGCTATCATTGAGTTGGAAAAACAGTTAAATGCATGTATATTAACATTAGTTTATTGGAATATTAAAAATGTTTTCTTTCAGTCACTGGTCACCTCTCCATCATCTGCTGTCTGTCTGTCTCTCAGCTTTACCTATAGTCAAATAAATGAGTTGTTTTAGTCATACCGTAACATAAAGTAGCCTACTGTTATGCAACGTGAGGTTTGTAAAATAATTAAACTAAACAACTGCATCTACAATCATGATGAAGAGAAATTGTACTTCATATTATAAATCAACAGGCAATTTCAACCATTATTGAAAAGATACTACATTGGCTAACTTCTTACCCTTCCTTCGTTCTTGGTAAAATCTCAAAAGATTGAGATTGATTTTATTCCACCTAGACCTGTACGATCTGCGTAATCACTGCTGGTATTTAGCCAACATTTTATGGGCTTGCTGAAAAAGGGGTAAAAAAAAAACATGTATCAATGACTTCGTTGACATGTACACTAATATTCCACTATTATTCTGAATATGACAATATTTTGAATTTGATACGGGTCATGTGAACAGCTACTCTGAATTAGGCCTTATTCCGAATGGAGCATTTTCCGATTAAGACATGTGGGATATGCTGATATTATTCAGGTTTTAGGAGCGTTCTTTATCCCGCGCATTCGGAATATACGTCTCAAATGAGGTTTCTACCGCAGTTTGCGACACACGGCCTCTTGCCTATTTACGGTTAGCTCTGTGCGTTGTACACAAACCAACTAGCCGACAGTTTGCAATAAGGATGTCATGAGAACCAATACTTCGGTACCGAGTCAGTGCCAAAATTCTGAAAACGTGACGGAACCCGTTTTTGCGGGCTGGAGACTAACGCTGTCCCGTTGTCCCGGGGATGATAGGAAATGTGGGATTAGTACGCAGTAAAATCAGAAGAAGAAGAAACCTTTATTTGTCATAGTACATACAGATACATACATGAAATTTGACCTCTGCATTTAACCCAATCGGAGCAGTGAGGTGCTGCAAGCGCCCGGGGAGCATCTTGAGGTTTAGTGTCTCGCTCAAGGACACTTCGACATGCAGTCTGTAGGTGCCGGGGATCGAACCGCCAACCTTAAAGGACGACCCGCTCTACCCACTGAGCTACAGCTGCCCCACTACGGATGCATCCAGGGAACGCTCCCTATTTTTTCCCTGATGATGCCACATTGCGAACAACAAATCTGTGGTGAAATCAGCAAGACGAGAGCTAGTTAACGTTAGCTGTTAGCATCCGGTGGGCGGAACAGTTCTGCATGGAGCTAACAGCTAACGTTAACGGGAGATGCCATTGATTTACATTATGATGCGTTCAGGCTCTATTCAGTAAATGGGTGCGAAGGTTAATTATAACGTTTTCATGATGTGTTCAGATGTAATCTTGTAAAATGTAGTTTTTGGTGAGAGCAATATAAAATAGATAATTAGAGAGGGAATTATGACCTGTTTAACTTACTAACAAAAACCAGTACGCAAACGGTAATAAAGGAGTGGATAATGAAGTACATGATTTATTGTTTTACTTTAGGTTTTTACCGTGGTATCGAATTGGTATCGATTATCCTGGAATTTCACAGGTATTGGTATCAACTACTAAATTTCTGGTATTGTGACATCCCTAGTTTGCAAGGCTGGGATAGAGATGCCATACATTTGGTCAGAAGGAGAAACGCACCTAGTTTTAAACATTACGAAAGGCTGGGATATCAACAGGTTTTAGGATATACGCATATATAACACAACACAAACCTTTTCAAGAAGGTGGTAGAAGGAATGAAAGAGGGAGGGTGTGGTATGCACAGCAGCATGGCTGTATGTGTTTTTCATTAGCCATGTAAACAGCTTAGTAGGAAGTGAAAAAACTGAATATTTTGTGCATGTAGACGTAGTGAATGTTTGTAAGTAGGCCTAGTGTACAACAGAAGTTGACTACGCTGACTCTCTGATGTCAGTCAGCTGCTGCTTTGGGATATGCTCACCTAGAGGGTTTAAACCTAAACACTGTTTCCACAAAAAATGTTGGTTCAAAAACCTTTTTTGAAAAATATGCACAATATCCTAGTTTATATTTCCAAAGTGAAGAGAATTCAAATTTCAGTTCAACTTCAAGCATGTAAAGAAGTGAAGTGTAGCCTACTGAGAAGAACATAGAAGCTCCATAAACTGTTTTGAATGCCGTCTTTTACTTTTTGTACTTAAAGTGTATTTTCAGCTGATATCTCAATTAGATATTACTCTCCTGCACATAAACGCAGTCGTATCAGTGAAACGGCCTGTTAAGATCTACCATTTCCTAAATGTTTATTTGTGACCTACACTACAATAAATCCACGTGTGATTTATGAATACAATTTCTCAAGAACTAATGCACACAGCATCACAAATATCATCAATAATGAGTAGTCGGCTGAGAGATGACTAATGTAGAATCAGCTAAAAAAGGCTCAACCACACAAAGCAACCTTTCAATATTACAGGGTCAACAAAGTTTTAATAGGAGAGTTAGGCGTCGCCCTCCGTTTGATTTATGGTTTTTGGTGTACATTTGCGTTGTTTACACATGCCAGCGGTCTTAATTTGGTGATATTTCAGAGCGGAATTGTCACTTCATTTCAGAATAAGCCTATAAAGCAGCGAAGGTGCTGACACATGAGAAGAGATATGAGAGGTAGGATTAATCATGTGCCACAGAACGTGTATAAGGAGGGACGTAGCTCAGCTAAGCTGGAGGGAGAGAGGCAGCGAGAGGGAGGGAGAGAGCAGCGACGTGGGCACGGTGATGGATGAGCACGGTGTGGATTTACTGCTCTGCTTACCGACGCTCCATCCCACCCCCCCCAGCTGAGGCTGGTACTAAACTAACACAACGTGCCAGGCGAGGCAGCAGCAGGTCTCATCAGCCGTCTGAGCGGGACAAGTAAACAGGGCAAAGTCAGAAGACAAGGTCAGGTAGAGAAGTACAGTCACCTGCTGTGTACCAGCCAGACACAATACCAGAATAATATATCAGTCTGAGCTGTCCACCTTCAATATGATGAGGCCTCTATTGACAGTTTACTTTGTTTCAGGGGCAACACTGGGTCTATACGGCCCCTCCACCTGGGCACAAGCTACCTAGATAACTAGCTAACTAGTTAACTAGCTGTCTCTGGGAGCTGCGTCCGTTCTCTTCCGGCGAACTGCGACCTCACCTAACGGCCGCACTCCCCCAGCTGCCCCAACTTACCCGTCAATACGTTTTTTTAGATACCAGTGTCTTTTGTAGAGATTCTGAATTCTTATTGGGCAACATCAAGTGAAACACGGTGCACATAACCTGTGGTGGGTTTGATTTAGAGCCTGGTATGAACCGCTGGCAAACCGGGCTATTTATGACGATAGTTTGAGTCTCTGGCCGAGGGTACCAGCTGACACACCGCAGCACGTTTCAGAAGCAGCTCTCCGCTCTACTCTCTAGAAATCTTTGATCCATGTCGTTCATAACTGGACTTTAACAGTATTAACTTTGTCTGTAGGCGACAGAACAACAAAAGTAATAAAAAACAACAATAAAACAACTTACAAATATTGGTCATTTGACCGTGCATAAATATCTGACGCTGAAGGCCACGGACCAAGCGTTGGTATTTGATGAGTTGGGAGTCAGGGCATGCAAAAACAGATTCAGCAAGAATTCAGACATTTTTATCTTTATAGAGTGCTGGAGATTAAGGTAAAGAGAGTCGATGTGAAGTTATACTGTCTTGGCTTACTTAGATCAGACTGACAGATCCAGCACTAAAATAGAACCAGGTATTTATATCCTGTCAGAATTTCTTCTGATGTACATCAGGGGCACTCCACCAAGTTTAAACATGACGTTCAATTCACTCATCATGAGGAGTACTACTCACATACAGTTGTATAATGTGTTCTGTGGCTCTGATGGAGCTGTCTGAAGTGGGTCTGGAGACTACACATTATAACAGAAAGCCTGTTAGAAAGTTCAATACTAAGTCACTGGAATACTCCTTTAAATTTGGCACAAAAACCTGTGTAAATTATAGTATTTTGACATAAAAATTGTGAATTAACAATCATAAAGAAACTGTACTAAACACTGCTCTGACATGCTGAGTAATTATGTGTATTAGTATATATATCGTCATATCGTCTGAAACTAACTACTTTTTCAATCACTCAGTTAGCGGCTCGGTTGTTCAATTGTTTAGTCTACAAAATGTCAGAAAATTGTGAAAAATGCTCATCACAATTTCCCAGAGCACACTGTGACTTCTGCAATTTGAAGTTTACAATAAACTAAAACAGAGAAACTCTCCACTTTTATTCTGATAGACAGATGTGTTGGAATGCAGCTAGACCACGGTTCAGCAACCTGCGGCTCCGGAGTCACATGTGGCTCTTTAGCCCCTCTCCAGTGGCTCCCTGTGGATTTTTAAAAATGGAAATGAATAACTGTTTTTTTTGTTTACATTTTCATTTTTATTTATCATTGTTGTAGGTCTATGGTATGATGGTACGACGGAGTATTAGGGCCACATTGACAGAAAAAAAAAAAATCTGAGATTTAGAGAATAAAGACATAGGTTTAAGAGAAAAAAAGTCGGAATATTATGAAAATAAAGTCATAAGTTTACGAGAAAAAAAGTTGTAATATTATGATAATAAAGTCAGAAGTTTGATAGTCATAATATTATAAAGTAGTAATTTTACATGTTATTTTCTTTTTTTCTCGTAAAGTTATGACTTTTTTCTCGTAATATTACGTCTTTCTTTCTCATAAAGTTATGACTTTATTCTCGTAATATTACGACTTTTTTTTCTTGTAAAGTTATGACTTTATTCTCGTAATATTATGACTTTTTTTTCTCGTAAAGTTATGACTTTATTCTCGTAATATTACGACTTTTTTTAGGACATACTATACTTTGGAGTTTTTTATTTTTTTTTTATTTATTTATTTATTTTTTTTACATCTTTAGGACATACTATACTTTGATTTTTTTTAATACTTTTTTTTTTTACATTTATTTTTTTTTTTAATATTTTTTTTTTTTTTTTTACATTTTTAGGACATACTATACTTTGACTTTTTTTTTAGTTTTTATTTTTTTTTACATTTTTAGGAAATACTATACTTTGACTTTTAATACTTTTTTTTTTTTTTTTTTTTTTTTTTTTACATTTTTAGGACTTACTATACTTTGACTTTTTTTTTTTTTTTTTAAATATTTTTTTTTTTTTTACATTTTTAGGACATACTATACTTTGACTTTTTTAAATATTTTTTTTTTTTTTTAGATTTTTAGGACATACTATACTTTGACTTTTTTTATTATTTTTTTTTTTTTTTTTTTTTACATTTTTAGGACATACAATATTTTTTTTTTTTTAATTTTTTTTTATTAATTTTTTTTTTGTTTTTATTTTTTTAGGACACAGTATACCTCGACTTTTTTTTTTTTAATTTTTTTTTTTTTAATTTATTTATTTTTTTTTATTATTTTTTTAGGACATACTATACTTTGACTTTTTTTTTTTTTTTTTTTTTTTTACATTTTTAGGACATACTATACTTTGACTTTTTTTTAATTTAATTAATTAATTTATTTTTTTTTACATTTTTAGGACATACTATACTTTGACTTTTTTTTAATTTAATTAATTCTTTTTTTTTTTTTTTTTTACATTTTTAGGACTTACTATACTTTGACTTTTTTTTTTTTTTTTTTAATTTTTTTTTTTTTTTTTTAAATTTTTAGGACATACTATACTTTGACTTTTTTTTTTTTAAATTTTTTTTTATTAATTTTTTTTTTGTTTTTATTTTTTTAGGACATACTATACTTTATTTTTTTTTTAATTTTTTTTTTTTAACATTTTTAGGACATACTATACTTTGACTTTTTTTTAATTTTTTTTAAATATTTTTTTTTAATTTTTTTTACATTTTTAGGACATACTATACTTTGACTTTTTTTAATACGACTTATACATCATGAAATTTAATGTCTGAATGACTGTTCAGTACATTATACAAATTATTCTGGATTCTAACGGCCTTTACTTCCGAGATATTGGTTTGTTTACCTGTCTGTATTTCACCTCTCAGGTGAAAGGTGGGTTAGTATAACTGCTCAGCAGGAGTGAGGGGTGTGGTACGGTGTGAATAAGAGATGTCGGTACATACCCTCTATTCCTCATGACTGCCAGAGGTGGTGATTTGCACCTGGATACTTCTTCATGCACACACGCAGATCCAGTATCTAGAACACAGAGAGTAATATTCAGACTAAAGCAAATGGACAATTTTTAAATCGCTTCTACGAAGAGAAAAAGGAACTTTGGTGAAGAGTACATATAGCAGAAACTTAAATGAAAAATGTCCTGCCTCCACCCACTTTGAATTACAAAGCATCACACCATGGAAACGTCTGAACAAACCCACTGACTGATTTTCAGCTCCCAGCCTTGAAAAAAAGGCTCATCCACTTTCTAGTTTGCATGACAAATGGGATGCAGCGCCGACATCTATGGCATACTCAGTTAAAATATACCCACAGATGAGAATAAAACACAACTCATCGGTGTAAAATTGTCCCTCTCCTCAGTTAATTAAAACGCTCTGGAAAGGAGAGGAGATTTATATTTGAAAGACAGGAACCGCTTATGGAAACAGTGACCACCACTGTGCAAAAACTCCAAATGAAAAACACTGTCCTCACATAAGTCTCTCACAGAACAAGTGCATGTGTTTTCCTCCAGGTTTGGATAATGATTGTTGAAGCCCCTTTGTTATGAAGGGAAATGTGCAGAGAGCTGAATGTATCTTAACTGTAGTGCTAGGAGGAGAAAAGCACTACCACTGCAAAGGTTGGGAGGTCAGGTCCCACCGGGGCCCATTATGCTAAAAATGGGCGCCCTAATGGAACTGCAAACACTGTTCACTTTGAAGCAAAGAATAGACCAAAAGACACATAGAGGAAGAACCAGTTTATAGGCTCTGGAGCCTGGCCCATAGCTGGATGAACCAATACTATCAGCTGATATTAGCTTATCATAGAAATATGTGTCAGCCAATAGAGTGCTCCAGGGTTGTGTTCAGCAAGATAATCTCCACTAATGAATACCACTCTATGATTTTTAAAGTGTGAATGCAATCTGCAGAAGTAAAAAGCTAACGTTAGGCTATAAATAAACTACACCACGGTCGCATGAACGCGAGTATACACAACGAGTCTGTAAAGGAGGACGAGTCTGCGTGATGATGTTTAGTCGTCTCATTTAGCCACTTGTTAGCAACTGCCTTTTTTTAGACACATAAAGGCCTCAAAATTCACCGATGGGGTATTTATTGATGTATTTTATGTCGTAGAACAACACGTTAAAATCTCTTCAGCTTGTGTTAATCACAGACCTTATTTCAGTTATCTAACTAAAAAACCCATTGACTTCCAGACGAGGGAACCGGAAGGGCAAAAATGCCAACTCATTCCCTGGTTTTAGGACTTATTCCTGTAGTTTTCTTTAAGCCGCAGTACAGAAATGCCGAAGATGTTTGAGGCTGTTGTCTCTATTACATAGTTAATTTTCACACTGTAAAATGTCACACTCACTACCTATCTTGCCCAAAATCTTTCAAAGTTTAACTGATAGGAAATTGTATGTTTTATTTTTTCTATTACAGCATAAACAGATGCTCTTCAAATTATATGTCTCCTGCTCTCCTTTAAGAAAAAAGGAGCGCTTCTTTGCTAACTTGCTATACTAAGATGATGAACATGGTAGACAATATACTCGCGAAACATCAACATGTTAGCATGCTAGCATGTTGACCGTAGACATCAAGATGGACAAACCGTCCCCACTTCCTCCCACTGTACAGAAGTGAAGCCAAAATATCCGGATACGGGAGCTGCCATCTTGAGATTTTGACGTCATTTGGTGCCAGAGTCTGCGCAGTCACTCACAGCTGTCAATCATGATGTCTCACCCCCCTTATACTGAAATCTTCATGTTGGAGCACCTTCGTAGCCGTGTGGTTACAAATCATGCCACGTTACGCCCCGACCCGGGTTCGGTTCCAGCCTTGGGACCATAGACTGTATAAAATCTCAACGTAGTCTCTGTGACGTCACCAATAGGAACCGTTTTTTGTACCAGGCTGTAAATATGTTTATTTCTGCTGTGAAGCCGGGCATTTTAACATGGGGGGGGGTCTATGGGGATTGACTCATTAACTTCATTTCTCAGCACCGGAGGATGCTGCTTGACTGGGACCTTTGCAGAATGTCATACCCAGGGTGCTAATTTCTCACCCTCTGGTCTATATATCCCTGCTTCTGCAGGGATATATAGACCAGAGGGTGAGTTATTTTTATCTCCAGTGGAGGAAAAAAACATATTAATGCTACTTTACAAATAGACCATATAAAATGAAAATATTTTTAAAAATATATCTAAATTGCTGCAACGTGAGATCAGTCTATAGCATCGGTGCGGGAAGTGGGGGGGCTTTTTCTGTAGGCCTATATTAAACTGCAATGGAAAATACTTTTATACTGTCTCATATGAACCTCCGCGGGGTGAATGCAAATGACTGAAAAATAGTGTCAAATATTTATATTAAATATAAATGATCCTGGCCATTCTAATTAAAGCAAAAACATGAATGTCGTCGCAGAATCCCCTACGAGTCCACAGGAGGAAAGGACTAGGCAAGAGAGTGAAAATATTGCCCTACTTGAAAAATTAAATGGATTAAATGCAGTGGTTAAGTTCAAGTTCTAAAATGTTTTTTATTAAAGTTCATAATTATTCTATAAATGTTACTTTAACAGCTGCAAGAAATGGCTGAACAGGCTTCATCGTCTATATAGGTCCGCTGTTGTCCCGAATTTATTTTCATGAATAAAAACATCACCCCCCCCCCCTCTGATTGTTTTTAACAATGGCCCCCTGGTCATACCTCTCTCTCTCCCCACATTTCCAGTCTCTGTCTCTGTCCAATAAAGGCAAGAATATCCTCCCAAAAATCTTGTAAAAAAAGAAATATTTTCATCAAATATTTATGTACATAAAGAAACTATCAACCATTGTTGTCGAATTTCTAAACTCAAATATTGATAGAGTGTTGGCTTCAAAAATCCAGCGTTGGCTCTAATAGGAATACTGTATTAGAAACGAATACTATCACCAGACTCTACGCCTTCCAGGTCCACTCGCTGAGGACGTAGACAATAATTCTGCCTCTAAGGGGATAAAAAATGAAATTACTGACAAAATAAATCTGCAGGCCACTTCTGTCTGACGTTCTGCTTCATATCAGGCTATAAGTTATCCCATGCAGGGTTATTTAGTGCAGCAATACCCAATTATGAGAATATTATAACATCAGTGTTGAAATGAAAGAACGTAGCAATCAATAAGACTGATATTGTGTTTCATTTCATCTCCTCGGAGGCAGATCTGGAGATGGTATATTGAGATTACAGCGCTGCGGGCTAACCCAGGAGGTCAGGGGCTACAGGGTCAAATCCCCCCCCCCCCGGCTGAGGTGCCCAGAGGACGCCGGAGCACTTTAATCACGTAAAAGAGTGACTGCATCAGGAGGGAATCCAGTAAATCACACATGATAGGGTCGTACATAAGGCAGTGAACCTGCGCTGTTCCCCGGTATCACCGCCGCAGCGTGGAGATTACTGCTCCTGTAGGACAACAGACGCTGCCAGTCATGACCACGCTTACACATCGCCGTGATGCGAACGTGTTTGCCAAGCCTTGCAGAACAAATATTCATTTACTTTATGCAAATATGCACGAGAGTAAATTCATTTTAATTATTGAAATGAGACAGCTCCGCGTGCAACAGATAGTTCTGCTGGTGAGTCGGCGGCGTCTTACACCTCTCTAATTATTAACAGCAACATTGTACTTGATGAAACAGAGGAGAAGTGGGAGCGAGGAGGATTCCCGGTGGCTGGAACACAATGTGAGTCAAAAGGAGATAAGACAGTTTTTACTCTCTCTGATGCAGTGTTGATTTCTGGGTCTCTCTTATTTCCCTCTCTCTCTCTCTCCATCTTAAAACCCCCTCGGCCCACAGGCAACGTTTTTAACCCAGAGGTTAGTCAAACTCATTTGGAAGAGAAAAGATTATGTGAACAGTAAAATTATGACCGAAACTGTCTGATGTTTACAGACTCACCTTCTGTTCCTCACGTAATCGGGCTAAACTGTTAAGATGTTAGCTTTGCAGCCTGCCTGGTTGTCTGACTGCTCGTATTCTTCATCACATTTCCTCTTGATGCCTCTCATTGCCATGTTCACAGAAAGACGACAGCATCAGCTTGTACAGACTACTAATACAAACTATGTTTATTATGACAAGGAACACAGGTGTGAGTTCCCCTACCCTCCTGATAGTGTGTGATACATTAAATAAGGACCCATGGCAAACATGAACTCAACAAATAGTTCCATCTATTAAAGCTGCCGAGGTGGAATTGGGTGCTTTTGACTGGTCCATATAGGACCACAAATACATTGGTCTTTTTAAAAAGCACTAATTAAAACAGAAAACAATGATATGAAGTCATTAAGAACAAATTGATCGAGTCATAAAAAATTGGAATGATAGAATAAAGCACCTGTGTGATATGAGTTGGTAGGATGAGGGATATACAGTAGGTACATATATATATATATATATATATATATATATATATATATATATATATTAATCAATATTTGTGCATGAGCCAACTTGGAGCTTAAAGCGGTGCTCGGCAGACAAGACAACTGAAACAGGATCTGGGGAGATGAGGTCAGCAGCACATGGTTAGAGGCTGGAGCTTCTTAAGTCGGTGTCACAACCAATGTTGGCAGCCATTTTTCAAAATGGCTTTGCAGAAATCTGATTTTATGACTCTTGATGATTTCCAAGGTGTGTTCAAACTGATTAGATCATATGTCAGAAGATCACAGACATGTTTTTAGGGTTATTTTTTAAGGGTATTTTTTAAAAGCTTTTAACCAGAGAAAAACACGAAAACAGAATAAAAGGAGCATGGTCACTTCAGGGTCAAACTTCACCCCCTTGCCTTCATGATAGAATGACAACCAATACACCGTTAGAACGGCAAGATCTTCAGCTTTACAACGGTGCATTTATCTTTTCATTAGCAGTTAAATTGATAGAGATATCGCTGGATAAATGTCTGGGTCGCCAGTAACCTCTAATCACAGTTAAAGTGATACTAAAGTGAAAAGCTTTTAAAAAGCACCCTTAAAAAATAAAGAGGTAAAAAAAACATGTCTGTGATCTTCTGACATCTGATCTAATCAGCTTGAAAACATCCTGGAAATCATCAAGAGCCATAAAATCAGTTTTCTTCAACATTTTGGAATATTTAGCGCCTATTTGTCGGCCATTTTGAAAAATGGCCGCCACGGCCCCCAGGGGCCAAATTGGCAGCGCCCCGATATCTATATCTTTTCATGACATATAAACCTACATCTGTGCCAAATTTGTTGCTTTTATTGCAAAATGCACAATTGTTATGCTGAACCGCCCCGCTACCATCATATGATTCACAGGAGTCAATTTTGAAACAAGCAAAATTATTTCATCATACAAATAAGCATTTTAAACTGAAGACATTTTACAGTAGGAGAATTAAAGGTGTAAATGATAACATTTATGATACTTTAATAAACCACAGTCGTTGTTAACGTTACTAGTGACACCTGTGGTTTCCCTGCTATAAGTCAAAATGTCTGCTGAGAAAGAGGTCTGTAGTGGTTCCATATGCTAATACTAAAAATGCTAATATGGGTGGCAATGAGAAACAGCATATTTAGTTTTTTAAGTTTGGATGAGTAATTACTTGGTGAGCACACTGTTATCAGCCAAAACTACAGAGACAGAGGGATGGAGGGTGAGAAAGGGAGAGAGAGAAGGATAGCTGTATCACTGTATTATGGATGAATAACCCCCCCCACCCCCCCCCCCCCCAATGCTTGTGAAACAATATGCTTACTTTCACAATATAAAAGTAAAAGCTTGCTATTATTATAAGAAGCATTAGCAAGATTAATTTGAAGCTGCACAAAGTCACTTCATTTAGAAGAGTTGTTTAATGGAAGCTATTGTTTGATGTGCTGTTAAGGATCCTGCATTATAAAAGAAAATGCTCCCACTGTTTTATTACGTGTAATCATATTAAGTATTGGAGAAACTATTGTGAGAATGAGGTTTACACAACTACCTACTGCTTCACAATAAACAAACTGAACCTTCTAGATTAATTACCACCTTTTGGAGTTTTAGCTTGTGTGCATACTTTGTTCTCCGGTCAGCCTTTGTGCCTTTTCCCACTGGATTACTGTGTGCTATTACTGTATGCTACTGTATGCTCTCTGGTTGAGAGAGCGTCCCCTCAGCATGTCCCAACCTCTGCAACCAACGCACTTTCTGGACTGATAACTGGCAGAAAGTGCTCAAGCAGAGCTCAGCTGTCTTCGAGGTAGTTTATCAAGGCACAGATAATTAGTCTGGAAGTAGAAGTGTCCTTTGGCAAGACATAAAACCCACAACTATAGGTTAGAGCAGCCACACAGCGCGCGGCTCGGCTGCGTGTCAGCTGCGTCTCTTCTAGAGATTCGAGGTCTCGCCTATTTTGACGCGAGCCACGCGGTTCACAGCAACAACAGACAGTGAAAGTGATCTATTGACTGTATATTGACATCATATCAGCAACATTACTACAGTTTCAATGTCTCTATCTGTAGAGTATGTTAGAGAGATGAAAAAAAGTAAAGACTTGTTTTTAAATCAACACTTCCTGCTTTCATTTAAAAATAAAAGCGTTTCTTCTGTGGACAGAATTCCTTCATTTGTTAACACGAGGCTTTTATTAAATATGTTTGGACAGGACGGTGAACTGGTACGTATCGTTTATAAATCCAGCCCCAGCTGTCTGTGAACACCAGACCAAAGCCACTCAACTGGGAAGAGGTCAAAGGTCATCAACCAGGAGTCAGCGAAGAAAGATGAAGGAAGACATTCACATCCAAAGATCATCCTTAAGGTGTGATTTCCTCATTGTATGTATGTGATTGGGCTGTTATAATGCTTACAGACATAGAAAACATGTAAACAAAGACATACTGTATATTTAATCTCATAAAATTACTTATCTGCATCCCCAGTGACAAAATAGCTCTCTTGAGATAAAACTAACAGGATTATAAGTAGGCAAAATTTGTTCCCAAAGTACTTGAAAGTTTACTTTATAAAGTCATTCAAGTCAAACTCTTTCCCAAGAACTGTCCCCTGTGTTAATGCGTCCACAATGTCCCCTGCTGCTCTCCTAGTTGTTTTTGTTAATTAGTTTGGATGTCTTTTGTGGGGCTGTAGCAGTCAAATAATTAACAATGACAAATAGCTTTCGTGTCCACTAGAGCTTATCCCACCTCCACAGCTGTGGGGATCTCGCTCTTCTGCAACCTGTTTTTATCAGGCCACGGGAGCCAAACCAAAACTGCTAATGCATTAATTTATAACATGACCTGGCACCGGGCCGACACAGCCGCTCAGAGAGAGAGAGGGAGAGAGAGAGAGGGAGAGGTTGTGAAAAACTGCAGTGTCACCACGAGTCCACTTTTAGCCCTCTTGCATCAGGTTACCGTGTAAGCGCTGATACAGCCCCAGGAAACAGATGTCCTTGTGTGCCTGATTGTAATTATTAATGGGAGAGAATTGCTGGTTTCATCAAAGCATTGAGCGGCGTGGCGCCACATGAAAGCTTGATCTCTCGGTGACAGACGGGAGGACCATACACAGCAGGACAAGTCACTATCGATCACAACTTATTCAGCGTGATGACAGCAGGTAGAGAAAGAAAGCTAAACGTGAAGCAAACAGAACGGGGATCTCTGCGTGTATTTTGCAGTAAACACCTGTGGGGTCTTTGCAGATTCCTCTTCCCTCAGCCTCGGGCTAGATGCCATTTTACGGCAGACGGCTCATCAATGTGAGAGTCAAGTGTTACAAAGGTAACTTGACAAAGTTAGGTTAAGGAGCGGCAAACAAATCCTGCCTCTGGGTGAAAAGCCTCATACTGTATCTGTAAAGCACCTCAAACTCCTACAGAAACTATGGAAACCTCCTGTACAGAATATCCTGTACTCGAGCTATGAAAAGGAGGATTTTGAAGAGTCTTGATGTATAATTTCACATCAGAGACCCCATACTCAACACGGTTTCTCAATCTTGAGAAATTAAGGCTGCTTGACAAGGTCACAGTATGAGTTAAATATATGTGAAGTACGTGAGCATTTCTTTGTAATTGATTTGGGGCTCTACCCATTCTCTTTAAAACAACAAAAGAATTCACATGACAACTTGACAGCTTCCTTTGTTGTAAAAAGAGACAATGGGACTGAAAAGATCCTGGTTTAGCAGCTGTAGATGGTTACTTGGCATCGCATTGGTGTCGAAGCCTTGGATGGGACTGTTCACACAGAGAAATTTTGCCCAGGTGAGATTAAGATGAAAAAAAAAGTTCTAAATAGTTAAACCTTTGAAAAGACACACTATTAGCATGTTTGTATTTTCAGTGCACCTGAAAGGGCCCCAACTAGTCAACAGCTGATCACAAAATCCATCCATCAATCCATTTCTTCCCGAGTCGCAGTGGCAGCTGAGCCACGTCGTTCAGCTGCTCCTGAGGGATCCCAACATGGACCACATGGGATTTGTATTGCATCCAGCATGCTCTCAGGGTTTCTGCCAGTGTATTGCAAGCTTGGTGGCCCACCGGGCCTAACGCTGAATTGACACCGGAGCAGCGGGAAAGTGTGGCCTGCGGCGAGCTGCCTCGCAATGTCTATGAAAAGCTGCGGCGGTCGCTCCCGAGCTCAGCGAGCTGCAGCCGCCTGATTCTGCGGCGAAGTGCGTCCAAACAAAAGTCGGGAAAAGTTTAACTCTAAGCGGCAAAGTGCGGCCAGGATGGACCCACAACCAATCAGCTAACAGTTCCCGTGACTCCTCGTGAATTTGCACCGGGCCGGGCCTTAGCATCTGGGAATTTTTTAATTGTATTTTTAAGATGTTTTTTAAACTAGAATTACAGAGGGGCAGCTCGGTTGAAAACATAGATATGATGGTTGCAAAGCTCACCAGCGACATCTGTTTGATAAAAATGTGAACACACTATAGGAAAACAGCAGGTCTGAAATCAGTGTTTGTTACCCTCACACTTCCAACTATCACAAGCTAACATTTCCTAGCAACCTTAGCTAGCTAGCCAGACTGTCAGTAACTGATACGACCTATGGAGTCTGTGTTATAGCATCATCAAAAAAGACACTTGGCCGCTGGTCCGCGCCGAGCCATCACCCCCCTGTTATAATACTTGTCACCAACAACTTTTCTGGCGGAAACCCTGTCCTCTTGATGTTCCTCAGGGTCTCCTCCTGATCCCAGAACCTCTAAAGGGAAGTGGCCGAACCACCTCAACTTACTCCTTTATGCAAAGTAGCAGTTCTACTGGATGTCTGAGCTCCTCATCCTATCTCTCAGGGGCAACACACACTGGCTGCATATGATGAACTTAAAAACAGCCGTAACCATATGTAAACCCACACACCGGTGGCGTCTTGACTCATCGGGATACGCCACTGTCCTATTTCCCGTCATGAACACCTGTAAACCTGAGGAGCGACAATTTTATCACACGCTCCTCTGCACGTCCTGGCCTTCAAAGCTCAAAATGCACCTGTTGGGTTATTAACCAGAACCAGCCGTCGGTCCCACCTTAACCCCGTTCTGGTATCCCTCCGTTGGCTTCCTGTAAAATTCAGAATAAACTATAAAATCTTGTTCATTTCATGAAGGGCACTGCATGACCTCGCCCCCAGTTACATTTCTGATCTCCTCGTTTCTTATTCTACCTCTCGACAACTCCGATCTTCAAATCTTGGCCTTGCATCCATCCCCCGCTCCAAGTGCAAAACAAAAGGTGATCGGCCCTATTCTGGCTTAGCCCCAACCCTCTGGAAGAGGAAGCAGTGGAGAAGAGATGGGTCTGGGATGGGAAGAGACTCAGAGTTGTGGGGGAGGGAGCTCCAAAGCATGGGAGCTGCCCTGGAGAAGGCTCTGTCCCCGAAGCTGCGCAGGTTGGACTTGGGGTTGAGAGAAGGCCGGCTGGGGCTAGTTGGTGCAGGGCTTGGTAGGTGAGAACCAGGATTTTGTAGATGATCCTCTGGGAGACAGGAAGCCAGCGGTGATGTGGAGCCAGGAGTTGGTGTGGGTTAGAAGTCTGGTGGATGTGTTCTGGACCAGTTGGAGTCTATTGATGGAGCTAGCACTGATGCCGTAGAGGAGAGGATGTTTGTGCCAGATGTAATGAAATTCCCTCAAGGCTTTCACGAAAATGTGACAAACGTGAGGTCACAGTGACCTCAACCTTTGACCTTTGACCACCAAAATCAAATCACTTTGTCCTTGAGTCCAGGTGGAAGTTTGTGCAAAATTTCAAGAAATTCCCTCCAGTCGTTCCTGAGATATCACGTTCATGGGACGGACGGACGGACGGACGGACGGACATCCTGAAAACATAATGCCTCCGGCCCCTGCTATCGCCGGTGCGGAGGCATAAAAAGTAATTTCAGTCCCAGTCAACTGCGAGGGAAACTAATTTCCGTTGCTTGTGCTCCGTGATCTCCCTCTCAGCACAGTAGTCTGACACAACACCCACACCTGAGACCAGAAAAAGTCATCAGATATCATTAGAATACAGTTCCTCCAGCTCCCCACGTTGAGACAGATTTGAATATTCAGTAACTTTTTTCATCAGTTAACTGCCATCCTGGCGCCCACACAGAAAGTAATGATGCCTCAAGTGAGTCCGTTTTAATGTGCTTGTGAAACAGGTAGCATAAATTGCAATAACTGTTTAAAAAAAAAGCAGCTTTTTAAAGTATTAATTCCCTCTTCACATAATTGGATAGGACGCCGAGGTGGCTGGCGATATCTTTATGGGACTTCCCTGTCAGGAGTGCAGATTGTCTTTTGAGGCAGAGTGATGGTTGAGTGCAAAGTGACAGTGAATCTTGGAAATGGATCTCCTTAGAACATTATTTGCCATAAATTACCAAGAGGATCTCTACTCAAGGTCAGCTGTAAAATGTGACAGCCTTCAAGCAAGGCCCAGTCGGGCTCACCACCATCAGCCAAGGCTTCATCAAGAAAACACCGTCCAACTTCATCAGCTTGTCCCGGTGTCTCTCCAGCCGGCGGCCAGCTGAATGGGAGCATGACCCCCCGTCCCATGTGAAGGCCTTTTAAAGATGGTCAGTCTCCAAGCAGACGACTCGTAACCGAGGACAGACAATTACTGGGCAGCTTCCATAAAGAGTTAAAAGGTGCTTGTGTGGCGCCTGGTGAAAGGTGTCGCTGGGTTTACTGATCCCTCATGATGAAAACAGTCCATCTATTGTATGGAGAGCAAAAACAATCCATTTTAATGTTGATTGGTAAAGATGTGTGGAACATTTGCAGAGTGGAATCAAGAAAAATATCAGCGGCTGCTGCATCGATAAATACTTAATGCCAACATTATTCTAATTTCTTAGCTGATTGATTACAAGGCTGCAAAGATCTGCTGTACTTTTATAAATGTCCTGTAACTGAGGCGAACGGTTGGGACCTTTTTTACAAGCTGTTCCTATCAGGTGTCTCTGCCAACTCGGATCGTCCAATCTAATTTATGGAGCAGAAATTATGAGCAGTTGTTAACCACAAAGCTGAATGTTGCTCTTGCAGGACTTTCATGTGCTGCTGAACAACGACGACGCCGTGACCAGCGTCATGGTGCAGCAGGCTCTTAGTTGTGTATTCAGACGACATTCACGTCAAGGAGCAGTCCTGTTGAAGGTCAAGAGCCTCTGGTCCTTCAGCATGTTTCATACAGCTGAACTAACTGATCCCAGTCAATGACACAATAATCACAATTATTTTTGATCAATATTAAGTTCACCATTATTTATAGATTTTAGGGACTAAATATTTTTATTGCAATTTCACATTTAAATAAACAGAGCGCTGCTTTCACTTCTATGTTGTGCTACATTCCAAGCGTACCTGAGTGAATTAGTCTCTAAAACAGCAGCGAGAGAGAGATCTGCTCATTGAAAGCACAACTGACCAATGTCTGACTAGGGGTGTAACGATTCATCTACTACACCGACGTATCGATTTATATTGCTACGATCCAACTACATCGATAGGTACTCGGCAAATGTCCTTCACGGGAGACGTATATCGATATAAAAATTCGATTGTATGGATACTAAGGATTTGCACCTTGTATTTAAGGACGACAAATGTTATATGAAAGTGTTTTTCAGCACTTTTATCAGTAAAGAAATGTTAAACGTTACTCCGGTTCACTCTCCAGACATGTGACAGCTTTCCAGCTCTGCCCTCTGCAGCACGAGCACACATCCATGGCGTGCATGCAGACGAACGACGCACTGGACTCCTCGCTCTCTCACGTGAGAGGTAGCGGCGTGGAGGGAGACGGGTCGGCAGAGTTTCAGGTGCTATCAATCCACTTGACGAGGGCGGCTTCACCCACAGGAGCTTTCCTCGTGCACTGTCGTTTTTTCATTCAGAGAAAATTACTTTCCTTTCCCCGTCATGATATCTATGTGCATCACGCAGCATCAGCCTCAAGTATCCAGCCCGGAGAGCAGACGGTCCGCGAGGTAAATTATCACGGGAGTAAAGTAAAAAACAAAACAGAA
Source organism: Sebastolobus alascanus (assembly GCA_916701645.2). Lineage (NCBI taxonomy): Eukaryota > Metazoa > Chordata > Actinopteri > Perciformes > Sebastidae > Sebastolobus > Sebastolobus alascanus. The sequence goes on along the minus strand of CAKAOJ020000095.1, from coordinate 724,219 downwards.
ACTCAACTAACGTTAGTCTAACGTAGTTTTAACCTTTTGTTCCAGATGTTTTCATGTCTGAAAAGACCCCAAATATGCACTGTAGGTGGACTACTGGATTACTATCAGCAGATTATTTAAACAGTGTTTGTAGAGGAATGATTCTGTCCCAAACTGTTTGATCACTATCAGCTGTTTGATCACTATCAGCTGTTTGATCATTATCAGCTGTTGATCACTATCAGCTGTTTGATCACTATCAGCTGTTTGATCTCTATCAGCTGTTGATCACTATCAGCTGTTTGATCTCTATCAGCTGTTGATCACTATCAGCTGTTTGATCTCTATCAGCTGTTTGATCACTATCAGCTGTTTGATCACTATCAGCTGTTTGATCTCTATCAGCGGTTGATCTCTGTATTATTGATCTACCGTTTATATTAAAATGAGGACAGAAGCAGCAGTTAAACCACTGTTCATTAAACTTGAATAGAAGTTGGTTTATTATATTTTGTGTTAAATATTTCACTGCGTTGTATCTTGAGAACTGAAGCAGCGTCCTGCAGTTGCACTTTTTATTATTTTCTAATAAAAGCTGTATGTATTTGCCATTAATCGTTGTTTACTTGTTTATATCCATAATTAATTTATCCCTGATTCCCTTACGAGAAAAACTTTGAGGAATCCTGACCTGCTCTGTCCAGTATCACATATTTATTTCACAGTCACACTGACTGAATATTTGTCAAAAAAAGTAACTGTATCGTTTTCAGATCATTGAATCGTATCGTATTGTATCGTATCGTATCGTATCGCTCTAGTTGAACCAAATATCGTCCTTGAATTGTATCGGAACCATGGAAATCGTATCGTATCGTTGTAAAAACTTATCATTACAACCCTCTGTCTGACCTTTCACTTCTCGTCCTCTTGCTGTCTTTGTAGTACAGCTGCTGGTGTAACTGTGAGCATGCCGTGCGTAGTTTACTGACATCACACAACATAATGTGACCTCTTGATGTGCGAGCTCGCCAACATTCCCGGCTGCCTCGTGCTGCTTTAATGAAAAATGTAATCCCTCGCTATCTCAGACGGCACCGCTACATTCGCCCAGACAGTCCGTCAGACTCGGGGTGACATGTGTATTCCTCCGCACGGGGCACGGTGACATGTGATAGCACCGGCTTTATTCCTCAGCCCCCAGTGATAATTTCCACGGGCCGTGCAGTCAATCACGCCGCGCTGCTCCTGTCACCAGCCTTCAGTCGGGCTGCACCGCCTTCATGGAGAATAAACACCAACCGCTCTCTGTCTCCTCGCCGTCTGCACGCTCCCTGTGCTGACTGGCAACAACTCGTCTTGTGACAGCGGCGGCGTGCAGCGGCGGGGTGTGTGTGCCAGAGATAGGCCCGCTCTGAGATCCCATATAATCATCCTCTGTACCCTTTCATATTGCTGTGTCAGGCCTCCGCACTGATTCATGCTAATGATCTTAGCTGATGCAATTTGTGAGGCTCATAGATGCGACCAGTCAAAGCCCAGTTATGCAAATGTGTTTCCTCTTTTCTCTCTGTTTGTTTGTCGACTGTCTGTTCTCAAGTGTCTTGTTTGCTGATTGGGTTTGAGGGTTGAAGGGAAGAGAAGCATTGTTAGAGACTGCGTATGCAACGATAAGCTTAATCAGGATGTGGTGGATGAATAAATGAACGCAGACGTGGTTGTTAGAAATCAATAGCTCATCTACCCTGCATCAGATAAGACCTGATTATACAGGGAATATGTGTTCATTACAGGCTTGTTCTTTTAAAAAGGGTCACTTCACCCAAATTAAAACGGAACATATTTTCTCACTCATCTCGAGTGGTATTTGGTCCTGCAGATAGTTTGGGTTTTATTTGCCCTGATTTTAAATAGAGTTGATATCAAAAATGTCTCCGATACGGCCTAAAATCCTGGAACGGGTATCACTACTGCGCATGTACTCTCAACAGAGATGAGAAAGAAATGAGATGGCTCACTTCTACTCCTACTTCCATCATCATTTCCGGACGCGGCAATTGTATTTTTTCCGGAACTAACAATGGAAGTAGCTAATGCGTGAGCCATCTCGCTTCTTTCTCATCTCTGTTGAGTGGCTCAGTACCGATCGGGCCGAAGGTTCTAGCGAAGAGTTTCAACGATAGCCGGAGCCAGTAAAATCTGTCAGACTAGATAATAAAAGAAAGTTTTATGGCATTCATTCTCTGTATGAATTTGTTCTAGGGCTGTCAATTAATTAAAATATTTGATATTTATATTTATACATTTTGTATCTGTTCAAATGTACCTTAAAGTGGCAGTAGGCCACAATTTTTTGGCATAATTTGGCAAAAAGTCCATAATAACCTTTCAGCATATTGTAATTCAAGTGTTCTCAGAGAAAACTAGACTTCTGCTCCTCCTCATGGCTCTGTTTTCAGGCTTTAGAAAAATCTAGCCCGTGACGGCAGATTTTGACCAATCACAGGTCATTTCAGAGAGAGAGAGAGCGTTCCTATTGGTTGTGCTCCGGTCATGTGACCAGAACTTGGCTTCCTTCAACAGATTTTACAATGGCGGCCGCGTCTTAAACTTTCTCATTTTACAGCTAAACAGTACACTACAAGATGATTCTGAGAACATTTGAGGTGAGAAATAGGCATTACAGTAACAGAATATTGATTCATATCTGATCAGCGCTGCCTAGTTTGACCGTTTGGTCGGAGTTCGCTAGTGATTGACAGCCGGCTCTCATAGACTGCAGCTGGACATCGGACCTTGTTTTCCTCCTGTAAGTGAAATCCTTCAGATGCCGTTAGGAGCACCGGAGGACACAGTAGGACACAGAGGAACGCGTTTTTTTTCAGGTTACCTGTTTCATGTACTACTGTCACGATATAGCGGCCTTTTTCTAAAAATAACTTTTTTAAATCATATTTGCGCAAATATCGTATACTGCAGCTTTAAAGGGTCAAGCATTTAATACTCTTATCAACATGGGAGTGGACAAATATACTGCTTTATGCAAATGTATGTATATATTTATTATTGGAAATCAATTAACAACACAAAACAATGACAGATATTGTCCAGAAACCCTCTCAGGTTCTGCATTTAGCATAAAACAATATGCTCAAATCATAACATGGCAAACTGCAGCCCAACAGGCAACAACAGCTGTCAGTGTGTCAGTGTGCTGACTTGACTATGACTTGCCCCAAACTGCATGTGATTATCATAAAGTGGGCATGTCTGTAAAGGGGAGACTCGTGGGTATCCATAGAACCCATTTACATTCACATATCTGGAGGTCAGAGGTCAAGGGACTCCTTTGAAAATGGCCATGACAGTTTTTCCTCGCCAAAATTTAGCGCAAGTTTGGAGTGTTATTTAGCCTTGTTGCCTACAAGCTAGTATGACATGGTTGATACCGATGGACTCATTAGGGTTTCTAGTTTCATATGATGCCAGTATCTTTGCTATAAACCTTCAAACTTTTGTACGGCGGACATTTAACTGGCGTCTGGTAGTCGCTTCCAGTCCAAAATGGCGGAAGCGTAGCTCTGCTGCTGGGCGCTGATGTTACAATGGAACGACCAGTTGACTTCCACTTCTTAGCGATATACGTTCTTTCCTGTATTCAGAGGGGCTGGGCTATAAAAGGGCAACTTTAACAAGACAAGAATATTCCAAAGCCCATAATTTAGAGAAGAGCTCGGCGACCAAACTTTGTTTTCCACCTCTGAAAAGCCTCCATAGTAATGATCAACTGTTTGCCCACATTCTCTAAAAAAGACACAAATTGCTGAAGCACTTCAGAGGAGACTGCATGATGGTAAGAGACGACTAGCACCCCCCCCCCCCACCCCCCCACCCTTTCTGCCAGGACAGATGTGAAAGCTTTTAAAGCAACTGCAAGTGTTCATTAGAGATAAGGGAGTTTGTCTGCCCACGTAATTGCCCAGCTCCTGTGGCAGACTGTATGTGCCAGTCAACTATTACCAGTATGACAGCGGCCTGCCAGGCTACAGCAGCTGCTCTTGTTCCCTGACATTTAGACCCATTTAAGCTCATTAGAACTAAGAAGCCAGCAGGGCCTTTTGTGTTTGCCTGTTTTGCTCACACAGATGATAAATGAGTGGCAAAGCAAATTGCTTTTTTAGCCTGTGTGTTTAACTTGGTTCAACAAGTGTGGCACGGCAGGAGCCCCTCTCTGAATACGCCTGTATAAATAGATTTCACTGCTCATATTTACTAATTTCACAAGACACAGAGAGCTAACAGAGAAATGTGAGAAGTAACCAGAAAGTCTTCGTCACATCAGTCAGCTGCAGGTTTGTGATTGAATTTATTTTACAAGCATTTTTTACTATATTTGTTGAAATTCTCTTTACATCCCAACAGCAATCAATAAATCAAATGCTCTGACAAAAAAAAAAAAAAAATCTGGTATCTATGGCTGTCGCAGGACTGTAATAAGTCCGTCCAATCATTTCCTTCGGCCCGCATGAAATGAAATGATGAAAGAGGAAGTCTCGGCCCGAATATCCGTTGGCTACAACAGAACCACAGATATACCCCGGATACAGTATATAGCCCCTTGACCCCAGAGGCTTAAGGCCTTTGCACACCAAGTCCGTATTTTTCGTCCAAAATTGTTGCACATTTAAAAATAAATACAACCTCGGTTGTGTCAATCACGATTACACACCGACTCTGAAGCTTGTTTCTGTCATTAAAGTTTTCGGAACAGTTTTGATTTTTCGCAAAGGATGTAGGAAAGATCAGCCAGTAGTGATTGTGCTCTACGGCAGCTAAACGATAGCTTCTTGCTAATGTCATTCATTCCTTAGCCCTGTTTGGGACTAGCGCTATCCATCGCAGCCACGTAAATTAATTCAGTATTGTTTTGTACTGCGAATTTCTGCAACGAATAGAATAATGTAACGCATCACACACATCAAAAGTGACGCACGTGTCAATTTCCGCTCCAGTCTTTTCAAAATAAAACTAGGCTGAGGAAAAGATCACAGTATCACTAGTATTTGACCGACCCATCCACCCCGACCTCCTCCTTGATATGACGATCGCCGCTCTCTATACTTCCCGGTTCACAATTACATGGATTGATTTCGTGCTGACCATTACGAAAAAAATGTGAAATTCGTGTCTATGTACATGAATCAATACATTAAATTTGCTGTGCGACTGGGCTGCACCACTAGATGCCACTAAATCCTAACACTGTCCATTTAACAGCGGCCCAGCAGCTAAGTTTTACCAAAGGGCCCATAGCAGGATAATCTGGCAAAGTGTACAACTTAAATCAAGCAAATGTCAAGGGTTTGTACATTGACTTTGTTAAAAATGTCAGTGTAGTGGAATGACTGGAAAGAACTGAAGCAATAGCTTTGAAACGAGTCAGCACTACTGTAACGTTTAGAATGTATAGTTAGTGGAGGAACATGCACCAGTATGGTCCTGTTAGTTTGGATTCAGCAGTTCTCTGCTGATGAGTGTCTATACCAGACACAAAGTTTCATCTGGGCACGCAGGAAGAATCTATGGGAGGCGGGACATTCATCTCTATTGCAGCGAACAAGACAGCTGTATTTTTATGTACAGAAATCTTGCTGAGTGCAACTTTAATTCTGTAATGCTGGCAATTTTTTGCCAGTTCAGTGAAAACTTTAAGAGGGAGTTCAGAGAGTGTTTTAGAATCCTCCGTCTGGTTTCATTTTTTAAATTGCCTGTTTAAATGACATACTGTACAGCACTGCAAACTTTCGCAGTGCATAATTTCAAAGAGAATATTTTCAGTGTTTTGAGACGGGTGGATCTCTCCTCCAGCTCGGAGTCTCCGGGGAGTGCCAATTAGCTTGTTTTTTTCTTGTCTTTGATCATCCAAAGTTGAGATGGTGCAACGTCATGCCACACTCAGGTGCTGATGAGATTATCTCCTTTGTCGGCCTGTAAAAACATACATTGAGAACAGATCACATCTGTTCTGTCATAATATGTCCAGGTGTTGCATCGTGGTACTGCAGGTGAAGTAGATTCCAGCAGTAAAAACAGCAAACATGCTTTTGAGGATATTTTTATCAACCCACTATGTTGGGATTTGGATTCAAGAGAGACGTGAGTGTATTAGAGAAGTCTCAAGAGACAGAGTGACTCTGCAGAGCTGCTGTAAATCAACGACGGACTCTTTTAGGAGTTGTTTCAGATCATTTGGCTCCATACCAGAGGACGTCCAGGCCAAGGGGAGCATGGCTGGATCCTCCTGCAGTGAGTGACGTCCATAAAGATATTTAAAAATGATAAAATATTTTACAGGAATGTTCTGTATCATTTAACAGATGTTTCCCTTTTTTCCATAAACAACAAAATGTCTTTAGATTTACAGATATTTGCAGTAATTTAAAGGTTTACCCTTCAAGTACAAGTAATTGACCATAATTTAATATTACATTAATATTATGTGTTTTAATGGCAATTTATTGTATTTGTATAGATTTTAAATGTATTTCAGATTAAATGTGAGTTTGTGAGGATGTAAAATTACTTGGCCTGTCAATCAATTCAAATATTTAATCGCAATTAATCCCATGATTTTACATAGTTGACATTTTTTGACATCCATGACATTTTTTATCTGTTCAAAATGTACCTTAAAGGGATATTTATCAAGTATTTCATGCTCTTATCAACATGGGAGTGGACAAATATGCTGCTTTCTGCAAATGTATGTATATATTTAGTATTGGAAATCAATTACCAATACAAAACAATGACAGATATTGTCCAGAAACCCTCACAGGTTCTGCATTTAGCATAAAGAATATGCTCAGATCATAACATGACAAACTGCAGCCCAACAGGCAACAACAGCTGTCAGTGTGTCAGTGTGCTGACTTGACTATGACTTGCCCCAAACTGCATGTGATTATCATAAAGTGGGCATGTCTGTAAAGGGGAGACTCGTGGGTACCCATAGAACCCATTTACATTCACATATCTGGAGGTCAGAGGTCAAGGGACCCCTTTGAAAATGGCAATGACAGCTTTTCCTCACCAAAATTTAGCGCAAGTTTGGAGCGTTATTTAACCTTCTTTGCTACAAGCTACTATGACATGGTTGGTACCGATGGATCCCTTCACTCTAGCTTTAAAAGCCCGCTTCAACCTCCGAAAGATCAATTGCGTTAATGTGTTAAAGAAATTAGTGGCGTTACAACAAATTTGCGTTAACGCTTTAACTTTGAGAGCCCTAGTTTTTATTTTTAAGGGTAAATAACAGTATTTGTACAGATACAAAAGTAATTTACTGTAAATTACTGTAGAAAGTAAAAAAAAATATAATTTTACATAAAGTACTATATTATTTTACAGATCTCTTTCTGTGAAGTAGCGTGGGATCATGGGAGTTGTTGTCTTCACCATCACTATGCTACTGCCAGTGCTAGCAGGCCTGCTACAGTAACAAGCCTGAGGCTTAAACTAGATCGTGATGTTACTGCTCTTTAATATAAAATGCATCTATTAAAATGCATAGATTTTCCTGCTGCTTCATGACACACAGACACACACACACACACACACACACAAACACACACACACACACACACACACACACACACACACACACACACACACACACACACACACACACACACACATACCCGCAGGATACAATGGTGAGACACTGGGGGGGGACAGGAGGAGAGGCCTGCCCTAAAATAAGCAAGCTGTTCGGAGTTGACGGCAGCGCCTCCTGATAAGAAGTGGCAGAGGAAGCTGCGGTCCTGTTGGCAGGCACCGAGCCCATTTGGCATAACTGCACTCGCTGGTGAGGTGGTGATAACTTTAGATTGCTGAAATCATCAGGCGTGAAGCTCTGTAAATGGACATCAACAGGAAAGATAAATAGTGATGAGTGAGCAGGCCGAAGTCGATGCCCTGCCCGCCTTACGGATGCAAACACACCTCTCAAGTAACACCGTCTCCTCTAAGATGCTCGGCACACATCAGGCTGGCTGCTGGCATGCAGCTCCATCCTCTAAAGTTTGATCTAACTTCCTCCAGGCTCTGTGCACGGCGACGTGTCTGATCCTGTGAGCAAAATGGAGTAAATATGAGAAATAAACAACGTTAGGTTTTAGCTTAAAAGAGTTATTTTTCACCGGCGGGAGGAGGACTAGTGAACTCCCTCCGTGGTCCCCGATGAGGAGTTATGACAGTACGTTTAATAAAGCATGAAGAGGTCGTTAATAAGTAATGCTCTGCTGTGTTGACAAATAATGTGGAGGAGAGCATCAGCTGGGGGGGGGATTAAATCACGTCAACCTGAGCAGCCAAACATCAAGTCACTGAAGCCGAATCAGGAGTTATTTCAGCGGAGAAAGCTCAGCCTGTGTGCTGTGTACAGTCATGCATCACTAGCAGAGGAAAACTCACAAGATCCTCCTGGTGGTTGGACGGCAGACACACACACACACACACGCACACACACACACACACACACACACACACACACACACACACACACACACACACAGACACACACACACACACACAAACACACACACACACACACACACACACACACACACACACACACACACACCTACTGTGGAAACTAGTATGGAAATACAATGCTCTGATGCCACATACTAGGGCTGCTATATTATGGCAAAGATCATTAGGGCTGTCCCGAATACCATTTCTTTGGGCTTCGGTGAGAAATATTGGAAGCTATTGGAAGCTTCACGGCGCAGCGCAGCAGGCTGACATGTTCTTCTGTCTGTCCGTCTCCATCTCGCCCGTTTCAGTCCCCAGGACTATGAATGTTGAATATGAATAATGAATAATTTTGTGGGATTATTCGCGCCGGGAGCAGAGGCCCCCCCATCTCTCCACGCAGGGAGAGAGGTCACAGCGGATCCACGGCGAGGGGCGAGGTACAGGCTGTAGAGCTCACGGCCGGAGCTACGAGCCACCTTTACCCCGGGCCTTTCTAATGCGACCTACAGCCAGTTGCTGCACACCACCACGAAGGAAATGCGCCCGGCGAGGGCCAGACAGAGTTGGGGAGTAGCCGTCGCTGACCCGCCAAGCGGGACAAAAGAGCACCGCTCTAACGGGACGGGGCTCGCAGGATACATAACAAGACAAAACGAGAGCATCATTCTGAAATGCGATGCAGCACAATAATCGTTTTATGTTGATTATCTTGTTTTCATAATCGTTGGAAGCCAAAATCATAATTGAAAAAGTAATTTGATAAAATCGCCCAGCCCGACCATATACCATAGTTGTTTTGTAAAGAAATAGCACAAGATTTTGAGAAACATGTCTATTTGTGAAGTACAGAGCTGGAATCAGGACGCGGTTAGCCTAGCTTAGCATAAAGACTGGAAGCAGCTAGCCTGGATCTGTCTAAAGTGAATAATACATGTGGCTACCAACACCTCTAAAGCTCACTAATTAGCACATTGTGTCTTGATTGTTTCATCCATATGTAACAGAAACAGAAATGTAAAAACTACAACTTGTGGTTTTCGGGGGAATTACTGCAATTACTGACTGCAATGTAAATGCATCCACGTATAAATGCTACCGTAAGAGTTAGTGACGTAGTATAAAAAGCGAGAAAGACCACAAAATGGTGGCGGGTGAGGAGGTGGACGCCAACCAACACCTGACTTTTAACCAAGAGACCTGTGTTCAAGACCGTTGTGTTTTGTTTTGTAAGTTACGATAGTAAAATTTGTCATGTGACGATTGTCACATGTTTTTTATTGACGTTTGTGACGTGTTTTCAGTAGCTGTGTTACGTTGTTTCTGTACGTGTTTTACTTAGTTTACGTATATATTTTAAGCCCAAACATGACACTTTCCCTTACCCTAACTAAGTGGTTTTCTTGCCTAAACACAACTGCGGACATTTGCGTGGCGAACAAATGATACACGAAAACGCTAAAATGCGTACTCATGACACACAAAATGTCTGTGTAATGTCGTGGTGTTTGTACGCCTCCCTGTGAGACCGGGCTGGCTGTATTTGACCTCCATGAAGCATCTCTGACTGTTGAAGTCCTGCATGTAACGGCATCTAACAGCCACCATACTGGAGGGCAGTCCTGCTATCATGTAAATGCATTAGTATTAACTGCTGAGGTGGTCTTATCTCAGTATATTTCCACCGGGCTATTACTATGTGTAAAACACCTGCACAAATAGATGAGGCAACAAACCCTGAGTTGAATTTCAATAAATATCACAGATTTTTTTAGATGTCTGCAAATAAAAGTGTTGTGGTGAGGACGAAAGCTACAGAAGAAGAAGAAATCATCATTATCGTAACTTTAGTTCATATCTGAATTGAGTAGAATCAGTTATTTCACACACTAATCCTCATTCAAGTACGACTGCTCAACAACACGTTCGACCAGTTTAGTTATGACTAAACTGGTCCCATGTTCGGGCCAAATGAAAAGACTGGACGGGTTTATTACAGTCCTGCGACAGCCACAGATACCAGATTTTTTTCTCTTTTTTTGTCAGAGCGTTTGATTTATTGATTGCCGTCTGGATGTAGAGAGAATTTCAATAACAAAAAATGCACAGCATTTTGAACAGCACCACCAAGCCTGCTTTTAATGCTCAACACCAAGACGTCTCTAATGATCTGTGATATGACAGAAAAGAAGAAAAATCCTCATGATAAAAGGAAGAAAGAGGCTGACAGCTGCTAGAGGACATCAGACTACTGGCTATGCATGGGCAGCCTGTGATCTATGGTTTGCTATTGTACAGGCCTGTGCTCCACCCATTGTAATGGGATCCTGCTGCGCCCACGTCCCCATTGCCAAGCTATGGACCATGAAAATATTAATGAGTCAAGTTGGCTTCATAAAACATGGACACTTTTGTTAAAGAAAGAAAAAGAAAAATAATGGTATTCTGCTATTTTACAGAAGCTCATCTGCCCATGGCCACTCTTGCCACCGTTTATTTACAGCGGAGTATAAAAATGCATTCCAGTGATCACAGAGCTCAAATAAACTCTGCCTCATAACCCAGGCCTTGATCGGCATCCATTTGCTTTGTGCCACACGTACAGCGATATTACAGCAGCGCGCTTTATGTGTAGCCATGTCACCTCTTAACGGATTTATTTATAACTCCCTCTTGCTCAGTGCCGAATGCACTGAAAGCAATATACAGTACAGAACTGCAGAGTTGTACCTTATCCTGGTCTCCCAGAGTTAGAGCCCCAACCCATTCATCATCACAAAGTACATATCTCTACCAATAGACCCTTTTTGTGTCGATGTCATGATTACGTCACGGTGTTAGCTGGAGGTAAAACAAAGGAAAGACTGGAGGCTAACACTAGCAGTGGGCTAAAGTTACACATCTAAAATGTCATCTTGCTGTGTTGTTGGTGCCAGAATCCAGATATCACAAACATTTGAGATGACAAACTGTGATTGGAGGCTCTAGCGAGCTACAATATCAGAGAAACGTTTCAGAGATGGAGAGTAAATGTTGATCATATTTAGCCTTCTGCTAACAGCAGCCGTGAGCCGTTGGCTGCTGGTAGCAGAAGGCTAGACTATTAGCAACCCTTTCTCTCCATCTCTGAAACGCTTCTCCGATATTGTCTGACTCTCTTTTTGACAGACTTTACTGAAGGATAGTTAACTATAGACATCCAAAGATTTATACGCCCTCAATTTATCTTTACAGTGCTGCCTTTGGTCGGACGGCTGGCTACTTAGCTAGCTTAGCTTGCTAATTCCACCATGCTGTCATGCAACACAGAAAATGACAAAGTTGTCCCTAATCTGGTGATAACACTGTGCTTTCCTACGCTGTGACAAGAGTGTGTGGATGAAGCATTCATTTCTTAAATTCTACTCATGTAGCGAATGGCTAGTTAGCTAGCTAGCTTGCTAATTCCACCATGCTACAGAAAATGAGCCTAACATTGGACAGCGCTGGGTCACGGTCCCTCTGCCTCACTCCTCACCGCCAGGAGACTACTGAGGGGGGAGGAGAGCAGGCGTTAGCTAACTAGCCAGTTCTGGAGACAGACAATCTAGCTAGCTAACTAACGTTATCCAGCCGTCTCCTCCTCCCTCAGTAGTCTGCCAGCGGCGTAGGGGTCGGCTAATCTGGTCCCGTTGGTAAATGTTAACTTTCTCAACTAACACTTGTGATCCTGGAGAGTGAGTGACAGTCACAGCACATATTGAGAGAAACTAGTATTTTCTTCAGCCATTGTTAAAAAAACAAGCCAACAAATCTTGCTAGCCTGCGTTAACTAACGTGTTCAGAGAATTATTCTGCCTCCACTTAACGCTCTGTCATCATGTTTCCTAACAGAAAAGGGGTTTATAATATAGACAGTAAATGCATCACTGACATGCTGGTTTAACTACCTTTGAATAAAAGGATGCAGCTGTTTAGCTGCATGCTCAACACAGTAACAGCTATAAGCCTGCAGACGACTAGCCATGCTAATGAGCTGCAGTGTTTGGAATATTCTTCCTTCAGCGTACAAATACCTTTCTGTCGAGGGAGATAAGCGAAGAATCATGACATTAATTTCCTTAAATGGTAAAACCCATTATTGTGACAAAGAGCTGATGAGCCCAGTGGCCCTCAGCTCTTCTCCTCTCATTGTGTGTCAGTGTGCAGTCTAATCCTGGGGAAGAGGCTGATTCAGCACCACGGACAGCAGCTATGGCCTCGCACGATTCTTCTTCTACTTCCACGAAAAGCCATTATCCAGACAGCTGGGGTGAGCTGCAGCCACTTCTGGACCTAATCTTCTTTCTATGTTTAATTCTGGTCAGTTTAGATCGTCCAGACTTTTCTAGAATTTAACAATAAGTCAATTCACAACTTTACTGATTTTAAGAATAATTTTTTTAGGGGGGGGGTTTATTAAAAGAAAACATTAAGACTCATTCAGAAATCTTAAAAGATTCTTGTTTATTAAACCTTGGATTGTATTTTGTTATTTTGTCCATCAATTCTATCTGTTATGATGACATTGCTGAGATCTGTGCTGTGTGCTGTGGATGTTCATCCGATCATATTCAACTATTCAAATGAAATCAAAGTGATCTGATGTCCAGCATGCTACAGTTTCATAATGAACCCAAAATATTTTTACATTTCTCAACTGGTGGGCTGGCCCTCCGGCGCATCGACCGGTGTGCCGCGACCGAGGTCTGCTTGGAAAGGCCCGACCGTGAGTTTTACAGAAACCCTCGCCTGGACCTCGCCGCTGCCCGTGGCCATTGAGTTCTCAGTGTGAAGTGCACCCTCTCTCCCTATGGGGAGGGACGGGATTCTCAGTGCGACTGTCAACCGGGGCCGACTGTCCTCAGTGCGTCAGGGGTCTGCGGCGATGTCGGCATCCCCATCTCATTTACCATGCTGATGCTGTGTGACTTTTTGCCATCAGCATTCATAACCAGACAACCTTTATGATTAAATTATTTACTAGAGCTCAAAGTTCTTCATAGATCTAGCCTCGTAATGCTCTCAAAGTGCTCCAGATTAATGCATTTAACTTTAATATGTTCATTTTTTTTTCCCGGGGGGAGCATGACCCCGGATCCTCCTAGAGGGTCCGAGGTCCACCCACCACAGTCTCTCAAAATCCTGTGGGTAACACTGTATTACTTCATCCAAAGCTGGCACCCCCATTTCAAAACTCATTCCGGCGCCGCTGGTTCAAAGAGATTTCACTAAGAACATCCAACTGGGTGGGGGGGGGGGGAATAGGATTTTGAGATGAAGAATGATGGCCCAAACCATAAAAAAAAAATTCCTTAAGAATCATGATTGTAACTACACAATCTTTGGCACCAACAGCTGATTGGATGTTTTTTACTACACTTCCTAGAGATCACTTTTATTCTATTCATTCCAAACACACAAACTGTGTACAATGCACCTTCATTGTGCAGAGTTTTCTTCCCTCTTTTTGTCAAATCATTTATCAGCAATAAGGAGTAGGCGAAGCTTTCATTTGTGTAAACGAAAATGTCACGAATTATTACTTCTTTATAGGAACAGAGTTCAGCTGAAGATATATTATTCAACAGAGAGACGTGTCAGCTGTCTGCTTTTAAACCTTGTCAGTAACTGACTGGGGCAAAGGCAGACAACTCGGTCACCAACCGACAATATATTTTCATATTATACATTTTCAGCAATAGATATATTGAAAGACACACACTGAAAGAGGCAACCTTCAGGATTCATCCCTCTGAAGTTGAACATCCCTCCTCTAATGGCTGCTGGAAATGGAACAAAGTAGAAACTATGACCTAAAATGCGGAGCGAGCGTGGTGCAATCAGTGTAGATGATGCAACGCAGCGGCACACATTTCCCACCTACATGTAAAAAGACTGAGACTGCAAGTTAACAAAGTCACAGGTGGGTTCATTACGTGGAGCATGAAGGTGTCAGCCTCATTAAACAGGCTTCAGATCATCGGAGTGGAAAATGATCATACCACTGGGACCGGAGGCGTTCACCGTGCAACGTATTTATCATGGTGCCAAAAAAACAGAGAAGCTGCTCAGCTTTAGAGACAACCAAAATCTGTGCAAATATGTGTAGGCTAATGCTAGGAATATAAACAAGAATACAGTATATGATTCATAAAGAGAGGTGAGCTGCCTTTCACAAGTCTCACACTGAAATACAAGGTTCAGATACCAGTATAAATTCATTTAGCTATATGCTAATGTCAGTATGCTAATATATACTATACACTATATTGTTTACCATGTTCATCAGATGATGAGGCTAGTGTGTTAGCATGCTGACATTTGCTAATTAGCACGAAGCACAGAGAACAGCTAAGGCTGATGGGAATTGCAGGTATTTGGTAAGTAGGATATTGGACAAATTAAAAAACTTTGACCAGATGATGAGCTAGAGGATCTCTAAAATTAATCTTATGGAAGAACAAATGTCTGCACCAAATTTCGTGGCAATCAAATCCATAGGTGAGATATTTCCCTCCAAACTAAAAATGTCAACCTCATGGTGGCGCTAGAGGAAACATCGGGCCCATCAAAGTCAGAAGGATTAGTTCTCTGGGGACCATGAATGCCTGTTGAAGATGTAATGACTGCAATATTTCACCAGCTGAAGTGGTGGACAGACATCCCTAGCCATGCTGCTAGCGTGGCTAAAAACTACTTGCTAAAGATTAGGGAGAGATTGTGGTCACGGCTAAAAGAAACCAACATTGACTGCTGTTAGAAAAGGTCTCTGGTGTTAAAGTCCCTCACTTTTTTAAAGCCTGTTACTTTTTTTGGTACCACCCCGGTTGAAGTTCCAAGCGAGCTGAGCCGGTACGAGAAGGTGGAGTTTAAACACTGCTGACCACGGATTGGTCAGAGAGAATCTTCACTAGCGCAACATGGACATCCTGCACAAACCTGCCTTTTTTAAATAGCCAAGCTACCATCAATAGCGGCCGCAATTTCTTTATTTACTCAACCCCGATTTATAGAGAAATGTCAGCCCGCAAAACTACTCCGTACACTACGCCATCCAGTTGACGAAGTGCAGATGTTCCTCTGTTTGGTTGCAGCTGAAAGGATCCATTGACTATCGCGTTGAAGATGATGTCACGGCAGTTTCATGCAGCATCGCTATGGCGATCAGCTGAGAATCCCGCCTACACTGAGGGGGTACTACCTGCTGTGGAAAACGAAATAGAGAAAAGGACCTGGTACCAAAGGTGAGTTGAGTGGAGTCGAGCCGACCATGCAGTGGAAATAAGGTATTAGATAGGACAGATAAGTACTTATCACATCCACAAGAGGTCACTTGTCAGGAAGCGGCATAGCTTGGTTGTTTTAAGTGTTTGAGCAAATGACCAATGATGTCATTGTTTTTGATGATGACAACCTCAAAATTTCCCCAAAACCAAAACCTTGGTCCATGACAAGGTTATTGAAACCTAAAGTCCAGATTTCCATGATTGTTTCTGTACTGTGTCCTGCTTCATGCTGTTTCGTGCTGCAGCCTCTAGACTCTACTAATGTTGACAAATGATCAAATAGCTGCCATGCTGTTATGTTTAGCGTGTTCATCAGAGTGAATATCTCATTAAAATCTCAACTTCACTATCCAAAAATCCTGCACCACACCATCAGTAGTGCTTTATAGCAGGAAATGCTGGTGAATGCAGCCTTCCTTTAGACGAACCGCCCACTCCCTTCTGTTTAGGATAGACTTCCTCACTTCCTGTGGGTGGGGAAGTTTTCTCGTGACTGATAATAATAAAGAATTTAATTTGGGAAATTAGGGCAAATGTAGAGCAGTTCTATTGGAGGGAATCCGATATTCATCTCTGCTGCAGCACCACTTTGTGATTCAGCTCTGTAAGAATGGAACTATTTTTTCTTAAAAATCGTGCCCAGTGCAGCTTTAAGCAGGTTTTGTCAAAGAGAGCAATGTGCGGGCCAGTGGTCTCTCCTGAAGATAACCACTGAAGGTCGAGACATTCATCCACGTATTAGATAGGCGTACTCAGTACGTTAGACGTACTGATCCAGGCCTTCGCTGACGTCTCAGAATGGATGGCCCTGCTGCACTCATCTCCGATCCAATCCCTGCTCCACACTTTCATCCCCGCCTTCTCTCTAATCTCCATTGTGCTTGTGAGGCAGAAGCAGCACCTAATCATGGAAAACACCGGTGCGTCCTCAGCTCGATGGACGTAGCGGGGAAACTCATGACCTGTGATTGCATTTGTTAACCCCGAGGTCAGTCGCTTCAAATTAACTGTTATTTTAAAGAGCTGGCCCCCTGTATTGTCCCTATTCCAGCCATCAGCCACCACCCAAACATTATTCCCACTTCTTTACATCCAGCCAGGCTGACTGAGAGAACATAACACTGGCCTGTTTCCTACTTGCAGGTTATCTACACTCATAACTGAGAGCTACCCAGTGCAGCAGCAGTCTTTAACTGGAAACTACTGAGAGACCCCACTGGAGCAGTTAGGATTTAGTGTTCAGGGGTTTAGCGTTCACAGGCACTACACAAGGTTTTTAAGGAGCTCTGGGCATCTATCAGGATTTCCTTGCAGAGAGAGTTTTATTTATATCACCATTTCCCCAGAAGCATAACTTATCTGGAGGCATAAATAACCTCTTAAAGCTGCAGTTGGTAACTTTGATCAATTATGATGAAAAAAGTTGTTTTTATGACATAATAAATATATAATATGTAATTTATAAGGGTTGTCAAAGGTAACGTGATAATAACATGTTAACGCAAATTCCTTTTAATGGCACTAATTTCTTTAACACATTAACGAAATTTGCGATTTTGGGTTGTAGTGGGCTCAGTTTTAAAGCTAGAGTGAAGATACTGGTATCATATGAAACTAGAAAACCTAAAGAATTCATTGGTACCAACCAAACCTGTGCAAAATTTTGATGAGGAAAAACTGCCATGGCCATTTTCAAAGGGGTCCCTTGACCTCTGACCTCCAGATACGTGAATGTAAATGGGTTCTATGGGTACCCACGAGTCTCCCCTTTACAGACATGCCCACTTTATGATAATCACATGCAGTTTGGGGCAAGTCATAGTCAAGTCAGCACACTGACACACTGACAGCTGTTGTTGCCTGTTGGGCTGCAGTTTGCCATGTTATGATTTGAGCATATTGTTTTATGCTAAATGCAGTACCTGTGAGGGTTTCTGGACAATATCTGTCATTGTTTTGTGTTGTTCATTGATTTCCAATAATACATTTAAACATATATTTGCATAAAGCAGCATATTTGTCCACTTGATAAGAGTATTAAATACTTGACAAATCTCCCTTTAAGGTACATTTTGAACAGATACAAAAATGTATTTGTGATTAATCACGATTAACTATGGACAATCATGCGATTAATCACGATTAAATATTTTCATCGATTGACAGCCCTAAATAATATAATTTATAAAAGTCACTATATCCTGAATATCTTTACCCATAGAACCCATTTTCATTCACATTTCTGGAGGTCAGAGGTCAAGGGACCCCTTTGAAAATGGACATGACAGTTTTGTTTCTTAATTTAAAATGTAAGTGTTTTTTTTTGGAGTGTTATTTAGTCTCCTCCATGACAAGCTAGTATGACATTGGTACCAACTGATTCCTTAGGTTTTCTAGTTTCATATGATACCTGTATCTTCACCGTAGCTTGAAGATGAGCCCGCTACAACCTCTGAAAGATCAACTGAGTTAATGCAAAGAAATTAGTGGCGTTAAAACAAATTAACGCGTTATCACGTTAATTTTGAAAGCCCTACATACTGTTTATGTGTATTAATATCTTAGATATATTACCCAGTAACACAAGGTGATCAAGTGTGATATGTGTGCTGAAGGAGCAAAACCGAGGTGAAGGCTCATTGCTGTACTTTGTGCAGGTGAGGGGAAACTGAAAGAGGAGACTCAGCAGAACAGCACTGAACAATGAGAGCTCTGGACCTGATGTGGCTCCTTCAGCACGTATAATTGCAGCCTCAGAGATCCAGCATACAGCTACAGCCTCCTCTGGAGGAGCATCGTCCAGGCAGACAGTCTCCAGGTGCTCGTGTAAACGCCCTCCCCACGTGTGAACAAACACAACTAGAAACAAACTGGCTACGAGCTTACTGGATTTCTTTTTGCAGGCTAATATATATCCCATCTTCCTCTGTTCCCCCCAAGGTCAACAGAGCAACGGTATTGAGTCAGAGATATGGCAGGCATGGCAGCAGATCTGAGCAGATAAAACATCTAGGTTACATCCCAGCGGATGTTCTGTACCCTGACTTGAAACACATTTCCACCTCATTCTATCCTGTGACAAAAACTCTTGATGTATTGTATGCGATTCTGAGGAGGAAGTTGTCCTGCGGGGACACAGAAACATTTCCCACCTGTTTCTCGATTCAGAATTGTAACAGGTTGCATAATGTTGAATCTTTTTTTTCCACCACTGAAGGTTTTTTATGGTGGAAACTGACAGCTGAAGACTTTATTGTGTTTTTTTTGGCTTTGGCTTTTCCATATTTCAGGAAACTGGAATACAGCTCGAGTTGTAAATGTGAAGAATAAGACACATATATCAAATGACTCCCTCCTACTTACAGCAAAGTGTACAGGTAACCTTTAAAAGCAGCTCTGAGTTCATCACATGATTAATAGCATGTATGTCAATGATTGACAAGGAAGGATGTAAGGACAAAGATTTAACGTTCGTCTGTCTCGTATTTCAGTCTTTTAAATAAACCCAGCCATTTTCTCAGGGATATGTAGTTCTGCTGTAAAAGTTACTTTTGCTTGTATGAAATCTTTATTATTTCTGTTAGAAATAAATAATTAATAACTAGCATCCAACCATATATAAATAGGAATGAAATGATAGGAAATTGGTTGAAATGGAAACAAAACCAACCAAGGAAGGGGAGTCTGCTGCTGGTACAACACATAATAAGGGGAATCTAGTACAAAAAAGATGCATGGAAAGAGATTTAAAAAAAAATAAAAAAAAAATAAAATGAGGGCACTATCAAGTTTTCTCCACTGGAAGGGCACCCTAGAGGGCACTTTATCTTGTTTTCTCCACTGGAAGGCCACCCTAGATGGCGCTTTATTATGTTTTCTCCACTGGAAGGGCACCCTAAAGGGCACTTTATCATGTTTTCTCCACTGGAAGGCCACCCTAGATGGCGCTTTATCATGTTTTCTCCACTGGAAGGGCATATATATATATGGTAAATTGCTTTTGTTTTGAAGTTTGTGATCACCTTTACTTTTATTTTTCAGTCTTTTCAAGTTTCAAGCCTTTTCAAGTCCATAATTTCACTCCAGTTCATTCAATATCTCAGCTGTTGCTGAGCTCTGGGTTATGGATTGTATTCCCCCCCGCTGCCCTCCTGCCTGAGCAGGTATGTCTGGCTCATGATTACAGATGACACAGCTAATTGACAAAAAGGGAAAAGCTGTCTCAGCCCAGCTCTGTCACAGTGCATATTAAATATTAATAGGATTTTCCTTTTTCGACTGCAGAGTACTTCGAGTTTTCCAGCCTTCGTGGCCTTTGACACGTCCTTTATTAAATCCCTTTGAGCGTTTAAAAGCTGACCTGAATGCAGAGATGGAGGACTAACCTGAGACTGCAATAAACCTGTGAGGACTGCTGTATTCTTTAAGGAAAGACTGCAAGCTTGGAAATGAATCCAGTAGCAGAGGCAAGTTATGAAACATTTCTTTTCTTCACAAACTGTCCATCAATAGTATGTCAATACGGATTGTAGATGTCGTACTGAACAAGATGAATTTACGGGTAGGGATGCACCGATACCGATACCAGTATCAGGTATCGGGTTCGATACTGTGCTCATGTACTCATACTCGTACTCGCAAAACGGCTCCGATACAACTGCACCAATACCAATTTACGGCAGCGTGACGTTAACCTCTCGTCACCATCTTTCGGGTCCTATCGCACGCTCCACCTCCCTCACGGTGCGGGCGAGACGGGCCGGTGGTGCGCATGCTGGCCCTCACTTTCATTGCACCACGGGGTTTTGCTTGCACCCTCTGACTCGCGCGTGCGTTAGACTTCTTGGTCCGTGTTTCAAGACGGGTCGGGTAGGTTACAGACATCGCCGCAGACCCCCGGTGCCTTTTACAAACAGAGAAGTACTCGTATCGGTACTCGGTATTGGTGAGTACCCAAATGTAAGTACTTGTACTCAAAAAAGTGATATTGGTGCATCCCTACTTATGGGTAAGAAAGCTGTATGGTAACCCAATGCAGAAAGAGTTAATAGTAAGTAATAGTAATAGTAAGGAATAGTTCAACATTTCATCAGTTCAATCTCTCTTCCTGATCTCTGTCTCCACTGGAACACAACAACAAAAAAGCCATATTAAAGCAATCCTTAAAACACACGTGTGGATTGTCAGCTGGACAACCGTTTACATTCAACTGTTAACATCCAGACATCACTAATTCTAATGAAAGTGTTTGATTCGCTCTTTTTGTGTGAATAATTCTGCTCGGTATTAAATGAGAGCCTCTCAGGCCCAGTCAGAGACGACCCACACATGAGCAGCAGAATCGGCTCCATCCTGATCTTTTATTGTCTCCTGTGGCCGTCAGTCTGAAGGGAGTCACTGACCTTTGACATATAAAAGTCGAGAGAGATCACTTATCTACTCCGCACATTTTCTTTTCTTTTTTACAACAGACAGCTAATAGCCGCCTTTTTATTACGTAACGCTGTCACATCCTGTTTTGTCACATTACATTATTAACGAGGATAAAAACCCCTCGGTCTGACCAGAGCCATGTGCACTCCATCTTCCACCGCCCCGTTCCCAACAGACTCCATAGAAAAATGACAACAGTGTGAATTAAAAAGGCCGGCGCTGGCTGTTAATTCCAGTAAATGATTATCCTGCCACTCGTAGGGCAGTATTTTATCTCAGCATCAGTTTAAAGAAAACATTCATCTCCTCAGGCGACAGAAACCAATAAAGCATTACAACTTTTAAACTCTACATTTCTTCTTCGGTGGTATGCGTGCGGAGGCTATTTTTAATTGAGTTTTGGCTCCAACCTGCTTCTCCTACTGCATCTACTTGAACCTTAATTACAGGGGTCTGCCTGCGCAAAAAAGCAAGGTAATAGAATACGGCCGCAGGTCATCACATTTAATAGTATGACTCATCATTAACACTTGGCAACAGCGATCGATCGGGCGTAAGTGAAAAGAATACTTGACAACAAGGCTGTGCTCGGGACTAAGTGCTCCATCAGATAAAAGAGAGCCATAACTCACAGCTGGGATGGACGGAGGCTGCTGCTGTTTTTCTCACTTTAAAGACGGTTCAGATTACTGCTCATCAGCGTCTCTCCACAGACAGACACCGTGCTTTATCTGCTGATCCTTGACAGACACATAGTCGGGATTTTAGCCGCCAAAAGAGATAAACAGATATCTGCATATGAATATAGAATCTAGGGGTGGGAAAAAAAATGTATTATCTGATATGAATATGATTTTCCAGAAACTGATTTTTTAATGCCAGTATTGATATATTTGCTTCATTTGAGTCTATGCGAAGGTAGAAGGGAGTTACCGATTTTATCGTTGTAATCTGAGTAACGTGACGTCATATCCGTTCCGTATCCTTCAACCAAAACAAACCGCAACGAGCCGAAACGAAAAAGTATAAAACGTTGGAGGGTCTGCGTGGATACGACCTGCACCCTCACATGTTAAATCCAGCGTGGTAAACACTACACATCCAGTAAAGGATGGAAACACTTTGGGTTTCACATATTGACAGGAAAAGCAGAGTTAGACATCACGGCTAAAGCTGCATGTTAACTCTGTCACGGACAGGAAACGTTATCGTATCGCGGTAACGTGCGGTCGAACCGGCCGTCACTCTCATCTCTGTGGTCAAATGGGCCGACGCTACAACTGTAGAGCACCCATATACTGACATTTATGTTAAATGCATTCAAACGGCCCCGATGGAGCTGACCATGGATGGATAAAGAGAACGGAGCTGACGGGACAGCTAGAGACGACCTTGGAGAAGTTAGAGGAAGTAGACACGTGTGACTATGACCGGTTTTCAAAATAAGGTGTTAACAAAGGGAACTGTATATACAAAATACATCTATGGAAATAAGATTGATTGGATTATATTCACCAGAAGTATAAAACATTACATGTCCCTTATAAATTAAAAAGAAAATACCGTTAATTTGTGAGGGAAATGTCTTTATTCTTTGATTTTTGGGTTGCTGGAAAAAATAAATAAGTAATTTCTGACAATGACTGATATATTTGACTTCAGGACATCTCTGACTACATACATGCTGAAAATCAGACATTTTTACTGTAATAAAAACATAAGGAATCCATCGGTACCAACCATGTCATACTAAAACTGGTAAGGTCAATTTTAAAGGGGTCTCTTACCTGTATAATTTGTGTATCAGATCATGGATCATGTACAGTATCTACTGTAGGCTACACATAGTCTGAGAGTTACACTCGCCTTATCTATAAGCTTTTTCAAGGCCTTCTCCTCACTGCCAGGAGCAAAATTACTGACCCTTTTATCTATTTTTTGTTGGCGTAAAGGTAGTAAAATTCAAATATATTGAGTCCAAAGATACAGGAGCCACCCTGTAAACTACCCATCATGTATTAGTTTTATTCGTAGAATATAAACTCCCTCTAGGTCTCTAACTCCTGAGACCAAATACAGAGAACATGACCTCTGGAATTTCATTGCTGGCTCCGATCCCTCAGAGTCAACATCTCTTGACATTTCAATTTAACACTCATGTAAAACTCACCACTAAATCCGAATATTTTAAGAAATCAGGTCATGACTGGTCATAAAGTGTGTTAGAGAAGAATGGTAAGTTGTTAACTCAAGACATTTTCATTTGACAGAATCCTAAAGCAGCTTGTAAAAGTGTGTGAGCAGGTAATTCGTAAAGTATATGCTGTATAACTCTGGGCTTGCTTCCAGTAAATTACTACCTCTCTGCCTGCTAGACACTTCTGCAACTTCCTCAAATTGTCAAAGCTGTCGGTTTAACATTGAAAATAGCCTCAGCAACCCATACAAAGCCAAGAAGCTGAGGAGAAACTGCATCCACAAACAGCACCGGTCTGCCAACACTGTGCTGTCTGCTTCATGCTCATTGTTTCTGTCCCCGGGCGCTCAAGATTTTGAATCTTTAAAATGTACTACGCAGTTATACTTGCAAGCGCTCCATCCACAGCCCTGCAGGGGATGCAACGCACTGCCAAAGACATCGGTTGCCATGGTAACTCTGACAGCGCCTCCCCATAAAAGCTCTAATTGATAGCAGCAGATAGCTGCAGAGAATTAAGCATCACGCCCGGATCACTGGTGCTGTTACGTGCAGACAAAGAAATTGACAGCCAGACAAAAACCCATGAGCAGAGCCAACGTGTGGCCAAGCCAGGCTTCAGATGGAAGGGTGCTCCACTGGGACAAATCTGCACCCAAAATCCTCAGACAGTCCTTAAATAACCCACATTTGACGTGATGTTCACTCTTAGTTTTCCTAGCTAAAATTTTTTCATTTTTACATTCATGTCGGAAAACATTTCTCGTCCTTTAGCTTGTATTTTTTAAGCAGAGTAAAAAAGAAATTTCATTTCAGGCTGAAAACAGAAATTAAGTCCCATTCTGTCTTTTTTCCCTCCAACTCTGAATTGCCCCCAAGAGACAAGCACTTCCCGCAAAATTTGATGAACCTGCCTCTCATTTAGTTAGAGATGCCATTACTCTGCTGGAATGATTCAGAGTGAATCAGCTCGCTGCTAGAAATATAATTATGAATGATTTTTGCATTCAGAATGGCAGCGTTATGTCCACGCATGTCAATAAAGCTTGAGTGGTAAGTCTTTTTTATGGCTGTGTATCAGCAGCAGCAGCAGCAGCAGCAGTGTGGCTGGCGCTGAGAGAGAAAGTATTGAGCCTTGATTCGACAGAAGCCGAAGTCTGGAGAGAAAAGATGAACTAGCGGGGCCTCTGCCTCTCCGTGTGTCTGTCTGCAGACAGTCGGAGCTGACAGACAACACAGCTGAGCTGGATGAAAAAGCTCAGAGAGAAGAAGAGTTTCTTTCTACGGTTTCCTCGCTCTGGTTGCTTGTTTTAAATTAGGTATCTATACTGAGTTTATACTAACAAACATGACAGACATACCAGCAGAAATACAAGAGTTGAAATGTGAGTCTGATGAAATTGTTCAGAATGAAGTTCATGCTAACTTCCACTGGACGTGACGCAACATTGAGCACAGAGTGAGCCCATACTGAGTAGAGCGCTGTATTACTGGCTGATTTTAGTTATTTTAAAGCTGGATAACCAACTGTGCCAAAATGTCCCTGAGGCCCCAGAACCCCAGGGGGTCTAAAGGCCTTTACACACTGCGGGTGTGACGAATAAACGATAATTATATGTCTAGGGCTTTTATTGTGAAAGGTAAGAACAGAAGGAGCGGATCTGGTCTCTGCTGCCTTTGTCAGGGTTGATAGGGGTAATAAAGTTTGCCGTCCTGGTTCCGACGACGGAGCCTCGTAAAAAATCAACCTCGTTCTGAAAAAAAAGTATGTCGCGTTTTTGTCGCTTAAACCTGCAGTAGGCAGAATATTTTTGCCATCATTGGGCAAAAATTCCATAATAACCTTTCAGCATATTGTAATTCAAGTGTTCTGAGAGAAAACTAGACTTCTGCTCCTCCTCATGGCTCTGTTTTCAGGCTTTAAAAAATCTAGCCCCTGACGGGAGACTTTGGCCAATCACAGGTCATTTCATTTGAACATGTTTACATGCTTTAATGTTCAAAAAACACATTATTTTTCTCATCCTGTCTGTCTGAATATACCTGTATACACCTTCTGTCTGAAACACTCCGTTTTAGCGCCTGTCTCTTTAAAAAGCCCAGTCTGCTCTGATTGGCTTGTGAGAAAAATATGATGCACCTTTACAGAGGTAGTTCTCAAGCTGTGGGCGGAGTCACACATAAGCACTGTAAAAGTGAGTTTTTCATAATATGTCCCCTTTAAGTATTTTTTTTGTTGTATTTGTGTTGTTGTTACAGTTTTTATTGATACTAATTTAATTTCCATGGACGTTTACTGTTTAACAATTACAGATAAAATTTGCTATTGGTGTTTTAAACCACATTTTTCAAACAAACTCCATCCAACTCAACATATGATGTCCTGCTGAGTACAGACTTTAAAGGTCCCATATTGTAAAAAGTGAGATTTTCATGTATTTTTGTATCATAAAGTAGGGTTGAGTGCTGTATAAATACTGTGAAAGTATCAAAACACTCAATCCACAGAGAAATACACATAGCCCGTATTCAGAAACTGTGCTTTTGAAACAAGCTTTCAGTCAGTAAAGCTTTTGTCCATTTGTGATGTCACAAATCTACAGTATTTAGACCATTTAACAGTTTTAAACGTAAGCATTCTAAATGTGTCCCAGTTTATTTCCTGCTGCAGTGTATGTGAGTGACATCAGCTGACAGGAAGTAAACTTGGACCCAAGCTGTTGCCAAGAAACTAAATTCTGTTGAAATGCACTAAAACGGAGCGTTTCAGGCTGAGAGTAAATACAGGTATATTCAGGCAGACTATATGAGAAACATAAAGGTTTTTTTGAACATTACAGCATGTAAACATGTTCTAGTAGAAACATAAAATACAAGTATGAACCTGAAAATGACCGTGATATGGGACCTTTAATAGCCAAATTTTTTATATTATGTGTTTATGATAAAAAAAAAAAAACACTGGAAGATTTATTGATATCTTAATTTCTTAAAACTCTCATATTAATATTAATATCGGTCGTAAAAACCCAGGAAGGGTCAGGCTCTGTTATTGACACTTCAGCTACAGCTGCTGTAAGAGTGCTAACTGAACACGAGCACCTTTTGATACCCTGAGTGCTCGCATGTTAAGCATGAGTGCCCCCCCATGGGAATTAAACCCCTCGCCCCTGGCCGCGTTGGCACTCTCCTCAATCCACTGAGCAACACGGGCCCATAAACAATGTTCACGGCTAGATGGGAGATCATGTTTTATTTCACCTCATCCACCTGGACTACAGCTTTGTTTGCTCCATGTTTCAAAGCTATTGCTCTTTGTAGGGCTGCAGTGATGGGAGGTAGAGGTGAGACGGAGGAGACGGTCAATGAGAGCTCCAGCTAGCAGGGGGGAGAAGGGGGGAGGGAGGCCATAACAGCTGTCATTATTTATGTGTTCAGAAGTCAATTACACAGCAAACACAGCAGCGGTGATAAATATGGATCCATGCAAAACACCAGCACAACTTCAATCAAGGGCTTTAAAATGCAAGCGCTGCAGAGGGGGGGCTATTGTGCATTTCATTGTTCCGCACTGAAGCAAAAATACAACATAAAACACACTATCAACTTTACATCCAGATGTTAGACGGTACCCAGAGACTTTAAAATGGCTCAACAGTTCTGGTGAGCATGATACATGCACAAACAATGGTTCAATCGTTATGTTGCTCTGGTTTTCAAAGGTTCTTGAGAAACTGGTTTACACAAGACTTTGTCATCCTTCAGCTATAAATAGCATGTTGTGTAAACACATTCTGTATAAAGATCAGAGACAAACTAAACTGCCTTTGCAACTTGTTCAAAGTTTCCCCTCTGAAACTTTCCGTTGGTGTATTTTAAGATTTCTCAAAAGCATTTTGATACACTTGATCATATAATGCTATCTTCTTCTTGTTAGCTTTATATTTGACAGAATATGTGCGTCTATTGATAATTACATGTCAGAAAGCTTCTTCAAGGAGTGCCACAAGGATCTATTCTTGGCCCCATGCTTTGTTAAAAAGGTGCAAGGTGTAAAATGTGGTCACATGCTCCAAACAAATAGGGAGCAGCATTTCACCTCTACGACTACTGGGTCCAGACGACCTACATTTACAGTCATCAGTTATGAAAAAAAAACTACTAACTAACAGTAGTGCAAGAATACGCAAAATTCAACCAAAACACAACTGCTATCTTATAATCTACACGCGTGGCGTCGACTGCCGACTCCCCGCGAGATCAGCAAACTTTCTGTTTCTGTCAGAACGAAAATACTAGGGCTTTTAGGTTGTAGCGGGTGTAGTTTTAAAGCTAGAGTGAAGATACTGGTATCATATGAAGCTATAAGACCTAAATAATCCATCAGTACCAACCATTTCATTCTAGCTTGTTGCCAAGGAGGCTAAATAACGCTCGAATCTTATGTGAAATTTTGGCGAGGAAAAACTGTCATGTCCATTTTCAAAGGGGTCCCTTGACCTCTGACCTCAAGATGTGTGAATGTAAATGGGTTCTATGGGTACCCACGAGTCTCCCCTTTACAGACATGCCCACTTTATGATAATCACATGCAGTTTGGGGCAAGTCATAGTCAAGTCAGCACACTGACACACTGACAGCTGTTGTTGCCTGTTGGGCTGCAGTTTGCCATGTTATGATTTGAGCATATTGTTTTATGCTAAATGCAGAACGTGTGAGGGTTTCTGGACAATATTTGATATTGTTTTGTGTTATTTATTGATTTCCAATAATAAATATATACATATATTTGCATAAAGCAGCATATTTGTCCACTACCATGTTGATAAGAGGATTAAATACTTGACAAATCTCCCTTTAAGGTACATTTTCAAACATATAAAAACATGTGTGATTAAAGTGGCAGTAGGCAACAATTTTTTGTCATAATTTGGCAAAAATTCCATAATGACCTTTCAGCATATTGTAGTTCAAGTGGTCTGAGAGAAAACTAGACTTCTGCTCCTCATCATTACTCTGTTTTCAGGCTTTAGAAAAGTCTAGCCCGTGACGGCAGATTTTGACTAATCACAGGTCATTTCAGAGAGAGAGCGTTCCTATTGGCTGTGCTCCGGTCATGTGACCAGAACTTGGCTTCCTTCAACAGATTTTACAATGACGGCTACGTCACAAACTTTCTCATTTTACAGCTAAACAGTAACTACAAGATGATTCTGAGAACATTTGAGGTGAGAAATAGTCATTACAGTAACAGAATATTGATTCATATTTGATCAGCGCTGCCTAGTTTGACCGTTTGGTCGGAGTTCGCGAGTGATTGACAGCCGGCTCTCATAGACTGCAGCTGGGCAGCGGACCTTGTTTTCCTCCGGTAAGTGAAATCCTTCAGATGCCGTTAGGAGCACCGGAGGACACAGTAGGACACAGAGGAACAGGATTTTTTCAGGTTACCTGTTTCATGTAATACTGTCACGATATAGCGGCCGTTTTCTAAAAATATCTTTTTTAAATCATATTTGCGCCAATATCGCATACTGCAGCTTTAATTTGGGATTAAACAGTTTAATCGATTGACAGCCCTACAAACACTCTACTACAACGTGAAGATTTTCTCTGTTGTATGTCATTGTGTATTGGATACTGTGCCATTTAGTACTGTTGATTGAAAAAAAAAACATTTTTCCACTTGTTTTCTGATATTCTATTGACCGAATGATGAATCCAAAAAGTAATTGTCAGAATGATCAGTAATGTAAATAATTCTCAGTTGCAGCCTTTATTCTAGGATAAATATTAAACGGAAACAAGCCTTTTAGAGAAAGGTGTAGAAACAAGAAGAGCAAAACTCCTCTAATTAAATGAATCCCAGGCTTGCACTGTGACTCCGCCGTGGGAGGACGCTGAAATTGCATCAAGCAAATCTGGGGAATGGAACCCATATGGCTAATGGATGCGGGTTATGATATTGTTTTGGAAGGCTCCGCAACGTGCCGTCCTTCAGATGCTATGTGCCACGGACCTCCACAAATCATGACTGCGGGATAATAGAACACACTTGATCAGACCCAGGAGGAAGGCATGCCAAGGGAGAGAAGAAGGAGAAGACCAGTCTGTGAATAATGATTACGGTCACCTTAGTCATATATCACCATCCTGGGAGAAGATGACTTGGATAAGGGTGTCAGCGTGGAGGGCTGACAAATTTCTGCACCATCCTCAGATTTCAATCCCACGGAGCCACCCTCCTCCTCCTCCTCCTCTCTGCGTCGGCCTCTTCCTGCCTCCATAATTGCTTGCTAAGCCAGAAACTAATCCATGTTGTAGCTACAAAAACACGTCGCCGCAAATTGGACGTAGCAGGTTGACCGTCAGGAATCTGGAGTGATGACACAGCACGCCGCAGGGCCTCACGTCCACTGAAGGGTCGTGCACGCTAAAGGTATCAGGAACCGGTAACCAGGTCGTGTTGGTACAGTAGGTAGGTCTTTTCCTGAATATTGGATGCATTCAAATAGCGCTTCTGCAAAGGCGAACGTGAGTGAAATGTAATAAGTGGCCGGGGCGCGAGGGAGCAGCCGGATTGACGGCTGCTGTAAAATCAGACTGATAGACTAACTCTCTGCTGCACTCTTCTCTTTTCACAGTTTTACTGGAGTTGGCAGCCTCCCGCGCAGGGCAGGACTCGCTTGTTTCATCTGCACTCCATTTGTTAGTCGCAGAAGGTCACCGGAGAGCGTTTTCAGGCCCTTCCTCAATGTCCGCTGCAGCTCTGCCCACAGGAGTCATTAAGATGAATAGGACAATATGCTGTCCTGGCTGCTGCTAACTGTGTGCCTTCATGACCTCTGATAGCTCAAATTACACCTTCAGGAACACCTCTACTGTTATCCTATGATGAGATCCATACTCAAGGACTGTGATGCATAGGCGTCATTGGGAGGTGATGAGGAAGCCTTTAATCTGGGCGTACACTGTACGATTTTAGAAATGTTGTTGTGTACTTCCTACTCCTACAGCCTTTTGGATAACAGAGATCCAAACTTTGGGCTCAATGATGAATTAGATTTGAGTCTGTGAAATATAGAATTTCTACTGAATTGTAATGACGATGGCTTGGCATTTTGTTGTTTAAGTTGCTTTAGTAAATTGACCAAGCAATGTTTAATGTGTAATTTTGTATTCTTATGATCATGCGCCCTGATAATTTATGGTAAGATTATTATCGTTTTCCTTCAGTAGTGATGTATGTTTGATGTTCTTTGTCTGACATGGATTTTTATTTTATTTTCTCCTCTTCCTGTTTTTTTTTTCATGGTGCAATAGATATGTGATGATGTCACTTCCTCAACCAATAGGGATGGCAGACATTTCCAATCATCCAATCACATTGTTTTGGTGGTGTTTAAAAGAACACACACCACCATTATCCTCTTAATGTCCTAATGAAGGTCCTTGGTGACCGAAACGTTGACTAATAAAGCAGAGAAAAGTGTGTGCGGGAGCAAGTCATTTTTTTATTTTGAAAAGCAGCCCTGTCAGTGCCTTTAAAAGCGCAATTGAAGTTTACAAAATGATTGCACCTGCTGCCTCTATGATTAAGGTTTGGTTTGGTTCAGGAAACTAAAACTACTTTACTACTACCTCAGAGGTTTACTTTTTGTCATATCTCACAGGTGCGTTATTCTATCATTACGATTTTTCACGACTTTGTCATTCAATTTGTTCCTAATGACCTCATATCACTGTTTTCTGTTTTAATGGGGCGCTAATTTTGAATTTTTTTTCTAACCGAAAACCGATCCTCGTTTACCGATTATTAACCGACAAGATTAGTGCGTCGCCTGCAGCGGTGCTATTTTTAGTGCTTAACGAGCCGCCCAGCTGCAACAAAAAGCCGGTGCACAAACAGGTTAAATCCATCATTTATCACCAGCTGCAGTGTTTGAGCACGACAGACAACTGAGTCCCCAGCTCACCCAACAGTGAGAGTTACTGTAGCAGCCACGACGCTGTGTATATTGTCCCAGTACGTCTCCACCGCACCATTTAGTTTAGCTGTGAGGTTGTGAGCAGTGTGTCTGCCTGGCGTAACGTTACTCTGTCGGTCTGTCTGTCCTGTAACGTTAGTGAGTGTCCGACAGACCGTGTGTGTGTGGCGGCGGTGAGTGTGAGGTTGTCGGTGGCGTTATAGCTGTGAACGTTGGTGTAGCAGTGCAGTGTGTGTACAGTTTATTTGTCGGTAAATAAATGCTACAACTCCTCAAGACCGGAGCCAACTTCCCGTATCCTGCAACTCCGGCTCAGGTTCTCTTAAGGTGGGCTGTTAAGGTGGATCAGCTTTTCTCCTTAAAGTGACGGACCGCTCCTCTGAGCTTTTTAGCTATTTTTTAATATTTCTTTTAACCGTTTAACCGATAGCGTTAATCGGTTAAAATAGTAGGTGAGATTTGAGCAAATATGATGAAAAAAAGTTATTTTTATAAAACGATTGCTATATCCTGACAGTAGTACATGAGACAGGTAACCTGAAAAAAATCATGTGCCTCTGTGTCCTCCGGTGCTCCTAACGATATCTGAAAGATTTCACAGAACGGAGGAAAACAACCAATCAGTGCTAATCTGGGATCTGCTGTCCAGCTGCAGTCTATGAGAGCCGGCTGTCAATCACTCGCGAACTCCGACCAAAGTGTCAAACTAGGCAGCGCTGATCAAATATGAATCAATATTCTGTTACTGTAATGCCTATTTCTCTCCTCAGATGTTTTCAGAAACATCTTGTAGTGTACTGTTTAGCTGTAAAATGAGAAAGTTTGTGACCCGGCAGACAAGTTGAAAATCTCTTGAAGGAACGCCAAGAACCGGTCACATGACCGGAGCACAGCCAATAGGAACGCTCTCTCTCTCTGAAATGACCTGTGATTGGTCAAAGTCTCCCGTCATGGGCTAGATTTTTTTAAAGCCTGAAAACAGAGACATGATGAGGAGCAGAAGTCTAGTTTTCTCTCAGAACACTTGAATTACAATATGCTGAAAGGTTATTATGGAATTTTTGCCCAATGATGCAAAAAATATACTGCCTACCCCACTTTAAATTTTACTTCAATTATTAACATGCCTTGTTTTAAATAGTGCTTTATAAAACAAAACATGTATTGAGGTCCTAGGGGAGCCCAGTGAAAGGCACCCAATTCCACCTATGCAGTTTAAATCGATGGAACTATTTAGTGAGATCATGTTTGCTGTGGGTCCTAATTTAAAGGTAGGGTAAGCTATAGGTACACTCTGTCAGTCATTGTGAAGGAGACAGACACAGATTTCATCATGTGATCGGTCCGTTTTCATTTTACACAATATACAAATTGTATATTGTTTTGAGAAGAAAAAATCATTGTGCTCTGATGGTTGCTTCTTGCCGATAAACTGGTAGACTCTGTATGTTAAATACGTTGGTCGGATGAGGGTTAAAGAAAACGGAGGGCTCCAACAATGTCGCATTACTTCCTCTGTTGCTTTCCAGATAGTCATCATTCACACGACCACAAGAGGCCGCTGGTCAAGACACATTTTACGTGTTTGACCAAACAACCGATGCTGTCCTTTATTGGGTCAGAACAGTCTCAGATTGCAAAGTGACTGTCGGTGCAAGGAAAATGAATGCGCCAATAGAAACTGCTGTTACGTCCTGTATCCAAGCTTTTATTCCCTGTTGATCCTTTTCATTCAGAGCTGTTGACTAGTGTGGAGTCCAGCGGTGCGAGCGACGTTGAAGCCTGAAACAAGGTCGATACAGTGCAGAACTGGGAAGTATGTGGAGGAGCTTACATCAGCAGCAGCATCATGCTGTTGTCATTAAACCAAACACACCTAACATCGCTCATTACGCTGCACTTTTACCCTCCGTCTTCTCATTCTTCATTCTCACAGGCTGCCACAGAGCTTTAGGCACTTAACCACTAACAAAAGCCCTATTAGAGAGTTAATGCAGAGTAATGACGACAAGCAGCAGCACTACTGGAAATAGCACCTGTCGCCCGAGACAATAATAAATCGCCCGAGACAAGACTGATCGTGCACAGACACAAACACAAGGGGAGAAAGTAGGAGCTGTGGAGGCACTGAATGTGTTAACTGGACCATTCAGTCTGAACTAATCCTCTCCACCTTGTGAAACACCGAGGAGGAGAGGAGTCTGGGAGATACTGTGCCTGTGAAAAGTGTTTAAAAAAGACTAAACTAAACTGTGGATGTGGAGGGAAGTTCACGATCCATGGAAACAATTCAACAGTGGCATGCACATGGAATTTGTCTTTGATCATTGAGCTGCTGCACCAGTAGACCAATCCTGCAAGTTTGTGCAGCAACTTGATCATTGGTGTTAAAGAATCTAAAAGATGTTGCCATCCAGATTAGAGAAGGAAACTAAACATGTAACACAGCAGCATGTCCAGTCTCTCTGCAGGAATGTTACACTGAACCCACCATGAAGTGCCATAAGGTCAATATAAACTCATCCTGGGTACCACCGGGACACTACGCGGGTATGAAAGGGATCTTTTGATTCTGCCTTCTGCACACAGAGGCTGTTCTGCAAATACTTCCGACTAAACTAACTCATAAAGATGACTTGGTTGTGTTTACCTGTTCAGCATCCTCCTCGCTACCCTTCCATCCAGACGCTCGTGAGGACCAGCCGGGATGCAGCGCAGCTCACAAAGCCTCTCCTCATGTCCCACGGGCTCGGAGGCGCGTGGCTTCGGGTTAAACAGGACAAAGTGTCGGCAGGTGAGGAAGTGGAGGAGATGCTCGTGCAGCGTGCGCGCTCGGACAGCCAGGTGCGCAAAAGAAACACGCAGAAAGAAATATGCGTCCTAGTCGCGACGAGCCTTTTTCTCTGGTTTCACAGCAGCGTTGAGGTTAAACAGGAAGCCTCTCTGAAGACGGGTAAACCGGAGCGCCCTCCCGCAGCACCCCGTGTGGAGCAGAGGAGCGGTGGAGACGCGCGGAGCTGCTGTGACACTCTGCTGTGACTCTGTGGAGAGCTGCTGGAGGAGGCTGGAGGAGGCTGGCTGCACGGGGAGAGATGGGGCGTTTTCCTGAAGGAGGGAGGAGGAAGAGGAGAGAGGGAGGTAGGGAGGAAGGGAGGGGGAGGGCGGGTGCACAAAGATGCTCAGCTCAGTGTGAAAGCGTTAAAAAGTTTGTAAAAGTCCATCAGGGAGCCAGATTCCCTCATATAGAGTCAGTGTGTTCCAGAGTTCAGGGCTGAGCTGCAGATTATGGCTGTTTCTGCAACTACAGCAATGGGATTTTAGATGTATGTTAAAATTTGCAGAGCAATGCTTGATAAATATATACACAGTGTCATCACTCATCTTGACATAAAAAAGACCCTATCAGGTCGCCAGACTATCACAGGACACACTGAGACACATTGAGACAGACAACCATTCACACTCACATTCACACGTACGGGACATTTAGAGTCAACAATGAACCTAACCTGCATGTCTTTGGACTGTGGGGGGAAACCTGAGTAACCGGAGAAAACCCACGCTAACACGGGAGAACATGCAATCCCCCGAGCCGGGTTTGAACCTCCGACCCTCTTGGTGTGAGGTAACAGTGCTGACCACAGCACCACCTTGCAGATATTACTTTACACTATATAAGAAATATTTATGTTGTTTACAAATCATTTTTATTATTTCATTTTCATCTAAATGCCCCTGTCCCACACTTCTGAGTCCTTACCGCGACGCTGAACAAATACCATCGTAAAGGTTTTTTTCGGAGCCAAACAAATCTAGTTTCTTTGGAAACAGAAGTTAGCAGGTGAGCACATGGATGACAGGTTGTGCCGCCCACATAGGTGACCCTCAAGATCAAGAAAAACAAGGTTATACCTGCAGTGGGCAACAAGTTTTTGGCATCATTGGGCAAAAAATCCATAATGAGTGAATACAGATATATTCAGACAGACAGGATGAGAACAATAATGTGTTTTTTTAACATTAAAGCATGTGAACATGTTTTAGTAGAAACACAAAATATAAGTATGAACCTGGAAATGAGCATGATATGTCCCCTTTAAATAAACCTACACAGGTAAGACTTATTCTGGCTGCTTCTTTCTTTCATCAACTATATAGGTGCGGTATGTATGCAAGTGCAGGTGTATTTCTACATAAACATTATGCACATATACACACAAACCCCCCATCATCCACAGAATCTGCTTAAAATGAGAAGATACATATGCATGAGTGTGTGTACACATGGAAGTTGTTTTGGATGTTTGTATGCATGTACTCGCACACACATAAGTTATTATTCAAACATGTATCTGTAGATGCAGAGTATTTGTATTGGCTCACTGAAATAAATGAGTGATAACAGCCCTGTGAACCTACTATTAGTTCAGTAAGCCCCTACTAGCCTACACATTTTGGGACAGATGGGTGTTGATAACGCCTATTCAATAGCCTGATAACAGTCAGATCGGGTGCAGCATCCATATTGGACAATTTATAAAGAATTAATCTAAAAGAGAAGGAAAGAAATACTGAAGCAGTTTTGTGATGTCAACAGTCAAAGAGTCAGAGTTAAAATGACATCTTTGTTACTGCTAGTCTGCAAACTCCTGACCAAACAGAAAGTGTGTGCGTGCGTGTGTGTAGGAGACAGGAGGAGATTTAACATTCCAGCTGATATGCAGCCCGAGCGTGGAGTGAAATGGACTTTATGTCATATCAACAATATTTGAGCTCCCTCTCTGATTGCCTATATCCTCCCAAATAAGCCATCAGTCTGACACAGCACATTTCAGTTTGCTGGTAAGCAGCTCAATCTGCCTGTGCAGGGGTCCCCGCTGCTTCATCCCATACTCGCTTTACAAATGCTATTTGAGGAAGGCTGGTGTCTCACGTGCCTGCTTTGGGCTGCCAGATGGTCCTGTGTAAGAACTTTGAATTATTCAGCCATCCCGAAGCAGATTGAAGCTGTCGTGCGTATGACAACTTGGCCGGCCTCTTCCTGTGCCGGGGAACACCAGCGCGATGAGCGCGTATACTGCCACTGTATCACGTTATGCAACTCTACATTCAGATTTCACTAATGCACAATTTAGGCCCGACTCACAATTTACTGCAGCGATGGGGTGATTTTTTCTCAGATCAGACTCAGAGTGTGTTCTGCTTTCACAGAGAGGGATGAGAATCATAAATTATTCACCTGATCCGACTTTTATGTGTGAATGCTGAGCTTACAGTGGCGCTGGCACATCAAGAAACAAGCAGTTAAGCTTTTTAATAGATACACAGGATCTGTTTGTGCCTTTCTCTAATGCATCACATTAAGTCAGAGTGTGTCAAACACAATTATGGAAATGACTAAAGTTGAACAAGAACGTGTGAAAAGCCATAAACCAAAACACTGTCATAAATTTTGTGAAAGACATCATGTGGGTCCTTAGACGTTTAATGTGCTACAATTACCATACTGGCCATTAGTGATATTAGAGTGAGGCTTTACTGATGGCAGGGATCATGATTGGAGCCATAATTTAGCAGGATAACTCCTGTCACTTTAACAGAGCCATTGACACTATGAATACACGCCATTACAAAATACTGCTGTATAATATATCACCACATTAGGGATGATATATGCTCCATATTTCACTTCCTCCTCATGCCTACCTCATTCGCCTCCAACTAAATCCAGCCACACTTTGTCAAGGTTGAGACGATCTGAACCGAATGACACGGAGTGTGGTCGCGTCCCTATTTTTGTTTGCCGTCAAAGTGTGGGTGGGGGGGTCTAATCCTTTCAAAACAAGATGAAGAAATCCACTTCACATGGAGGGCGCTGCGTGTACACCTGAGTGTGTGTGCTGTAATCACCCTGAGAGCGGCACATTAATCCAGTCGGGGGTTGGCGCTTTGATCCGAGTGTCTCTACAGCGAAGCTCTCCAGCTAACCACCTCCACTGAGAATCACTCAAAATTAGAAAGGAGACTTCTTATGTGGAATGGGTTAAGAGCACGTCTTCACTCAAGAGGCCCGCACTGCTCGTACACGCTGCTGAGACGTGAGGCTCGTTTCCAATAAGTGGTCCAATTTCAGACGAGGGCCTCTTCAAGAGGGAAACGAGGTAGTTATGTACTCTACAGAGCAACCTGTGTGAAAAACATGAAACAATCTGAGATCACTGTAATTGCATAAGGTCGTTACTGCAAGTGTCTGCTAATTGCATCTGACTAATGTACATGTGCACATAAACAGTATGTATGTGTTGGTTCCAGACAGTAAGTGTAAAACCTGCTGCATGTTAAACAGGGCCGGCTCTAACCCTTTTGGAGCCCTATAGGTGAAATTTGGATTTGGAATGATAATGTTGGGTACACACTACACGAGAATCAAGCCCCTGTTGAACATGTTTAATATTTACGATGGGATATCCTGTTGTGTGTGGGGAACCCCGAGGACAGCCGATGATGCAGTCATGTGGGAAAGAACGATAGCCAATAGAGAACCAAGCTGACTGAAGAAGAATAACAACCACCGCCGTTATAGGCGGCTAATGCATGAGCTTATACTAAACGTGAAGCATAACGTAGTAGTAAGATGGAGCTCAGAAATTGAGGACAAACTTGATGATTTGTGGCAACAACCAAAGTGTTTATTTATCGTGTCTCTATGACTTCATTCGTTATTTTTCTTTTTTCTTCGTGAATTTTCAGAACAAAGTAGAGCAAAAACTAATATCACTAATTCTTCCTGCCCGTCATCCGCCATGTTTATTTACACTAAAGTCACGTTTGATCGTGTGGGATTGTTGTTCATGAATGAA
This sequence comes from Sebastolobus alascanus, assembly GCA_916701645.2. Lineage (NCBI taxonomy): Eukaryota > Metazoa > Chordata > Actinopteri > Perciformes > Sebastidae > Sebastolobus > Sebastolobus alascanus. The sequence continues at coordinate 685,917 of CAKAOJ020000095.1, read as the reverse complement.
TCTGTTAGAGTGCGGTGGCTGTTTTGGCCAAATCGTTGCTCTCCACACACTATAGGAACAAAACTGTTAAATTTAACAGAACATGCCGTTATATGTGGGCTCTCTTGAAAAATCTTTTAGTGTGGGCCATCCTTAAGGTTAGGGAAAGATCAGGATCTTGGTTTAAATACTGACAAAAAGCAATTTAACTGAAAGCACAACATTTCCCCAACATTAACCACAGTGCTTTTGTTGCCTAAACCGAAGTGCAGGAGTCAGGATGAGTGAAACCCTGCCTCCATCCTCCCCTACCACATCCATACTCGTTACAGCACTTCATTCATATGAACATCATTTCTAGGAGATGGGGAGAGACACTGAAAGCTCTGGATAGAGCTGAGGGGAACCTGCAGTTAGTGATAATTCTCATCACTACAAGAGACACCATTCCCATTACACACAGCGATCTGATATAATGTCATAAAAACATAATGATCAGTGCAGCTTTAAGGTTTGGTTGAATTATTTTTGGATAAATGAGACTATCCTGTTCAGAAAAAGTTACATGGTCGTGCTTTAAAAAATGTATTCCAGATTTTGTTACCGCACTATTAGGCTCCAAAAAGGCATCCCAGCTCACTGTTAATGTTTGAAACAACACAAATGATGGTTGAGTTTTCCAAATCCAATATTTGAGGATTTGTACGGAGCCCGGATTCACAGATAATCACTGGGTTGAGTCACGTTGTTTCCCTTCTACAGGGGCATTGTTGTTCTGCAGTGTGCTGAGATGTCCCGCTACAGTGTCTCTATATATAACTACCCATGGTATATTTATAGCACTCAGTAAATTTAATATGACCTAACTGTAGTTTGCGGCATTTTATCTGCTGTTGTGTCACGATACTATCTCTAAAGGGAACGTATAATGAGTGTGTACTGGAAATGTACTGAATGTACTTTTGGGCATTTTATTATCAATTTAACCAGACACAGATCCGGCTTTGCTGCCGCCTTCGACCTGCAGTCGGAGCTCTGGCAGGAGGTGGAGAGTTCCGCGCACCGGCAGCAGCGACTCCTCCTTCGGTGCTGGAGGCCCAGGCCGTATTGCTGGTCCCCCTGGAGGGAAGGGAGGCGCGGGAGAACCAGAACCAGGATTGCAAGGGGCCGACCGTCAGACCCTGCTGCAGTAAAATGAGAGGTTTTCTAAAGGGAGTCTGGTGCTCGGGAACACAACCGCTTTTGTCCACAGGGACCTCCAAATTCAACCCAAATGAAACTGAATCCGAGGGCACGGTTTGCAAAAAACCTTCCTAAAAGATTTACATGGAGATTTTTTTCTACCATATAATCCCAGAGGGGCTCCAAGATTTGGGAGCTACAGTGTGCGAGAACAATATCAGGGAGGGAATCTTTGACAGATCAACCCAGCTGAGGGTGCTACGCACTGCCTCTCGAGCTCTTATCTTTGCTTTTCTTTAACATACATTATAAATTAAAAACACCTTTTCACAGTGTTTATCAGAGTAAGAACATGACAGATTGGAGATGAAATACTGTAGAACTTAAAACTCGTAGAAACTTTTATAGCTAAAATTTCAGATCTTGATGGTGTAGTTCAGGTCGCATATAGGAAATTCACCAAAACGGGTTGTTTTCAATTTAAATATTTTATATCACCCGGCACAGCATACCAGTCTGTTGTCTAAACCTACTCATTAAACACATACATTTTGACAGCCGCATACATAAGAGGCTGTCTGTGTCAGACTCAAAGAGCAGAGGATGTGCTGGGCTCCCGCACACACAGAGAAAAGGCGAGGTGTAAATATTCATGGCGGAGCTGTCAGCTTGCCGTGCCTCTCCGCTGGCTCCTGTCACTCCATTGATCTCTCATACATGACATTCACGTCCAGTGACCGCCCTGCCTCACCTCACTCCTGTGGGAAGAGCTGCCCTTTCTCCCACCTGCTTGATGTCAGGTCCTCCAGGAGACGGGAGCATGCTGATCATCCTCTACATCCAGTGCTCTTACATCCTCTTCATCATTATACGCACACAGAAGGATCTAAAACACCTGTGAGTCTGTGATATTCAGGAGTTACGTTGTGCTCAACTACTGAAAAATGTAATCTTTGTTTCCTTGAATCTGCCTTGAACCCTTCATTTCAATTAGTGATTTCCTACATATCCCAGAATGCCTTTTACCAAACCACAGAGAAGGGTTGTGAATCCTGTTCAAAAATGAAAGTTTTGCATGGATGTAAAAATCAGCCATTATGATAGATTTAATTTAGAACAAGAGGAGGAGGAGTTTCAATGGAGAGCAGTGATTGGTTGTTAGGACCGCTGGGATGCACATTCACTTTTGTGACTGTCTTCTTCGAGGTCAACTGAACATGCTCCTGCTCACAGGAAATGAGTTAACATTTTACCACTTCCTGTTCCCTCGTCTGGAAGTCAGTGGGTTTTTAGTTAGATGCCTGAAATAAGGTCTGTGGTTAACACAAGCTGAAGAGATTTTAACGTTTTCGGTCGATTGGGGCTTGTTCCTCACATTTTACATAACCCTGCCTTTATATAACACTTGATATCACTGTAGGACAACGTGAGGCAATGAAATCACCTCGTATGATGTCTAATTCCAGTTTTTCACGCATAGTTTAGATTATCTGTTCAATCTTGTACTGTGAGGAGAAAGACAAACGTGCTGTTCCTGAGGGGAAAACGGCAGAATCTGATCAAGATGTAGTCTGAAACCTCACCACGCCATTGTTTCATGTTTCTGTTTTACCCTCAAGTTGCCGCTGAACATCTCCACTCCTCGTAGCTGTAGGGGAGCAGATCCACAATGATTAAAGGCCGTGTAAAGGAAATTTGTTTCTAAACACATTATAAATGTTGGAAAATTATGACTGAAAACATGTGAAAAGACTGTGAACATTGTAGTTCTGGATTGTGGAGTTAGACCGTTAAACTGTTTTTTGCAAGTTTGGTGTTCAGGATTTTTTAGGCGAGGCTGAAATCATGGCTCGATGACGCAGTGGAGTCGTCCTTAACATAACCCCACCCGTCTACAGAAACCTGGTTTTGGAAAGCCAAATCAGAAACCCATGATTTATCAACGGTTATCTTGAAAGGCTCAGTCGGTAGAGCATGAAACTTTTACACTCAGGGTCGTGGGTTTGAGCCCCACGTTGGGCAGTCGTATCTTTATCACTGTTTTTGTTTTGTATTTTTATGATTGTAATCCATCCCATGTCCTATGTATATTTATTCTTTTTCTGTAAACTTGTAAAAGAGGTTCGGGCGGGACGCGACCCACCCTCGCCCCGAGCCTTTCCAAGCCGACTGACCGCCTCGGATGAAATGCGCCCGGCAGGGGCCAGCCAGCGCCGGGGAGACGTCCCGCGAGGGGGTCCTCCAACACCGAGCGGCCGTCCCTAACCCGTCGAGTTGAATCCCCCGGGCAGACCGCGCGACGGGGGCCGTTAAGGCGATTCGGCGCTGGGCTTTTCCCTGTTCGCTTGCCGCTACTGAGGAGTCCTTCCCCGTTTGTGGGTGTGGTTTCAGCCATGGATGTATTAAGAGAGGTTTCAGGTTTCAGCTCCTTCAGCGACACGCCCCCAGCGTCTCAGAGCAGAGAATACTGATGATATTTACATGATTTTTAAAGCTAATTCTATATTCTTGGCGATTTTTTTAATCATTCAAATTTGGCTGGGTGGTTAGTAACACATTCTTCTGTGTTGTGACAAACTCAGAATGCATATTTATTATTGCTTTACACAGACTTTAACATGGGTAACGTTTGAATTTAAGTTGTTGGATTTATACTTTAATAAGACGCAGCTTAGACTATAATATCTATACTGTATGTAACTACTTTTCAGTGCTTATGATTATTGATTTCCTGTCCACTGTGGTGCTTTTCTCAGGTAATAATTACTCATCCACACTGAAAGGCACCAGGACAACATAATTACTTTCATAAGACCTTTATACAGTCTTTCAATGTGTCTTCAATCGATACATTGATATTAGACAACCTGTATTCACTGTTTCTAAATATTAAGATATACTCACACATTGCTTTACTTTTTTTTGGCATTCAGCGTGCAGCAGCAGAGCCGGAGACACTTTGTACATGGTGATGTTCCTCCTCCGTCCCCTCTGGCTCCTGCTCTGGTCATGCTTCATGAACCCTGCCTGATGTACAGGTGGATCTCAGAGGCATGGGGGGGGCAGACAGGGGCCGTGGCCTGTTTGCTGAGAGGATGAAGAAATCTGTCATTATCCTCTGCGAGCCATTCCTCTCACGCTGCCTGGGACCGGACTGTTAATTGCCCCGAGAATTCGTCCAGAGAGGAAACATCAGTGAATCGATCAGCTTTCATGAGGCTTCCAAAAGAATCTGCTTTTCTTTATGAAACAAATGCTAAAGCAGGATTTCCCACTAGATGTTGTTATTTTAGAGAAGGAGGTAACTCTGTGTTATACTGTGCAATGATTCCATTATTTATCTATCCTGCACTATCCAGTCTACAACACACTACACTGTCTAACTCAGAGTTTACATGACTGACTGACATCCTGTCTTTCATTCTTGAAGAGTGCAAGTGAGTTCTGTTAGCACTTGCTTAATATATTTATATTAGGGCTGTTGTCTTCCAGAAGTGGGGAAAAATATTAAATCTGTTACAATCATACCAAATTGAAAATTCACAGTAGAATCTGAAGAACAGGAGAACTGTCTGTTATTCCGACTTGGAAGTGTTCTCGCATTATGCCAAGAAGATTACCCACATTTCTAACCTTGTAGTCACACCATCTGAGCCCCGCAGTTTAAACTTCTCACTTGATTTATTACCTCAGTAAACATTGTAAACATGAGTTTATGGTCTCAATCACTAGTTTCAAGTGTTCTGCAATACAGCATGATGTTCATTTAGTAGATTATGGTCCCATTTAGAGTCAAATAGACCATAAAGCAGGGGATGCTTTAGGGCGGGGCTACCTGATTGACAGGTCGCTACCACCGCGTTGTCCAGCGTTCGGTTGTAGTAAAAAAGACACTCTAATGAGTCAGCTGTTCATTTTTTTCCAGTAAGTGCATTACAAACAAGCCTGTTTTTCACTAGCCAAAATTAGCATCCCAATTAATACAACAGTTAACGTGAATTACTGATACACCTTGCTAACCTAGCTAGCTAGCACTGGTGTTAGCTGCTAATGAATGTACAAAAACTAACAAAATATTTTTTTCATTACATGTCATACGAACCGAGGATACATTTCTTACTTGGGTGGTAATAAACCAAAGAAGGCGTATAAATACCACAACATCACACAGACATTCGGTGTCATGAGTACGCATTTTAGCATTTTCTTACAAAAACACCAGTCAACAGCGGTCTTGAACACGGGTTTCCTGGTTAGAGGTCTGGTGTTTGTTGTCTTTCTCGCTTTTTATTCTACGGCACTAACTGTTAACGTAGCATTTATACGCGGATACATTAACATTGCAGTCAGTACAGGATAATTGGCGTAGAAAATGACACGAAAGTACTTATTGCACGCTTAACGCCTTGCACAATATTGCATTGCATATTGCATTTATACGCCTTTTCGTGTGAACGGGTTGTGCCTACAGTGCTACGATACTGTAGGTGTGTTGGTCGATTGGGGCTTGTTCCTCACATTTTACATAACCCTGCCTTTATATAACACTTGATATCACTATAGGACAACCTGAGGCAATGAAATCATCTCGTATGATGTCTAATTCCAGTTTTTCACGCATAGTTTAGATTATCTGTTCAATCTTGTACTGTGAGGAGAAAGACAAACGTGCTGTTCCTGAGGGGAGAACGGCAGAATCTGATCAAGATGTAGTCTGAAATCTCACCACGCCATTGTTTCATGTTTCTGTTTTACCCTCAAGGTGCTGCTGAACATCTCCACTCCTCGTAGCTGTAGGGGAGCAGATCCACAATGATTAAAGGCCGTGTAAAGGAAATTTGTTTCTAAACACATTATAAATGTTGGAAAATTATGACTGAAAACATGTGAAAAGACTGTGAACATTGTAGTTCTGGATTGTGGAGTTAGACCGTTAAACTGTTTTTTGCCAGTTTTGTGTTCAGGATTTTTTAAGCGAGGCTGAAATCATGGCTCGATGACGCAGTGGAGTCGTCCTTAACATAACCCCACCCGTCTACAGAAACCTGGTTTTGGAAAGCCAAATCAGAAACCCATGATTTATCAACGGTTATCTTGAAAGGCTCAGTCGGTAGAGCATGAAACTTATACACTCAGGGTCGTGGGTTTGAGCCCCCAGCGTCTCAGAGCAGAGAATACTGATGATATTTACATGATTTTTAAAGCTAATTCTATATACTTGGCGATTTTTTTAATCATTCAAATTTGGCTGGGTGGTTAGTGACACATTTTGCTGTGGTGTGACAAACTCAGAATGCATATTTATTATTGCTTTACACAGATTTTAACATGGGTAACGTTTGCATTTTGAGTTGTTGGATTTATACTTTAATAAGACGCAGCTTAGACTATAATATCTATACTGTATGTAACTACATTTCAGTGCTTATGATTATTGATTTCCTGTCCACTGTGGTGCTTTTCTCAGGTAATAATTACTCATCCACACTGAAAGGCACCAGGACAACATAATTACTTTCATAAGACCTTTATACACTCTTTCAATGTGTCTTCAATCGATACATTGATATCGACAATTCTAAATATTAAGATATACTCACACATTGCTGTACTTTTTTTTGGCATTCAGCGTGCAGCAGCAGAGCCGGAGACACTGTGTACATGGTGATGTTCTTCCTCCGTCCCCTCTGGCTCCTGTTCTGGTCATGCTTCATGAACCCTGGCTGATGTACAGGTGGATCTCAGAGGCGTGGGGGGGGGGGGGGGCAGACAGGGGCCGTGGCCTGTTTGCTGAGAGGATGAAGAAATCTGTCATTATCCTCTGCGAGCCATTCCTCTCACGCTGCCTGGGACCGGACTGTTAATTGCCCCGAGAATTCGTCCAGAGAGGAAACATCAGTGAATCGATCAGCTTTCATGAGGCTTCCAAAAGAATCTGCTTTTCTTTATGAAACAAATGCTAAAGCAGGATTTCCCACTAGACGTTGTTATTTTAGAGAAGGAGGTAACTCTGTGTTATACTGTGCAATGATTCCATTATTTATCTATCCTGCACTATCCAGTCTACAACACCGGCTACACTGTCTAACTCAGAGTTTACATGACTGACTGACATCCTGTCTTTCATTCTTGAAGAGTACAAGTGAGTTCTGCTAGCACTTGCTGAATATATTTATATTACGGCTGTTGTCTTCCAAAAGTGGGGAAAAATATTAAATCTGTTACAATCATACCAAATTGAAAATTCACAGGAGAACTGTCTGTTATTCCGACTTGGAAGTGTTCTCGCATTATGCCAAGAAGATTACCCATATTGCTAGCCTTGTAGTCACACCATATACTGTACATGCTCTACCTTTGTTTTGATACATCCATCACAGTCTCACTGCAGTTTGTAAAATAGTCACAACATTTTATCTATTTGATTCGTGTACATAGACACGAATTTCCCTTTTCTTTTTTTGGTGACGCTCATCCCGACGTCCAAAAAAGTATTTTTCGTGCGTTTTCCTACGAATGTCCAGCAACAGGTGACACGTGTCATTTTCCGCTTTGGTCTTTTCAAAATAAAACTACTTGGGTTTAGGAAAAGATCGTGGTTTGGGTTAATAATTAGGCCTATTTTTATATTACTTAATAATAATAATAATAATAATAATATTAATAATAATAATTGCACTTTTTTAAAGAGGTAAAATGCCCTTAAAATCTTTCACAATGTAGACCTTGGCTTACAAACTAATTCAAGTGCAATTTAAGGGGCTCACCCCAAATTTGGGATTAATGAATAGACAATATATCAATATCAATATATCAATCGGTGATATTTGACAGATGGATGGAGCGATTAAAGGTTTTAAGGGTCTTTTCCTCCTTAAAATTGATCAAATTTCATGATATGTTCACCTTAATTGAAAAATCCAGACCTTTAAATTATTTTTAAATAATTAAGGAATGGCTTTTGTCATTTTTAAGGGATAAACCCCTTAAAATCTACCAAATAAAAATCGTATATATCACTTAGGCTCATCTAAATCGTTAGTTTTTCAATTAAGGTACAACTTAAGGGATTCAATTTACTTTTTTTTTTTTTTGGTGACGCTCAGCACGACTTTCAACAAAGTATTTTTCGTGCGTTTTCCTACGAATGTCCAGCAACACGTGATGCACGTGTTAATTTCCGCTCTGGTCTTTTCAAAATAAAACGAATAAGGTTCAGGAAAAGATGGTGGTTTGGGTTTAAATAACACCGGAAGTGTCGTAACTTAAGTACGGAAGTTACGTGGCAAATTAATCAATTTTGACTTATGGTTTCACACGGGACACGAACTGCGGTTTCCTGTATTTTTTTGACCCATCCATCCACCCCGACCTCCTCCTTACGCCGCATTCGCTGCTCTTTATACTTCCCGGTTCACAATGACGTGGATTACATACGAATTGATTTTGTGCTGACCATCACGAAAAAATGTGATATTTGTGTCTATGTACTGTATATGAATGAATACATTACATTTTATGACTATTTCACGTGCTGCTGTGCGACTGAGCTGTTACATATTTGTAGTGATTAACAAGTGAAACCAGATACAAACAGCCCATAGCTCCATTTAAATTCGCTGAACTGACTGAATTGGAGTTAAAATTGTGTTTTATTTGTAACTGCCAGTGATGGTGGCTTTTCAGTCATTTTGTTGACACTTCAATAGTTATTTTTGCCACTCGATAGATATCATAGTAAGTACCAGAGGGGGCACAAACAGCCGGTTAGAACACTGTCGTTCGCGGTAAAGACGGCTCAAATGTTCCTCTTTCCCAGTAAGCTAGTAGGACATGTTTGGTATCAACGGATTCATCACAGTCTCAAGATTCGCATGATAGCACTGTATGTCCACCATCTTAAAAACTGAAACCCACAACGGCCTTCAAATTACAGTAATGTTAGTTCCAGTCAGATGATCCACCATCATTGTCAGAGGGTTCAAATTAGGCCAAGTAAGCTGAGGAGGAGAATAATTACAACTTTAAGATCATGGTGATAAATGAGACAAAGAGATAAATTCTATTTTTCACTTTTAGATGGTTAAATTATGTTAGAAATAGGCCTACCAGTAGGCTGCAGGTTAATATATTCAAACAAGACAATTTCATTTAAAAGATATATATCAGCTTACCTTGTTTCAATGTGTTACTGTTACTGGTGCATTCTGGTCAGAAGAACAAGATGTGATCTTCAAAAACCTTTTTCAAAAAAGGAGTCTTGAAAAAAAAGGGATGTCTCACAACAATCGAGGTTTATATGGTAGGGTGCGCTTTCCGAGCGCACAGAACAGGTAGGCGGTGGCAGCAGCTAAAATCTTGCCTTTAGGGCACCAAATTGGTCAGAGCTCTGAGTAGCTGTCAGAAATTGACAGTTTTTCTCTTCCCTCCAGGAATACTAACGGTCTGAGTGATCTGGCGGCGTCAATGAATGAATGAATAAGCACAAAAGCCTACAGTGGAGGGTGTGTGTCAACGGCACTGTCACTCCGATCTATTATTATGTCCTGTTCTCAGGAAAACTGGGGAATGTCAGCAGGGCATTTGTTAGCAAATGTGACTCAAACAGGAAGATTAATCCACATGTGGGATGGAGTCAAAATAAACTACAGTGTGTGTGTTCATGGAGATATATCAGACTTTGATACACACAATACTTGTTAGTATTCATGAGATTTGATGACGATGATGAAGAATTATATAAAGTATCACCGAACTTGTCCTTTAAATGAAAAGCTAACTTTCTAAACTGTTACTTTGTATACAAGTATTTCAGTACTCCAAGTCAGCACACAGGAAAAAAAGGGTGTTTTAGGGCAGGTGATAGAAAGTCAGTTGGGCTCAGAGCCGAGCACGAAGAAACTTAATGGAGTAGGGCGGCTCCATCAGGGAACACAGAGATGGCTGTGCAGCAAATCCATCAGCAGGAGGAAACAGTGAGGAGCACCGAGGCCGTCTCCGAGTCAAACCAGGTCAGAGGATGAAGAGGGAGAGTGGAGAGAGGAAGAAACTTGGCCCGAGGGGAAGATTTTTTAGGTTTTTTTTACACATTCATTATAGTTTTAGGGTTTAAGTTATCATTGGATATCTTTTGATTAGGGCTGACAAAGTTAGCGCGATTATGCATTAATGCTAATTTGTTTTAACGCCACTGATTTCTTTAACTCATTAACGCAATCGATCTTTCGGAGGCTGCAGTTTTAAATCTAGAGTGAAGATACTGTCATACTAGCTTGTTGGGAAGGAGGTTAAATAACACTTCAAACTTGCGCTACATTTTGGTGAGGAAAAACTGGCATGGCCATTTTCTAAGGGGTCCCTTGACCTCTGACCTCAAGATATGTGAATGTAAATGGGTTCTATGGGTACCCACGAGTCTCCCCTTTACAGACATGCCCACTTTATGATAATCAAATGCAGTTTGGGGCAAGTCATAGTCAAGTCAGCACACTGACACACTGACAGCTGTTGTTGCCTGTTGGGCTGCAGTTTGCCATGTTATGATTTGAGCATATTGTTTTTATGCTAAATGCAGTACCTGTGAGGGTTTCTGGACAATATCTGTCATTGTTTTGTGTTGTTAATTGATTTCCAATAATAAATATATACATACATTTGCATAAAGCAGCATATTTGTCCACTCCCATGTCGATAAGAGGATTAAATACTTGACAAATCTCCATTTAAAGGTACATTTTGAACAGTTAGAGTATGTGCGATTAACTATGGACAATCATGCGACAGCTCTAATTTGGATATATCGTTTTATAATGTGGCGCACCTGTAAGTGTGGCTGTGTGCTTCATGGTTATAGGAATAAACTTTATACTGGAGTAGAGGCGAACTGAATTCTTGTGAATCCACTGTAAGCATCCATCTCCATAAGCTCAGCAGACAGATAAGGACACTACCTGCTCCGTACGTATACTGTATGTTTAGTCAGCATGTAGACTGACCCAAGGACACCTGGCAACATCACCAGGTGCTGAAGAAGCTACTGTACAAGCAGAAATCAATTTGTCAACTGACACAAAGTAAAACCCATCAGCAGGTTTGTCCCTGCAGGGGAAAAGATCAAGAGAAGCATTAAGGCAGGCATGTTTTAGAGCCGTGAAGGCTGATGTAGATTTGAGAACACATACTGCAGCACTAAGGCCACCTTTAGCTCTGTGTATTGTGTAGCTACTTTGTTGAGCTTATAGACTTACAGTATAGACAGACAGTATGGAGGGAAAATGCTGAGGTTTCTCAGGTTGAGAGCAGAGGTGGAGCAGCAGTGTGAGGGGTTTGTCACAAAATCAAAGGTAAAGCGAGCAGAAAAGTCAAAGCAGGGAATAATCATGAATATTTCAGGGTTTGCAGTTATTGTTTGCTGTTCTTTCACATAATGACCTTCCTGACATCAGTGTTATGTAACATTCTATCATGCTATTATTATGTTATATCTGATCAAGGTCCTCTTATATGTCGTACTGGTTTTCACAAGGCAAACATTCATCATTAGTTATCTTAACAATCATTCTTTTTCTTAATAATCTTAAGAGATTCTTCAGGCCGGCCCCACACTTAAAACATGTTTCAAATCTTAACAGATTTTTGTTCTGTTAAATTTAACAGTTTTGTTCCTGTAGTGTGTGGAGAGCAACGATTTGGCCAAAACAGCCACCACACACTAACAGATTCATTCATGGAATCTCGCAAAATATCTCGTGATCAAACGTGACTTTAGTGTAACAAACATGGCAGAGGACGGAGAGGAAGAATTAGAGATGTTCGTTTTTACTTTGTACTGAAAATTCACGAAGGGTGGATGGATTATGGAAACACGTTAAATAAACACCCGTGTTGTTGCCACAAATCAACAAGTTGTTCCTCCATTTCTGATCTTCATCTCACTACTACTTTATGCTTCACGTTTAACATTAGCTCATGCATTAGCCGCGGCCACCATGACGGCAGTGGTTGTCCTTCCTTCTTCAGACTGGCTATCGTTTTTTCCCACGTGACTGCGTCATCGTCTGTCCTCGGGGTTCCCCACACACAACAGGATGTCCCATCGTAAATACTGAACACTTTTTATTAATGTTAACACTCTTAACATACCTCACACTACAGGAACATCTGGAAAGATCATCTCTAGAACCATCAAACAATCAGGGCTTTGCTGACGATCGTCGGTAGGGGGGAATCGGGCCCAAAATCGGCTTGATTCTCGTGTAGTGTGTACCCAGCTTAAGTTAGAGGTCGGCACGCTCAAAGTTTGTAAAAGGCGTTTTTGTTATATATTTGTAGTCTTTAAGCCCAAACTGAGATAAGAGATGACATCATCAGTTATTATCTCAGACTTGACTCCTCCAGAGCAGGCAGTAACCTCCCAGTCTGAGAAGTGAAGCCGATGCTGAAGTGCCTTAAACCTGTAGTCTCTCTAACGGCCAGCAGGGGGCGACTCCTCTGGTTGTATAGAAGTCTATGAGAAAATGATCCGACTTCTCACTTGATTTATTACCTCAGTAAATATTGTAAACATGAGTTTATGGTCTCAATCACTAGTTTCAAGTCTTCTTCAATACAGCATGATGTTCATTTAGTAATTTATGGTCCCATTTAGAGTCAGATAGACCATAAAGCAGGGGATGCTTTAGGGCGGGGCTACCTTTTGATTGACGGGTCGCTACCACGGTCCGAGAGTTGTCCGTGTTTTCGTTTTACAACTTTAACTCTTTCACAGTGTGTTTTCAGTTCATGAAAGTTAATTGTAACCTTTTTGGTCGCCTAAAAATGTTTTATTCAGCGTTCGGTTGTACTTCGCTCCCCCCTCTCGTGTCACTTCTGGTTGCAAAAAAACAACATGGCGATGGCCAAAATGCTGATCTCGAGGCTTCAAAACCATAGTCCACAAACCAATGGGTGACGTCACGGTGACTACGTCCACCTCTTATATACAGTCTATGCTCCAGAGCCTGGAACCATTATTAACCATGACTTGTAAACTTAGCGCCCCTTTAGTTTGACCCTCTGTTGCTCCACCTTTTGTTTTCTGTTACAATTTAGTGCTGCCAAACCCCACAGTAACTTAAAGACAATTAAAGTTTCATCTTATTACATCTTGTGAATGTGTAAGTGTGGACTAAATGGAAACAACTGAAGCTGTGTAGCACTTAAATGACTGTGAGGTAATCACCTTTGTCCCATAATGAAATAACGGTGAAATGGAGAAGCTCAGCGTGTGACTTGAAAGATATTTGCTTTAGATCACGAGTTAGGGGTTTTAGCAGGGTGTCATTTTGATTTATGGATGTCAAACACACGTTAATAAGTTACTGGGTTGCCAAGATCCCATCTTCCATATCCTGTGTCTTTCAACGGGGGATTTCAGCTCAATGGCTTTAATAACATGCATGAATGGATAGGCTTTTTTTTTTAAGGAAGAAATTTGTTGCAGCGATTCCTTTCTTCCCCTCCTCTTTCTGCTATTAGCAAGCAATCAATGGCCAATTGCCTTTTAATGCCTTCTCCAGGATCTTGTTGAAAGTCAGACACACTTCAAGGTATCCGCCTTAACTTTCTCCACGGCTGCCCCTTCATTTCTGCTCAGAAATGGGTACAAATAATAAAGATAATGTTCGCTGAGTAATGATTTCCCATTTTCTCCTTACTTGTACCCCGTTATTAGTTAGATCAGTATGGCAGTGAAAATTAATTTTCTTTTCACTTAGAGGGGACATTACCATGATTAATTTCAGCATGGAGTGGAGGAAACTGGAGGATTGCTGCAATATGAGGAGTGAAATCAATTTACTCTGATGTGAGAAGAGCCGGGGAATGTGGGGCATAAACAAGTATGAAATTACCCTCTCTGTCTTCTCCTCTAATAGGAAGAGAGCATCATTTGGCAAGGCCCTTTTGTGCCGGAAATGTGACCCTCTTTGGCCTTCACTGGGATGAAAAGAACTTGAAAATGAAATTCTCTCTATCTATCGGCCATTATTTCAATATCACACACACACACACACACACACACACACACACACACCACTTGTGTGGCTGGCAACTGGAAAATCAATTTAGAGGCAAAGATAAAGAAGAAAAATCCAATTCAGTGCTGTTTCTCTTTGGTTGATTCAATGCATTTTCTGGCAAGAAAGACCACAAACTAAAACACAACCCAGCTAAAACACACCCCGACATAACACCCATATACTTCGCTCGTTATCCCAAAATCATGTTCATTAATGTGCTGCCATAAACAACCTGTTCTCCCAACTCGTCAAACACTGCCCCCTTGGTAAGTTCCCCTCGGCATCGGAAACCGGCACCCTTTAGCAACAGTATGTGACGAACCGGGCTTTCAACTAACTCCAATGTAAACCCACCCGTGGTGTTATTTGATGGTCGGAGCAAGTTACGTAGTATTAATAGCGTAAGAGTCCGCTAAGAGCGGGCAGGAGGGGCGGTGGTTGGGTCAAACAAACACAAGACTTTCAACCAGGAGACTGCTGTTCGTGTCCCGTGTGAAACTAAAAGTAACGTTGACCTACGACGTGAGTCGCTAGTCAGTGAAGTTAACGTCAACCACGACCGTTTCCTAACCCTACCTAAGTGGTTGTGTTGCTAAAACCTGACTTCCTGTGAAAACCAAAGTTTATTTTGGAAGGACATTATACATGTAACAAGCTTATATTGACACGCCGTCCCTGGTCCGTCCAAGAGTAACGCTAAGAGATTTATTGGGTCACCTACCTCCGGAGTTCCAGTGGTTACTGACTGTCATTCACGAGCGCCTCACTTTCAATCGCTATCTTCCCCGTCTTAAGGTCCGATTCACAAAAATATTGCGCTAATGATATTACAGCGCAGACACTCCCATGAAGTTTTGCAGCTTAGTACAATTTGCCTTTTCTTTACATCTGATTGCAGTCCATGTGGCAAAGTATGAATGTCGCCAAGAACACAATACGCAGAACAACGGACGACGTGTCAGTCAGTCAAACATGATGGACAATCATGTGACTAATCGATTAAATATTTTAATCGACTGACAGGCCTAAAAATAAGTCGATGTTAACTTGGTTTCCCACGGGACATGAACAGCGGTTTCCTGGGTGGAGTCCTGTGTTTGTTTGACCCAATCATCCCCCCCGACCTCCTCCCTACGTGGACGTTCTCGCTCTTTGTACCTCGTTGTTTGCTCTGAGTGTCTAATAATGACTTGGATGGCTTTACATTGGAGTTAGTTGAAAGACCTGTGCGTCTCATACAGATACTAAAGGGTGCTTTGGTGTGTCGGCATCAGACCCGGATGGGCACTACCAAGCTGCGGTATTTGATGGCGTATGATAAGGAATGTCTTGTGGTTTAAACAGTAAACCAGCAGCTGTAGTTTAATCTAAAAAGTCACCACTAATGTCTGTCTGTGGACCCAAAACCAGATTGTAAGTTTCTGCTAAATCACGTCTCATCACAAACCTTTGACCTGACAAATGAAGAGCGGTATTCCTCACGGCCAAGTCGGAGTCCAGAGGCTGGACATCAAGGCTGATCTGAGAGATTGAACCGAGCCTGGTGGCGTCATCCCTCACGCTCGCTCTGAGAGGCGTGAAGGCCGGGGAGGAGGCTCCGTCCTTGGCTACCAGCTGTTACGGCCGGACACTGAAACTCATCTCACTTGACGGATCAAGATGGATGGCTGAAATCTTTGTCTTATCTCGGCATGCTGAGGATCTCTACTGCGAGTCCAATGAAGACAGATGAGCACTAACTGCGGGCTGATTTTGGGGACGCTCTGTGCCATTCCTCAAGTGGACAGAGGCCAGAGGACCGTCGCGGCGGACAGGCTGATGTCCTTGGCCGCTGGGGCGACTCGAGCTCCGCGTCTTCGGGGACGGACCCTCTGACGGATTAGAGGGGGAAGGATGAGATGGGCTGCCAGTGTTTTTCATCAGGCATTCTGAGGCGGAGCATTGATGTATGACGGGAGCTTTCCTCTGACACTTGGTCCGGTGGATCAATAGTGGGGAGGGATCTTATGAGCGACAAGCTGCTCTCACACTTGAGAAGGATGGTGGGTCTTCCTCCCAGGCTCTCAGACACCGGGGAGCATCTGAGGCCGTGATTACATATGGAACACTACACAGCAGCCTCGGAAACTCATCACTCCTCAGTGGGCTCAGCTACAGAATATGAAAACACTTGAGAGCAGCCCCCCCCCCCTCTCTCGCCTTTCTCAAGTCTTCCTTGTTGTTGTCAGCTCATTCCGTCTGTTGTTCTTTTCTTAGAATTTTCTGGTTTTGATTTAGTTTTTATGGTCTCAACCCACCGGGTGAATCCTGTAACACACACCAGACAGATACAGGAAGAAAAACACAGCTGTAACCAGAAGCAGTGAAAAGTGTTGAGACCGCCGACAGCGCTCCGTTAAAACAACACAGAGTCTGTGTTAGTGTGGCAGCTTGTTTTAGGTAAGAAGATGAAATAGGATCCAGGGAAGCTTTTTGGATCCCTGGGTAAGACATCGTGACGTTCGTGAGAAAATATAAATATTTTGATATTATATTATTTAGAACAGAAAATACTTTATTATCTGCTTTTCGTATTTTAAAAAGCCAGAAATTTGTCTTTGGTTCGCATGTGCAAAAACAGCTATTAAAAGACTACATTAAAATAACATATAACATCCAGACAGGACACATTCACATAAAAACACAATACACCGATAGAAGCTACATTAAAAATCATTTTTCGTTGTGATTTATTATCACTATTTAGTTTGTTTCTTTTTATTTTCTTTTTCTTTTTTTTCAATTCCTTTTCTATACTTCTCTTCTCTCCTAATATAAGTATAAATAAACATGTTATTTTTCCTCCCTGTACATTTATGTATTCTCTAGGCATATGGACAAAAAATATTACTCATTCCTACTTAATGGAACAAAGTATGGACATTGTGGGGATGCTGAAGCTCACGGACTGCCTCCTAAGGACACTTATGACCCTGTTGTGTCTCAATACATGTGATTGTGCTGTAAGACTGTACCTGGTGAAAGGAAATAAATAAAAAGAAAGGAGTACCAGGTACCAGGACTGAATCAAGGTTAAATAAATAGATATAAATTGCTGAGTGCTGAGGTAGCAGGCTGGCTTCAGAAAGTGGCTGTCCTTACATATTAAGATACTTTATGGTAACAGGGACAAACGATTTTTCATATATGTTTTTCTTTGCCCAGAGGGCAGTAATAGAATTAAAGGTCTTATTGATAACATTTTTACGTAGACAAATATTAAAAATAAACATCCAAAGAGCTTTTGTGAGAGACATACTGTATCGCTCAGAAGGAATGGAAGAAGAAAAGTATTGCGAGGTAACGCAAAACATATTGTGACGGAATGCAGAAGTAGTCCTCAAAAAAATTCTATCCGTGTCCCTTAAGGGTCTCTGTAAGAATTTAGAAAAATTATCCTGGCAAAAGTTTTTTTTTCGCCTGGTAAAACTTTTTTTCCTACCTGTTTCACAGATGAAGGAAATGAAAGGAACTTAGAAAGATTATCTTGGCCCGGCAAAACCTTTTTTGGCTGGACCGCAGAGGGCCAGCCCTACAGACGCAAAAGTCTGTCACTGACTGACTGACTGAATGATGAAGTTACAGGATTGGTCGACCGACTGCTGCAGTCTCCTCATTGGTCGTTGCTCTTTCAAAATGAAAAGGTGGAGAACAGTTCTGTGTTTACGTTTTCTGGGGAGCGTGTCAGCGGTTCAATGTAACATTACATAGTGCTGTTGTTGTGCATGTGCTATTGTTTATGTTCGTTTAAGTTACGTTATGTTGTGCTTCGTATTGTGTTACCGTGCATTCACACCAAGCGCGAAGCAAATTTTTCGCCTCGCTTTCCTCCATCAACCAGGGAAGAAATAACCTCTGTTGCTGATTTGTACATGTTGTGGAAGTCCCAGATATGTCAGAAGACCAAACGCCGTCGTGTCTGGGCTCATATCGTCACCCGGTGGCGAGCTGTATTCACATACAGTGCCATTTTACCGACTGTATCTAGCCACATGTTGCTTCTGCGGTATGAACCCAAAATAAACAGACTGTGCTGTGATTTAATTGCAATAAATGCATCAAAAGTGTACCGAAATAACGACATAATGATGCTGATTAGTGAAAAGTCTGAATTCATGCTTTGTCAGGTCTATCCGCAAGACGACAAGCAAACAACTTTTAAAATGCTTGTTTTGTGAATGGAGTTCGGATCGATCAGTGCCAGGCTATGCTAACATTGTAGCTGCTCCATTAACACTCCATCTAGGAATAAATATGGCAGCAACAACGTCAGTGATGACGGCGGGAATATCTCAACGCTGATAAACTTTCGCAAATTATGTATATATTGTTACACACCACTTATACTCGGTTTTGACCGAGTCTTGTTTCACCTGTTCTCAAGTCATAAACACAGGAGAGAAAACTATTGAGATCACTTAGAAAATGGATCACCAGAATTTTTTTTCTCTCTTGCCTCTCGGGGCTTCCGTACATTATTGAAAAAAGGAATAAAACATTAACATACGATGAACAAACAGGTGGTTCTAAACTTTTAAACAGCATTAGTCTGCTTGAAGATAAAGTCAGTGATGATAAAGTGTTCATTCATCCTTCTATCACTCTTTAATGCTGAACCATAAAACTTCAAATTAATTAAATGGACTGACATTTCCCCCCCGTGACTGTCACCAGACAGTAACTCCAGTATGACCAATAGGAGCAGAGGGACGGTGTGCAGTCGGTCACCGTGTCTGACCGCTCACTCACTGCTGGATAGTGAACTGCTAACCTGGCAGAGTCCACTTGAACCTTGACACAGACGGAGTGAAAACAGTGCAGCTGTGAGGATCAGCGAGCCATTTAAACTTGCTGACTTGTATCATTTTTACTGGAGTGTCGTGAAAGGCCTTTAATAAATCAATTAGATTAAAAGAAACATATCTGTCATGTTCATTTAATAGCATATTGGACACTGTTAGTGTTCAGCGAGGGTGTCATAACATGGATTGATAGAGCTGAAACACATTCGGGGGGATTGATGGGGTTTCATTTGATTTCATTACTCTGGATCAGCGTTCAAAGGGCCAAATGATGTGCAAGCACAAATCAGTGAGATTATGTATTTCTAGTCATCGTTCAAGTGGGGCTGACTTAATGCCAGCTCATCCTCTCTGGGTGGTGTGTAAGCATGACGGACAATTAACTTGATAGATTCTGAGACTAGAGGAGGATCTCTGTGATGGAGCGCAGCGCGGACTTTAAGTGTATCTGTGTAAAGATCAAAGCACATCCTGTCACAGTGCGTTCAGACGGGACCGCTGCATTAACATTACATCCAGCTCTTAAACATCCTTTTCAACTTTTCTGTTGAGCGACGGCTGTGATATAGCCAGTGGGTCATACACAGAGTAGTCATGTATTTTCTCCTGGATTAAACGTGGTTAACGTTGTGAATTGAAACAAAACAAAAAAAAAAAAAACACAACAAGGTTAGGTTTAGTAAAAAAAACATCATGGTTTGGCTTAGAATTACTCTGTTTGTTACGTTATCAAGCTATGGACGTAAATTAAAGTAAGTGAACGTTAAGTGAGCGGTCTCCTGGGTGAAAGTCCTGTGTTTGTTTGACCCATCCATCACCCCGACCTCCTCACTACGCAGACTTCCGTGGACTATCATCACAACCTATTTATGATACATCAAAAATAAATGGAATCTGCGTCAAAATACGGTTCCCTTGAAACGTAATTCACAATGCAGTTTGATTGTAAGGGAACTAGGTTTTTAAATGCAAATTAATGGCACAGTTTTTTATCTGTTCAACATGTACCTTAAAGGGAGATTTGTCAAGCATTTAATACTCTTATCAACATGGGAGTGGACAAATATGCTGCTTTATGCAAATGTATGTATATATTTATTATCGGAAATCAATTAACAACACAAAGCAATGACAGATATTGTCCAGAAACCCTCACAGGTACTGCATTTAGCATAAAACAATATGCTCAAATCATAACATGGCAAACTGCAGCCCAACAGGCAACAACAGCTGTCAGTGTGTCAGTGTGCTGACTTCACTATGACTTGCCCCAAACTGCATGTGATTATCATAAAGTGAGCATGTCTGTAAAGGGGAGACTCGTGGGTACCCATAGAACCCATTTACATTCACTAATCTGGAGGTCAGAGGTCAAGGGACCCCTTTGAAAATGGCCATGACAGTTTTTGCCTCGCCAATATTTAGTGTAAGTTTTGAGCGGGTTAATTAACCTCCTTCATGACAAGCTAGTATGACATGGTTGGTACCGATGGATTCCTGAGGTTTTTCTAGTTTCATATGAAATTCACTCTAGCTTTAAAAACTGAGCCACAGCCTAAAAAAGGCGTTAATACGTTAAAGAAATGGCGTTAAAACAAATTTGCGTTAACGCATTATTATCGTGTTAACTTTTACCTCTAAATAAAGAGGTTTCCACAATCTGGCTAAACTTACTGTTTGTGTACACCCTGCCTAATTGTCTGACTACTCGTGTACCTTGACCTGTCACTTCTTTGTAGCAACGTTGTTATGTTCCGATCTCAGTAATTACGTTGGTGAGCACAATGTTGTCTTAACCAACAGAAATGATGGTAAAAGCTAGACAAATATGAACCAAGTTATAATAAAGCAGGATTTTGCTAGTAGACTTGCATGAGTTTGTGTGTTCACATTCGTAATGGCCTTCTACATAAATCAATGTCTGAAAGGCGTACATTAAAATTAATCTGAAACTTTTTGCAGATTTTGGAAAATGGTCAGCAGTAATGTAAAGTAAACCGTGACAAATCTACAGGACAATCAAAAATGTTTCATGAAATCGTGCACATGCATCAACGGATAAATCTGCACATTTCTCTTAATTTCAGAACAAAAACAACAAAAACAAGGTGACCCAGGACACAGTCTGCATAACTGAATGTCTGCTCTGTTTGTTGGTCACCGTTCACTGCAATGCTAAGTATGTAATTCATCTGGTAATCATCTACAGAGGAGTTAAGGATAGAAATTAATTACAGGCATGAGTTGCTTCAGCGCTGCGTGCTGCCATGTTTGGTGCATCACATTCCACACCAGCAGGCCCCGTCACTCGCCTCTCAAGAGTTATTGGCGTCTAACAATATTAGAGAGAAATATGACTCAGGAAATTGGTAGTGGGGCAACAGAGCATGACAATCAAGATCCATTTCCCTTAACTGTGGCCTTGTATACCAAGTAGCCACACCGCCGCCTGGTGAGTCCAGTCATGACCTCGTGAAAATGACAACATGAGCGTTGTGTGGGCCATCGCTCTGCCTCCCCAACACAGCCTAATTTATCCTTTTCTGAGAAAGAACTCAACTCAGAACAGACGATGGTTCACAGGCTGACCTTTGTTTGAAATTAGTTTACATGCCAACACCTGATGCCATGGGCGATGATGCTTCCAGGCACACAGTTAAGAGATGAGAGGAGTACAAATTAACATTGTAGTGAAGTAGATGCAGATACGTGACTGGACTCTTTGGACCAAGAAGCCTGAGCCTCCTACAGCTTCCCCAAAAACGTGTCTTTGAGTCAAACCAAACGTAATCACAGAAGGCGGCCACATGGAAAGCCTTTCAGCTATTGCTGTGGGCAGAGCAATTAGCCACGACCGGAGTCCTCCTCTATCATTAGTCATTTAGTCATTGCACTTTTTGCATTTCAGAAATTTGCAGACACAAACCCAACCCGTTCTCACTCCAAACTCGTCAAATACCGCCGTTTGGTCAGCGCCTCTCGGCATCAGAAAACGACACGCGGAGGCGCCCTTTAGCAACAGTATGTGACGAACCGGGCTTTCAACCAGCTCCAATGTAAACCCACTCGCGGCGTTATTCGACGATCGGAGCAAGTGATGTAGTATACCTAAGTGGTTGTGTTGCCTAAACCTAACTTCCTGTGAAAACAGAAGTTTATTTTGAAAGGACACTATGCATTTAAGGAGCGTATCTTGACACGCCGTCCCTGATCTGTCCTAAAGTAACGCGAGAGGGGTTCCCTGTGGGTCGGTCTCCTGATGACCGAGCGGCGGTATTTGAAGAGTTGGGAGTGAGAATGTGTTGACAAACCTGCATTTGGTACGACTTCTCGAGAAAGCGCACAAGCAAAATCAAAGGGAGCCACAATCACCAGGAAATGGATCCATTATGCTACACAGTTATCTACAGATATTAGCATAGCTACAGGGTTATTTTTCTTACAGTCAACAAATTCCATGAAAGGACCCAAACCAACAATGAATGTGTTGTGTGTGTATCACAGCCTGATATATCTTCTTCCTCTGTGCCATAGAGCTCCATTGTTGTTAGAGCACATCAGTGAGTCTCACTGTGTCACTGGGTGACATGTTCCTTCATCACCATGAACACACACACTTTAGTTTATTTTGTTTAAATCCCTCATACAGCGTCCTGCTGCTGGAAATACACACTAGAGCACCAAATGTGAATTAATCCGCCGCTGAAAATAGTCCCCAACAAATGCACTATTCCCTCCTGTTTGAGTAACGTTTGCTATGCAACATACATATATACAGTATATACTGTATATATATATATACATATATGTATGTGCCGAGGGGCACTGACCAAGCGGCGGTATTTGAGGAGTTGGGAGTGAGAATGGAGCTGCTGTGGAGAGGGTCAGCAATATTAAGTTCCTGGGAGTCCACTTAGCTGATGACCTGTCCTTCTCCATCACCACCACAACAGTCATCAAAAAAGCCCAGCAGCGGCTCCGTCCCCTCCGAAGAATCAGAAAGGCAGGTCTCACCTCACCACCTTCTACAGGGTCACCATTGAAAGCATCCTAACATACAGCTTCCCTTCCTGCTTTGGGAGCTGCAGGGCCGACGAACAACGGCAGCTAAACAGGATCGTGAAGACAGCCAGCAGAATCATTAGTTCCCCCTCTCCGTTTCCTGATGGAGATCTACCAGCAGCGCTGCATTCTCAGGGCTTCCTCCATCATTAAGGACCCTCACCACCCTTCTCACGGCCTGTTCTCCCTCCTGCCGTCTGGGAAGAGGTACAGGAGCATCTGCTGTAGATCCAGCAGGATGCTGAACAGCTTCTTCCCACAAGCTGTAAGGCTTGTAAATGGACTGTGTTCCCTCCCCACACATGCACACTCACATCCAACCCCCCCAGCATTAACACAGAAACAGTCTGATAGCTAGTCAACTGTCAGAGACAATTTGAAACAGTAATGTAAACAGCACTTTACTAAGGACATTAATGCACTTTTCTCTGCTGCTAACACGACTGCAAATTGTGTGTAATTGTGTTTGAAACGTTTGCTTATTTTTTTATTTTAGGTATTAATAATTTCAATACTTATTTATTCTATCTTTTTTAATGCACTGACAGGAGCTGGTGAGAAACACTATTTCATTTAATTCTGTGTATGCAAATACTCAGTGAATTGACAATAAAGTGAATCTTGAGAATGTGTTGGACTAGCTGTTTTAGGAAATGACTGAGCCTTTTTTTTTTTTTAATGAAAGTATGTATTTTTGACATATGTCTTGAGCATATTCATGTCTTCAGTAAGAACCAATGGTAGGGAGATCACAAAGTATTGAAGTACCACGTTCGTTTGGTTATTTGAATGGGACAATGTGAAAAATACAGAATATGCCCATAGCCATACCTTTTACATTGAAGACTTTTTGGCAAAGCTCTTGCTCCTATCAACATTGTTCTTGCCATTGTCCATGTCTCCTAAATCTTTAGAATGGAGGTGCTTAGTAAAATGTTTCCATTAAGAGCCAGGTGAATGAATACTGGTATTTCTTTAATGATTCCAGTCTCACAGGTAATGAGTCCAAATCCTGAGTATGGAATGAAATACTTCGGACTGCAATCACAGATACAGAATGACATATACAGACCAGTCGCCAGGTAAACATGTTGGCATTGTGCGTTTCTGTAAACGACGGATATGTTGAATGTTGATGTTTTTGCATTCGGTCACAGCAAGAGACGTAGTCTGTGGAGCGACCGTTATTGAAAGTTATGTGGTATAATAACACACACACACACACACACACTCCAGAACAGATCTCTCAGCAGTTGGTTGTATAGCTAAACCCATCTTCTTCACATTAGCATAACAGTCTGAGCAGCGCTGCATCTGCTCAACATTTCTCTCAAGTTTAGTCCAGTTAACTCATTTCCATAATTCACGAGTTTATTTGCATGTTAATTAGCGAATAGACTGAGATATGTCAGGCTTTAATTGCTAATGGGCCTGAAAGGTCAGTTCAGTCAAGAGCTTATGACAGTGTGTGACAGCCAACGAGCAAACACGGCAATAAAAAAATAATAATAATAATAACTCTGGTTCTGGATGGGCTCGCTGTGAGCTGCTGTCATCTGGAGTGAGCAGAGAGGTGCTTCGTTAGAGTAGAAATTATCCTCATTCTGTTCGTTTTTGAACGACCCATACAAAAAAATGATTACAAGTGTGAATGTATTCATGTAATTTGTTTGTTGAGTGATTAGCCAGTAACTCAAGATTATCACCAAAGTCAGTTAAGGCAATGACAAGAGAGAAGATTGTACGCAAAATGTCTGGAAAATAACACAGATGGCAGTATTTAGCTGAACCTTGCAAACATTAAAATATAACCATGACGTCCTTGAAATCTACGTAGAGTACAAATAGATTTCAATGAATATCACTGTGCAAATACAGTAGTACAAGTACAACCTCAAACTTTCAGATCTGACTTTACTAGGGTAAATAAAAACATGCTGCACAGATTATTTTCCTTAAACTAATTAAGTATTTTTTTCTCACGTAACTTCCGAGCTTACGTTACGCCACTTCCAGTGTCGCATAATCAGTTCTGGTGTGGCGTAACTTAACTATGATCTTTCCTAAACCTAACTAAAGCTGCATACACTGTACAATTTTAGCCCGTTTCTGGCCCGAATTTTGAGCCACACAACTAATCGGAGTCGGACTGAATTTCAGCTTAATCGGGCGTCGTTTGTTGTGCAGTGTATCAAGACAACAATGTAGGCTACAATAGATTTAGCTCATAAAACGTAGCTAGCTTACCTCCAAGTCTCTCTGCTAAAGGGACAAGACATACTGTCCACGTCTTCCTCGCCATCTGCGAGTCCATATAACGTTACGCCGATGTAAGTCTATGGGACAAAGTCTTTTTGGGCTCAATGGCATAACATGACTGAAACGGAAGTTGCAGTACCGACGTTTGACCACTACGAAAGTTGGGAGCAACGACAAGCGCTCTTCCTGGGGGCTTGGTACTGACCTCTGCTAGCAAACACACTTTACCTGCCTCGGAGCTTTCAAACAAACCTTTATTGACAACTGTCAACAGTCAGAACCGTGTTTTTTATTTTTTTATTTTCCACGTATAGTGTGAGCACTCAGGTTGTGACGGTACAGTGTGAGCACATAAATCGTGAGCTTTGGCTTTACATCGCAAACGATCTACTCGTACAGTAGGAGCAGGAAGTACACAACAACATTTCTAAAATCGTACAGTGTACGCCCAGTTTAAGTAGTTTTCTTGCCTAAACCCAATGAAGTTGTTTCCTGTGAAGACGGAAGTTTATTTTGAAAAGACTGGATCGGAAATTGGCGCTGGACATTCGTAGGAAAAAGAAAGAACTTTCTCTGTGAGCACTTATTTTAAATGTGATTACAGCCATTCATGCAGCCGTTGTCATTAACCTATATTCATGCTAATTTTGTCAGATAAATAAATTAATTTTGATAAATATAAATATATCTGTATGGGACTGGAGTCTGCATCACATGGATTTTCATTTTTATGGAGTCTTTTTTTTACTTCACCTCTAGTGTTGCCTATATATTGCAGTGAGTTGGAACGTTTACACAAATAAAGGCTGTTTATGTGTTTTTAAAGATTATTTTTGTGGGTTTTGCCTTTATTTGATAGTGATAGTATAGAAATGAAAGGGGGAGAGAGAGAAGGGGAGCCCTAACCCGTGCCTCTGCGGTAAGGAATCAGCCTTAATACATGAGCTCCCGCTCTACCAGGTAAGCTCCCTGTTTATGTGTTCTTATAAAGATCTAAACACACAGTCACACTGCTGACTGAGACATCTATCTACCTCTTTTATGATCACGATGTCCACTGGCAAATTAAATGATAAATGACACCAGTTTTACTGTGTGATTGCAGAGAAATTCACAGAGAAGTAATCTGTGACCATCAGTCCCCATGAATGACTCTGTTAAAATAAACCAATGTTGACTCTGTGTTAAACTAATAAAGAACAGCGGTCTCCCATAACGCCCAGTTCTCTCTTATTCACATGTTGGTGTGTGTGTCGGCCGCTATCAGCAATCTCTTGTGACTTATTCCTGTTTATTCATTATTTCTTTAAGCATGTTAAACTGTGTCAGTCATAATCAGCTGTGGTTTTATTGCTATAATTAGACTAAGGCTATGCTTCTTCTATAGTAGGCCTATAATATTCCAATAATATTCACACTGGAACATTATAGGGTTAAGGCGGTGTGTTTAGTGTTAATAGTTAAAGTGCTTTCCTGTGTTATTTGTAGCCTATAGTAGGGTATCATCCAGGTCCCAGTCAGGATGCTCCTTCATATTATACAGAGACACATTCTGAATTTATACAGTGAATAAAAGATACTAGGAGATATTGAGTTTGGGGCTCCTCCTCCAAGAAAATTTAACTTAAAACTATGCAATTTTACATCATTTTGGACCATTATTATTACTGGTTTAATGATTACTTTATTATTTACGCATATCACAGCCTTCGTCTGAACATTTAATTCTTATGGAAATGTTTGCCCTAAAAGAGCAGATTCAGAAAACTTTTAAATAATGGTTAATAATTATATTTGTTCACAAACAGACGAACAGTTCATTTTACAAAAAGGACGTGAACATCGATAAATTACAGCGTCCTCGTGCCGTGCGTCGGCTCGTCCAGATGCTCTCCGCATAGTTTTCATGTTCATGCGGCTTATGAGACGCGGCGCAAATATGCTGGCGCTGAGCTGCTATGAATCTCCGTTATAAATTTCCCAGATAACCTGATATGGAGACGGCAGAGGAGAGTACCGGCAGCTTGTGAGAAGTTCCGGTACGCAAGAAAAAAATCACGGTACACCAAAGAGTAAAATGAAGAAGGGCCGGTGCTGCGTACCGGTGAGTACCGGCTCACTTCGAGCACTGCATATGTCGCAGGAAATGCTGTATTTTAATATCTTTTCCAACATTAAAAAGACATCCATCCAGATATCCAAGATAATAATAACAACAATAAAAGAGGAAAAGAGAGATTGATGTGTGACACCCTGCACACCCACTCAAAAAAAACAAGAAAAGGTGCAGGTAAATTCACTGAAATGCACAAATAAAAAACCTCACAGGAAGGCAACTTCTTGACCAAACTATTCACACGATGCTGCACTACATGACAGTACAGAGGGATGTCCTTCTGCTACAGGCTGTAAAGCACTACGAGGGCTCGTCAAGGACACAGACGCTCCATTCGGCCTTGTTATGTCGGAGTCAGAAAATGGCTGTGATCCCTCCGACGGCTGGATGAGTGCTGGAATATCCACTTAAGGCTAAGCCAATCTCTTCCTTTTGCATATCGCTGAAACATCACTTAACATTTCACCTCAACACTTCAACTTCACAGTGTTATAAAAGTGACACATATTACCTACTAAAGGAAATGGGAGCATGAAATGGCCCATAAATCCTAACAAGCACCGCTCTCTCCGGAAACATGCTGATGAGTTCTCCAACTTGGGTCTAAATATTATGACTCGGTGAGGATGTGTGTGAGCTGCCGGCAATCAACCAAAGTGCAGATCGCCTATTTTACAAAACCAGATAATGTCACGTTGTGATCGGACATCACATCAAACTGATTGGCAGAGAGGACTGAGAGTCAGAGACAAAGGTGAGAGGAAGAAAGGGTTAACTGTCGGGCAAAAACTTGAGACAGGTAGAAGAAAAGTGGAGTCAAAAGCAAACTTTGGTACAGTCGGAAGAAGCTACTGGAGCGTCTTGGGTGGGGAAAAGTAGGAAGCAAAAGATATAAATACTCATCATGAAGTGCATGAAACAGCTGGTCCAGGAACAGGATGTTGCAACGTGATCTCACAGCCCGGTCACACAGCAGTTCCTCAAATAGTCACAAAATTGAATGTATTGATTCGTGTACATAGACATGAAAATGTAAAATGTACAGGTGTTTGTTTTTTTATAATTCTATGAAGGAGACATATTAGTGCTGTATACAGAGACTAATACACGAGGAAAGGAGGGAGATAACGAGGGACAGGTGACAGCTGGGCTGATGAGGAACAGGTGAAACTCATAAGGGCGGGGCAGACAATCACAAAGGCAGGAAGTAAAACAAGACACAAGAGGAGAGGATTTTCAAACTAAAACAGGAAACAGACTATAACAAAAAACCCTTGGACCAAGACACAAACGGGGCTAATGAATGAATGTCATTAGCAAAAAGCTATCGTTTATCTGCCTATAGAGCACAATCACTCCTGTCTTATCTTTCCTCCATCCTTTGTTTTGCGATAAGTACCTTACATCTCCGATTCCAAGTTTTCTGCAATCACCTGCTATAATCTTTAAATTCTGCATCTCTGTAATCTTTACTTTGTAGTGCTTTGTGCTGGGAGAAAAAGTGAATCAGCTTTGAGTGGTCAAACAACTCTCTAAAAGATTTTGACGGATGCAAAAAAACTTGGACGAAAGTTTCGGTGAATCGGTGAGTAAACGTGATTGACACCATGTGAGGTCATATTTATTTTTACATGCTACAATTTCAGACGAAAAATACGGACTTGGTGAGCAAAGGCTTTAAAACTGAGGATGGGTGTTAAAGAAAGGTGTAAAGGGTTTTTAAACTTCCTGAAAATTCATATCAAAAACACAAAAACTCTTGCAGAGTAACAGAACAACACACAGCTGAGAGTCACACGTCTCCACTTGTCCCTACCTTTCCTTTCTATTGCATTACAGTGAAAGAATGGATTTGCTAGAAAATGAGAATCGATGATAACGATAGAACAGCAGAGGCTAATTGAGTCCAATCTACAGCGGGCTGGATTAATTAAGGGGCAGGGGAGAGGACCTATGGCTCCAGCTCCTAAAGATCTTTCTAATTGGACAAAACGATTGGTAATGATCGGGAGATTGTGTCCACTGTCTGAGAAAATAAATTAAAACAGGGACAATACAGGAACACTTTTGGACAGGTTTCGTGAATTTTTGGATAGTTTAGAGTTAGGTGGAACTTACGAACAACAGGAAAGCTTTAACTCATACTCCCACAACGTGTGCCCACTGAAATCAGTTTAAAGGTGGGACTCTCTTTCAGGGAGTTCCATTACAGCATACAGTTCTGTGCTTAACTTGGCTTTTAAGTAGCCTGTTCGCACAAAAAGGCGTATAAATGCCAAGGTAATGGGCAAGCCGTTTAGCATGCAATAAGTACGCCTTTCTTGAGTTCCGTGTGTATTTTGTACACCATGTACCCTGTACTGACTGCAATGTAAATGCATCGGCGTATGAATGCTACGGTAAGAGTTAGTGACGTAGGAGACCCGTGTTTGAGACCATTGTTGAACAGTATTTTGTTTTGTAAGTTACTTTTGTCACGTGTATTTTGTTGATGTTTGTGACGTGTTTTCTGTAGTTGTTTCTGTACGTGTTTAACTTAATTTACTGACTTATTTTAAGCCCAACGATGACTTTTTTCCCTTACCCTAACTAAGTGTTTTTCTTGCCTGAACCTAAGGGCGTATTCACACCTGCCTTATTTAGTTTAGATGAATCAAACCCTGGAGCGTTTACCCTCTCGGTGCGGTTCGTTTGGGCAGGTGTGAACACAGCAATCGCACTCGGGTGCAGCACCAAAACCAGCAAACCGAGACCTCCTTGAAGGGGGGGTCTCGGTTCGGTTTGTGGTGAGAACATGATCCGACCTCGATCCGGCCCAACTGGAGAAAGCATTGCGCCTTTTTGGATTAAACCAGCTCTGGTAGTGAGCTGCTCTGTGCATGTCAACACCAGACACCAGACAACATTACTACAAAAGAGCCTACGCTTGCCCTCGCTATTCACATCAGTACTAAACAACTGACCAATTAGAGAGCAGTTTCTTTGCGCACCAAAATTTTGGTCCGCTTGTAAATGCTGCCGTGTGAACACAAACCAAACTCGAGGAAATATGCAGCATGGTAACAATTTGGTCCCTGATTCAGACCAGAACAAACCAACTACAGGTGTGAAAACACCCTCAGTTAGAGGTTATCTTGCCTAAACCTAAGCGTGGATGTTCGCGTGGCGTACAAATGACACACGAAAATGCGAAAATTCGTACTCATGACACGCTGAATGTCCGTGTAATATCGTGGTATTTACTGTATACGCCTTCCCGTGTGACTGGGTCGTAATTCGAATGAAGAACAAATGACGTTTTTGCTTTTAATGTAAGAGAATTGTTGATTGTAGATTTTGCATTCTTGCAGTTTCTTTGTCAAATGTTTTTTTTTTTTTTTACAAATCATGCAAATAAATTCTGTTTTGTTTGTCTGTATCATCAGCTGATGTAGCACAACCTATGCGTAATTAACAGATACAAATTACAAGCACCTGTGGGCGAGCAGCGTGGCAAGAGTTAACAGCATGCTGCTGTGTGTTTGAAGGACAAACAGAGCAGATGAATCCTGACTGAGTGAGGGACTGAGGACGTGGGGCGTGCAGGTAAACAGCTGGTGCAGAGTGTGAAACGGGGACAAATAAGCCCAAATGTCTCCAAAAAGTATCAATGCCTGTACAAAGAACAATAACATGGAAGCAGAAGTCTAGGTGAGCAGGTACACATGTACATCTGCAGCTTTTATTCTGGCTCTTGTAAACACCTGGGGCCTGATGTACCGTATAAATGATGCCTATGCATAAAAACCATGCATACGCCGTTTCCCCAAACATATACTGGTATAAATAGAAACAGGATGTGTGGTTTTCTAGAGCCAACCACAGGTGATGATGAAATGTAAGGTGAGAGATGGTGGTGAGGCAGGCAGTAGTATCAGTATACCGATGGGTGATGAAGGGTGTGTCTACAGCTATTTACGGCTGACTGCATCACGCTACAATCATCTGTTTCTTCCTGTAGCGTATTCACAACGTTCAGTGTCATTCTCATTGTAGAAACATAGTAGTTTTTAGCCCAACCATGTAGTCCTTTACGAAACCTAACTATAGTGGTTTTGATGCCAAAAATAAATTGTGACAAAACGGTGGCATGTCAAGTCAAAGTCAAGTCAAACTTTATTTTTATAGCACGTTTAAAAACAACCGCAGTTGACCAAAGTGCTGAACATGTACTTAATAAAAATGAATACAAGGCAAACAACAATATGAACAGAGCAAAAACAAAAACCATAATGTGCACAACAGCAGTGAAAGAGCAGCAGCTCAACAGAACATAAACTTAATCAAACACCACTGAGAAGAGGTGAGTCTTCAGCAGCGACTTAAACGATTCTACGGTCTGAGCTGTTTTAATATGAAGAGGTGACCTTTTCCAGAGATTAGGGGCGGCAATCGCAAAGGCCCAGTCGCCTCTGTTTCTGAGTCTAGTTCTGGGGACATCCAGGAGCCTCTGATTGGTCGACCTCAGTGCTCTGACCGGAGTATGAAGGTATAATATTTCTGATAGATAAGGTGGTGCCAGCCCATTTAAAACCTTAAAAATAAGCAATAAAATCTTAAACTCAATCCGGAAACAGACAGGAAGTCAGTGGAGGGAGGACAGAACTGGTGATATGTGATCACATTTTCTTGTTCCAGTCAGGAGGCGAGTAGCTGCATTTTGTACCAACTACAGACGGCGAAGAGACGACTGTTGTAAACCCACATACAAAGAATTACAGTAATCCAGCCGAGAGGTAATAAAAGTATATGTGTTACTCTCTGAAGGTCCCTGGGAGACAGATAGGCCTTTAGCCAAAAGCCTTAACTGAAAAAAACTGTTTTTTTACAACAGAGCTTATTTGTTTGTCAAAATTGAAGGAGCTGTCAAAAGTAACGCCAAGATTTTTAACATATTTTTAACGCTGTTTTTGAGAGGCCAAAGGGTCAAGAATATCAACCGAGTCGTCTAATAGGTCTGGGTGTCCAAACGTAATGATCTCTGTCTTACTTCCATTTAGATTGAGGAAGTTCAGATCCATCCAGCTCCTGATGTCATGTAGACAGTTAAACAAAGGCTGCAATGAGTCTCCACTAGCTTTTTTCAAAGCTAAATATATCTGGATGTCATCCGCAAAACAATGAAAAGGAATATTAAAGTTCCTAAAAATGGACCCCGTGTGACGAGATGGGATGAGAATGTGTTGGTAGTTGCTGTGTCTTCATCATTCTTTTAGTGCATGGCTGATAAGCTGTGCAATATTTAAAGCGTTAATATTACCTGACGCAAACGGGGAAAATGAAGGAGGACGACTGGAAGGGGGGGGGGGGGGCAGCCACCGCTTCTCAACGCTTGATTCTGCAAAAGGTTGAGAGGGTAACCAGTACCGATACCACGTGTTAAAATGACTGATGTTGTTCTTCTTGAGAGGTCATTCTCTAATTTGCACTATTTGGACACTTAGCTTTATTTCAAACACTGGCTCGTCAGCATGAGCAGTAATATGAGCATGGCCAGACAGACAAGGAGCACCACACACACTTCATCAACAGGAAGAAGAGGTTCCAGCAGAGAGAGCACTCAGTCTGACTGCCAACAAAACACCACCAGAACACCACGGCTTCAGAATGAGAAGAATACTGCTGTTTTCAGATCAGTCAGTGTGTTCTCACTATTATTCAAGTCTGATGTATGGATGAAATGTTGTGCAGCTCCTTGAGATGTCAGCATCACACAAAGAGGTGACTCTGATAGCAGTAAATAAAGCTCTCCGTGGGGTCAGTGGCTCACCACAGAGACTGCCTCTCTTGTCTGTCCTGCTGCTGCTGTGTAAACTCCGGCGGCTGCAGGAAGAGATGGATCCGCACGGCCGCACGGTCTCTGAGGAAGCCCTCATTGCCATGGAGCTCAGCCTCCCTGAGACACCTGATCTGAATCCAATCACGGCTGCCGTCTGTGTGTGCTCTCTGTGAACACCAGCCGCCCAGGAGACCGGCTGCTGCTGGCCTCTCTGTCCACATGAATCTACTGCAGATCCATCTCGGCCTTCTGCTGCCGGCCTCCTCCCACAGCTCAATAACACACGGCTATTTTACTATCATCGTGTTGGTGCATACGCATATATGGGCTACGCAGTCTCAAATTCTTGCCTCCTGAGTGAGGGAAAGATTTCAGTCTGTTCCTTTTATTATAGTTACAATAGTGTGAGCCATATTGGTTAATACAAAACACAACACTCTGTTGCTTTTGCTCACCATGAATAGGCCTATGATAGACAACACCATGGAAGAAACCTTGTTTCTACACTGAGCATCAATCCCCACACATGAATGGTGAAGCCAGTGTCTTTAATTTTTTGTTAATTAGTAGTTTTGGGATTACACTTTATTCAAATTTTGTACTTCAGAAAAGGTCAAACAATTCTTTTCCTTCAGACTGGACATACAGATAATTTTACAGGCAGTGAATCTGCACATGATGTCACTTTATAAGACACAAGTTGAAGCACCAGACACAAGTTTGGAGTCTGGAGCCGATATGTGTGCAACAATAAACTGTTAAAATAACATACATTATAGCATTACTAATAATTACTAAACATTATTATCATTTTGTTGTTTGTTAAAAGTAAAATACCTATTAACTAAGTTTATCTCATCATCACTCATCTTCAACCACTTATCCGGGGTCGGGTCGCGGGGGCAACAGCTCCAGCAGGAGACCCCAAACTTCCCTTTCCCGGGCCACATTAACCAGCTCTGACTGGGGGATCCCGAGGCGTTCCCAGGCCAGTGTGGAGATATAATCTCTCCACCTAGTCCTGGGTCTTCCCCGTGGCCTCCTCCCAGCTGGTCCAAGGACTCATTCCCTACCCGGAGTAGGCAATCCATCGGTTTCGGCTTGACACTCGGCTGCGAACCGATCCAGTGAGTGCTGGAGGTCACAGACCGATGATGCCAACAGGACCACATCATCTGCAAAAAGCAGCGATGAGATCCTCAGCACACCGAACTGCAAACCCTCCTCCCCCCGACTACGCCTCGATATCCTGTTCATGATTATCACGAACAGGATTGGTGAAAAAGCGCAGCCCTGTTTAATTAACTATTCCTTTATAAATGGTCATTATTACCAGAAAAACTGAGGCACACACTTTAGTAGTTGGTGTGTGTGTTTGTGACGGTGATAAAGATAATAATTCTGTTCATGTATTTGTATGTAATCTGCAGGTCTTTGTTTGACATGTTAAACATCTGTGCGTAGCGACGGCGGCCCTTTTTAATCTTGCTGTGCGACGCGTCCTCACTTTGAATGTGCTGTTATTGCCTCTATTAAGGAGATGAATGAAAAAGGGAAATAGGCCTGAGGGAAACTTATTGGGCCTCGGTCGTTCATATCTCTGTCAGAGGCCAGATGAGATGCACCAAATGAAAACCCAGCCCCGATATTTCTCTTTGATCTGCGAACGCCTCGGGGTGCACTCGCGTCCCGCAATTGAGAGATTAATATGTCTGTCATCATTATCATTAACTGCGTTAGAGGGATAGAAGAGCGCTGGCTGTCGACTTTCTTCTTCAGCACATTATGTTGATTTCTTTCAAGATGATGATAAAACAAACAGAGCGAGTCTGAGCTCGTGTGAACAGCAGAGAATTATAAAAGGAGACGGCAAAGTTTGCAAAGACGACAATAAACACCATTTGTCTTCATAGCTGCAGGTAAAAAATGAAGTTCAGCTAAAAGGCGATGAGGCTCATCCTGAAGCACGCACACACACACACACACACACACACACACACTCAAGCGTCTTGCCCCAGATCATAAACACTGTGCACTGAACCATTTTTCAACCCAAATGTCATTTAGATTTATTTTATGCTGCAAATATGAAGAAACCTGATCATTATATAGTACTGTGTCTCTCTCTGTGCACACCAGAGTATAAAGTGGCTCAGGGCGATTAATGCAGTGCTCGGCTTCCTGCCGGCTCACGCTGGATCGGGGGAACAAAATCATGTCTTTGACTGAGCACACACACACACACACACACACACGGTGATGGATTGCTCTGCTGTTTGAATGCAAGGTGGCACACATTAATATTTGTACTGTTTTTAAAAACATGCAGCGTTATTTCCATAAATGCAATCAAACCGCAGACGCTCGCCTGGTGTCGGGGGGGGTTGCTGGAGTCAGCATGTCTGCCGGTCTCGCACCGAGCCGATTCAATACCACGTCACATTCTGCTGCCTGTCACGCTCAGTGTTGAGGAAAAGCTGTGATAGCTGGTGCCGTTTTTTGCATCAGCAAGCAGAGTAGCTGCCGCTGTCGTCTGAGGACACACGCCGCGTTTTTTGTGCCCTCAAATCAATTGTTGTCAATGTAGATGCACGGCAGGCCGCTCAAAAGTAAAAGCAACGCTGTTGCGGCGCACAAGCGTTCCCAAGTGTCTATTTTTCAGGGTGCGACGGCTGCGCCTTGAGATAAACGTAGTCCAGCTTTTGGAAGGCAAACCACATGTGGCGAGTAACAACCAATCCCAGCTGGCAGATATCTGTCTTTTCTTCTGTCTGCGCTAAATATGTTGAAGTTGATCATTTTAGTGCAGGGCTACCCAGAGCTTTACGATCTGTCCCACGGACAATAATGGTGCAACCTTACGGCAATGTCAGGTGCAACCTGCCTCCGCGCCCTCGAAAGCTGGAGTAGAGTAGGCACCCAGCGCCAGACAGACGCGCCTCTCGTTATCCAGGCGGTAAAAGACGAGTCATGGGTCCTCGACCTTAGTGGACAAAGCCATCGCTGACAGGATCATTATTATAATAAGAGCATTATTATGTTAAGTGTCGTAATGCAACACATTCTCACTTCCAACTCATCAAATACAGATGCTTGGTCAGTGACTCTACGCTTCAAACTATGACGCTCTAGGTACCCCTCTAGCGTCAGTTTTGGACGTGTCAGAGACCCCGTGTTAGTTTCTACTCGTTATATGGATAGTGTCTTTTCAACGTAAACTTCCAGCATAGGTTTACTTAGTTTTTAGGTTTATCTGGTTAGATTTAGGCAACAAAACTACTTGGTTAGGCTGAGGAAAAGATTGTGGTTTAGGTTGAAATAAGTACGTTTGCCGCGCCGGGAGCAGGGATCGCCGTCCCTCCCTTCAGGAAGTGAAGGCAAAGCGAGCAGTAAGCGGCGAGGTCCGGGCGAGGGATGCTGTAAAGTGCCATCTTCACCCCGGGCGTTTCCAAGTCTGACCTAGAGCTGGTCGCGGCGCACCACCACGGTGAGGGACACAGCCAGCGTTAGGCAGAGTTCCCATGAGGGGGTGAAAGCGCACCGCTGTAAAGGAAAGGGATGCACTGGATTTACAACACAAGACAAAACGAGGCGCATTGCGAAACGGAATGCAGAACAATAATCATTTTATATCGATTATCTTGTTTTAATAATAGATAGGAAGGCAAAGTTGTAATTGAAATTTGATTAATTGCACAGCCCTATAGCGCCTATACTTAAGGTAAGTATATAGAAGGTAGTAAAATAATAACATGGAGGCTCTGAATTCTGAACCAAGACGACAAACTCTTTATTGCCTCCCACATTGTCAGCGACAGCGCGTTACAGCTTCACTCCTTCCGTTCTTATCTTTCACAATAAAAGCCCTAGACGTATACACGCAGAGGCAACTCAACAACATAGCTTACACTTAAAAAACACAAAAAAAGGAATGCTTAGCGTCGGGTTTAGATCTGAAATGTTGCCAAATAGGCACTTTTGCTTTTCACATTGACACCATATCCTCTGCCTGTCCTTACCCTCGTCATGTGATAAGTGAAATCTGACTCTATTACTCTGTGCTGCGACTCTGCTGCTCTACGGAGTAGATACTTTAAGTTTATAATTGTAGCGTCCATCATCAGTATTCATAACAGGCTTAGTATTTCTACAAATTAGAGAGTTTTGTTATTTAATGTGAGCACTGAAATGCGAAAATGAACTAAATGAGTTTTATTTCTTTAAAAACAAGAAGTAACGTAGTCGGTGCATGCCCGAACACCGCGTAACAGCGGTAACGGCGACTACCGCGGCGAGCCTATTCCCCTCCCATCGGGAGAATGACAGCTATCACAACCCTAAAAGCTAGAATGACGTAGTAAATTTCCTTGATATTGCACTGATACGACATGAAATGATCTTGAAATAGAATATTTTATAGAGTTAGAGGATAGAAGCGAGGATAAATATGAAGCTACAGTCGACATGTGCATGAGAACACACACTGACGCTGAGCTAACCGTTACATGCATGCAGACATCTGAGGTCACCGGTTGAACGTATTATTGAATCTTCTCCTGTGACACCTGTGCGCCGGTATAAATGAGATTCCTTTAATCTAACAATTACCTTCTCTGCATGGGCCCATTAATATATGGTTATGGTATTTTGAGGTAAATGTCCTGCTGTGGTTTATTAAAACCTCTATTACCTGCTTCACTGTTGGTTACAGAGGAATGAGCAGCCATCTGTGGCCTCTCCCCGCTCAGCTCGCCGCTCTCTGCTGCTGATCTGAACTGAAGCCGCCACAGAGAGGGATTAGTAAACAGGGAGAAGAGAGAGAAAAGAGGGAGGAGAGAGCTGCTAATATTCAGCGGCGTGAGTTGCCTGTAGTGCAGAGTCTGCTTTTTGAGGCCTACTGACATTATCAAATGGATTGACATTTCAAATATTTGCAGTGCTCAGCGGGTCCAAATGTGGTATAAGTGAACCGTGGGCCTCCTCCTCGCCGCCCGGCAAGCCATGCATGGCCATTTCATCACAGGCACGGAAATGAGATCCAACAGCCTCTTGCTTCCCAGACCTTTACAGTGCAGACAATGCAATCTGAAGAGCAGGTACTTTCCTCTAAACAGGCCGTTGCCCCGCACCGACTGCAATAGCTTAAGTGCAAGAGGTGCATTTTGAAGCGCAAGCACTGAATGATTAATTTAGGTCAGGGTGCTAAAGCGCCGTGTGCGCTATCTTCTTTTAGCTCTGCTAGATATTCCTCATGTGCGCCCCGAACATCTGCGCCCTGTTTGAGGTGACAATGTAGCACTAATCCACACAACCCTGGAACGAGGCTGCTGTAATGACAGCAAAGCCTGCGGTGTGTTTCCCATCTTAAAGCTTGTACAAAAAAAAAAAAAAACCCGCTGTCAGAACCACCTTAGAGTATACGACTGCTGTGAAACTAATCTTGCCAAAACAGATTAAGCACCGTGAGTGAATCTGTCCCAGTTCACCCGCATGAAAAGACATCTTTGGCAAAGATATTAAAAGAAAGCTAGAAATCCAGATAAGAGCAAGACAAGTGACTTCTTCCTCGCTTGTGTAACACTCAAACGGAACACAAGAGAGACGCTGATTGAGGCGTCTAAAATGAAAATGTTTTTTGTTCTAAAGTTAGCTCAACGCCGCGTCTGTTGTCAGATAATATGAGAATAAAACAGCGCTCGTGGCTGCGGATGTCGCTCTGATGAGTTTTACGTGCTGTTTTCATTCCGTGACTTCACTTTTTAATTTGTCTCTGGGGCTCCAGAGACCATTTAACAGACCGTGTGGTAATGCTTCTATATTCACTCAGTTTCTGAGTTTTTACACGTTGAAAAAGAAGAAAAACTTTTCCACCTTAGAAAGAAGAGAGTACTGCTGCTATAACTCACCTTTCAACCTGGTACCGCTGTCACATAAAGGTGTTGGCAGCACTAACCGATGTTCTGGAGGAGTCTGCACTTTATTCACCAAAGCATGTCAGCACATGGCCTTCATCCGGGTTTAAAGGGAGGATTGAAAGGTTTCAAATCTATTGTGTACATTTACAGAGTTATTGGTGGACTGTCCTTATTTCTGCTCTCCATACTGGCCTTGAAGTGATATCCTTATTGTCTCAGTGCTCTCCTGTTGGCTAATTAAACAGATCTTTTCCCTCATTTGTGACATCAATCTACTCTACACTTTAGTATGAAAATGGTAGAAGCATAATATCTTTACAAATACATTTACATTTTAGATTTTAATGTCTTTTTGGAACTCACCTGCAACTTGCATCCCCTCCCTGTCGAACTCGACATGGAGCTAACATCCCCTGTTGTGCATGCGTTGGAGACCAAAGGTGTTGGTAGATCAGACTTGGATCGGAATCGGCCAAGAAAATTACAGTCGGTGCATCTCTGATGGTTCCATGTATTTTCCTTTAACAGTTCCTAATCAAAGCTCTCACCACAGAGCAGCTTGTCAAACACACCCCACCACTGTGTGCTGATTAATCCCCTTTTAATATAAGTTAAGAGAGGCTCTTTTGCCAGCAATGAGAGGTTTTCATCTTCCACTCGCCTCCACCTTTTGCTGTTTGTGGTTGATTTAATGCAACCTGTAATCACCTCTGGGCTGCACACTGGAGAAGAGAGGAGGGAGAAGTGAAACAGAGAGAGATAGATATAGATAAAGGAGAAAGTGTGTGTGAGTGAAAGTAAGTGAAATAGCACTCTAGTCAGGACAGTGACTCACACTCACATTATTACACCATGTTCCAATGAATAAATCAAGACATAGCCTGGTCCAAAAACAACAGAGTGCAGAGGAATCCCTCCATATATTCGTCCTTCACTTCTACTGTTGCTCCGAGAGAAGGAGTCTTACACAATTAATGCAATAATGTGAAATTAAACACCTTTACCCTGAGTGCTCATCTTTGACTAATGCATAAATTGGCATTTTGGTGCCGAATGAGACCCGGAGGTGTAATGGCTTGGATGGGGTTGATGATGGAGATTAGTCTTAACAGCAGGCAGGCATGGTCGGATCAGGCCTGGTCAAGGAGAAGCTCATCGTTAAATGCCGCCTCTGGTTTTCAAATGTCCTGCATTGTACATTTAAATGCTCCTAATGAGGATCCTTAAAGAGTGAGACGGCGTTATCTCCTCCCTCAGAGGCGCCGCTGTCTCGTTGTTCACGTTTTGCCTGGCATGAGAGAAATCCATCAAATCTGTTGGCCCCCCGGCTGTGGTATACAATTAAAATACTTCAAGACTCCGCGTGTGATTTATACAGGAAATAAATGAGCCGTGCAGAGCAACACCTGAAAACAATTACAGCCAAGACTCAGAGCGCAGTGATAGTGATATCTGTGCGGTGGCAAGGTGGGGATCCACAGTTCACCCCGGAGCATTCTGTCTTTTATTAATTTTCTCTTTTATTTTGCTGCTTTCAGGTCTTATGAAACATGATTAATATATCACAGAAGGCTGCAAACTAGTAGGAAGCCAGACTGCTGCTTCTGCCTGTGTTCATCTTAAAATAAAAAAGAGGAACGTAATGCCAGTTTCCCTGCCTGAATGTTGTAGTAGACTTGAAGAGATAGAGAATATACATTATACACCGAGTTAAAAGGTCCATGTGAGAAATGAGGAAACAAAGGTCAGAGGTCAGTCCGGAACAGTGTATAGCATTTAGGGGATCTATTGGCAGAAATGGAATATAATATTAAGAACTATGTTTTTTTCAGTGTATAATCACCTGAAAATAAGAATTGTGGTGTTTTCGTTATCTTAGAATGAGCCGTTTATACCTACATAGGGAGCAGATCCCCTCTCCGCGGAGTCCTCCATGTTTCTACAGTAGCCTAGAACGGACAAAGCAAACACGGGAGAAGTTTCAGATGGTTGCAATCTGCAACCTCACCGCTAGATGCTGCCAAATCCTACTTACTGTCACTTAAAAACCACAATTAAAACATAGGGCGACCGTCTCAGTGTAACTGGTACTTCTACTATAAATTGAGCCATAAAGACTCAACTGTTGTTGACCACCAGTAGTGATATGGATGCATGAATACTACTTCTGGCGACTACTCAGATCAAAACAGGCTGCTGCATACAGTATATGGACATAAAACAGAAAGACTAGAACTGTACTCTAATTCCACATTACATACTAACTGTATACAGTATGTGCTGCAATATACTTATAGGATCCTCTGCAGTCAGTATAAAAGAAATCAACGTCCTTTACCATTTGAAAATAATAGCAGAGTCATACAACATGTACACCGGATGTCAATCAACCTGCGACTTAAGAAAAATAAAACTTGACTAAGAGAGCAAAGTCTCTCTAAAAATTGTTACTGTAGAAGAACGAAAGAAACAAAGGTTACGATATGCACACGTTCACCCACTGAAATTTGCATAAACCTAGCCGGCCAATCAGGGCGTGCCTACCAAATATGTGCGTTACCAGATTTGCAGCATGTTTCCGTTTTTGTATTTTTTGGGGATTTTGGTTGTTTGGTTGTTTTTGAATTGGCATCGTTTCTGAAGCTGCAGCACGTTTCTCCTAATGGAAAGTTTTTGTAGCGCATTCGCCCTCGTCGGCCACCGTAGATATCAGTGTGTTTACTCACCTTTTAGGATTAAAAGGAGCAGAATCAAGTTTTCATAGCACTCTGCGCTGACCGTATGAGAAACACAGATTAACTGTACTCTAGTTTTCATCTGATTACGTTAAAGCACAATATCTCTGAATCTCTGATCTGAAATGCGTCATTCCCTCATCACGAGACAAAAGTTTAAGGAGCTGTCCTCCTTTTTAATGCTTAGGACATTTTTACTTATGCTTCACCTATGTGTTTGCCTCCATTAATTTACAAATGCAAAGTCTGAGGCAGTGGAAAGCTATTGAAAGAAACAAAAGTAAAAAAATGCTCCGACCATCCATCTCGGCAGTGGTTTCCTCTTGTGGTGACACACCCTACAAAACAATTCCTGAAATGAAAAAAAAAAAAAAACATACTTCGTGCTGATTATTACTGATGTTGCTTTACAAAAATGTCTTAAACCTGCAGCAATAGTTCCACAATAACCTTTCAGCGTATTGTAATTCAAGTGTTCTGAGAGAAAACTAGACTTCTGCACCTCCTCATCTCTCTGTTTTCAGGCTTTAGTAAATCTAGCCCGTGATGGGAGACTTTGACCAATCACAGGTCATTTCAGAGAGAGAGAGCGTTCCTATTGGCTGTTCATTCAACGGAGGCAGCTGTCAATCACTCAGATTATTACAGAATATTGATTCATATTTGATCAGCGCTGCCTAGTTTGACCGTTTGATCGGAGTTTGCGAGTGATTGACAGCTGCTCAGAGATGGCAGCTGGACGGCAGACTCCAGCTCGACTCTGATTGTTTATTCAGATTACCTGTCTCATGCACTACTGTCAGTATATAGTGACATTTCTACCCACTGCTGCTTTAACTTCAGATTACTAGATTTTTTTCAGAGCTTTCAGCCACATCAAGGCTTTAAAGCTACAGTGTGTAGGATTTGGTGGCATCTAGTGGTGTGGTTGCAGATTGCAACCGCCTGAATACCCTTCTGCTCACTCCCCCACTCCCTTTCCAAAACCGTGGTAACACCGTTCGCCTCGCTCAGAGGTCATCCTCACCATAATAACACTACTTTAGGAGCAACTGAAGTCAGACAGCGGCAGGCGGTACCACGGTTTTACACTCTGCGGCTCACATTATTGCAGTTTCAGAAGCGTGTTGGAGAACTACCGTGGCCTTCAGGAAACTTAAAAGCGAGTCAGTGTTTGGTTTGTCCGTTCTGGGCTACTGTAGAAACATGGCGGAGCAACATGGAGGACTCTGTGAAGAGGACCTGCTCCCTATGTAGATATAAACGACTCATTCTAAGCTAATGGAAACCCAATGATTCTTATTATCAGCTGGTTATACACTAATGAAACATAGTTATGAATATTATATTCCATTTCTGCTAATGGATCCCTCTAAATGTTGCACACTGGACCTTTAAAGAACTAGAAGAAGCAGCATTAATAATTCAGCCCATGAACCTCCCACTGATCTCCGTCGCCCGCTTGTACTGTAAATCTGAGCTGATACCTCATGAGAGTGGCGGCAGCGGGCCTGGCACTGGCACTTGTGTAATCACAGAGGGTCCAGCGGGCAAATCTTCAGGCACCCATTCGTTAGCTGACTCAGCAGCCGTTTGGACAGGAAGCTGGCAGATTGGTCGGTTGATCTGGGGGGTAAGCAATGAGGCGACCGAAGAGAAAGTAGGAGAGTGTCTCCTCCGTGATTAAAGACTGGAGCTCCTGACATGCATGATAGCCCCGTGACTCCCGTGACCCCGGCCCAGGAGAGATAAACTGATGGCTCTCCTTCTTCTTCTTCTCTGCCCCGTCCTCGGCTGCAGCCGTAACTCACCGGTCCTCTGGTGAAACCTTTTAACAACTTCCCTCCAGCCTCTGCACCCCATCCCAACCGCATCGCTCACTGGGCTGCAGAGGTGTGCAGGATGCAATATGAAAAGAAAAAAAGAGAAACAAAAGGAGCAGAGGTTTTGTATTGATTGCGCTGGGTAGA
The DNA here is from genome assembly GCA_916701645.2 of Sebastolobus alascanus. Classification (NCBI taxonomy): domain Eukaryota; kingdom Metazoa; phylum Chordata; class Actinopteri; order Perciformes; family Sebastidae; genus Sebastolobus; species Sebastolobus alascanus. Next base: position 641,982 of record CAKAOJ020000095.1, on the reverse strand, counting down.
CCTGCAGTGAACAGAATATAGATACAAGGTTCTACTCAGACAGCATTGCTGATGAAACAGAAATCGTTACAGAGGTGATATGATAAAAGAAGAAAACAAATGAATTCTGCTCAGAAGGTGATTCAGAATCATTTATTGGACTCATACACGGACGTGCAAAAGGTTTATAGACTGAAGGAGGTTTTACTGTGCACGTAGTAATGCCTCATGCATATCTGTCAAGGCTTGTCATTAATTCAGATGGAGTTCAGGAAATTAATTGCACTGTAAATGTTGATCAACACAAACGAGCATTGTCTCAGGGAGGCCATCAGTAAGTCATTCATCACCTGGTCCTCTGCTGCCCAGCTCAGTGATCAGGCCCACACATCATTACTGCTCTGCAGCTGACTCCTTGTGCTCTGCTATATGACCCAGTATGTAAATGATGTCATATTATATGCAAGTAATGTGGTAGGGTATAACATATGTAGAGTTATATGAGGTGTGATATGGTTGGGAAAGCCCTCGAGACATTTTGCAGCCCAGTCACCAGGAATAGTGCTGGCATTGTAAGTTTCTGTAAACCACAGATACGCTCAATGTCAACGTTTTTGCATTCGGTCAGAGCAAGTGACGTAGAATATCTGTTATTGGAAGTCGCATATAGTCGGTATAATGAGTATAACAAGCGAGAAAGTCCTCTAAGGACAGGTGGGAGGGGTGGTGGGCGGGTCCAACAAACACAGGACTTTCATCCAGGAGGCCGCTGTTTGTGTCCCGTGTGAAACCAAACCCCCCCGGGAAGAGCGCCCGGCTTTGAAGCAAATTTTCGTAGTGGCCAATCGGCGGTACTGCAACTTCCGTGTCCGTCACGTGATGGCATTGGGCACAAAAATACTTTTTCCCATAGACTTACATTGGGAAAGAGACGTCTATAACTAATTTTTTTTGAGGTAAGGCAACTTCCCAGTACGAACACTCTAATAGTCCTATAGGTCCTAAAAGTTGGACCTAAATAGTTGAATCCAGAGTTATTTCCCTTCCTCTGTTCATGTGAATGAGACCCGGACTGAGGGCTGGGAGGCGGAGTTAAAGGAAACGCTACTGCGCCTGCTCTATGGGCCCAATGGATGTGGAAGATCACCGGATGATCCGGGTACTTTATCACTCGGCAGTTGAACCATTTTGGCTTCATGCGCCGCTGAGCAACTCTCATAGGAATGAACGGGAGCCTCCGACGCTGTATCCAGTTCTCTTTATACATCCATTTGTGAAACCTAAACCTAAACCATGCACATACATGAGGTTAGAAGAATCAAATCACCGGCACTCAAAGATAAAGAGTCTTTTTTGGTTTATTTTTGGCAAACGAACGAACGCATAAATAGATTTATTTCATTTATGTCTCAATAGAGGCTATAGAAAATGTATATCAATTATGTATTATTGATGAGTGTGTCACCATTCTATTTTCATGGAGTGGCTTTTGCAATGTGGGCTTTCAAGATATATATATATATTTTTTTTCTTTCATTATATTGCTGGTTGTTTCTGACTGTTTTGGCCTCTGTTGTTGTGAGAGGATGCGTCCTGGCGGTGCATCCACAGATGATTCCTGTTATGTAATCATGTAGTCCCTTTCCTGATTGGTGTCTGTGCCTCACCTGAAATATTTAAAACTGGCATTACGTCTTGAGTGATTACGCTGATGACGGCTTATAGCTGTAACGCGTTTGTTTGTTTGCCCAAAATAAACTAAAAAAGACTCTTTATCTGTGAGTGCCGGTGATTTGCTTCTTCTGTTCTTACCACTACCTGGCACCCGATACTGTTCAAGATTTGGAGACGTGCTCGCTGCTATTTTCTACTGTGCGTTTCTGCAAGCGTGATACGAGATATGAAGCGTATTTTTGGTTTCAGAAACGTCGACATTCAATGAATGCCGTGGTTTGCAGAACAATGCAATAATTTTTTTTTCTGGCGACTGGGTTGCATTTTGGAGGAGACATAATTGCTGCCTCGATTATCTTCACTGATAAGGTTTTCCCAATACAGGAAGTCTAACACTCGTAAGGAGAACATTGCAGTGATGGTCATCAAGAAAAGTTTGTGTATAACAAACGAGACACAACGTTTCCAGCTGTATCCCCCAGCTTCCAGTCTGTATGCTAAGCTAGGCTAACTACGTCCCGTACTGAATGCACAGACATGAGGTTGATATTGCTCCAGGCAGAACTGAGGAGTTGGGGAGGACAAATTTAACTCCTCTTCCTTTTCTACACATTTTCCTTCTCATAACTTTGTCAGAATGTCAGGTCAGCAATGTGAGTGGATTTAAATTAGCTTTGGTTGCAAAATCTGGTGAAAAAAATCAGGGCAGTGCACACAGCTCAGGCAGCCAGTGTATATATAGAGCTTTCTGTCCTACTCCGCACCACAGCTTGCCAGTCAGTCATACTACTTCTTTCAAGGTATTACTTGACTGAGAGTATTGTCCTGTGAATTGCAGTGGTGACCTAAGTTAATACTTTAACTTTCATTTCAGTGGGATTACAGAGAAAAACACCCATGGGCAACGTAATGATACCTGTGCTTTGAAGCAAAGCATTTATATGTGTTTTTGACATTTGCACCTGTCAGGAAGATCGATTTAAGCACACTGGAGAACAAAGTACAGACATTTAAATGCATGAAAAAGAAGTTAGCTCTTGGAAAATAAAGAAAAAAAGGTCAGTTTAAAGCTCCCTGCAGTCGATGTATGAGCACCTTGGTCCCATCCAAGAGGAACGCAGATGACGGAATAATGCATTATATTTTGGAGGGGGAGAGAGCAATGGACCGGTCTCCATACGCTGACAGGTAAAATGTATGAAGAGAAACATTTAAGGAGAGTGAGAGCCGAAGCTTAAGTATCGGTTCACATTCTCCTACCGGGGTCCATAATTCCCCTGGAATCAAGGCCGGGGCTCGTGGAAATGGATCACATCACCGTTGTTTGCTCATTAGACAGAGGGGAATTGAGCACAATGTTAACAACCACATCACCTTGCTCCTGTGTGGTTTTTTTAAGACTTGTTTATGCAGCAGACATTTATTTTGGGTGGTAGAGTGAGGGGAGAATGATCCATCATGGGCTGCAGTTAATAAAATTACAGCTCACACAGGCTCGTACATCCCCTTGATTCATCACTGGCTGCCAGCGGCTTCCTGCCACACCCTATCAGTCTTTGCTGCTGAAAACTCTGAGAGAGACTTTGGGGAAATCAAAGGCAAAAAACAGTAATGGGATTTTGATTAGCGAACGCTTTGCAGTAGCGACGCTTCCCCATGATGTGTGACAGTTGTAAATGAGAGCCCATCTCCTGCCCGAGGCGACGGGCGGAAGCGACTGACCGGGAGGGCCGAGATGGCTTGGCTGGCATTCAGTGCCCACCATCACGGGAGGACAGGGGGAAGGTGGGCGAGGAGCAGACGGAGGCAGCTGCTGCAGCGTAGGGGTGACCTACAGGAGGGAATAGCACATCTGTAACAGCTGACAGGCCAATAAGGGCCCGACGTCCCATTATCATCAGCAGCAGGAGGACGCAGCGCGGCAGGACGTCTGCACAGAATCACACTCAGGCTGAATTTCATCTGACGTGAGCAGCGGGGCAACCGCCGTGCAGCTGGCAATTAGTTCACCTGGTGATTCTCTCAAAACCTCGTTCCCCTGCGCTAATAAATATACCATGAACAAGATCATATCCGGCCCATTTTATTTGTCAGTGAAATCAGCAGCAAAGAGCAGCAATTAGCAAGAAAATACAGCTGCATAAAACTGCTATTAGTCTCTCACTCAACGTCATGATCAGTTTGATAATAATGGGCAGGGGCGAAGGATGTTAAAAGTACCATAATGGCAACAGCAGCATTTGTTATGAGCCATAATGGCAGCAATTGTCTCGTACGAAAATGAGACATGTAAATCAAGAATAAACAACAAAATGATGGAGAGGAGAGAGATTATTCAGCTGAACATAATGATCTTATATCTCTACACATTTCACTATCTTCCTCTCGGTGTGTCGCTGCTTTTGCATTGCTGAGCGTGTTTTTCTGCTCTATGTGCCTCGTTGTATTTTGCAGGAGCGCCCTGAACACCTCGAGTTGAAAAACATCTGAACAGAAAACAGCTAGTAGCCTACTTGAGTTTTTAGGTAAGTTGATTTCATTAAAAAAAATTTGGAGTTGGAACAAATATTATTAAAAAGTTATTTTTTGATAAAATGGTCACTATATCCTGACAGTAGTACATGAGACAGGTAATCTGAAAGGAATCATGTTCCTCTGTGTCCTCCGGTGCTCCTAATGGCATCTGCAAGATTTCACAGACCGGAGGAAAACAACCAATCAGAGCTGATCTGGAGCCTTGCCGTCTCTGAGCAGCTGTCAATCACTTGCGACCTCCGAACAAACGGTCAAACTAGGTAGCGCTGATCAAATATGAATCAATATTCTGTTACTGTAATGCCTATTTTAGTGTACTGTTTGGCTGTGAAATGAGAAAGTTTGTGACCTGGCAGCCATGTTGAGATCAGTTGAGGAAATACCAAGCACTGCCCACCATCCAGGTCACAAACTTTCTCATTTTACAGCTAAACAGTACACTAAAATAGGCATTACAGTAACAGAATATTGATTCATATTTGATCAGCGCTGCCTAATTTTACCGTTTGATCGGAGTTTGCGAGTGATTGAGAGCTGCCTCCAAATGAACAGCCAATAGGAACGCTTTCTCTCTCTGAAATGACCTGTGATTGTTCAAAGTCTCCCATCACAGCGCTAGATTTTCTAAAGCCTGAAAACAGAGTCATGAGGAGGAGCAGAAGTCTAGTTATCTCTCAGAACACTTGAAGTACAATATGCTGAAAGGTTATTATGGGATTTTTGCCCAATGATGCCAAAAATATACTGCCTACCGAAGCTTTAAAGCTAGAGTTGTTAATCTTCTTCAAAAAATATTTTTGTTATATTTGTTGAAATTCTCTTGACATCCCAACAGCAATCAATAACTCAAATGCTCTGACAGAAAAAAAAGAAAAAATCAGGTACCTGTGGCTGTACAGGACTCTACGGGACTGTAATAAACCCGTCAAATCATTTAATGGCCTGAATGAAATGATTGGACTGACTACCTGCCTTTCTACTTGCGTGCACTCTGCCCGTGCCCTCATTGTGCATCACCAGAGCTGCTAGCTTGACAGCTGTGAGTACCAACAATAGCCATGTTCGAAAAAATTGGGCTACTTGCTGTGTAATTAGAGTCCCTGAGGATCTCCATGTGTGTGACCTGAAGGGTTAACCTTTCGCTGTACTAACAGTAGAAGTAGTAACCAGTATTGCAGGAGCAGACAATGTGATCGCACCTCACCTACCAGTAAATACATCTTTGTAAATAGCAGCAGTGTTTTTACTGCATCAGCCCCCTGATAAAGCCTTTAATACTGTAGAGCTAGCTCATAGCAGAAAGTGCTACTATCATCATCCTGAGATATTAGAGAAGAGCTGTGTTTATGAGGAGGTGAATGTGGTGGGGAAGAGGAGCCAGGCAGCTCCATTTATAGTCTCATTACTGGAGTGAGTCTGTGTTTCGCTCTCAGAGATGGCTGGAAACGGCTCCCAGCCTCTCTACACTCACTCTGCACCGAAGCGTGGCGGAGCGGCCGACTGCCAGCGCCGGGGATGTGTCGACGCAGACGAATGACGACGCTTTGTTCTCTCCGTGTGTGAAGTTTAGTTGCCACACAAGTAGAGAAAGAGGAGGGGAGTTTATGAGAGCTAAAGGGGCTTACAAAGCACTGCTGAGGCTGGCCAGGTTGCTTCCTGTACTGTTACTGATCAGTAACAGTATTCTCCTGCTGAAAGAGAAGAAGCGTAGAGGATGGGGGGGGGGGGGGGGCAGCCACCACCACAAATCAATATGATAAAAGCAGATGAATAGATTTCCAATTCAAACACTCCCGCTGTAGCTCTGCTAATGACCCGGAGGGCTGTAATCCAAGGTGTTGGACATGGGAATGCACTCACAGGGCGAGGTGCCATGATCAAATCATAGCCCAGATGTCCTCCTCTCTCACTCCGCTCACATTCTTCAGAAACATTTCAAACAGCCATTAATCTCCATCTCCACCACTGACATGCCATTTCTTCTTTCCCCCGCACCAAGGGAGGGGACACTTACTGCAGTAACTGCCTTCATTTTACAGGGAAGACAATATGGTTTTATTCTCCGCATAAGATTACATCCATTAAAAGAAAACATTTTTCTGAGGAAGCTACGCCTCGCCATCAACCCTGCTGTGGTACAGGAATGACAGACTTCCTGTCAACAAAACTAGTGAATATAACCAAGTTCTCTAAGTTTTATTTAATCATATTTCATTATTATAATTAAACTTCTCCATTTGGAGTCAAAATTATACAATTTATATATTTTTTTTTTATTTTATACAGTTGCACAATGGTAGAATGTGATGATGCACAGGGTAAAAGTCATGACCAAAGGCTCCACTGTGTGCACATAGCCTCCTGTAGTGGATATCAGTAGTATTTTAGAGCCAGATTCCCTTTCAAGAGGTAGAAAAACCATTTGGCACACTTTGGGTATCCAAGTGTGCCAAATGGAGAGTCCATCTGGTCCTATCCTGACCAAAACCTTTGTAGAATCTATGTGCTTTGTGTTATTTATACCTGCTTTGGCACAGTTGTAGTCAAGGAGTTGTTGAATGAATTCAGTGGCATCTCTGTGCACGGCATCATTGCTATCATGGTGTTATCCACTGTCTAATCTAGAAAACATTTTAGGCGTTCATCACAATGTACTCAGGCATAGTAACAGTCACAATGTTACTGACACTGGGGATGAATTCTCTGAGGTCTTACCTATCCATAGAGACCAAGATCATACATACAGTATAGACCTGGTAGTTGTGGAGCTATTCTTCATTTATTTTGGGTATGTCTGTCTAGGTGAACCACACCTTCCAGCACCCTAGGGCTTAAGAGGTTAAGTCTTGTTTAGAGTTCTACAGTCTATGCACTGTGGTAAGTGGTTATGTGTATGTACTGTAGACTTAACCATCAACTTTTTGTCAAGATTGCCTGCATTGATACTACTTATTTGTAACTGCTTTTTGCTTTGGTTATGACCTGGTTTCTTTCCCATTTGAAACAACCCATTGTTTGTAATTCCTCTGTGGTTGCAGGCGCAAAAACAGAATGAGAGCTGCTTGATTTTCACCTTGCTAAGCCTCCTATTCAACCCCTGAGAATCTGAAAAGATGTTGAGGAGAAGAAAGCTACAGCAGCCAGATTCTCTTGTCTCTCAGCGTGACTCCACCGAGCCCAGATTCCCCAAAATACCTCCTTCCCCTTTTCCTTCCCCCTCTTCCTTCCTTCCCTCACCCGACCCTCTGCTGACTTGTTGCCATCTGTCTTCTTTGCTCCCGGCCAGCCTTCTCCACCTCACTCTCCTACCTGCTCATCAGCCCTCTGCTCTCCAGACCAAGCAGAGAGCTAGGAGCTCAAGATGTGTGTGAAGATGAATAATCTAGAATCTGTAGTCTCTGCACACAGCATATAGATTATTAATGAAGAGGAAGCATAAACGCTCAGAAGATGAAAAAAAAAACAGTTTTATTTTTCCAAAATGAGCTTTGCTGCTGAGGTTTTTGTCACTATTGTTCTCGACTTTTTAATCATTTCTACTCCTGAGCAGTTTTTTCCACAAAGTTTACAAACGTTTGGTGTTGAATAGTTTGACTCATCATCATCATCTGTTTAAACCGGCCTGTGAATGCCCAGTGTACATGAATGGTCATGTGATATGCGTTTAAAGACGTGTTAGTATGGATGGAGATTATTTCTAAAACAATGCTTAAACGCTCACTTGTACGGAGCTCTCCATATGTTGATATAGCCTATAAGTCAAGAAGGGATCTGAATGCCCTGGGTGTGCAATGCCCCACCTCTCTTAAGCCCTAAAGAAAGGGTGTCGTTACACTCTGATTGGTAAAGAGAGGAAATGCACCAAGCTGCTCTCAATTGTTAATTATGAGTCAGTCCCACCCTGAACAACAGGTGATCTGAATAACCCTCCAATCAACTCATTCAGCTAAATGAACTGGGTGAAGGGAGACGACAGCAAGTACAACAAGTATAAGTAGTAAGAACAATAACAAGTAAGAATGAGGGACTGCTACCAAAGAACATATATTGCTAAGAAGTGAAAGTCAACTGGTCGTTCCATTGCAACACAAGCGCCCAGCAGCAGAGCAACACTTCCGCCATTTTGGACTGAAAGCGACTACCGGACACCAGTAAAACTTCCGCCTACAAAGTGCCATACAAAAGTAATACAGAATTATTTCTATTCTGTCGTCATATATTTAATGTCTCTACCGAAATTTCCTGTGTTGAACATATTATAATGTAAAATATTATAAATATGCATACTATTATAACTATTCACTTATTAATTCATTAAACTTTTTTGCCCGGCTGCTTCTCAGAGGAGCATAAAGTGAGTGATGGACATAATTGGAAGTTAGAAAAATCCAGCACACAGATTTTGAGAGAAATCTCAAACTTTTTCATGTCAAGGATCCAAAATGGAGTCCAACAGACCACAGACCATGGATGTAGAAGAGGTTGTGTCCTGGTCTTTTGCCCTGCGTGTTAGTAAATATCCTACAACTCCATTAAATCCTGTTGATGTCATGCTACTAGCACTAGTAGCTACTAGCACTACTAGCTACTGGCCGATAGCCGGTTGTTTGGGAACAGAGACGTTAATCCATCCTCCACGGTACAGGCTTACAGCATACAGCCCATGGGTGTATTAGAAGATAATTAAAGTGATGAATTACAGCCAATATATCCATTATTACAGCCGCATACAGCTAGCAGGAAGCTGGCAGAACCGGATATGTCATATAATCGTGCAAGGTGGTGCGGTCCCGTGGGTCTGCACGTTCATTATGCCGAGGAAAAGAAATCTGGATTCAGCTGTTAGTTCATTTTACAACTTTTAGGATCTAATGATTTAAATGAGGGATATTTAAGTGTTCCTACTGGGAAGTTTGATTTAGTTGTCAAAAAAGCACCAGAGTTCCCCTCTTTGCTTCTACAAAGTAACACTGTTGTCAGAGTAGAATACTGCTAGTGATAAATGATCCAATCTGGCATTTGAAATAATAATTAAAGACCTTCATTTTCCACTTTTTCCCTCAAAATGAGGAATTATGTGTAATCCACCCATGACATTATACCAAAATACCAAAAAACACACAGCTAACTGTAACTAATCATGGAGCTACCACCTCTAATCTTGATTGGATAACAACAAGCAAATGTTTACTGTTGATTTAGCACACCTGTACATAGTGTGACATTTACTGTTTATGCAGAACACAAGATGCAATCTCTCTCCAGTGAAGGCTGTCACAGGTAGGGTTCTTTAGGTTATGATTTACTTGCACAGAATGTGGGAAAAGTCCGACCATTAAAGGAAAAGCACGAGGAAACAGAGCATCAAAACCAGGTGAGCGCCCGGCTGCATTTTAGTGAGGAAGAACACCGGCGCCAAAGCAACCTTGACCTTTGTGTTGACACCCTCTAATTTGGCCTGAAAGGTAATTAGGTGGATGATGGATGGCTTGCTCTTTTATTATGTTGATTCATCCACTGGATCTTAAACTGTCTGTCAAGGGTTCTTTTTGTTACGCTCCATCATGGCCACTTTCAGTCGTAATGATCTTTTATAGTTGCTTTAATCGATGCCTGGAGGAAATTAATTTTTGTGGGAGTCGTATTATTGTTGTTTGCTCTGTATGTCATGTGATATTTGTGACTGACATGTGCCTAGAAAATGTGTTACACCACTCTTAGAAGTTTTGTTTTACAACATTGACTCAAAGTAATGTGGCGTCACTTACACCACACTGATCAACACAGGAAGATTCGTTATTGTCAAAGTAAAAACCCGTCGCTACAAAGCAATCTAAATTAATTACTAAATACACGTTTGCAAGTATTGACCTTTAATAGGACACTCATAAATCATCACTGGTGCAGCTAATTGGTTTTTACAAGTCACAAAATTGTATATAGAGATAGAAGGCCCTATCTGACACCCGGCGCAAAGCAACAAAACTGTCATTGCTAGTTTCAGACCGACGCAGTCATTTTCAGGCCCGGCGCCCACGTTGTGTAAGTAGCAAATGTACCGACGCCCATCTTGGTCTTAAAATGAGGTGTGGTCAGGTGCTTTGTTGGCGCATTGCTATCCAACAAAAACCTGGTCCAAAGTCTGGCGCAGTATTTTCCTGCTATTTAAAGGGCTCATTATTTAGATAGTGAGATAATGTTCACAACACACGTACACTCTGCTTGTTACACACACAGGGACGCAGCAGCGCTTCGGAAAGCAACACAGTTTTCATTATTTATCAATACATGTTTATCATATTTAGCCTAGTGCTTATTATCATATAATGAATTTTGCCCCCCCCGTGCCACCTGCACCTGTTAAATAGGTACATTTGCTCATATGCACTCAAAGTGAGTTGTTGATGAGACAGAGGATTGGGAGACGGCGGAGGCAGATGGTCCATCGGCCAAGCACACACTTTCACTTTGCGCATGAGCAGATCTGTTTCCTCAGCAGAAAACGGCTCGCTTCACCTATTTGCCGAATCTGCCTTTTAAATAGCGATGCACCAATGTGCAGACGGACCTGTCTCTTAAAGGGAATGAGAGACGACACTCTGATTGGTTTAATTCCTGTTACTCCCAAAACACACATATGATTAATTAAGAGACTAAATACAACCCCTTTGCCCCTTGCATCTTACTTTGCGCCCAGATTATGCGCTGCTTAACTAGCAAGAGTGGAGATGGACACGCCCTAAATGCACTTGCACCATACACTTTAGACCATGTGCTATAGATCTTTTAAATAGGGCCAATACAGTTCATCATTAAAAAATGGAAAGAGTATGGTACGGCTGTAGACCGAAAGACCAGAGTGAAAACTCTGAAGGAGTTCCAAGCTTCAGAGGCTGAGATTGGAGAGACAACAGTCGGCCGGAGTGCTTCACCAGTCGCAGCTTTATGGGAGAGCTGCAAAGAGAACCCACTCTTAAAGAATTCCTCTGGGCTACAGTTTGCCAGAAGGCACGTGGGAGACTCTGAGGTCAGCTGGAAGAAGTTTCTATAGTCTGATGAGACCAGCATTGAGCTATTCGGCCATCAGACAAAATGGCATGTTACACTGCATGCACATCATCATAAAACATGCCATCCCCGCTGTGAAACTTGCTGGTGGCAGCATGTTTTCCAGCGAGAGCCCAACATAAAGCTAAAGCTACACAGGAATGACTAAAAGACAAAAATGTTAAGGTCATGTAGTCATGAGTCCGGATCTCAATCCAACTGAGACTTGAAAAAAGGCTGTTCACTCACAACCCCCATGCAAACAGAAGAATGGAGTATAATTACAGCAAAGCTGATAGAGATGCGTCCTCATAGGCTCAGGGCTGTAACTGCTGCCAAAGGTGAATCTACTAAATACTGAGTTCACAAACAAGTATTTTAATATTTGTAATAAATGTGAATCTTGTTTTCACTTTAACGTTAAAGGGTATTTTTTCTGTTGAGTTTTTTAAGGCAAAGTAACATGAAAATGGTAGAATTATTTTTCTGGAACTGTGGATCTCCGTTTTAAGCCTTTTTTCCATTAAAACATGGAATAGAAATGGATGAATGAGTGCTTTCATATGCTAACAGCCAGTCTTCAGGTGTGACTCAATGGCCCACTGTAATCCTGCACATAACAGAAAGCCCTGCATTGAATTTCCCATGCAGAGATAGGCTCTGCAGCCCAGAAACTCAATAACAGATGACAGTGTCCAGTTTCCAGTAGTGTGGAAAATGAAGGCTGCCTGTGGAAGTGAGAAAAATCCGCTGGCTGTCCCCTGAGCGCACTGAGCCGGACGGGGAGGCTGGTGTCACTGTGGCGCCTGATAGCCGCTGCCTGCATTAGCATAGCGACAGGTCTCCTCTCTGGGTCTGCCTCTCTGTCTGTCTCCTCTGTGCTTGTCAGTCTGCGTCTGCCCTCTGGGACAGCAGGTCGAGGCCTCCCCCAAGGTTGGACATGAAAAGATGGAGCTGACAGACATGACCCCGCTGCTCCGGGAGGAACAGAACAGTTGTTTTTTTCTTGCAGATTTCTGAAATGTCGCCGAGATGCATGGTCCTGCCAACTGCTATGATTGAGAGTGGTACCCACATCTGCCATACTGTGTAAATGAGCTGAATTTATTTCTTTCCAGTCCCAACTTATGTGTCATTTCAAAGATGCATGGGGAAGTGACCCCTGCATAAACTCTCAGAAGAGGAGGGGGGGGCAATTTCACCAAAGGGGAGGCAGAGCACTGTCAAGGTCAAATGCTCTCCTCCATCTTCTCTGCCAGAGTTCATATGTCTGGAATGGCTCGAGTGTCCTTTTTGCATGGTGGGCTCAATGACTCTCTCATATGAGCGGGGGGGAGGAGTAATAAGTGGCTGTTTAGACTGAGTACAGTGACATTTAGCTCATCAGGACATACAGAGCAAATGGGGCTGGCAGATAGAAGGGATTAATCATGGATGGATTACTGAACGGGCGTACTGGGCACAGGCTCAGGAGCCCAAACAGTCAGGGGGCTCCTGGGCCTGAGCCTCGGTTTCAAGTGACTTCATATTTCTTGTTGGAAAGTCATGAAACTCAGTTAAAAGAAGGGATGTCCTAATCGCAGCAAAGAGACGCACTATTACTGCAAAGAGATGTAAAATTACTGCAAAGAGACAAAACAACCACAATAGAGACTCAAACGACTGTAACGAGACTAAACAACCGCAAAGATACTCAAAACGACTGCAAAGAGACAAAACAACCACAAAGAGACACACAACGACTGTAACGAGACTAAAGAACCACAAAGAGACTCAAAACGACTGTAATGAGACTAAACAAACACAAAGAAACTCAAAACGACTGTACCGAGACTAAACAACCACAAAGAGACTCAAAACGACTGTAAGGAGACTAAACAACCGCAAAGAGACTCAAAACGACTATAACGAGACTAAACAACCACAAAGAGACTCAAAACGACTATAACGAGACTGAACAATCACAGAGACTCAAAACGACTGTAAACAACCACAGAGACTAAAAACGACTGTAAGGAGACTAAACAACCACAAAGAGACTCAAAACGACTGTAAGGAGACTAAACAACCACAAAGAGACTCAAAACGACTGTAACGAGACTGAACAACCACAGAGACTCAAAACAACTGTAACAAGACTAAACAACCACAAAGACACTCAAAACAATTGTAACGAAACTAAAGAACCACAAAGACACTCAAAAAGACTGTACCAAGACTAAACAACAACAAAGAGACTCAAAACGACTGTAATGAGACTAAACAGCCACAAAGAGACTCAAAAAGACTGTACCGAGACTAAACAACCACAAAGAGACTCAAAACGACTGTAAGGACACTAAACAACCACAAAGAGACTCGAAACGACTGTTACGAGACTAAACAACCACAAAGAGACTCAAAAAGACTGTAACGAGACTAAACAACCACAAAGAGACTCAAAGCGACTGTAATGACACTAAACAATCACAAAGAGACTCAAAGTGACTGTAACGAAACTAAACAACCACAAAGAGACTTAAAAAGACTGTAACGAGACTAAAGAACCACAGAGACACTCAAAAAGACTGTAACGAGACTAAATAACTACAGAGACTCAAAACGACTGTAATGAGACTAAACAACCACAAAGACTCAAAACGACTGTACCGAGACTAAACAACCACAAAGAGACACAAAACGACTGTAACGAGACTAAACAACCACAGAGACTCAAAACGACTGTAACAAGACTAAACAACCACAAAGAGACTCAAAACGACTGTAACGAGACTAAACAACCACAAAGAGACACAAAACGACTGTAACGAGACTAAACAACCACAGAGACTCAAAACGACTGTAACGAGACTAAACAACCACAAAGAGACTCAAAACGACTGTAACGAGACTAAACAACCACAGAGACTCAAAACGACTGTAACGAGACTAAACAACCACAGAGACTCAAAACGACTGTAACGAGACTAAACAACCACAAAGAGACTCAAAACGACTGTAACGAGACTAAAGAACCAAGATAAAGTGATGAAAATATTTTAAATATAGCATACACTTAAACGGATATCGATTGTCGGTGCTCCTGTCTGTTTCTTCAAGTTGGGGGCGCGCCGACCGTCATCTACTACACTGACTATGGATAAGTACCTCATACAACCCCACTTCAAAACACCCAAACCATCACTTTAAAACTGGATCATATCAACCTCACGTTGGCGCTACTGATACATCAGGGGTTCATCATTCCACCATTGGGACCATGAATATCTGTACAATAGGCGACCCTTTGGTGTAGAATAGCCTCTCCATCTACTCTTCTTTATTTAGAAGGACAGTGAGAGAGCTGGGAGCACTGGTGTGATGAGGCCAGTGGGGACTCAGCTGTTATCCATCCACTCTGTCTCGGCATGTCCATCCAAGCATGCACTTGGGATGCTAGTCTGTGGGAGAGGGCCACGTTTAAATCAGTCCAAAAGAGGACCAAAATAGACATGTAACCAAATAATAATGACATATATGTTTGAACTCAACTGGGAAACATACTTTGATACATCTCAGGCAAACATCTGATTTCACACCTAGATATCTAGATAACCTAGAGATGTCACATTTTAGGATAGAACCACTTCCTTTTGATTAATGCTTGGTATGATCTTACATCGGGAAGATTCTTGCTACAGGAGACAAAATTGAATAAAGGAATATCACTTTGATCTATCATTTGATGCCATAGGGGAAGTGCCTTTGATGAAAGCATTGTCCTCAGTTTGTCCAACATTTCCTGTCATGAGTTTACTGAACATTCGAGTAAGTAAAAGGCAAGTTTAAGAAAAAAAACAAAAATATGCAAACAAAATATAGGGACAGGAGGCTGCTTCATTTTGAGTTTTTACAAACAGCTTGATGACAGATGTTGTTTTTTTTCACATCTGAGTGTCAGAATCAACGGTACGCTGCGTTTTCCGCACTGTCAGTCTAGCCTTATAATATTTTAAATTTAACACTATATTAACACCTCGGCATGCAATCACTACGCCAGCAATTATTCAGCATATAAAATATCCCTCTGGCAATTACATCAGAATATGAAGAAGTGAAGTCAGCACGCCTTATAAACTCCCTCGGCCCGTGCCAAATGGACTGTTGTACTGGCAGCAGCCCAGTGCTGTCGGACACTCCAGCTTGTTCGCTGTCCACACACACACTTCCTGCTAAAGATATTGCACACCTCAGCTGGCTGACTAATGAGAGAGCACTTTGACTAGCTTGGCCAGCGGAGATGTGCAGAGAGTGAGACAGGAGGAGGCCACAGACAATGGGCCTGCAAACACATTTGTTCTTTAGTGGCACGTCATTGATGAAAATGTGTTGCATTCACCAATTTTCTCACATTTAAAATCTTCACTTAAAGGGGACTTTTCCTGCTTCAGTCTCCCGACAGTGGTCAGAAGGAACAGGGGAGACATATTTCTGCACAAACTGCAACTTCCACTCTGCATTCACTTGATATTCTCAGAGATAAACTAACTCTCTTCTGCTCTGCTGCTTGCTCGTTTTCTCACACACTCACCGCAGCTCTCTCTCTCTTGCTTCACCACTCACTTCCCACGTGCACACACACTCTTCACACTGGCTCTGCTATTCTCCCACAATACTAGTTTTCCCTCCGACGTCGGTCGTATTCCTGTTTTGTAAGACCGGCTTCACCAGATATAACTTTGTTTTTTTGTGCTTCCGTGGAGTTTGTGTTGGAGTCTGAGATGTAGTGGGGGCTGGTTGTTTGTTGGCGTTAGCGGACTCCATTTCTAACCAAACGTTAGCTATGGCTAAAACACTCGCGAGTGTGCATGACGTCACTGGATTTTCCCAGAAAACCCGGCCTGGGTTCTTCACATTAAAAGCAGTCTACAGGCTGATAGAGGAAACACAGAAAGTCGCGGAAGGTCTCATTTTTTAGGTTAGGTTACAACCTGTTCACACATTGGCAATAAAACACAATTTATATGTGTAAAAAGTTACATACAGTCAAATCAAATCAAATCAAATCAAATCAATTTTATTTGTATAGCCCAAAATCACAAATCACAAATTTGCCTCGGGGGGGCTTTACAATCTGTACAGGATACAACACCCTCTGTCCTTGACAGTGCAACCCTCACAACGGCTAAGGAAAAACTTAACCACAAAAAAACCCTTTTAACAGGGAGAAAAAAAATGGAAGAAACCTCAGGAAGAGCGGCAGAGGAGGGATCCCCCTTCCAGGATGGACAGACGTGCAATAGATGTCGTGTGTACAGAGTAACAACATAATGAAAACACAACATAGACAAAAATGAATACATATAATGTGAATATATGTGAGAAGGTGGATCCAGGAGGATGTCAAGCAGCTTCCAGGCGACGCCAAACAGATAGAGCCAGAGCAACACGACCTCCTCTTGACGTCAAAACCGGTAGAGCCAGAGCAGCACGACCTCCTCTCCACGCCAATCAGATAGAGCCTTAGCTACGTAACCTCCTCTCAACGCCATACAGGTCGAACCTGAGCAACACAACCTCCTCTCCACGCCAGATCGATAGAGCCAGAGCAACACGACCTCCTCTCCACATCACGATAGATAGAGCCCGAGCAACACGACCTCCTCTCTACCATGTACCACCAGAGAGTCAGAGCAACGACACAGAGTGACTGATGGTCCATCACGGAGAAGCCTGATTCAAAGGAGAGAGAGGGGAGAGAGAGAGCGAGGCACACAGCAGTGCTTGTGGGACATAAACAACAGAGGGTTATAGAGAGGCAGCGGCTTAAAATTAATAATGTTATCGTCGGCAGGACTGCTAGGCTGAAATAATAAAAGTCCCTTTAATGTTCAAAAAACTCTGTCTGAAATGCTCTGTTTGAGCTCCTCCCCCACCCTCCCAAAAAGCCCAGTCTTCTCTGATTGGTCAGCTGGCCCACTGTTGTGATTGGTCAACCGCACCAAACTCTTCGGACTCCCCTCAAGATTTATCTACCCCTAAACATCCCCTGCCCCCCACCCCTACCCCTCTAAAAAAAAGGGGACGGAAAGGTAAGGGGTAAACAGAAACGTTACTGCATGAGTTCCAGTAAACTGTAAACTATTGTGATCCTGGAGCAAGACATCTGCACAAAGCAAATCCAAGTTGTTCCCTGAAGCTCTTGTTTCTCCATGAGGATGCTTCTTCATTCTATTCTCCCTCTCTCTCCGCTCAAGAGTTGTATCGGCGTGAATATTGCACAAACACTTGTAAAGAATTGAAATCTTCACATTTGTATCACGTTCCCTTTTCCACTCCTTGGACATGGTGTCAGTGTTTGAGACGCCTCCTCCTTCCCCCACCTACTCCTCCTCCTCCTCCTCCTCCTCCTCCCCCACCTCCTCCTCCTCCTCCTCCTCCTCCTCCACCTCCTCCTCCTCCTCCTACTCCCCTACACCATTGGCGTTAACTGCAGGGTGTCCGCTGTCCGCTGCCACTTGGGCAATCCCATTCCTCAGACAATCAACACTTGACCAGATGGACGTGAGGAGTGGCCACTCTGCTCCATCACCACAGATTGGATACATAATGGACCACAGCAAAGGGTAGAATTAAAGAGGGCATTGTCACCCTGTGGTGGTATTTGTATTCAGACACGGTAGCTGCTTTTTTTTATATACATTCTGTGATTTGGCCGTCTGTGAGAAATGCAGCTCTGTGACGTCTTGCGCAGCTTGTGATCATTAGTCTTACTGATGTGTAAAGAAAGACTAAAGGTGGAAAGAATACAGCTCGCTGGCACTCTTTGCAATATTGAAGTAAATAGAAGTACCTTTCAGGCAATCTGCATTCCCCTCTTCCGGTAATGAATCATACCCTGAAAGACTCTCTTTTTTTATTGTCAGTAGCCGGTGAGATATGACTATGGGGTGTGAGATTATTCCTGTGGCATTGTCAGTGTCTCTCTCCTCCACCGATCTCCAGCTGAAAAAAGCTTTTCTCGCAAGACCCATTCAACCAGAACAAAGCGGGGCACTAATCATTCAGAAACGGCTCGCGCTGTCCTCGGGGATCCGACGGGGCTCGATGCAAAATCTGTTCAAAGAAATAGTTTTGGAGGCTCCGCCAAAGGTCAAGTAGATGGATTAAGTGATAAAAGTCTGATGAGATAGAAGTCAACCACACAAAAGCAATATACCTGGGGTGGAGGCCTCGTCTCCTCGCGACCTTTTCAGAGTCCGCTCAAGAGGACAGACCGGCACCCGAATCAGAGCAATCCAGTGTGACCTTAACCAAAGTATTCTGCTACTCCGAGTTCATCAGTGGCCAACTAGATTATCTTATAGGTCAGCTGATAAGACTTTTGATTCTGCGAGGGAGTTTAGAGTGTCTACGAATCTCCTTCCTGGTCTCCTCTGTGCCGCCTCAGTGAAGGACGGCATGAAGCCGCAGGTGACGAAGCAGGAACACTGTGCTCTGAACATCTCGCCTCTTACCGCTGAGATCAAGAGCACACTTAAAGCATGTCAAGTTGCCAATTAGAGCAGATTTCTACATGATGGAACCATTTTTTTTTTTTGTGTGAAAGTGGTTTTGCCCGTTCATAAATGCGTCACAAAATGTTCAATTTCATTCTAGGGTCATGGAAAAATGTCATCTTTTTATTTGTGATGTGAAAATTGTCAGAGGAGGCAGAGAGGGCCCTTTATTCACTACAACACTACACTTAAATGATAATGACAGTTTTTACAACTTGGGTCTTATTTTAGTGCCAATCATTTCCATTGGTTAGAGTAACATGGGGATCTGACGACACAGAAGTCCGACATGGTAAGAAACAAGAGCATTCAGGTGATCAGACTTTACATAAGATAAGATAATATAAGATAAGATAGAACTTTATTAATCCCGAAGGAAATTCTTGTGCCAGAGATTGCTCAAAATTACAACAAGTTCAAGTGTATAAAATAAAAAGTACTATTTCTATTACCAGTGCCTAATAGAATAACAATAAAGTATGATACATTTAGTAAAATGAGTAAATAAGATAAGTAAAATAAAAAAGGTAAAGTAAGCTAAAAAACAGAAAAGGAAGTAGTATTGCATATGATGAGAAAAGAAGTAACATTGCACATGTTGGACATGAATATTGCACACAATGAACAGTGATATTGCACATGAGAATGGAAAAAGTAGTATTGCACATGATAATGATATTATTTTTGTTCTCAGTGTCCAGTGTTATCAGTTGTCCTTCCTGCAGAAGGGGGAGGAGTTATATAGTCTGATGGCCACTGGAGCATGGTTCTGCAGACGTTGAAGGATCTGAGTCTCCTGAGAAAAAACAGGTGGCTCTGACCCTTCTTGTACAGAGCCTGTGTGTTTTTAGACCAGTCCATTTTATTGTCTAAGTGGACGCCCAGGTACTTGTAGTCCTCAACAATGTCCATTTCTGTCCCCCTGATGCTGACTGGTTTAAGATGGGTCCTTTGTTTCCTAAAGTCCACCACCAGCTCCTTGGTCTTTGTGATGTTGAGCTGCAGTTGATTAAGGTCACACCATTCCACAAAGCTGTCTACCATCCTCCTGTACTCAACCTGTGTTTCAACTAACCCCAGATCAGGTTTTAACCCCCTGAGACCCGCAGGATCGTGGTTGTCTCCTTATGTAGTCAGAGGCATCAGGATTACATTGAGACTGTTTTCATAACCAGTTAAAGTTCCTTGTAGTAACTTATAGTTTCTGTCCGAACACTGTTCCCAATTTGATCCTCATATTGTCAGTCGAAGCACCGAGCCTTTTCCACTGCATCATTGTACACAGAACAACACAGGTTATAAGGCTTTACAGGCATAGTCTTGTCTCCAAATGACACTACTATCAACCAAACTATAATGGAAATACAAAGAAGGGTGATGGATTCTTCTTTTGGAAAAGAGGGCAAATCAAAAAGCAGCATTTCTGCACTTACTAAACGCTGAATGCTGGCAATGTTGGCTGAACTGGCACTGCTTCTTATTCTTCTACTACCATCCAGTGTATTTGCCTCTACAGCTGACGGCTGTTATCATCACTGACTGCCACAACTAGGAAAATAAGAAATTATATTAAAACAGAATCCATCTTCATGGCGCCATTATTCATTGAGCAGGTGACACTTTTTGATTAAAAAAATAAAATAAAAATAAAATCCTGTTCTACTACTGCTAGCACTATTTCACCCTTGACCTAACAGATGTAATTCACAGCTGAATGCAACAAGTTGAGGCACATTCTCTGTGAAAAGATACACATCACATCACTGCAACCCACCGGTGAGCTATTTCCCTGCCTTTCATTTATTGCATGCTGGGACATTCTCCACAAAGATCCCACAGAATCACCCGTCTCAGCTGTGTCTCACGTAACCACAACCTGAAGTGAAGCCTTTATTTACGTTTCAAATCAATTTTTCTCAACAATGAGTGCGTAAACGTGAGGTTGATGACCAATAAAAAAGCACTGAATAATATATTTATCAATATTTTGCAACTGGGTGAGCAGAGTGAACTGTCGATCTTTATCCAATCATAATCAACCATTGTGTATCCTAATTCAATGAAATCAAAGTGATCTGACGTCCAGCGTGCTACATGAACCGAAAATAGCCCTCTCTCCCTGTGGGGAAGGACGGGATTCCCGGGGCGACTGTCAACCGGAGCGGACTGTCCTCAGTGCGTCAGGGGTCTGCGGCGATGTCGGCATCCCCATCTCGTTTACCATGCTGATGCTGTGCGACTTTTTGCCATCAGCATTCATAACCATACAACCTTTATGATTAAATTATTTACAAGAGCTCAAAGTTCTTCATAGATCTAGCCTTGTAATTTTGCTCACGAAGTGCTTCAGATTGATGCATTTAACTTTAATATGTTAAAACATTTCTTCAAGGGGAGCATGAGGTCAGCGAGGTCAATTTAGCATTAGTGAAGAACATACAATACGAAACAAAAGTATGGTAAAATAAGTTGACTTTGGTTTCTCATGGGACATGAGCAGCGGTCTCCCGGGTGAGAGTCCTGTGTTAAATCCCCCAACCTACCACCCCATGCAGGCTTTATATTACGTCACCTGACTTCTTCCTTTGCTTCCGTCATAATTACTACGACCACTAGAGGTCAACGTCGTCTTCTTGTATTCGTATCAGTGATCAACTATGTGAATAGATGATAACGGCCTTCTGAACCTACTAGTAGGTGTAGCAGCCCCCTTCTAACCCATATCTATGAGGCTGATAACCACTGATAACACTCGTTCAATTGGCTGATAACATTCGAAGCGGGTGACAGAATACTTTTAGCACTAATATGTCTGACTATCACAGCAGAACACTGATCTGAATTCTACGCACTCACACCCAGCCTCATTCTCAAGTGTGTGTATGTATGCGTGTGCGCGAGTGTGTGTGGGCGTGGACTCGTGCACGTTCTCTCCCTCAGCGTCTCCCGTTTCCCACTCTTGTCTGCTAATGAATACTGGTGGAATGAGGAGCTCTAATGGAATTACACTTTAATGATGTTTGCTGTTTTTACGACGGTAATTAATTAGATCAGTGTAATCTCCTTCTCCCAAAAATCTTCCCACGCGAAAATCCATAAGCACCGAACGGCGCGGCCCCCGGCCCCCCAGCACATCATGAAAAGCAGTGATGGCGTACTCCCCGGATGAAGCTCTCTCCCAAAATGAAGGCAGGGCCGACACGGAGGATCCTCAACTGCTGGAGACGTTCACAGACCAATTACCTGATGTCTCCATATGTGTTTTAATTTAAATCTTCCACTGAGCTCTGGACTCGGCCTGCTTAGTGGATCCCAAAGCACCTCTTGAGTTTGAGTACTGCACACAAATCCACATTCAAATGAGGTCTCACCAAGCTTTAACTGTCGCTCCATGTCGTATAGTGTTAGCTGCCAAAATCCTCAAGACATTTGAATTTATCATGTAAAATAAATGTATTATCATTT
Organism: Sebastolobus alascanus; assembly: GCA_916701645.2. NCBI lineage: Eukaryota > Metazoa > Chordata > Actinopteri > Perciformes > Sebastidae > Sebastolobus > Sebastolobus alascanus. Next base: position 619,744 of record CAKAOJ020000095.1, on the reverse strand, counting down.
ATCATTTGAATTTATGAAAGAATGCACAGGTAGTATTAGGAAAGGAACCGCTTACTGAGATGTGCAGAGAAAAAAAGAGGGCTAGGTGACTGGATCTTAGATGAAGAAGTACCAACACCAATATATATATATATATATATATGTACACACACACATATATATATATATGTATACTGTATATATCCACAGACGTCTCTTTCCCAATGTAAGTCTACGGGAAAAAGTCTTTTTGGGCCCAACGGCATCACGTGACGGACGTGGAAGTTGTAGCACCGCCGTTTGGCCACTAGGAAAATTTGCTTCACAGCTCGGCGCTCTTCCTGGGGGCTTGGTTTATGTGTCTTGTTGTTAGAGGCCACTCCCACTGCCACACCCCCTTTTTGCCAATTGGCATGAACACAAACACACACTTTCACACCCACACACTTGACCTCCACAGCAAATGTCAGACTCCTAGTGCGAAAACTGTGGCCGCCAAATGGTGATATATATCTGGTCGCAGCTAAAAAATGTTCAAATTGCATACATGGGTAACATGTACCGGTACCATAATTAACACAGAGTGAATCTGAAAGGTAAAGTGGATAAGAAGAGTCCATGTAAATGGCCTGCATTAAAAATGGTAGGCCTACTACGGTAAAGAGAAAGTTATTACACAGAACATGGCCACTCTGAGTATTCAAGGTCAAGGTGGAACTAATTCTAACTACTTTATATACTGTTGGATAGTTTAATCTGTAATATGCATCATATGTTTTGTATGTAAATTTTTGATTTGTAAAGTGACTAGTAACTAAAGCTGTCAGATAAATTAAAAAAGTACAATAATAACAGCACAGTACTTGAGTAAAAATTAAAAGTAGCCTATTATTACATTTCACCACTGAGTAAATAGTGTCCTCGCCTTCGGTGTAGGAAAGAAGCTTAATAAATACAGGCTCACTGAGCATTTAAAAAGTGGTTAAGAAACCCATAGTAGCTATAGAGAGAAGCACCGGTATTGATAAAGATGACAATGGCTTCACTGTGAGCAGAAAGCCTTCCACTTTGATGTCTTATTTTTATCTGCTTGCATTATTTGTTCTTTTTTCTCAACACTCCCTGGAAAATTTGACTTGCTTTCAATGGTCTCCTCATCAGATAGCACAGAATAAATGTGATAAGGGGATTGACATAGCAGCTTTCTTGGCACTGAAACAGATAGCGACTGCAGCCATCCATACAGCGTGAATAAATCCGTATATGCATAGTGATTCATGGTCTCCTGTTTTCAATTTGCATTTACAATGCAGCCATCAAGTAGATGTTCGTCCAGGAAAGTGAAATATCTGCCCCTCGTTCATGCAATTGACATTGCGAGAGCCGCGCCAAAGCAGGTGGAAACAAACACTGCAAATGAGAGAGTCACGTGGTAAGAACGACCTTGCTTTATGACTTAAGTGCTTCCCGCCTTCTCCTGTCTGATCTGCCACTTCCATCTATCAATCTAATGATGTGGCAAAGGGCCAGGTTAATCAAGCTCAATTACTTTTACTCTCATTTGGGAGTGACAGTGATGCAGCACTGCCCCAGCTGCAGCAGGTTTAGGACTGGACGGGCTTCAGGGTCAGGATGTTGGACAGTTGTGTACAATGGAAAGATACATTTGATTTTTAGGATTTATCATGTCCACAACTTTTTTTCTGCCCAAGAAAACAAACGATGTTTGAAAGTACCGTTTTAGTATCTAGCTTCCTGAAGTACCGATACCTAATAATATTCAATCTGAAACGTCCATTTACACTGACATAGAACACAGAAAAGCAGGAAATCCTCACATTGAACAAGCTGGAGCAGGAATGTTTGGCACGTTTCCCTCCAAGCAGCAGAGGCTGCAATATCCTGACTTATCAACTAGTGCAGTGCCCGCTCGGGGGGTGCCAGTTTGGAGCCGGCCAATTGCTTGGCTCCCGGTATTGCTGCTTGCTTGCAGCATTGTCAGGGGGCGTGCCCGTTCAGAGCACAGGCCACTCGGAAAACATGCCCGTTCGGAGCAGGCCATTTGCTCAGCCAATGGGAGAGCTGCTAGCAGCATTCGAGAGTATTCAGCATATTTTTAGACTTAAGCCTTACTTGGGACTACTACTACTACTTAGGACTAAAAGATATCTCAGCTTCCACTTCATTCCCAACTTGCCCAACACTTGCTATCTCATGATTACCTTTCCATCATATCATTTTTAAATATTTGAACAGTTGCACATGACAGAATCACACTTTGCTGGGAGGGATTCAGTGGTCCGATTCCATGTTTGACAACTTATGGATCCTAGACAGCTTCAGCTGGACTTTTAATACTTAAGGACCAATGTGATTGTTCTGTTTGTTCTCCTGCCATTGTCCCTGGACAATATGGCCTCATTAGTTAACTGGTGACCCTTCTAATTTGCAGTTTGCTGCTACAGTCTGCGAGCAGAGATCACCCTGAGGCTCCTATCAGCCGGCCAGATCATTAGTGAGAGGATCCTGCCACACGTATACATCAAAACATCTCCGCCTCTGTCCTTGAGGATGGCGAGACAAGGGGAGCAGAAGGTTCGATAAATATTGCATTGCTCTGCAGGCCTGCCTTGAAACAGAAACACAGATTGAGTTGTAAGCACCGGTGGCAGTCAACAGATGTTAGTACATCTTAAGAGCTGTACTTCAGACACTGGAAACAAGAAGGATTCTTGTTTGATTTACTTGTGTTGTGATGTTATTATTTAGGCTTCTGCAGAAGTCATATTTAAAGTATTAATCCTTATGTTTTTGGGGGATTCAAGGAATTGTTGCGGTGGTAGTTTTGCACTTCCCAGACTGTGACATGTCAGTGTGCCAATTTGTATTGCTGTAGTGTGAGCTTCTGTAGCAATAACTCTTTCCTCAGCTTCTAGCCACAATAATGGTCTTGCTGACTTTATTCCAAACAAACCACTGTTTTTGTGGCCAAAATCATAAAATGCGTCACTTCTATTTTTTCGTTGTTGAAGAGAGGGAAGAGCAGATATGAGCTTTAGGCTGCATTTTTTTTCCCATACTGGCCTATCAAGGTCCCATGTACAGTAGAAAGTAGTGTGCAACGCACCAGCCATCATGAGACGTGAAGCAGCCATTTACTGTAGCTTAGTGTAATATTGTCACAGTTTATTACCCCCCAACAAATGCGAACAACCGGAGCTGATTTCTCAATAGGTACGGTTTATTCATGTCACACTCAAACACATCTGCTACGTTTTTTCTGGCGAGTCTGTTTAGAATTCAGTTCAGTCACGTTATAAGTTAGCCCCCAAAACAGTGACATAGGTCCTCATGTTTCAACGGCCCCCCACTCCAACTCGCCTTTAAAACATCAAAAGATAATCAATAGTCAGACCCACACATAACATACACATTCACAAAACACATACCGGTCTCGAAGCTTCACCCATAGCGCTTGCTACCCAGGCGAGCCTCACCAAGTCCTCGCAGCATTTAATGCAGCCTCAGCTCCACAGTGCCTCATGGTACAGTATCGCCCAACGCAGTCGGCGTCCAGCCAGCGTCCAGCCAGCATGATCTCCCCTCTAAGCTCGGCACTTCCTATGACGTCAACAGCAGCGTGCCCGGCTACCTCAATGCCCCGTGCCTCTAACCATACAGCGCAGCTCTACGCGCAACCACAATCGGAGCTGCAGCACCTTACGTTAGCGCAAAGACTGGAAACAGCTAGCCAGGGACCGGTTGCCAGGCAATCAGTGGAGACTCCAGGAACTAACTGGTCTCAGCCAAGAAATAGTCCGGCACGTAACCCCCCTTTAAAACAGCAAAATGGTACTTTTTTCACAAGATGTTACGTGTTAATCACTGAGCTTTCCAGATGCTGTTCGGTGGATTTTGTTCCCTTTGGACAGAGCCAGGCTGTTTCCAGTCTTTGTGCTATGCTATGCTAACCAACTGCTGGCTCCAGCTACATATTTACCGTACAGACGTAAGAGTGGTATCACATCTTAAGGATGGCCCCACACTAAAAGATTTTTCAAATCTTAACAGATGTTGAAAATGTGAGAGCCCCCACACATAACTACATCTTATGTTAAATTTAACAGTTTTGTTCCTATAGTGTGTGGAGAGCAACGATTTGGCCAAAACAGCCACCACACACTAACAGATTCATTCATGAACAACAAGAGTCCCGACTAAAAAAATGTAAATCTCGCAAAATCTTTTGTGATCAAACGTGACTTTAGTGTAAACAAACATGGTGGACGACGGGCAGGAAGAATTAGTGATGTTAGTTTTTACCTTGTACTAAAAATTCACTAAAGATGTATGAAGTCATGGAGACACGATAACTAAACACTCATGTTGTTGCCACAAATCAACAAGTCGGTCCTCCATTTCTGAGCTCGATCTTACTACTACTTTATGCTTCACGTTTAGCATTAGCTCATGCATTAGCCGCGGCCACCATGACAGCGGTGGTTGTCCTTCCTTCTTCAGTCAGCTTTGTTCTCTGTTGGCTATCGTTCTTTCCCACGTGACTGCGTCATCGGCTGTCCTCGTGGTTCCCCACACACAACAGGATATCCCATCGTAAATATTGAACATGTTTATGATTTGAAATCGGTGCGGCCAGGATGGACTTCTGAGCTGATTGGGGATTTAAAAAACACTCTTAACATATCTCACACCACAGGAACATCTGGACAGATCATCTTTAGAACCACCATAAAATCTTGGCTTTGCTGAAGATTGTTGGGAGGGGGGAATCAGGCCCCAAATCGGCTTGATTCTTGTGTAGGGTGTACCCGACATTACTCTCAGCAAGAAAGCAAATAAGCATGCTTCCCAAAATATTGAGCTATTCCTTTAAAAAGCCTTAAAAAACAAATAAAATGTGGCCATCCAATCCTTAAACAAGCACAGGCTGCAGTATATAGAGGCACGCCATCATTTATCATATCATATAACTTATCTAAAAAGGTACTGCCTTACCTTAAAAGAAAATTGCATTTAACTAGAGACAATTAGTCATTCAGAGAGTGTCAGCGAGGTCTCAAAGTGCAGGAGGACCAAATTAATCAAGCTGCAGAGGTTAGACAATTGTTGCTTCCAAAGCCATTAGCATCACCTCAGGTAATCAGTGTTCCTCCCACTCTACTTGCTGCATATTTCTAATACGTAGCATTAATGAAGTGACCCACCGACCCACCACCTACAACACCTCACACATACAGTACCATCATTAGATATATACGATAGGAGCCTGAAATTTGTGGGGAGGGAGCAAAAAGTGAAGGAAAAGATCCATTGTTTAACGGTTCAGCCAATTCACCGAGAGACTGGAGAAGCAGTTTGCATCTCTCATTCTACACTTCCTGTTCTTGCCTGATCACATTACGATGTAGCTTGGCTCATTAAATTCAAAATCCGATCAGGGAGAAGTTGAACCTGTCAGTTATTCTGGCCTGCGGGTTCAGATGACATTGAAAAGACAGGTGTAAGTATGGCCATAGAGACACACACACATGGTTAGTAGTGTGCAGCTGAGCGATGTCTTCATTAGGGTTGCCTGCCTGAATCCCCTCGCCGCCTCATTTCTGGATGGGGTCAGAAATGATTTCATGCTCATTTTGGCTAAGCCCCTGTTCCATCAATTATTTGAAATACATCAAGTTAAGCCTCTTCCAATAGGCAACGACGAAAAAAAAAACACAGATGAAATGTTTAAGCGGTTGTAACAAAAATAAATGAAGTTCATTAAAAATGGAAATCTTGCAGAGGATTAGTGAGGGAGAGCTGCTTGGCGCTGGTGGGACTTCTCTATGAAAACCCTGCTGCTCAGGATCAACACACAAAATGGTGTCAATGCTGTTAATTGCCCCCAAGTCCCTGTCCCACAGTGTGGCTCTCAGCTGCCTCTCAGCTCTGTCTCACTAATCTGCACATGGTGTTAATCAATGCCACTGCCATTTCCATAACAAGGCAAACTGTAACTATGTTTGCAAAGAGAATTTTATATTCCCTCATTTCCCTCCATTCACTGGCTGAGGCTGGAAATGTGCTGTAGCTTTAGAGGAGTTCAATCTTGTCAGTAAGGAACGTAAATTAAATAAATCCAGTGTTGTTTTGGGACCACAGTTAAGAGAAAATGTACTTTTACTGCGGTCTGTAATCAACTTTAGGTTCTCGGCAAAACATTTTACAGGAGCAGTTCTAGGTTTTGGGAATTGTATTTGTTTCTGGGCAACATGTTCTTTCTCCCAACTCATCAAATATGGCATCTTGATCAGTGGCCCTATACGCTTCAAACTATGATACATGTAGGAACCCCTCCAATGTCAGTTTTGCACATGTCTTTTCAAAATACACTTGTGTTCACAGGAAACAACTTTTTTAGGTTTAGGAAAAGATCGTGGTTTGGGTTAAAATAAGTATGTTTGTTACTTAGTTAAGTAGGCTACATTACGTACGCAACGTAAGTTAAGTAACAATAGAGGTAACTTAAATCCATCCATCCATTATCTGTAACCGCTTAACCTGTTCAGGGTCGCGGGGGGACTGGAACCGATCCCAGCTGACATTGGGCGAAGGCGGGGTACAACCTGGACAACCATTCACGCTCACATTCACACCGACGGGACATTTAGAGTCAACAACTAACCTAAACTGCATGTCTTTGGACTGTGGGAGGAAACCTGAGTCCCCGGAGAAAACCCACGTTAACACGGGGAGAACATGCAAACTCCACACAGAAGGGCCCCAAGCCAGGTTTGAACCTGCGACCCTCATGCTGTGAGGCGACAGTGCTATCCACTGCACCACCGTGCCGCAGTACCTTAAATGTTGACTTAAAATGAGTGAAACATCGTTCTCCTGGGTGAAAATCCTGCGTTTTCTGTGCATCCAGTACAAATATGCAGGATTCGTTTAGCAAAGTTTAGAACTTAGAGCGGAAAAATAAGCCAGAACCGTCTTTCCATCGTAGCCAGTTCTCTTAAAGGTCCAGTGTGTAGGATCTGGCGGTATCTAGTGGTGAGATTGCCAAGTGCGCCAAGTTGGAGAGCTCCGGTGGCCGACGCAAAAAAAAGCAAATGTCCCTTTCTAGAGCCAGTTGGAGCAGAGCCAGTGTGTAGAGTGTGTGTGTACGTGGGAAGTGAGTGGTGAAGCAAGAGAGAGAGAGCGCCGGCGACGGGAGTGAGTAACGTTATCGACTCCGGCCCAAGCAGGAAAAATTTGTTAGAGTTTGTCCGTTCTGGGCTACTGTAGAAACATGGTGGAACAACATGGCGGACTCCGTGAAGAGGACCTGCTCCGAATGTAGATATAAACGACTCATTCTAAGCTAACGAAAACACAATGATTCTTATTGTCAGGTGATTATAAACTAAAGAAAACATACTTATTAATATTATATTCCATTTCTGCCAATAGATCCCCCTAATTGTTACACACTGGTCCTTTAAGTGCATTTTAAAACAAATATGCTGTTATTGATTAGAAAATGATCACCTGAGAACACGTTAGTCACCAACACATCCAACCTGGATTTTATGCAGTTACAATCTTGCAGTTTGCAAACCACTATTGGCCAATGTGTTCAACTAAAAACAAGGTGTTCTTAGACAACTTTGGCGTTCTGGGACAACATGTTCTCTCTCCCAACTTGTCAAATACCAACGCTTGGTCAGTGGCCCTACGCGTCAAACTATGACACTCTAGGTTCCCCTAATGCGTCCAAAACGCTAGAGGGGAACCTTGCATGTAACAAGAGGAAGCTAATATAGCATACAGTCTCTTTGCAAAATAAACTTCAAACGTAGGTTTACTTAGTTTTAGGTTTACTTACGCAACAAAACTACTCGGTCAACATTGTTGACTGTTTAAATACAATACAATTAATCTATTCATTTCTTTAAAGGTGTAATTTGCTAACCAGGAGAAAGCTTACTTTCTAGCCTGTGGGTTTACTCATCATGTGCTCCAGCTAAGTGATACGGGCCAGAGGAAAACAGATGTGCTTGTCACCATATTATCAAGCAGGAGAAAAAGCATGACGACTCGTCTGAGAGGAAGCTCCTCTTGCTATATTCGGAAAGTCAAATAATTCATCCGATCCGGGCCCGGGCCATTTGTCTGTGTCAGAGTTTATACGATGCTCCCAAACACTTTGCCTAGCCCCCCAACTTTCCTGTCTCCCATCCTTGAAAGCCAAATCAATCAAGCTTCCCCATGCAGGAAAGTGCTGAAATAAAGAGACAATGAAGTGGAATGAGTGAAAGCAGGATTGATAGCATTAAGAGGATTTGGGACAGCTTGTGAGGAATTTTCTGGGCTGCAGTTTTTTGGGGTGGAGTAGCACACTCCAGTCCACACTGCTGAATAGGAGGTATGCAGATAAATGGAGTCAAAGCAATGTAATCATACATTCAGGCCCTGGGAAGCGGTCGCTGGCGCTGGTCTGATGGATGATTGCCTATCTTTATTTCTAGGAGCCGGAGAGACAAAGGTCCGCTGCAGAACGTAATCGATCATTTCTCTCTCGGCTTTCAGGGCGAGGCGGAGGCCCTGACAAACTCCGAATACAGATTGTTGAATGTTTCTTCTTTTAATCATGCTCGGGGGGGAGATTACTCGAACTGACTTGTTCAATCTTTTCATATGCAGACAGAGACACATAAGATGGGATGTTGTCATAAACAAGCTTTCATCTCGGCAGTAGCGTGTTATATATCTCCCTCAAAACAGCAAACAAGTAACAAAGCTACAATATTTGATTTGATTTTATCTTTGATCAGGTCAGCTTGTGTCCCCGCAGCGCACGTATGAAGCAAAACATTCACAAATACTCTTTTATGACAAACAGACGGCCACCGGTTTATTAATTTTACATCAAAGCAGAAACAGATGATGTGAAACAGCAGCAGGTTTGAGAGCAGTCATCCACCTCTGCTTCTGACAATGTCATGTTCTGCTCATTCAGGTGAGGCAAGGGCAGAGGTTTCGTTTAAACATTGGGGGGGGGGGGCAAATATTAAGTGGGGGGTCTGGACATTTTGCGCATCAAACACTTCATATCCTGCATTCTGGTTAATTTCTGCACCAATTTATGGAGGAAATGTATTAATTTATGTAAAGGAACAACACAGTCTGACGGCAGTTCGTGAAATAGTCGTAATTGTGTACATAGACACGAATTTCCCTTTTTTTTGTGACGCTCAGCATTTACTCATCATCACTCATCTTCAACCGCTTATCCGGGGTCGGGTCGCGGGGGCAACAGCTCCAGCAGGAGACCCCAAACTTCCCTTTCCCGGGCCACATTAACCAGCTCTGACTGGGGGATCCCGAGGCGTTCCCAGGCCAGTGTGGAGATATAATCTCTCCACCTAGTCCTGGGTCTTCCCCGTGGCCTCCTCCCAGCTGGTCGTGCCTGGAACACCTCCCTAGGGAGGCGCCCAGGGGGGGGGCATCCTTACTAGATGCCCGAACCGCCTCAACTGGCTCCTTTCAACGCAAAGGAGCAGCGGCTCTACTCCGAGTCCCTCACGGATGACTGAGCTTCTCACCCTATCTCTAAGGGAGACGCCAGCCACCCTCCTGAGAAAACACATTTCGGCCGCTTGTACCCGTGATCTCGTTCTTTGGGTCATGACCCAGCTCTCATGACCATAGGTGAGAGTAGGAACGAAGATTGACCGGTAGATCAGTAGGTGCGGTAAAGCGAATGCAATACCAACCCCCGCTGCTCCGATTCTCCGGCCAATCTCACGTTCCATTGTCCCCTCACTCGCGAACAAGATACCAAGTACCCCGAGTCACTTGAGCTCCTTCATTTGGGGTAAGGACTCATTCCCTACCCCAAGTGATGGAGTTCGGACGCTCAGCACGACTTTCAACAACATATTTTTCGCGTGTTTTCCTACGAATGTCCAGCAACATGTGACACACGTGTCAATTTCCGCTCCGGTCTTTTCAAAATAAACATATTGGAAAATATCAACTTGGTTAGGGTTAGGGAACAAAACTACTTAGGTTTAGGGAAAGAAGAAGGAAAAAGAAGTTTGGGTCTAAATAACGCCAGAAGTGGCAAAACTGAAGTACAGTAGTTACGTGACAAAAACTACTTAGTTAGGTTTAGGAAAAGATCGAGGTTTGGGTTAAATATAACACCGGAAGTGCTGTAACTCAAGTATGAAAGTTACATGACAAATAAATCAAGTCTTACTTCTTGTTTCACACGGGACACAAACACCAGTCTCCTGGTGAAAGTCCTGTGTTTTTTGACCCACCCATCTACTCCGACCTCCTCCCTACTCGGCATTCGGCGATCTTTATACTTCCTGGTTCACAATTACGTGGATTATATATGAATTGATTTCGTGCTGACCATCATGGAAAAAAATGTGAAATCCGTCTGTGTCTATGACATCTCTATACGTCTACACGAATCAATACATTACATTTTGTGACTATTTCACAAACCGCTGTGCAACTGGACTGAAGGGAAAACACGATATTCAGGAGACAATTCAATATATAAGAAATATAATGGAATATAATGCAGTAAGGCTCTAACACATTCTGTATTGCTTTCAAATATTTATTCTCCTTTATATCAACTTTTCTCTCATTTAATGTAATCTCTGCTGAGTCAACGGACATGTAGCTATGATTTACTCTTCAGTCCTCTTTTGTGTCTTTTGTTTGGGGAAGTAACCTCTTTAAATGTGCATGTGGCACCTGTTCACCTCAATGATGCATTAATTCATTTTAATTAATTTATAAACCTCTGGACTTTAATAGCTCATATGTGTTTTCAGCAAGATTTGTTCTCATGTTCAAAACTTTCTGCACATTCTGAGAAGTTTTAATTTAATGAGAATAAAGTCGCAATATTTAAGAAAAAACCCACCTGCCCTATAGTCAGCTGTGCATCATGTTTTTCAGACCGTCTGACAGACACAGAACCCCGTTTGAGACTCTCTCTGGATGAGACAAAGTGTAAGGAAGCGGCGGTGCACTGCTCTCGCCTCCTTGGTATCTGGCAGTAAGTACGATATTTGTATGTGATGTGAGCCTTCTGATCATAGATATAAAACAGTAGATGCGACATTACTGTACATCACAACTAACCGTCCACCATCTTACCTGGGTATTGTTTATAATCATCACATATGAGCAGCAACTGGTTGTCAGCTGTTGAGCACCTAACTGCTTTATTAAAAGGACCAAAGGGACCAGAGAGGCTGGTTCACTTTCCACACATCAGTATAGAGTAGATGAGAGATTTAGTTTTTTATTTATGGGTCAACTAAAACTACAAGAAGTTGGTGAACTAGTTAACTGTACCGTTAGCTACCAAGCAACGGACCAGCTGAGTTCAAAAGGTCAAAGTTATTGATTGATGATTTTTACCAGCTCAATAGCATTGATCTGTTAGCTAAACAGATGAATTATAACCAACAAATATTGTTTTAATGTTAGTTACGCTAACTTGGCTCAAAGTTATTGAGATTAACATTTGACTGCAAAGCAGCTGAGTCCATGCCAACCAGGTGTAAGTTAAACATACAACCTGTTAACAACAAGGAGAAGCGCTTGTCCTAAACAAACTGTTTTATATCTATGCTTCCTCCCTTTCAGCCAATCAAATGAATGCTAGGTCGTCTTGGAGACGTAGCCTCTGGGACGGCACATTGAATTATCTGTACAGTATATGACTTCACTCGAATATTACGACGGACTATAAGGGCCACATTGAGGAAAACATAAATAAATCTGAGATTTTGAGAATAAAGTCATAGGTTTACGAGAAAAACAGTTGTAATATTATGAGAATAAAGTCAGAAGTTTACGAGAAAAAAAGTCGTAATATTATGAGAATAAAGTCATAATATTATAAAGTAGTAATTGTACGTGTTATTTTAGAGGGGCAATAGTGTGAAAATGAGGAACGTGGAGCATCTTGTGAAGTTATACTTTAGTTTAGGTTTCACAGATAACCAAATACTTCATCTTTTGGCACATCAGCACCACATTATCATCAGGATCAGGACCTCGAAAAGATGACTTTTTTTCTCGTAAAGTTATGACTTTATTCTCGAAATCTCAGATTTTGTCTCCCCTCAATGTGGCCCTAATACTCTGTCGTAGAATATAATGTTGTGGCAAAAAAACATTAGTTTGGGTTTTTCCTTTAACCCCCATTTCATCTTTATATTGTTCTGTTTGCCACATGGAGTGCGGGTGCAGTGTGTCAGACTCACAGCCATTCAGTGTTCCAAAAGAAATCCAGTCAGAGTGTTTTCCGTTCACTGTGTCTTATAATTTATTGTAAAATAAACATGATGAAAAGATAAAGTAGCCAGTTGATTTAATGTCCAGTTTTAACTTTTGCAGAGTCCCAGTTGTCTGCTGTAGAAGAGTGTGGCTGAGCGTGGCTGAGGTCAATGACGTATTCGCCGTAAACCCGTCCTCCGCGCTATGCGTCACGAGCACAAACTTATAGATTCCACCCTCATCACCTATAGAGGGTGCAAAATGCTTGTAAACATAAACAGAAAAGTCAAAATATTATATTATATAAATAAACTTAAATGCGGCTCCTACACACCGGCCCCTAATTGTTCTCTCTAGAATCAATTACTTAACATAATTACAAAAAAGGAGCTATAAAATAAACAGTAGATTAATTAACCAAAACATTTAGAAAAATAAAGTATATACATTACATCCCTTATTGATGTCTTTGTTCTTTAGAAGGGGGACTTTTCATTCTTCAGTCTCTAGGATGCAGCACAGCTTGGTTATGGGCCTTTCAAGGACTGAAGTCTTAGTCTGGAGCTTCACTGAGCGGACCAGACCTTTTGCATCCGACTTGGTCTCCAGCACTCTGCCTAATGGCAATGATCCCCGAGGAGCAGTGGGATCCACCACCAGAACGATGTCCCCAACGTTAAAGTTCTTCCTCACTTTTGTCCATTTTTGCCTTTCTTGGAGCAGCAGAAGGTATTCCTTCGTCCATCTATGCCAGAAAAGGTCGGCCATATACTGGACCTGCTTCCAGCGGCGTCTGGCATAAAGGTCAGACTTCTGAAAGGTTCCAGGTGGCAGGGTAGGTTGTGTTTTTAGCAAGAGGATATGGTTTGGAGTCAGCGGCTCTAGGTCGTTTGGATCAGAGGACACGGTGGAGAGGGGACGGTTATTTAGGATAGATTCTGCCTCACAGAAGATGGTTTGTAGGCCTTCATCATCGATAGTTTGCTGATGGAGAGTGGAGTTGAGCACCTGACGGACAGACCTTATGAGTCTTTCCCAGGCTCCGCCGTAGTGTGATGCTGCTGGTGGATTGAAACTCCACTTGATTCCAACAGAAAGCAGAGCACCTTGGACTTTCTTCTCATTCATCAAACTCAGGGCTTTCTTGAGTTCTGTCTGAGCACCCACCAGGTTTGTACCATTGTCAGATCTGATGTGCTTAACCTGACCTCTCCTGCAAATAAACCTTCTCAAAGCATGAATGCAAGAGTCGGTATCCAGTGAGTAGGCTACTTCTAAGTGTATAGCTCTACTAGACATACAGGTAAACAGGACTCCATACCTTTTGATCATGCTTCTTCCTCGTCTCACTTCAATTGGGCCGAAATAGTCCAATCCGACGTTGGTAAAAGGAGGGAGGTCAGGTAGGATTCTTTCCTTTGGCAAATCTGCCATCTTCTGCTCACCTGCTTTACCTCTCATACGTCGACACACGACACATTTTGAGATCACTTTCCTTGCTACTGAGTTTCCCTTTACAACCCAGTATTTCCTACGGAGCTCGGAAAGCATGTGGTTTCTACCACTGTGTCCAGAGTGTTCGTGGATGTGTCTTAATATGAGAACTGAAATGTGAGCATCTTTGGGCAAGATACAAGGGTGCTTGGTCTCATCAGGCATTGCAGATCTATGTAGCCGGCCACCTACTCTTATGATGTCCTCATCCAGCACAGGATCAAGCCTACAGATCTTACTGTTCTTCAGCACTCTAAATGGGGTTGTTTCCGGTGTCGCCATTTCAGCTGGAAACGCTTGTCTCTGAGCATAGGTGATGACTGACCTTTCTGCCTGTGAGAGGTCGTCCACTGTGAGGAACTGTCCACCAAGTTTGGTCCTGAAAGTGCCAAGTTCAGTGCTCATCTTTTGGCTGCATGAGCGGGTAGCGATGTAACCAGAGGAAAGCTCCTTTCGCCTTTTGCCGATCAACATCAAGGCACTCTTTAGTTTAAGATACCATGCCACTGCTTTAAGTAGCCTCCTCCAATCTGAGAAGAATGAAATCAGATGGTCTGTGGGAGTTTTAATGTTGCCTATCACTGTTGTGAATACAACAGCACTTTTCCTGACCTCTGGATCATCTTGTGACATTGACTTGGAGCCCAATGCTCCTTCCACAGGCCAACTTTCCTCAGGCTTCCATAAGAACTCCGGGGCATGTATCCATCTCCTTGTCTGCATGAACTTGGCTGCACTCAGTCCTCTTGAGGCATCATCAGCAGGATTATCCTTGCTGCTTACGTATCTCCATTGAGATAGATCTGTGTTGTCACGAATTAATGTAACTCTGTTGGCTACATAGGTCTTAAACCTAGTGTAGTCATTTTGAATGTACTTGAGCACTGTTTGGCTATCTGTCCAGAAGACTGAGGGTTTTAAGTCGATGTGTAGTTCTTTCCTCAGCATTTTGTCCACCTTCACCAGTAGTGCTGCGGCCGCCAGCTCCAGTCGTGGTACTGTAATGTGCTTTAAAGGAAGGACTCTGGACTTTCCTAGGAGAAAGGTAACATGCACAGCATCCTGAATGTTAACTTGCCTGATGTAACTAACTGAGCCATAGCCACTTTCACTGGCGTCAGCAAAGTGATGCAGTTGTGCATATTTGGGGGTTCCATAGCTCTTTGGTTTCATACAGCGTGCAACATTGAATCCTTTAATCTTTTCCAGACTGTGCATCCACTTCATCCACTGATCCGATATACCCTGAGGCAAAGGTTCGTCCCATCCAAAACCTCTCCGGCAGAGCTCCTGTAGCAACTGCTTGGCTGGGAGAGTGAGAGGAGCAAGAAAGCCAAGTGGGTCAAAGATTGAGCTTACGACAGAAAGTATGCCTCTTCGGGTATGTGGCTTCTGGCTGAGATGAATGTTGAACTGGAAATGGTCAGAGTCCACACACCACTGCAGTCCTAGTGTCCTTTCCATGGGGAGGCTGTCTTTGTCGAGATCCAATGTCCTAACTTCCTTTGCTCTCTGTTCTTGTGGGATGGAGGCTAGAACTGCTCGGCTATTGCTAACCCACTGAGTGAGCTGAAACCCACCTTTGCTGCATAATGCAATGAGGTCTTTTACCAGCAGGACAGCTTCAGATTCTTTGGTCACTGACTTAACACAGTCATCAACATAAAAGTTGTGTCGGACTGTTTCAGCTACCTGAGGGGGAAAACAACTTTCATTGTCGTCAGCCGTCTTTTGCAATGCAAAGCTTGAACAGCTTGGGGAGGACACAGCACCAAATATGTGCACCAGCATGCGGTATTCTTTGGGGGTTTGACTGGTATCACCGTGTGGCCACCACAAGAAGCGCAAGTAGTCCACATCAGATTTCTTCACTCTAACCTGATGGAACATTGACTTGATGTCGGCCATAATTCCAATGGGCTCTTTGCGAAATCTTAAAATGACTCCAACAAGAGAGTTAGTCAGATCAGGACCCTGCAGCAGCTCTGTATTGAGGGATACACCTTGATAAGAGGCTGCACAGTCAAAAACCACTCTGAGTTTTTTCTTTTTGGGGTGGTACACCCCATGATGTGGTATGTACCAAGTCTTTCCTGGTGACTGTGTCAGTTCTTCCTGTGGGACCTCCTCTGCATAATTATTCTCAAAGATGTCATTGAGGAATGCAACATATTCCTTTTTGTACTGCTGGTCCTTTTTCATTTTCCTTTTTAGGCTCTGCAGGCGCTGTTCTGCAACTTTGCGGTTGTTAGGCATGCTAACATTGGCTCTCCTGAAAGGTAACTTCAGGCTGTAATGTCCGTCTTGTAGGATGGCCTCACTGGCCACCTGTAGAAATCCTTTGTCTTCAATTGACATCTCGGTCTTTTCCTCAGACGCTACCTCATTAAAATCCTGATTGTACTGTGAGATCAGAAGCTCTTCCAGACTTGCAACTGCTATCCTATTCACAGTCACACTCATTACACTGCCATCTCCACCACTTCTCAGGGACCCGTTTACAACCCACCCCAATAGGGTTCTTACTGCGTAGGGGCCCTCATCTTGGCTATTAATAACCTCCCATGGTTCTAATAGTTTTGGAGCATTTGTGCCAATCAACAACTCCACCTTAGCACAGATACTGGGAAGTTTGACTTTACTCAGATATGCCCACTGCGCTAAGTCGTTCTGCCTGGGAATGCTTTTTGAGGTGACTGGCATTTGTTTTTGAGTGAAAACGTCAGGAAGTGGTAAGAAGTTGTCGCTGTCCAGTGCTGAAACTTCTATTCCAGATACGACATGAGATGGAACAAACTTTTTCTGATTCATTGTGCTTAACAGAATCTGTGTTTTTCTTCCTTTCAGATTGAGCTGAGACATGAGTGTCTCAGAGCAGAAGGTAGCAGTGGACCCAGGATCCAGGAGAGCATAGACTTGCAGGACCTGGCTTCCTTTTGCTGCCTTAACCTGAACTGGAACAATAAACAGCGCGTTTTCTTGGTCTCCGGCCCCTATATGACCACATAACTCTGCTGATGCACCAATTATTACAGCAGGGAACTTTTCACTCTTTTTGGCTGTACCATCTTTCATATCGATGTGCAGGACACTTGGATGAGCTTGCTTGCAAACTCTGCAGGTGAGACGCCTTTTGCAATCTCTGCTAATGTGGCCTGTGGAGAGACAGCCAAAGCACATGCCCTTTGTCTTTAAAAAGCTGAGCTTGTTTCTGTGCATCTGCTTTATGAATTGTTTAAACAACTCCAATGTGTGTTTACAGCTGCAAAAGGGACAATAGGGTTCAGGCTCTTTTTCCTTTTGGGCAACAGCGACACTTGTGGCAAAACTACTGCCAGACGACTTTGATGGCTGTGACTTGGCAGGTGGTCTAGCCATTCCTTTATTAACTGACTGGTCTTGAAGGTCGCCAAAGAGTGGGTCGGCTGCCATGCGAGCTTGTCTTTCAATAAAACAGACAAGGTCTAAAATTCGAACTCTACGATTGCGTTCTTCTTGAAGTCCATAAGCTCTGCTGCGCCATCTCTCCCGGAGCCTGTATGGTAACTTAAGTACAATACTTCTCATGTTGGCTACTGTGTCCAGTTCCTCCATGTATTCCATTTCCTCCATAGCATTGCAGCAGCTCCTTAGGAACATGGCATAATCCTGCAATGCTCTTGAATCCTCAGATTTAATTTGGGACCAGGATAGAGCCTTTTCCAAGTAAGCACAAGAGATCTTGTATTCGTTTCCAAAGTTTTCCTTTAATAGTTCTTTTGCTTTCTGGTAGCCACTATTTGGAGACATGTACTCACAGCTTTTAACTAGCCTTTGAGCTTGGCCTTTTGTAAACTGTACAAGGAACTGCAATCTGTCTCTGTTGTTGTCCGTTTTATTTTCTATCATATTTTCAAAGGAGTGGATAAATGATTTGTACTCCAGAATTTGTCCATCGAAGAGTGGAATGCTTCCTTGTGGTAGTGTAGACAAAAGCTGCTGTTTCATAAGAATGCTTGTCAAATCATTTTGATTCTTCAGAATTTTGATCATGTGTTTTTCCTGTGCTGAGCTGGGCGTGGAAGGGATTTGCCATTGTGACAGGGATGTATCTTGGGCTGAGCTGTTACTGCTGGCCCTTGGTTGGACAGCCGACTGACTTTGATAATTATCTGCACCTATGTCAAAAATGGGAAACTGAACCCGAGCACTTGTTTTGCTCCTAACTACTGGGGCAATATTATCATAAAGATGAAGAGGTCTCCCCAGTCTTTCATCCAGCTGTATTTCTGTAGCTACTGATGGACCAGCTATGACCTCTGCTGCCTCTGCACCTAATACATCATTTTGAAATGGGGCTGCATCAGACTGTACAGGCTTATGCATTGTAATTTCAGCCTCTTTTAAATAGTTAATTTTGGCTGTAGTGGCTGCTATTTCTGTATGTAACTCCAGTGTTTCTCTTCTTTTTCGTAGCATTTGTTCCTGCTCTTCAATTGCATGCTTTTCGTTCAGCTTAGAAGCTCTGGCCATTAAAGCTGCTCTCTCTGCCTCTGCAGTAATGCGTAAAGATGAAGAGGATGCGTTGGACTTCACTGACCTAAGTGAATGCGTATCTACGTCACTCTGCCCACCGCTTGCATTTATTAATTCACTCTCCTCCAGTCGAAATCCTCCAACCTGAGTGTCAGAAGCTGAAACTTCAGCTAAAATGGGATTTTCTTTGGCTGAAATCCACTTCGTTACGTTGGCAAGAAATGCTATTATCTGTGCGCATTTTGGCTGATACCATTTTTCATTGTCCTCCTTTTTTACGTCATCATCCAACATTTCAGCGTAAGAAGCATGCAGAGCTTTAAACTCATCCAGAAGTTCATTAAACTTGACCATGTTTCCTTTAACTTCATCAAGAAAGTCTTCATCAGTCATTAAACTGTTCACGATGTTCATTCTCCGTGTTATATGTGACAGTTTTCCTGCTCGAGAGGAGCGCAGACTCGCAGCGGCTTCATCCATGTCCTTATAAGGAGTTGTTTCTGCTTCATCAGAACCTGCCATTTTACTCAGAAATAAACTTCCAAACAGTCTTCCCTAAGTTCAGAAACACTTCTTGTTCTTTCCAATATCCACGTATTTCTTTGTTCATCTCAGTTTCATTCATACTATGCCGCCACTTCACCGCTCTCAATATTTTGGCGACGGTGTAACAAAGTTGACAAACAAAAAGATCACAGTCCATTAATACAAAGTTCTGCGGTGAAATTCGTTTCAATATACTTCAGATAATATTTTCAAACGAATATTCCATCCAAAAATGTTTTCTTTGAAAGCACGTACCTCTTCTTTAGTGATTCTTTGTGTACTTCGCCGTGCGTAAAGCCGGCGTTTTCCTCCGTATGTTTCACTTAACGTTCCTTAACTCCTCCAGTAGGATCCATCCAGCACGTCATTGACGATTTGTTGTGGCAAAAAACATTAGTTTGGGTTTTTCCTTTAACCCCCATTTCATCTTTATATTGTTCTGTTTGCCACATGGAGTGCGGGTGCAGTGTGTCAGACTCACAGCCATTCAGTGTTCCAAAAGAAATCCAGTCAGAGTGTTTTCCGTTCACTGTGTCTTATAATTTATTGTAAAATAAACATGATGAAAAGATAAAGTAGCCAGTTGATTTAATGTCCAGTTTTAACTTTTGCAGAGTCCCAGTTGTCTGCTGTAGAAGAGTGTGGCTGAGCGTGGCTGAGGTCAATGACGTATTCGCCGTAAACCCGTCCTCCGCGCTATGCGTCACGAGCACAAACTTATAGATTCCACCCTCATCACCTATAGAGGGTGCAAAATGCTTGTAAACATAAACAGAAAAGTCAAAATATTATATTATATAAATAAACTTAAATGCGGCTCCTACATATAATGCAAAAGACTTTGCTCAAATATTGGTAGGGACAATTATGTCCTCCCAAGACAGGTAGGGGCATGTCCCTACGGTCCATATGCAAACCTACACCCTTGACACAAGGACCTCCAAGTTGAAGGGCGAGCTCTTTTTACTCAAAACCACAAAGACCTGTCGCACATTAGAAAATCCGAGTGCTTTCTTGGCCAGCTTTGCCAATGGTCGTGGCAGTCCTTGAACACCATTTGATAGACCTGGGCATCTGGACCAATGTCAAAGAGTACTTGGCAAGGCAGATACTTTATTGTCCAGAGGTGAAAAGGGACATTTCTGGCTGTTGTTCAGGCATTTGATTTCTAGGAGAAACACAAGCATCTGTTGTCAAGTTCATTTTTCAGATGGGCAGAAGCTGATTAGCACTTTCTAGAGAGAGCTGGTGCAGTCAGAGCTCCTCCGCCTGGCTCGGAGATTTGTTTCAGTAATGTTAATGATTACTTTGATGCAAATCAGAAAGAAGAGAGAAAAATCTGACTTTGAAGTAGAAGGTGGGTAAGAATAGAATTACTTCACACCATTTTCTCCACTTTATGCACAATGTGGGCCTGTGAGAAGACAAAGCTGGGCTCCGGTCCGTCTCTTTCTCTGCACTAATCGACTTTTATCTGCGGGACTTTTGCCTTTGATCTCAGACGGTTAGCAGCAGACTGCCGCTCAACGTGAGCCTCTGACAAAATGGGTGTAGCATATGGTAACACAGTGGGATTCTAGGTAATTTAGCCCTCTTCACAACGATCGCTCTGCATGAGAATGAAGCCTTGACGGAGGAGGTGAGGAAACTGAACTCAGACTGGTGTTACGTGAACATGGCCGTCATTGAGCACTGTGGCCTCCAACCAAGCAGCCGAGTCCTGCAACACTGTGGCCATCTGTAAACACACCGAGCATGCTTCTCATCGCCCTGTGCTACAAAGATCAATATGTTAGCATGTGGGCACCGCTTTCTAATAAAGCAGCCTTTATAAAGGATTTATAAACTGGAACTAAGGATAAAATCACTATTTTTATCACCATTTTAGGTTGCCAGGTTGTGAGAATTCTCAGTGGATGTAATTTGTCCTTTAACCTCTTCCACTCCTTGAGGGCACTGGCGCCCTCGGCCAACTTTTCCTTTTTTCAGAGGCTGTAGCAGGTTCAGTTTTAGAGTGAAGGTAGTGGTATCATATGAAACTAGAAAACCTAAGGAATCCATTGGTACAAATCATGTCATACTAGCATATTGGGAAGGACGCTAAATAACGCTAGAAGTTACTTTCTGAATTTTGGCGAGGAAAAACTGGCATGGCAATTTTCAAAGGGGTCCCTTGACCTTTGACCTCCAGATATGTGAGTGAAAATGGGTTCTATGGGTACCCACGAGTCTCCCCTTTACAGACATGCCCACTTTATGATAATCACATGCAGTTTGGGGCAAGAACCATGCTGTTAAGTTTTGTTCTTGGCTGGACCCCAAAGCAGAGACGGACACAGGTACGTAAAAAGTTAACAAAGTTTATTCTTCCAACGAAGAAGCAACAAAAAGCAAGCACGGTGGCAGAGAGCTGGCTGACTCGTGGTGAAGCACGCGAAGACTGAGCGCATGTGAATACTCAGCCACTGGAGAAAACACGGAAGCAGGATCGGCAGCGAGGCACACAGGTGGATCTGCGTAGCAGGAGCAAAAACACACAGGTAAGTAACCGGACACAAGAGAACACCAGGTAAAAACACTAAAGATACAAAAACAACTTCAAGAACAGATTTGACAGCTCTACCGGACGAGACGGAATTGTCTGGCACTGGAGTGGTGTTCAGACCGGGCTTATATGGGAAGGTTGATGAGATGAGAGTGGAACCTGGTGTGCCTCGTCTGCTGCTGCAGGCGGAGTCAGCCACACAACATGCCCTGCCATGCAGAAAAGAGGAACAGAGAGAGACCACACACAACAAAAACCAAACAACAAAAACAAAACTAACAGAATCATCACACATGCAGTTTTTGAAATACAGTATAAATGTAGTATTGAATATTTCTGCATACTGGGGTCCCTAAACAGTCTAGGAATTACATAAATTGGGTATCACTGTAAAGCTGAGACTCTTGTGGATCCAATGAGCCCAACTGTATTCATGTGTGATGATGTTAGTCCCCATAGGAGACATTTCATTGTAGTGAGACCATTTTTTTCTTAAACTTGACCTCACTGTATAAAATGTCCTGTGGTGACCTCTAGGATAATCACAGCCTCATGAAACTTTACAGCCACAAACTAGAGACCTAGAGCATTCAGAGGATGGATGGATCAAACTAGAGACCTAGAGCATTCAGAGGATGGATGGATCAAACTAGAGACCTAGAGCATTCAGAGGATGGATGGAAGGATCAAACTAGAGACCTAGAGCATTCAGAGGATGGATGGATGGATCAAACTAGAGACCTAGAGCATTCAGAGGATGGATGGATCAAACTAGAGACCTAGAGCATTCAGAGGATGGATGGATCAAACTAGAGACCTAGAGCATTCAGAGGATGGATGGATGGATCAAACTAGGGACCGAGAGCATTCAGAGGATGGATGGATCAAACTAGAGACCTAGAGCAATCAGAGGATGGATGGATCAAACTAGAGACCTAGAGCATTCAGAGGATGGATAGATCAAACTAGAGACCTAGAGCATTCAGAGGATGGATGGATCAAACTAGAGACCTAGAGCATTCAGAGGATGGATGGATCAAACTAGAGACCTAGAGCATTCAGAGGATGGATGGATCAAACTAGAGACCTAGAGCATTCAGAGGATGGATGGCTTTCCTAGCTAGATTGACAATAAGGGGGTTTCTGAGCAGTTTACACAAAACAAATTGCTCGCCATCCAATCGCCGAAAAATGCAATTCTTGCAGAAATCTCCAAATGTCAAACGTTTTTGATCTCAAATCACAGCATGGCTTTTTCTATGGTGTTCCTCAAGGTCTTGGTGTCTTAATGTGGTATTTTGGAAGAATTATTGATAATTTTTTTTATCAATTCTCGATAATCGGTAAAAAATGGTTACATTTAGCACCAAATCTGTGTAACAAATGGTATTAACCCAAAACGTGCTGAAGCAACTTATGAGACATAATAGAGCATGGGAATGGACATCATATACTTCTATCATAAAGTTCTAAACCCTTATACACTTTTACAAATCATTTTAAATAATGAATCAATTTTTATTTCTGATTTATGACTAGAAAAACTTGACACACAGTGCTGAGCTGCATCTCAAATTAATCTTCAGGTTCCAGCTTTCAGATGATGTACCCCACTTGTATGTGACATCTACTGTTGACCAGCTATCTCCCCCTTAAGACCCCCTGTACCCCCCTAGAAAAGACAAAAATCCCTTTTGGCTAGTGTTTATGCTTTTTATTTAGTAAAACTGCAGCTATTAATGTTAGTAATTACATTTATAAATGCTTAATAAGGCGTTAATGAATGGAGTTCAGTTTGGATTCTCTGCAGCCCTTTTATAGAAGGTAAGTGGTCATGAAAATTCCCTTTGGCTGTTATCTTTCCTCTTTCTGGTTATAACACATTTATAAATGTTAGTAATCCATTAATAAATGCTTAATAAGGTCGTTAACATTTAACAAAGATCTTCTGTCGCCCTTATCTAGCGGGTAGGTGGTCATGTGGTCCAGTCAGTAAAGGGAATTTTTCACAACCTGGCAACTCAGAGCAATTACAGTGACCAGACGTCCCGGTTTGGTGTCCCGAGTCCCGACTAATATCTGTAAAACACTCAAATGTCCCGGTTTTCAACTTACGCTTACATACATAGAGAAGAAACAATGCACCGTATGAATTCATCACTGATTTGTCTGGATGTGTGTCAGTCATTCAGTGTGTCGTTGTCAAGGCTGTTGCTATGACGCTTGCGGCTCAGTATGCTAACGGTTAGCTGTCAGGCCGAAGAGAAAGTTTCTAAAGAGCTCCAGGAGGCTCACTCCTTCCTTCCTGAAGCAAACACTGCAAAAGGACATTTTCGGTCACGCACGGTGGAAATGCGGATATATAAGATCACATTAAAACATCCAAACGTAAGCGGTGGGTACAAGCGGGAAGTAGCATCGTTGCGACCTACTTCAGCGGGGCAAACGCCGGTGACAGCCATCTGAAGGGCAGCTCAGGAGGAGAAGTTATTTTCATGTTATAGCCTAGGAGGTTATTTTTAGGCCACAAAGAGATTTGTACCTTTTTTTTTTTTTTTCTTTTTTTTTTTTTTAATAAATAGCTGGCAGAGAATGTGTCACAGTCTGTCATTTAGCCGGCAGCCTTGTGCAAACTGAGAAATACCTTGTGTTTAGTTTTAAAAGGTATCTGACAATCAATCAATAAATATACACCAATACAATCCTTGTGTTGTGTGTTTACTAGTATTATTATACAGTTTCCAAATTAACTGTTTGATTAACGGTGGATTTTAGGAGACAAAACATAACTTTTCGTCTGCTGAGTTGCTGTCCATTGTGTTGAAAGAGGCGCTCAGTAGTTTTGCTGCTAAGCGCTGAAATAATTGTCGCCCATCCTGATGAAAACACATATGGTGCACATACATGTGCAAAAACATGAACGTCCTGGTTTGGGGGTTTGAAAAATGCTCACCCTAACTTATTGGGGGCTTATAACTGCTCTATAAAGTATTAGTAAAATATTTATTAACCATTAAAAAAACCTGTTAGTTACAATTGATAAAAACTTTATAATGGATTCCTTATTAGGAGGTTGTTCAAACTTTTATAATTTTAATAACCAAATAACAATGATTTCTCACTGATAAAAGACATCTATGGTGTTGGATCCTTCTGCACATTTATTCTCAGATGGTTTGGTATCATGATCTTTTCCTCCATCTTGAGAGAGAACAACAATAGTGTAGTTCAACGTATACTCATACAATAATGATGTCTTACGAAAAGTGATGTTTTTTTTCGTGTTTTCTCCTACGAATGTCCAGCAACACGAGAGATCAGTGTGTCAGCTTAAGCTCCTGCAGTGTTTAGGCAACAAATCTACTCGGTTAGGTTTAGGAAAAGATCGTAGTTTGGGTTAAAATGTTTGTTACGTAACTTATGTAACAAAAGTAAGGTCAAATAAGTTAATGTTGACTTGGTTTCACACAGGACACAATCAGCGGTCTCCTGGGTGAAACCACCCCGACCTCCTCCCTACACAGACTTTGTTGCTTTTTATACTACGTCACCTGACTTCCTGAGAGGCAGACCTGCACATCCTGGCTCACAATTAGGTGGGTTAATTATGAATTATCTTAGGTGTAAGTATAAACAGCTTGTGTCGTTTACTGAGAAGACAACAGGGCATGCAAGAAGACAAATGGGCGGATTATGAGACAATAGGCCTCTGTCTCTCTGTAGTCATTTTGTGTCTCTTTGTAGTTGTTTAGCCCCTTTTCATAGTCGTTATGAGTCTCTCTGTGTCTCTTTGCAGCTGTTTTGGTCTCTTTGTAGTCGGTTTGTGTCTCTTTGTAGTTGTTTGGTGTCTCTTTGTGGTTATTTGGTGTCTCTTTGTAGTTGTATGTTGTGTCTTTGAAGGCTTTTTCTCTCTTTGTAGTCTTTTTCTGTCTCTTTGTAGTTATTTTGTGTCTCTTTGTAGTTATTTTGTGTCTCTTTGTGGTCTTTTTCTGTCTCTTTGTAGTTGTTTGGTGTGTCTTTGTAGGCTTTTTCTCTCTTTGTGGTCATTTTGTATCTCTTTTTGGTTGTTTTGCTCCTTTTCATAGTCGTTGTGTGTCTCTTTGTGTCTCTTTGCAGCTGTTTTGCGTCTCTTTGTATTTGTTTTGGTCTCTTTGTTGCCTCTTTGTAGTCATTTTATGTTTCTTTGTGGTCATTTTGAGTCTCTCCCTGGTGGGTACATGTCTTTGTCAGTGACATTTTGTAGGTAAAAGCCCTGGGTCTCTGCCCCAAAGACCCGCTCAGTAATCCATCAATGGTCAAACGGAGCGTGCATTTTAGAACTCCTGAAATGGAGAACAAGGCGAGGCCTTTCTGAATTCACACACATCATTACAAATCAAATATGTGCATGTTCAAATGGTAGTTTGAATTTTGATCTAAAGTGACAGCCCTATTAGAAAGTGTTATCCATATCATGGGGCGTGACGAATAAACAACACTAAGTGGAAACTAGAATTACACCCTCCCAGGAGATAGCGATTCTCCAAACGGCCGGGCTGTAGAAGTCCAGCGGCCCGTGGACGGAGCAGGTGGCCACTGTCTCACACTGAGGAAACAGCTCGACTCAGTTCTCAGGACCTGGACAAGTGTCCCCATGGTCTGGACAAATTATACTTTAACGCTCAGCCCAAATGTCATCGGCCCCATTTCACCTTCACCCAGACATTTTCAACAATCCTATTTTCAAATTATGGATAAAACTTTAATGACACAAGGCATTAAATGGGCTAATATAATTCCAATTAAAATGCAAAGATTTTGATCTTTAATTGGAGGACGTGAGTGAAAAGGGACGGATGCTCTAAATGTTTAAATAGAGAGGGATTGTGTGAGGGGGAGGAATTGTGGAAAAAAAAAAAAAAATAGACTTTAGGCTTATTACTTCTGTATCTACATTCATCAATCTGAGCATGAATCTTTAAAGCTAAGCTTAAATTACAAAGCATGGCTGTGCAACAATAATAGAGCAGAGGGGGGGGGGGGGGGGGCACCGCGTTCAGAAGTGGAGAGTATCTACATTTAAGTTCTCTTGGTACAATTTTGAGGTACTTTAGACTTTCACCCACTACATTTTAGAGGGAAACATTTTACATTTACTTAACTACATTTATGTCTCTATTGTTACTGGTTACTTTGCAGATTAAGATGTCTAGTACATTTGATCAGCTCATAAAATATGATGCATTTTTATAATGTTTGGACACAAAACCAGAACAGGAAGGATTCAAAATGAGGCTTACTGTACCTGGACGTTGTTTCCAGGCAGAGGTCAGCAACAGGAAAGCAGACAGCAGAGGTAAACAGATCCAAAAGAAGGAGCAGGTAGGCAGGCTAACAAGAGCAGCAGCTGGACTGCCATATGTACACTGAGAGGCTGATTAGGGGCAATGAGAGGCAGGTGAGGATGAGGTGACTGGGGAACAGCAGGAACCGATAGAGGACTAAAATATACACTTTTACATTGTTTTACATTTGTTTGTTTGTATTCTTGATTATGATTGGTACACTTCAAATAACATTTAAAGTGTTCCAGCTACAATATTAAATGCTATTTATGCTAAAATAGAGCAATAATAATCGTTATCATATGTGTATATAACATAATGATAAAGCCAGTAACATACTTTTGCTTTAAGCGACAATAATTAAAGTTACTGTGAGGAACTTTGACTGGTTATGAAACATTTCAACTCCTTCAGCTCAGACTCCAGCAGGGCCTCCAGCAGCATCCAGCCCGCGGTGGACAGACCCAGATCCGGCTTCACTGCCGCCTTCAACCTTCAGTCGAAGCTCCGGTGGGAGGTGGTGAGCTCCGCGCCCAACAGCACCGTCAAGGAGCACCGCCGGTCCCCGCTGGGAGCCAACACCGACACCATGCTGCTGGAGGCCAAGGCCGTATTGCTGGGCCCGCTGAAGGGAAGGGATCCATGGGAGAACCAGAACCAGGACTGAGTGGGGCAGACTGTCAGACCCTGCTGTAGTAAAATGAGAGGTTTCCTAAAGGGACTCTGGTGCTCAGAAACACTACCGCTTTTGTCTACAGGGACCGCCAAAATCCACATAAAATGAAAGTTCCTCGGAGCAACTTCTATTATTATATTTTTTAGCAACTTAAAGACAGGATTGGCAAAGATTTTAGAAAAATGTTTTGTTATATTAGTTGAAATTCCCATTACATCCCGAAAGCAATCAATAAATCAAATGCTCTGACAAAAAAAATTACAAAAATCCGGTATCTGTGGCTGTCGCGGGACTGTAATAAACCCGTCCATCATTTCCTTTGGCCCAAATGTAATGATTGGACGGGCTACCTGCATCTAGCTTGACAACTGTACTAACATGCCATGTTAGCCGTTCACGTTCATTATGATATGATTACGTTCATAATGATAATATTGGTGGAGTGGCTTTGGAGGGAGGCCTGAAGGGACGGACTGTCAGTGTTACCGACTTGGTGACTTTCTCTCTAGATTTAAGGACTTTTGGAGCTAGTGCTGCTAGCTACTTTCATTGGAAAAGAGTTGACAACACTGGGCCGGGTTTTTCGGTAGACCAAAAAAGCAAAACGATTAGTCAGTAGTTCACAGTTAATTCAAATATATTGATTAGTTCAGCTTTAAGTTAAATCTGAAATGTAGGACTTTGTGCTGCTTTGACTTTAGTGGAGCTCTTCTTCCACCACTGATTGAGCCATTACATGATATATGTTTTCTGTAAGGTTCCAGACTAACCTCAGTCCAGGACACCAGAACACAGATGCCTAGCAGTCTTTTTTTCGTACCTTTTGATCATACCAGGCCCTGCCCTGTCCTGTGTTCCTGGTTTTACCGTAATAAAACGCAGCACGTGCTTTAGCCAATTCTGCACCCCTACAGAGTGGAGATAATTCAATATAGAGGTATGAATGTCAGATCATGGCTACTGTGGCTTTGCTAATGAATACCAGGTTTCTTCTAGAGCCCGCACCACACTCATCTCACAGCGACCACAGCGAGGCATTTATCGCTGCTGCTAATCGGTGCGTGATGAAGATGTGATGGTCCAGGCCTGGGAAAGAAGGAGCTCAGGACTCCAGGTACGGGTCATTCATCTCTGAGAAGATGCTCCCATACTGGCCCCGCTCCCTGGGCCATTAGAGTTTGAGGGATCAATGTGAGCAGCCGGGGAGGAGTCCATCCATCACGTCACCCACACAGCAGCGTGCTCCAACCCCAACGGAGCTGGCTTCCTGAACCTCACCTAACCCAACACCACAAATATAATTACACTCTGCCTCAGCCTCCTTACGCTAAACCGACCCTGAGGACATCCTCATCTCCCAGCCAGCAGGGCTCCGAGCATCTTCACAGGTTGTCTCCACAAGGACAAATGAAGGTCAGCTGAAGACTTGAGATGGTCTGAATACAATTGGCTGTACTGTACGCTCATCTTCAACAATTAAAAAGTTCTGTCAGATCAGTGGTTCCCAAGTGTTTTTGTCTGATGTGACCCCCCCAGCCCTTTCACATAAAATCAAGTATTTGGTCCTTCATGGACCAAATGTGTTCATTTGACTGGATGCTATTATATAAAAGTGGATATTGTTCATTTTTTCCACACAATTGAACTGTCAGTGTTTAGGTCAGTTTGGTCAGGTACTACTACTGATTGGAGGGGCAGAAGCTTGACACTTACATACATTACTGTTATCTATTTCAAACAATAATCCATTACTTTTAGCTATTTCAACCATTTATCAGTTAATTTTAGCTTTCTATATCAACAATTATCCATAACCTTGAGTCCCGTGAATCATTAGTATCGTCAGCTCCGTGAGTCACGCGAGTCGCCAGTCAGTGAAGCTAACGTCAACCATGACCGTTTCCTAACCCTACCTAAGTGGTTGTGTTGCCTAAACCTAACTTCCTGTGAAAACAGAACTTTATGTTGAAAGGACACTATGCATGTAACAAGCTTATATTGACCCGCCGTCCCTGGTCCGTCCAAAAGTAACGCTAGAGGGGTACCCCGTGGTTCGGTCTCCGATGCCGAGGGGCACTCACCAAGCGGCGGTATTTGACGAGTTGGGAGTGAGAATGTGTTGTTAGCTCTGTCAACACTGTTGCCGTTGTTTGCACTGTTTGTGCTGATAGCACCGTTAGCTGCTAGCCGCCGGCTCAGCTGTCGCCATGTTGAGAGCCATGTGGAGGCAATCCCTAAATCACAGATATGCTCTGAATTTGGAATGCAGCACCTTTAGGCTAACTGTTTAGACTTCTCTGCCTGCTGTCTAACAAGTTTCACACACTCTCCATTGCAACGTGCAGTATATAGTGTTCAGGTGTTACAGCTGTCTCAATACGTATTTATATGGTTTTGTAATCAAATTGCAATTTCTATTTCGTTAAATTAGTTGAGAGACTCAATCTTTCCAAGTACTCCCTGACGACTGCATGAGGACCCCCCGGAGTGCAAGTGGTTGGGAATCACTGCTTCAAAATGACAAAAGCAAAACAATTCTAATGATCCCACAGCTTTGTCGCCTGTGATTGATTGTTCCCGAGGCAGTTATGAGAGAGTCTGGCTGTTCAGAGCCATATCCAACTCAATCAAATACTAGATGTGCACATGTAGAGCGGATTAGGTATTGACCTGCACAGAGTACACTCTCAGTAGGACGGCTCAGGACTGTGAAGAATGATGATGATAGATTTACACTGTATGTCAACACCACCTGTGATTTCTTCCAGAACGCAATGAATGATGGAATGATAAGAGATGCACCCATACACTTAAAGTGCATTAGAGCTACAGATCACAGCTTGTTCCTTTTAAGATGCTACGGTTGCTGTCAAATGTGCGTCTTTGACAGGGAGCATGAAGAAATCTGTCTCTGCCTTTCTTCTTGCTGATAAGGAAATGCCAGGATTTGATTGTTCCTCTTCCTGAGATGCTTTCCTCTGCTGACAGCCTGTACAGCAATGATTGAGATTTAGATGTGCAAAATCTGCTGTTGAATTGAGTGATAGAGGAGAATAGAGTTCTGCTACCCTTTCCAAATCTATGGCCCCAAACATGGCTCTGAAATATCAGTAAGTTTAGAATCTATGGCCCCGACCATGGCTCTGAAATATCAGTAAGTTAGAACCTGTGGCCCTGACCATGGCTTTAAAATATCAGTAAGTTAGAACCTAAGGCCCCGACCATGGCTCTGAAATATCAGTAAGTTAGAAACTGTGGCCCCGACCATAGCTCTGAAATATCAGTAGGTTGGAAACTGTGGCAACGCCCATGACTCTGAAATATCAGTAAGTTAGAATCTGTGGCCCCGACCATGGCTTTGAAATATCAATAAGTTAGCACCTGTGGTCCCGACCATGACTCTGAAATATCAGTAAGTTAGAATCTGTGGCCCCGACCATGGCTTTGAAATATCAATAAGTTAGCACCTGTAGTCCCGACCATGGCTCTGAAATATCAGTAAGTTAGAATCTAAGGCCCCGACCATGACTCTGAAATATCAGTAAGTTAGAATCTGTGGCCCCGACCATGGCTTTGAAATATCAATAAGTTAGCACCTGTAGTCCCGACCATCGCTCGGAAATATCAGTAGGTTAGAAACTGTAGCCCCGACCATGGCTCTGAAATATCAATAAGTTAGAACCTGTGGTCCCGACCATAGTTCTGAAATAACAGTAATTTAGAATCTAAGGCCCCGACCATAGCTCTGAAATATCAGCATTAACCTCCTTCCCGACAAGCTGGTATGATATGGTTGGTACATTTAATAGATATTGATGAAAAAATGCAGATCATAAATTGTATAAAAAAAATTAATTTCATGAAAATTGTAAGCATTATAGCATCGGCTAAATGGGGTACTAGATAATGTGAGTTCTAACAGAGAGCAGCTCTTTGCAAATGGCAAACAAAAAACAAGCAATTTGTCATGTTGATAACCCCAAAACCTCCCATGGAAGGGATCTTAACTTCAACACAGTTTTATTGTCTTTCCCACGTAGCTGTTATGATATAAAGGCATCATAATGCTGACGCACAGCATGTAAATCACACAGTTTAAATGAAACGATGTATTCAGCAGTGCTCCAAACATTCTCCATATATATATACTGGGATTCAGTCGCAGTCAATCACACACAGATGCCTGCAGACATGAGGAAGAGGAGGAGAAGCACATCCAGAGTCCTGACATGTCTCTGTGAATAAGGGAATTAACTGTGTGCTCATAAATATGTTGGCTGCAAAAGGAATTACCGATCCCATTCTAGGCAGCCCATCTTTTCAAAATCCCCTTTTCTCTATGCAAACAAGAGCAATTCATTTGAATAATTCTCACTAAACCTGTCTCATCCACTTGTTTTCCCTTTGAGAGGCAACCACCCGTTGTCTGCTTGTAATTTATGACCATGGGCAAATCTGCTGTGGTTTTTACAGGGTTGCATTAGAACATACTCTTGTTATTGCGAAGCATTATGGTAAATGGGGAAAAATACACTATTTAATGGAAAAAGACAGGTGCTTTCCGAGGTGGATCCTCAGCCCTGTGTGTTTCTGAGACACTAAAAGGAAGATGGATTATATTGCACTGCTACTTATTCATTATCCAAATCATGCAAATAGTTTATCACTGTGAAATGTTTTTAAAAAGGCTTTTGAACATTCCAGCAGAGCCTCGCCACTGAATTAAGATTCATCAGGACTCATGTTTGTTGTTCTGCGGCTCTCTGAACAACTTGATTATCGAGTTAGTGAGCTTACAGTGCTGCATGCGGTTAGCCTTGTGACATAATCAGGCCTATAGCAACAATCACTTTCTACTTGTTTGAGAGAGTCCTGAATTATTATTATTATTGTGTCTGCAGTCACTGGCGGAGAGGGCAGATCACTCAAATGTAGGCACTTCGCACAGCTTTGTTTGCAGGTCTCTCTCCAACAGGTGGGTCCTTGAAAGCTTTCGCACATAAAGTAAAGTAGAGGTTGGTGTGAACATATCAGTAGAGACGTCATCACTAACAGGTAGGAAGCATCAGCACACCTGGGTTCTCATTTATAAGACCTTTAGTTCCTCATACCGACTATGAACTGGGGAAAACAGGTTTCACTTGACTACTATAATGAACTGCAAATCTAAATGAAGTTAGAGACACACTCTTAGAAATAAGGGTTCCAAATAGGTTCTGCCTGAGGGGCTGAGGTTCTACCCAGAGACCTTTGCTTCTTCAAGGGTTTCATGTAAGACTAAGGGTTCCATTAAGAATCCTTTTCATCCAAAGAATCTTTTTTGGAAGAAAAATTTCTTCAAGGATTGTTGAACGCATGGGTCCTTCCAGCCCACAACCCCCCCAAAAAACTGTGGGTTGTGCTGCATCACATCAGTCTTGCAGGACGTGGTTCCAGTGGCCCAAGGCTAACCTGTTAAACTAAAGCCAATGTTAGGGTGGAGAAAGATCTACGGGTAATGTCGTAAGATTTATCTGTGGACCCTTAGCTTAGACAGCAAGGATTTATCTTCATTTGACTGTATAATAGAACTGAACAGCCAGGCAGAGAGTACAGGCTGTAGTAGAACTAGTTTCATTAAATCTCTGCCCCCAAAAACTGTGACTGTGACCCCCTGGGTGGGTTCTAGTCAAAACCCTTGGAATATTAAAGTGTTCATAGTAGAACCTCATAGGGAGGTTCTTGTTAGCACCCTTAGAAGGTGGAAAGGTCAGCTGGTTTTAATTCCCAAGGCGTCAAATACCGATGCTTTGTCACGCCCCTCGGTGTGTGATACACCCTTTAGCTTAGGGGTCGCCAGGCCCTCTTGATTTTAAGGGGTGTAAGACAATATATTTAAAAAAATATAAAATTGGCCAATATCTCAGCTTTTCCTTTAATTTCTGCGAAGAAAACTAAATGAATTATT
Source organism: Sebastolobus alascanus (assembly GCA_916701645.2). Taxonomy (NCBI): domain Eukaryota; kingdom Metazoa; phylum Chordata; class Actinopteri; order Perciformes; family Sebastidae; genus Sebastolobus; species Sebastolobus alascanus. The sequence continues at coordinate 586,415 of CAKAOJ020000095.1, read as the reverse complement.
TTTAAAGTTTGGAGTATTATTTAAATTATATTCACAGCGCCTTCCCTCTCTGCTAAACAGCCTCGTCCTGCATTAGAAACAGTTAAAACAACCAAAGAGCTGATTAAACAATGACCAAGCGTCAGGGAGAAGAATTTGTCCAAAAAAAAAAGATATCTATTCAGTATGAATGATTGTTGAAAAATTCAAAACAATACATAATACAGACAGAGAATTAAAAGTTCCTAAAAAATAACAGGAAAGCTCATCTCTGACATCACAGGAAATCTGCTCAAAATTCAACCAAACTTCCTGCAGTTATTGTGTTTCACTATTTGGATTAATCGTACAGTTTATCAGCTGTTCTGTACTGTTATTGTTACGCATTGAATATAAAAAGAAATATCCATAAAATATGTCCCTTATTCAAGGGTTGTCAGTTTACTCAATGATAGAAAAAGGGGACCCCCAAAGGAAAAAAGTGACGCTGAGGGGTCTGACGAAGTGTCAGTATGGGACGAGTTGGGATGAGTTGGAAAGGTTCCGGATAGAACCTCCAGAGAGGGTTCTGGGTGGAACCATTACACCATAGAAGGATTCTCTGTAGAACCTCTCACAGAGGTTAAAACCTTTCACAGACAGGTTCTAGGTATGAGCCTTTGTGTTTGGTTCTAGGTAGAACACTCTGAAAGGGTACCTTTATAAAAGGTTCTAGCAGGAACCAGTAAGTGGTCTGACAAGCCGAAGAATCCTATGTGGTTCTAGTTAGCGCCTTTATTTCTAAGAGTGTGTATGTGTCAATTTCAGACATGACATACTGTACTTGAGTGCTATTGGACAAACACTGAAGAGGCTCCTGAAGATAATCGTGGAAGAACAAGAACATTTTTCTGCTGAGAACATCAGCTCATAGAAACACGTACTGATGGACTGCAGGTCATGTTTCTGGAGGGAAGCATCTCTAATAAATATTGTTCTGGTAATGTAACCGGACGCATCTCAAGAATATTGAAAGTCTGAATAAAAAAATGTAGTTTAGAGAACGTTGACTGACTCTGCTGACTGCAGTCAGATATCAGGAGGAGGAAGAGGAGGAAGAGGAGGAGAGGGAGCAGCAGAGTGTCAGCACCATTGTGTGGCCAGATGGAAAAATTACATGTAGGCATATTATTCAATGTATTTCCAGCTTCTATGAATTTTCAATAAGTGATATCAAATGTTGTAGAACTTCAAACAAATTGACCAAATTACTCATTCATTTTATGTTGTTTGCTAATATTTTTTTTAAATGTTAAAAATGTACATAAAAGACTAATTTACAATGAAAATGTAGGTTTTAAAAATATTTGGATTGCTGTAGTAAAACCCTGCTCATAATTTTTATTTTCTTATTTGTATTGTATAAAGTATTGATTTTATTAGAATTATTATTTATTATTTTATTAGAATTTTAAGATTTTAATTCAGATATATTGTACATATTTAGATTTTTGCAACACTTGCTTTTATTCTTAATTTAATTTTCTCTTACTATGTTTATGTTATGCACCAATACACCAAAGCAAATCCCTTATGTGAAAACCTACTAGCAATAAAGCTGATTAGGATTCATTCAATCAATCAATCAATCAATCAATCACTCAATCAAACTTTATTTATATAGCACCTTTCAAACAAGTCAAATGTAATTCAAAGTGCTGGACAGACGATATACAAAAATATAGAGTGTTAAAAATGGATTTTGAGACTAATGCACACCAAAACAACCAAGATAAGAGTTCATGGAATAAGAAAGCAATAAGAGATGGGTATTTAAGATAATAAAAGATAAATGAAATAGAAGGAAATAAAAATAACAATAAAATTAAAAATTATGAAACTACACAAAATAAGCAGATTGTATTAAAATAATACAATTTTAATGATCAGCAATAAAATGTTGATTAAATAAAATAAAGTAAAATAAACACTATAATGATGATGATAAATAAATAAGTATAAACAATAAAAAACATAAAATTATAAAACTATAAAACACTTACAGTATAAGATATGTATGTCAAGTCAAAGCAATTTTATTTCTATATCCCTGACTGTGGAACAAAAAACAACTGTTGACCACTTGTACTCTCTTTATTTATGATGTTTCGATGCACTAAGTCAACGGTATTCAATGTTTTTTTTAAGATCCGAGGCCCCCGTCTGTCAGACTTTTCTGAAATGCAAGAATGCATTTTGCATTCATTTGACAGTCGACAGTGTAGAGCGACGGGAAACATGGGGAAAGAGAGAGAAAGAGAGAGAGAGAGAGAGAGAGAGAGAGGGGTATGACAGGCAGCAAAGCTCAATAACTGCAGTTCTGTGGTATGTGCCTTATCCATTATACTACCACTGAACCTTGTAGTAGTATTTTTTATAGCCCCAAATAACTAATCTGTATCAGGAGCTTTACAATCTGTACAATGTACAACTAAAACAATAGAGGAAGAAACAGATTAGGCACATGCAGTAGATGTCGCATACACAGAATAGACAGAAATAACAATAATATAATCACAATGCAGAGAAACAGAATGGCAATATTAGGTGAATAAAGTGCAAACATATACTAATATTGTGAATCAGGAAAAATATTGGGAATTTTTTATTAGCAAATTTTATTTTTATTGTTGGTCATTGGTGTTTTTTTTTATATATATTTATATAATATTTATATATACACCTATTTTTCCACATACCTGTGAATATAATAGTCATGTATATTATTTACCTTTATTTGTCCAGCTTTGCTGTCCTAGCTGTTATGTCTGTTTCAGAGTCAAATTTCTTGTATGTGTAAATATACTTGGCCAATAAAGGCGATTTTGATACTGATTTCCAGGTGCCCCCTAAGGACTGGTAGGACCTGGACCTCAAAACCTCCCTTGTACAAAGACAGGGGGGGGGGACAAACCTCAGGGACACAATTACAGAGGAAGACAAGGTGACAAGAGGATGAACCAATCAGTTGCAGACAACACATGACGGGAGAAGAGGAATTTACAATCGTTGGCTGAGATCAGAACAGTGATAGGACCCAAACCAACAGTTAGTCCTGGGTAAAGGACCGGGAGACAGAGAAAGACAGGGAGACAGAGAAAGACAGAGAGAAAAAGAAGGGGAGGTAGGCACACAGCTTGGTAGTACAATGTTTTTCAGGAAGTTATCAACATTCTCGTCAGCAGGACAGACACGGACTTTGATTAGTGAGGCCTTAAACTTAATGCAAACATTGAGAGTGATAATGGCAGCAGGTACGGGGGCACCAGAGTGGCCATGAGAGTAGTTGAACACCGAGGGGAAAAGATGAGTTTAAAGTGGTTGTCAGCAGGGAGATTGTTCCATAGAAGAAGAACAGAACGCTCTGCAGCCTGCTGACTTCTATTAAACCCATTTAAATTGATTTACTTTATTTTTATATTAGCATATTATATATATATATCATCCTCATGTACTGTACTCATCCGGTACATTTTCTTATGTCTTCTGATTGATGTTGACGTTACGGAAGCCCTGAGAGGAAAGTGAGAGTGGTCTATTTTCTAAGTCTGATCTCAATTGTTTTCTCTCCTGTGTTTTGACGAAGTGGGAAAAAAAAGGTTTTACCAGGATCATTTTTCTAAGTTACTTTTTCTTTCATCTGTGGAAAAAAAAAGTGTTGGCAGGTGAAAAGAAATGTTTTGTTGTGTTTGTTGTAATACTCATTTTGGCCACAAGAGGCCGAAGTGCACCACTACTCCATGTTCTAAATAGGAGGAAAATCATAGGTGCAGTTTGAACTTGAAGGTTGGGGGTTCACAAAAAAATCCAGAGGGAATGTGATGTATACAATGCAGAGAGGTCTAATATATTAGGATGCATGTAGCCTACATATTACAAGTGTAGTTTGTAGTTTGATTGAATTGTTTTCTATTGGAATGAACTAACTGGATGCGAGCGAAGAAGCGCTGCACAACGTGTCGTTTTGAGCTGAACTTTTGTCAGATGCCCTGTTTCTATTTATTCCTGTCTCTCGCTTTGAAAGCGTCGCAACGGACGAGGAACGGCTGATTGGTGAAGTTGAAATGAGGAGTTATCTGATACGATACCTCCTCATTTCACCACAAACTGGCTGGAGGGAGATCACCTGATAGTTTACTGAGGCTACTGTTGGCTGGATTGTTTGTCATTTTCAGTTAATATCACAATATAAAACCTGTGTTTTCTGTTTAAAACACACAAAGGTCAGAAGAGAGCAAGTAGCCGACTACTCACCCATCTATTATGTGGTAACGTCTCTAGTCTGATCTGGAGCTCACAGCTGATGGTACGTGGTTTGTTTACATCGTGTAACAGTAGTGTATATTTAACAGAGTGTCTGATGTTATCAGGCTATGAGTAAATAAAAAGACCACAAATCTATCTTCTTATCTTGTTGGTTTCTTATTCTGTCAAGAAGACACAACAAGGTCGATATTATTCATCATTCCTAGGGGGTTCAGTGAACCTCCTGAACCAATGCAAACTTTTAATTTAAATAACTTGCTAACACATAATATATGTAGCTTGTGTTTAGGGTGCATGGAGAAATAAAAACTCACCTGGAAGAAAACATGAATGCTTTTCGTCCTATTTAGAACACGGAGTAGTGGTGAACTTCAGCCTCTTGTGGCCAAAAAAGAGTATCAACAAACACAATAAAACATTTCTTTTCACCTGCCAACACTTTTTTCTCAGAGATGAAAAAAAAAAAAAAAAAACCTGTTCCTAAACAGTGCAGAACAGTGTAAAACAATGTAGATCGGACTTAGAAAATGGACCACCAGAATTTGGTTTTCCTCACTTGCCTCTCAGGGCTTCCGTATAATGTTGGGTACTTAATTCAAAACAAAAGCTTTACAATTGCAGTTTTGCTCCAAATCAAAACCAATAACCAGACCAAAATCATAGTAAATATAAGTCATTTAATTATGTCATGTATAAAGGATAATTATGTTAAAATACAGTAGAATTATACAAACACTGCCACGGTTACAATGTACAATTAACAAGATCTGTTCATGACACTAAAGCATCGTAATAAATCATCAGAGCATGATAATAATCCACCAGGTTCAAACACTTGTCAAGCATCCGATCAGGTCTGCCGTCTCTTCCGTATCGTAGCTACTGATGGTCAGAAAGAGCCACAGATCTGAGAGCAGCTCTAAAGCTTCTCACTACAATCATTAAAAAGGAGGGATTCAATCCAGTGTCACATTTTTTCAGTCATTATACTGTAAATCCTGCATGAGTAAAACAAACTAAATAAAATGCATTCACTAAATGTATCCCGTTATGAGAGCAGATAGGGACGAGTGCAGATTTGTAGGTGTAGTGATACCGTGTAGCTACCAGGGGGCGGACGAGATGATTTTGGGGCACTAGAAAAAAAAGAGTATTGTGCCGGAGACATAACTAATTCCTGTGTGCACGCACAATAATCATTTGTGCTCGCAAATGACCATTTGTGCACACAAATAACCAAAACCTAATTTTAACACACGTTTAAGGGAGGTCAAAGGTAACACTACAATGTTTTAATTGGCAAAAAAATGTCCAAAACTGCATTACTGATTCACTCATACTGTCGCTCTCATCAGCGCCATTTTCAGATGGTATTAGCAGTATTTAGCAGTTTCTCAGGAGACCCAAACAGAGCTAAAACAGAGTGAATATTGGCCAGAAATACCACAAATTAATTCTACTGTTGCTCTGCTGGATGTGTATAATAAGCCACTGTTTGCCAAGTTCTCAATATCAACTTCAAGATGAACTTCAAAAAAAATATATATAAATGAGCAGCTTTAAATTAAATAGGAGTTAAAATTGTGATATAATTTAATGTTACATTCCAGTGAAATTATTAATTTTCAAGCTCAAATTAGGTCAATTTTTTAAATTTGTGCGCAGTAATTTGTTGTTTTCCCTCCAGGAAACCTGCAGGACTCCGTATAACCTGACTGTGTCTTTTTATTTTTAGCTCTCTTGTTGCATAAATAGAAAAGTTTGATTATGTAACCGAGGGTGTGGCCTTAACTTTAGCGTCACATTGTTTTTATGTAAGCAGTTTGTTAATAAGGAGATAGTCTTTGTTATTTCATTTAGTGGGCCCTTCTGGCTGCTGGGGACCAAAGACAGTCTCCTACCTTTAAATAATGTCTCTTCTTCTTCTCTTATCTCTTCTGGTAGCTACATATGTATCAGGAATGACGGCACCAGACACTTACAAGCCAAACAGACTGATCTTGTAGGTGAACATGACTCATAAATCCTCTCAGCTTCCTTCCGGTAAAAGCTCGGCAGGAAAGAATGTGTGCTATGCTGAGTGCAAGAAGAACCGGTTCATCGAGATGGGCAGACAGCAGCTTTGGGTCTGCTGAAAGAGGCGTCTTCCAGTAAAGTGTGCTTTAAGAGTTCGGCTAGACGCGTATACAGCCCGTCTGAAAGTGCATTCAGTTGTCAAACAAAGCCAACATTAGGAGTGTTGCTGTAGTAAAAGCTTCCTCACACTCACAGTATTCTATCACATGCAGATCAAACATTTTAGATCCTTCATTTGACTGCAATGAGTAGAATTTAAAAATCACATTTCAATCTTGTTACTTCATAAAACCATGGATGCATGTTCATGTTTGGATTCAGGTGATTTTGATTCAGCTTCAGTGCCGAAAGAATGTTTATTTTTATGTCTCTTTCTTTCCACGTGTGGCAGCCTGCGGTCGGCGTGCTAATAACGGCCGGCGTCGTCGTAGGATGTTACGTCCAGGTCGAAGAAGTCCTCCAGCTTCCACTGCAGGGTCTCGAATGTGGGCCGGTCCTGTTCGTCCTGCTTCCAGCAGTCCATCATGATGTCATACATGACTTTGGGGCAGTTAGGGGGACACTGCATCCTGTAGCCCCGGGGAAGCCTCTGGACCACCTGGTAGTTCGTCATGGCTGGAAGAATCACAGAAGGACATTATAGCTCATCTTACAGGAGACAAATTTGAGACTTTTTGATACTGAAAATCATAGAACAATCACGCTTTGACTTTTCAGAAAATTAAATTTTTTGTAAATCTTCAGCGAATCATTATGTCGAGGTTGAGGAGTCTCACCTGGGTAAGGCATCTGTCCAAACGTCATGATCTCATACAGCAAAATTCCAAAGGACCAAACGTCCGACTTGATGCTGAACTTGTTGTCGTGGATGGCCTCCGGAGCGGTCCACTTCACAGGGAATTTAGTTCCTTCTTTGGCTTCATACACATTTTCATTTTCTTTCTAGAAACAAAACAAGGCACAGAATATATGTGTTTACTGTCAGTCAGTCAGCTTTAGTGTAAAGAACAGCCACAACCTCCGGGGCTCAAATGTGAAGCCAATGCAGAAGTACTTTCACACGAATATTATGCGGCTAAAAAGCAAAACTTTTTTCATTCTTCTGAGCTTTTGCACCGTGAATAAAGGCATCAACCAATCACGTTGTGTGGAACAGGTTGAGTTACGCCTTTATTTATGAAACAACAACACGGAGGCTCCGTAGTCCGAACCAACCACAGACTGTATATATAAGAGGTGGACGTAGTAACGTCACCCATTGTTTTTTTGGACTACGGTTTTGAAGCCCTCTGGTTCAGCATTTTGGCCATCGCCATCTTGTTTTTTTGCAACCAGAAGTGACACGAGAGGGTGGAGCTAAATGCAACCGAACGCCGAATAAGAAATTTGAAGGCGACCAAAATGTTACAATTAACTTTGATGAACTGAAAACACACAGTGAAAGGGTTAAAGTTGTAAGACGAAAACACGGACAACTCCCAGACCGGACAATGCCGTGGTAGCGACCTGTCAATCACAAGGTAGCCCCGCCCTAAAGCATACCCTGCTTTATGGTCTATCTGACTCTAAATGGGACCATAATTTACTAAAACTCATGTTTACAATGTTTACTGAGGTAATAAATCAAGTGAGAAGTAGACTCATTTTCTCATAGACTTCAATACAATCAGACTTCTTTTAACAACCAGAGGAGTCGCCCCCTGCTGGCTGTTAGAGAGAAAGCAGGTTTAAGGCACTTCAGCTTTGGCTTCACTTTTCAGAGCCGGATGTTGCCACCTGGACCCAAGACAGCAAACTTTCTTACTCCTTTCAACCTTGACAAAGGTAGCGCATATCAGATCCACTCCACTTCTGGTTACAAAAAAACAAGATGGCAACAGCCAAAAACCAAGATGGCGATGGCAAAAATGTCTGCTTCAAATGCTTCAAAACTGTAGTCCATAAACCAACGGGTGACGTCACGGTGACTATATTTACTTCTTATACACAGTCTATGGTAAAATGTACTTTCGCAAAATGGCCAGATGATAATCTGTATTTTAAAGGGGTATTTAATACATCACTGTTGTCAACATGCGACAATACCGAATGTGAAACCAACTGTGTGGGTTGGGTTGTAGAGTACTTATTAGGTAACATAATGAATGCCAGTAATTGAGGGCAGCGTATGTAATTAGTGGAGAATGCAGGCTTGCTTTCACTTTAAGGTTTTAAATTACACCACAAAATACAGGTCCAACACCTGCTGTACCGAGATTTATTCTATGATAAGTTGATCAAAAAGTTAATTTACTAAAATACTTTTATTTGGTGTGGTTAGTGAGAAGAACTACGACACTTTCTACGTATAAAACATCAATTTAAATGTCAAAACCCACCATGAAGACCCTGGCGAGGCCAAAGTCAGCCACCTTGCAGATGTTGTTCTCGCCCACCAGGACGTTCCTGGCCGCCAGGTCTCTGTGGATGTAGTTCTGTAACTCCAGGAAAGCCATGCCTGACGCCACCTGGGCGGCCATCTCTATCTGGTCCGAGATCCGCAGCGTGGTGCCCTTATCCTCTGTAATCAATAGAGAGGCACATGATCAGCAGCAGTCCTACCATGTTAAAGGTATCATAGGTGGCAGAGAAATAAATATGATCAGGAATAAAATGATTCTGCCAATTTTATTTTGGAGAAATATACATTATTTAACTGTAAAATAACAAATCTGCATTATATGGTGGTAAATAACAGTTTGTTCATCTAAAATGTATTTCAACCTTTTGGCCAATGCTGGAGGCATAAAGTGTTTTTGTTAGACAGTTTTAGAAAAGTGTTGATTCAGCTGTGTTAATTGTATTGTGTTATACTGGCAGGTGTTTCAATTACTTTGTCCACCCCATTGATATCAATGAGGGTAGTCTAAATAACAGAAACACCGTTCTGTATAATGCATTACAATTAAAGCTTGTATTGCTAATAAACAAGTACTTTTTGGTACACCGGTCAGAATGTTTTTTCTCAAATCACTCAGCCTTAAGTCAAATTAAATGTGAAAAGAAAAATGCTTTTTTTTTTAATCATTGTTCATATACGTTACAATTTCAGGCATTTTATTAAATTCTATGTTATTTTTTTTTACACATTAGTTTGAGCCCTGGTATATGATGCTTTTTTTTTTTTTTTTTACTGTTTATGAGATTGGCTTTACCTTTTATACTTAAAGGACCAACATGTAATATATTTACAGTAATAAATCATAAAATGACCATGCTATGTCATGAGAGATTAAGGGTGATTTCACATCAGGGACCCGGGCACGGATCCAAGTACACTTGTCCCCAAAGTCCAGTTCGTTTGATTAGTGTGAACGCTCCGTACCGTACTCGGGCACGGTTCGTCGATCGTGCCCGAGTCTAATTGAAAAGGTGGTCTGGAGTACGGTTCATGTGTACTCAGGTACGGTTCACATCAGGTGTGAAAGCTGACTGTACCAGAACACAGAAGTGGACCACTATTTAACGTGAGTAACATTAGCAGTCAGTGAGTAGTTTTTTGAAAGGTCAGGCTTTTTTCAACGCCGCCGGTCTCCTCCGAAATCTGTATACAAAGATATAAAACTGTTTCATATCTATGTCTGTAGATGCTCGCAGCATGCGCTGATCTCATCCTCTGAACTGCACGGCCGTGATCGATAAAGCAGGGAGGCAGACGAGAGGTTCCTTAAAATATAAACGATAGTGGGTGATGGGGTCGGGCGATGTCTCGAAAAACGAGGGACACTCAGCTGCTCAGCGGGCAGAGGGAGAGACAGCGGGGGGGGACGACGTGTAGAGGCGGCATATTTCAAATCAAACTCGATGAAATAAAAGTTTATTTCGACCAAACCAGAGTTGGTGATTGTTGGAAAGACTAATGATTACGGTTTTGGTGAGTTTTATTTAGTTTCTGTCCAGTTTGAATGAAGTGTTTTACGATGCCCCGCCACTAGAACAGCTGATCACAACATTAACAAATGCACCTGGATGATGATGCAAGTGTACTCGGGTACGGAACAACTTTACTAATGTGAAAGCTGAGCGGCGTGGGGAGGGGGCAATCGTACTCGGGCACGGTACGGATCAATCGCACCTAATATGAAAACTCCCAGAGGAAGAATTGAAATACTGGCTTCTCCGACAACAATGCTACAGTCAGTATGTTCTCCTTTGAAATTCCCATTCCGGTCCGGATCGTCTGTTTTTGTTTTGGCCGCTGTGATCCGGCCCACTGACCATTTCAACACCCCGTTGCTACATATGAAACAAACTGGCACACAAACAGCCTTCTGCAGCCTTGGAAGCAAGCTAACGGACCAGATCAACAGAGATAACGTTAACATTAGTTTCTACCGACCTGAAAAGCCTCGTTACATCTCTCTGTGAGACACACAGCCGGTGAAATGATTCCGACTACTGCTCCTGGCCAGTGGCTAACGCCGTGATGCTAACACACGCTAACTGCCAACGACTTCAGTGTTTTGAATTTAGACAGCCGTTACCCATTTTAAAACGTTAGCTGTCAGTGCTTCATATTGCTCCTTTAAAGGGGATATATTGTGAAAAACTTGAGAGATCTCGACGGCTTGAGAACTACCTTTGCAAAGGTGCACCAGAGAGAGGGTGAATACAGGTATATTCAGACACACAGAATGAGAAAAATAATGTGTTTTTTGAACATTAAAGCATGTAAACATGTTCTAGTAGGAACCCAAAATACAAACCTGAAAATGAGCACGATAAGTCTCCTTTAAAGTGCCGACACACACAGTCCACCTGCACATGTGTTTCACCCTCAACAGCAGCTACAGTCTAGATTATGTGTTCTACTTTCTACTTGTGACTTTGAACATGTCCTAGCCCTGAGATGTTACAGTAGTAGGGTGACTGGTGAATTATGGTGGATGTGGGTCACCACACACAGACTGTCTCAGGGCCGCAGACATCAATTCCACATGAGCGCTCCTCAGTGACACTCGCTCACTCTAAGTGGAAGTGACACGACATCTCTCACACTACAGCACAGCACGTCTGTCTGAGAGCTGAGCACTACACATGTCTGTCTGAGAGCTGAGCACTACACATGTCCCAGCAAGTACAAGTTCAAAATGAAGCAAATCAAAGGACAAAACGTACTGAAAAACCAGGTCTCAGTGACCCAGCATTTGAAAACGTAACCACTGCCCTCAGTTTAAGTCCATCCAGGAATTTACATCCTTTTCCTGATCGTATACTGCTGACTCACGGACCATAGACTGTATATAAAGATGGGCAACATAAACAGCTCCCCAAAGTGAAGCTTCTGTACAGTGGGAGGAGGTGGAGACGCGTCGTCCATCTTTATATAGAGTCTATGTTATGGACGGATCTGATGATTTTTCTTTCAATTAATAAACAATAATTTTGTCTATAAACATGTTTTTATTTAAAACATACATGTAACATGGTAATTTACTGTATAGCAAGAGAAATACGAGAATTGCCATTTTATAAGAACTCGTGATCTCTATTGGTTGAATTTTGCTATTTGGAGTTTCAGTGCGTTTCATTTCATTACTTTTATATACATGACATTTAAAATGAAAGCAAATGGTACAAATGTCACTACAAGGCTACAGCCCGTGCATTTAGGAAATCACACTGCATGTGGATGCTTTATAAAAAACAACAGCCATTTATTGTCAGATTTAGTTAAACCTTTGACCTCTTCACACATTCAGTGACTCAGTCATGTGAAACAAATGTGACCAAAGTTAATATTAATGGATTTTGTTACTTATTATTATTACTTCTGTTTGAGGGATAATGATGCTTTAAGCTCCCATATTAGGCTACATTGGGGGATGTGCATGGATTCAGTGAGTTAGCTGTGAGCTACAACTTGAGCTCTATTTTTCAGCCTATGTTTGTTTACATTTTGGCAAATTTCCACCAGCTACTGGATCACTTTGATACTGAAGAATCAGATTCTCAAGAAAGTTAATGAATGATATCCTGTTAAGACTGTAATACTGAATGTAAAATGATGTGGATCATACCTGTGTGTTACATTAACATCCTGAACTACTGCAGCCAGACATCAGTAAGATCCCAGGGTTTGATCTGTAGTATTCTTCCTTAATATTAATTTCAGCAAAATTGTCGCTAAAAATCATTAACTAAAAGTACCAACATAAAAGATAATTAAAATATATATATATATATTCGATTGTAAAATGTTTTTGTGGCTCTGGTATAAATCTCTACTGCAGCCTGACCCTTGCACACTAGCGCTGGACTCTGATCCTGTCATAAAGCAGCAGCAGCAGCAGCTCATAATCACATGGTGAGGACAAAGTGAGGCCGTCTTACTGTTGAGGTACTCCAGCAGGCTGCCGTTGTTCATCAGCTCAGTGATGATGTAGATGGGCTCCTCCATGGTGCACACAGCGTACAGCTGTATCAGCTTGGCGTGCCGCAGCCTCTTCATGATCTGAGCCTCTCTCAGGAAGTCCTCCGCGTCCATGGTACCTGCGAGGGGTTTTCAGTCATGGTTTATTAGGAGTGGGACTTTGACAAAGAATTGTTTTGTAGTGGTTAGTGACATCTTTGGTGATACACACAAGTGATGCACTGAACTCTCTGTTGAACTGTATTAGTGACATAAAGCAATGGCTTCATTTAAATGAAGGTAAAACTGAATGCATTATGTTTGGTACTTCGTGCATGAGTAATGTTGCAGTCTCAAGCTTTGGTGCTTCTTATTTCAAACCAACTGTAAAAACATTTGACAGCTGTTTGAAATTTGATAAACAGATCGACTCTGTTTATTGACTCAGGCTTTTTCCAGCTCCGTCTTCTGACTAAAGTAAAGCTCTTCCTCAATCGGTGCGATCTCGAGATGGCAGTTCACGCCTTTATTAGCTGGAGACTTGATTATTGTAATGCACTGTATGTTGATCTCAACCAGTCTTCCCTCGCGCGCCTCCAACTTGTGCAAAATGCTGCTGCTCGCTTTTTAACTAACACTTCCAGACGTGAACACATCAGCCCCCCCCCGTAATTTACTCACTCCGTTGGCTTCCAGTTGGCTTTAGAATCCATTTTAAGCTCTTGATGTTTGTTTGTTAAAGACATTAACGTCCTCGCCCCACCTTATTAGTCCGAGATTTTAACTCTCCGCGAGCATAACGAGGCTTTGCGGTCATCTGGTCAACTTTCTTTAGAAGTCCCGAGGTCGAGGTATAAGCTGTGGGGTGATCGTGCTTTTGCTGTCGCTGCTCCTAAACTATGGAACAAGTTCCCCCCTGATATACGCACTATCACTGACCTAGTACTCTTTAAATCTAAGCTCAAGACCTTTTTATTTAGACTAGCTTTTAATACCTAGTAGCGCTGTGACATTTTCCTTATGCTTTTTATGATATGATATGTTTTTATTCCTGTTATTTCCTGATGTTAATGTAAAGCACTTTGGGTACCTTTTGGTTGTTGTGAAGGGCTATACAAATAAACGTTGAATGTCCCTATTGAGGCACGAGGGTTAACACCTTCAGTGAGAGAGAAAAGGAGGCATTAGTGTACCAGGTTTGAGGGTCTTCACTGCGACGGCTGTGGTGTCGTTCCACAAGCCCTCGAACACTTCTCCAAACTGACCGGCTCCCAGCTTCCTCAGCAGCTTGATGGAGTTGCGGTCAATCTCCCACTGGTCCACAGTGTTGTAGGACAGGCCGTGGGTCTGTGGAGCCTCCATCTACACAGACAGGAAGAGCTGCTATTTACTGGGACGACAACATGTGACTTTATACTACTGTATAAAGAATGCAATAGAGACAAGGCAGTAATGGAATATGTGAAATAAAGAGTTGACAGTGTGTTTGACCTTTTTGCATGGTTCACCCAGACGCACACAGAGGCCGTCGGCCTGTTTGGAGTAATGTTCCACCAACTCCTCCAGTTTTTGAAAGGATCTGTTCTTCGACACGTAGTAGTGACCGTTTTCCAGTTTCTTCAGCTTGTAGTGCTTCACCTTCCCACTGTCCAACACTGAAAGACAAGGCAGCATCAGTGACGTATCGAAGACTCAAGAACAGTATCAGTGAGGTTTCCTCGTGGCTCAGTTGGCCTAAAGTTTTTAATCAAAGCATGTTTCTCATGGTCTTGTTATACAACCAGTAAGTCTGTCGCAATATCAGATCTTCACTACACGATTATTGTGGCCAGAAGAATTCACAATAACAATATTATCGCGATATCTATAGAAAATTTGAAGAAAATAATATAAATATCAGTCAAATTCATCTTTAACTTTGTTTATTGTGCGTGGTGGACAGAGAGTGTGAAACCAGAACTGTATATATAAAATCATTTAAGAGGCGCTGGATTAGTTACACTTTATTATCACATGTGCATTATTAACATATCAATGTTTAATATCTTAAATATCACGGTTATTGTCAATACCGGTATATCGCGACACCCCTAACAACTAGCATGAGACATTGTAACAGGCTTAATGTCCAAAGATGTTTCCATTTCCATTCATTTCTAAAATATAGATTTTTATCCTTCCTTTGACTTGCTATTGTCAATATAACATGTCCTCATGATAGAAGTGTTTGTATTAACTACATTAACTGTGGTTTAAAGCAGCGTTAACAGATTTTTTTGGGCCACTTGGTGGCAGCACAACAAAGACTCCACCTTGCTCCACTATGTTCACCAGCTAGTCTCTAACTGTGTCTGTTAGCAGGTAGTGTACGGTGAGTTTATCAGAGCTTTTTCTATGAAAACAGCTGCTGCCGGAAATGAGGTTCCTGAGAGCGACGAGAGCAACAGCAAAAACCAAAACAATGAGCTGAAAGAGGCTCTAGATCAAATGTGTTCCTATCAGAGGTTATCGGTGCATTAATCACAGATACAGATTCAAAGTGTGCCGTTGGATAGTGGGCCAATATTAGAAAAATTAATAATTGCTCTATTAATACACACAAATACAAAAAATCAATCATTTGATTTCAATTAATCAAATCAGTACAATGAGCATGAGGTAAAACTCAGTGAATTAACCTGGGGTTAGTGTCAGTGACATGAAATCAGGTCATCAACTGACTTTAATGAATGAAGATGGAAAGAATTTGGTCCTAATGGAAAGAGCAAGGCCAGAGTGTGAAAAGAGAGATTAGAGCAGAGAGAGATAAAGTTATCACGCTGCTTTATGGGAGCGCAGACCTGTTTATTTAACTTGATGACCTTGAAGCCATTAATCATTAGAGTCAATCGAGGGTTAAGAGTGAGTCACTGAACAAAGCTGGTGGTGTTTGGAAATGTGTGTTTTGTGGCGGAAATGTACACAAGACAGCAGAATAATAACTAGCGAGCTAGCATGACTTCATCTGAGAAGTGATATTGATCACGTGGAATAATGCACTATAGTACTAGTTATGTTTCTTGGCAGTCTGATTGCTTCCGGGATGTTATGCAGATATGACTGCACCGAACAGGTTGTTGAGTCATTGTAGGTTAATAATTATTCTGACACATAAAGCCACAATGTCCTGTTTCTCCCTGCATGCATATATACATGTATTACCATAAGATACTACTCCTAAGATACCTGCAGCAGCAAAGCCCCTGACTGTACTAATCAATGGTGTGTTTTATTGCTCATGAATTCACCTTTTATTTTTAAGAGAAAACAATTGTTATTCATAAGTTGCTAAAAGCATGGATATCTGTTTGAATTTCTGGACCTTTACCAAAGAACGTATATCGCCAAGAAGTGAAAGTCAATAGTTTGTTCCATTGCAACATCAGCGCCCAGCAGCAGAGCTACTCTTCCGCCATTTTGGACTGAAAGCGTCTACCGGACGCCAGTAAAACGTCCGCCTACAAAGTGCCGTACAAAAGTAAAACTAAATTATTTCTATTCTTTTGTCACATTCTACCGAAATTATCTGTGTTGAACAATAAAATATTATAAATATAATAAGCGTTTTCAGTCCAAAATGGCAAAAAACACCGGAGTTTCGTCTCTTCGCTTCTATAATCTTTGCCTTTACTTGACTACTTAGTAGAAACTAGAAACCCATTTTGAGATATCTCTACTTATTCACATTCATTTTTTTATTTAATTATGGTAGGGATACCCAATCGCCACCCCACCCCTAGTCAGCGTACTGACCAGGCGGCAACCTCCCGATCTGAAAAGTGAAGCCGATGCTGAAGTGCCTCAAACCTGCATTCTTTCTAACGGCCAGCAGGGGGCGACTCCTCTGGTTGTATAGAAGTGTATGAGAAAATGAGCCAACTTCTCACTTGATTTATTACCTCAGTAAACATTGTAAACATGAGTTTATGACCTCAATCACTAGTTTCAAGTCTTCTTCAATACAGCATGATGTTCATTTAGTAAATTATACTCCCATTTAGAGACAAACAGACCATAAAGCTGGGAGTTGTCCGTGTTTACATCTTAGAACTTTAACCCTTTCACAGTGTGTTTTCAGTTCATAACAGTTAATTGTAAAATTTGTAGTCGCCTAAAAACGTCTTATTCAGCGTTCGGTTGTACTTAGCTCCACCTTCTCGTGCCACTTCTGGTTGCAAAAAACCAAGAGGGCGACGGCCAAATTGCCGGACTCGAGGCTTCAACACCGATGTCCACTTCTTATATCTATGGTACTGATTTAGATATATCACTTACTATCTATATAAAGCTTGCTAACATAAGCTACTGGCCGTCCAACCCCCTACGTTTTGCTGATGAATTGAAGCAGCGTTTGTTTTCTTACTCATGAATTCAACTTTTTGAAAGAAGATTCTGTTATTTAGCTTTCAAAATTGACATAATCCCTCTTCAGGGGAGAAGTTCTTCAATCTTAAATTGCTACAGTAAAATCTTATCTTAGCTTACCTGAGAGGGAGCGCTCCCCCGTCTGACTTTCACAGTTTCTGATGAGGAAGGCGCCATGCTCGTTCCCTCCTGCCAACAGCATCTTCTCCGCATCCAGCCTCTTTGTGTCGGGAAAATACCATCTGCAAATCGGAAAAAAGAAGCAGAGCTAATCAAAAAAAGCCATTTCTGTATATACACCAACTGTCAGGGGGCCTAAATGTTCACTGGTAATTGGATTGATTGCAAACTGGCTTAATAATACTGTCTGCCCCACTAAAACGCAATATAACACCGTCATTTTTGTTTTTCCTTTTGTCAACATTGACATTGACATTCGTTGTCTACATAACTCAGAGGTGACTTCAGGGAAGCAGGAGGATCTTCCAGTTGGGTTGTTTCTCCACCAGACACCTCCGCCTGGTGTCTCAGTGCAGCTGCAGGCTACCGGTAAACTACGCTGTGTCGTCTTTGAAAGTTTTTCATTTTTTTTCTCTGGATGCACACAAGTAGGCGAGAGAACAAGAAATACTGGGAGAATTTTTTCTTTTTTACTTTGCAGGTCGAAATCGAAATAATCTCATTTTGATCGATTTTCGATTTAGAATAGAAATTGTGACTCTTCTGTCCAACACTATTAAAACACATCAATGTTTCTTCATTACCATGAACACACACACTGTAGTTTACTTTGACTCAATCCCACATACACAGCCTCACAGTCACTATAGAGCACCAAAATGTGTATCCATCCGCAGCTTAAAATAGTCCCCATCAAATGCACCACTTCCTCCTGTTTAAGCAACGATTGTTTAAAACTACAGTGCCCAGCTGTTTTAAGAAATGCTTTAGCATCTTTAAAAAATGAAAGTATATAATCAAGAACAATATTTTAAGATTTACATCTTCAGTAGAAACCAGTGGGTTTGGGGCTAAGAGTCACAGACAGGCAGTGAAAGTCGGGACTGCCCACGTCCCCCTAACAGGTTAATCTGGCCCCGATTAAACTGAAAATAGCTACAGAAACCTTTAACCAGAAACTTAGTCCAGAATCTTGAAGTGGTAATTAATCACCTTTCAGAGGTGAGCCAACACAAGAGTGGAGATATGATGATCATTAAAACGCTTAAAGGCCCAACCTTTAAAGGGGACGTATCATGCTCATTTCCAGGTTCATACTTGTATTTGGGGTTTCTACTACAACATGTTTACATGCTTTAATGTTCAAAAAACACATTCTTTTTCTCATCCTGTCTGTCTGAATATACCTGTACTCATCCTCCGTCAACTACAGGCAGATTTGGAGTGCAGGCTATCCGTTGTCATTAACCAGCACAACGTGTCTTTTTTTCTTCTTCACCTTAAACGAACTACAGTCTGTACACAAAAATGCGTTGACACAATGTTTTGTTTGTCTCCACTTATGTAGGAACAGTATCTCTGTTGCACAGCATACAACGGCTAACGGATAGTAATCTATGGAGAAGCCGTGCACAAGCTGACATAACATAGATAATAATTAAATGTGTAGCAGCGCATTTTCGATTGGTATGAATGTTTGACGCTATCACACTACATATCTATACTTGTACATTGCAATGTCTACTACTGTTTCTTCTGTCTACAGCTAACCTCTGGTATTTTAACCAATGATATAATAATCACTGAGGTTATGTAGAATATATACACCTTACATGCAGTTGATTCAGACCAAGATTTGTATGTATAAATTATGAGCCTTAATGTCTGTAACCTGTCCTAGAAAAAATTAATCTATCAGCTATTTTTGATTAATTTCTTATCTGTTTAGATCAAATATATACTAGGCATATATTTATTTATTTTTTCTCTATAATTTCACTTGAACCTGTTCATTTTGCAGTTCTTAATAAAATGAGAAAATACTTTTCATTTGTCAAATATGTAATTCACACAGGAGTAAACAAAAATAGGCTTTACCATGTAGTCATTTGATATAGACTATTTATTCATTGAATTAGCAGAAAACATGCTATATCGTGATATATATCGTTATCGAGATATCCTACCTATATCGGGATAGAAGATTTTGGCCATATCGCCCAGACCTATGTTGAATCACATGTTTTCTAATCCAGTCAGCTCACAAACAACTAACTGGGTCGTCTTATTCACAGTTAGTGGGCTGGTAGGAGCTCCAGATACCCAGGTGGATGTACACAAACATTGAAAAAGTGAGTTTTTCATGATATGTCCCCTTTAATATGAGGTTTGCTACTGTCCCTGGATATGTATGTTATGCAACTAATTCTTCTCTATCTAGTCTCAAGACTGTGATATAGTGAACCTATGACACAAATGATGCCTACACTGATGGAGGGAATCAGAACTATTTTATCTCTGTGAACAAAACCAGAAAAACCAGAGTACAGCTGAGAAGAAACCGGTTGGAGGATGCATCACAGATAGGGGCCGGACTTCTCTGTCACTCTTCTCTTTTCACAACAATTCACAGCAAGTACTAAAATAGTACTCCTTTGTTTTCTTAGTGAAAACAAAGTGTGGATAGTTGCCACATATATACTGTAGTATCCGAGCAAAGCCTCTAATGGCATGATGAGGTGGCCACCCGCAGCCAAAAATAAATTTGTTGTAAAACCAGTTTCTGAAACTTTCCACAATGATGAAGTCAGAGTTGTTAAACAATTGCCCAGGAAATGCCAGCGAAGGCATTTTAATGGACCGTTGATGTTCTTGTGTCGGAGTTAACAGGAAATTAGATCGGCTTACATATGTTAGTCATACTTATAGCATTCCTGCAATGTTTATATATTTTATATTGAAAAATAATAAAAAAGCAGAAAAATATTAAGAAAAAAAAGAGAATAAATGTATGTATGTCCATGTATATATCCATTCACTATTTATTTCTTTGCATTATTTGTATTGTCTACACTTACACAACACAGTTGTATATATATATATAGACATTTTATATTATTTCTCATTTTATTTTGGGTCGTTGGTGCTCTTTATATATATTTATATAATATTTATATGTACACCTATTTCTTTCACTACTTGTGTACATAGAAGTCCTGTGTATTCCTCACCTTTATCTGTCCAGCTCTGTTGTCCTCGTCCTAATAGCTGTTTTTTTTCTATTTTTTGTGTAAGTACATTTAGAAAGATGCATAAAATCAGAGTCAGATTCCTTTCCATTTCTGTAATGCCGTTTTTATTTGACTTCCAGGTGTTAAATGAAGATGAATTAGGTTTTAACCAGTTCCTCATTATCTGTTTCTGCAAGTATCCTGCAGCCTGTGGCTATCTGTCCATTTATAATGTGGTGATACACCTAGAATAATACATTTAGGTTCGAGCACATGTTGAATTAGGAAAATGTTCACCATAGAGGTTATATTGAGTGTTTTTAGTAATGGGCAGAATGCTTTCTTTTCACCACAGCTTCTCCACCTATTGTAACTTTTGATTGTAGTTTTTGTTGTGATAATCAATCTTGTGTATATTCCCCTTGAGTACTCCCTCCAATACCTTCAATTTGTATTGTTTGTTTTTTTTACATGTTTTCCCAGTCTCTTCCTCTTGTGTTTTTGAGCCTTATACCTTCGTGGGAATTATTAACCTGTAAGCCTACATTTCCTGCTCACAGACAATCATTAACTGGTTTTAACTCAAGACTTTACTCTCTATACACCGATCCCACTTTTCCAGTTCTGATATCCCTGTGCTTTCGGTATCAGCCGATACCGAGTACCGATCTGATACCAGTGTTTAATTAATAATCTGTATGCCTCGCTGTGTGGAAGAGACTGGGATCATTCTTGTAAGGCTTGACTTAAACACTGCTATTTTATCTTTGTCAAACTAAATGTAACAAATAAATACTTCTTTTCTCATCATATGCAATGTTACTTCCCTACTTTACCTTTTTTATTTTACTTATCTTATTTACTAATTTAACTATATTTATCTTACTTTATTGTTATTCTATTAGGCACTGGTGCTAGAATCAGTACTTCTAATTTTATACACTTGAACTTGGTGTAATTTTGAGTAATCTCTGGCACAAGAATTTCCTTTGGGATTAATAAAGTTCTATCTTATCTTATCTTATCTAAATACATAGATATACATTTAGTGAATTTTAATTCATTATTAAAATAATAAATCATACACCAGCTTCTTGGTAAAAAAAAAAAGATCTTCAAAATGATCAGGAATTACAAGTGTAAACTTTTTTAAATGCAGCAACAAATTGCTCAAAATTTAAACAGGAATAAGTATATAATGTAAACAGATTATAAACCTAGATTTGAACTGAATAGATCGGCCTGATTGTCACCGATATCGATCCAGCTATTGGAGTCAGTATCGGATATTGGTATCGGTGCATCCCTGGTTTACTCTGGAGACATTAATCAGCACTAATTAACCTCTGGGGAATGACATTAAAATGACATAATAATGTTCTTAATAAAAGTCTTTAGATGTGTCAGGAGGACAGAGCCTCACTGGAATACACAATCACAGATTGGAACTGTGTTTTGGGAGAGGGGGCTCATGACAGCACTGATATGATGATGATGATGATGATGATGATGATGACTACTCACGGTTCTGCATCAATGCTCTCCACAGGTGCCACATAGTTAGCCGGGATGTATCCCTGTTTGGAGGCCGAGACCCCGGTGAGGGCTTTAGCGAACCACCACTCCCCTGCGCTCTTGTCCAGAGCCTCTAAGGTGTCTCCTGCGTTAAAGCTCAGGTCCTCCTCGGTCCGGGCAGAGTAGTCGTACTGGGCGATGTAATAAACCCCCGGGTTCCCCGCTGGGAGCTGAGGTAGAGACCTTCTGGAGTTAAAGTCCGGTTGTGCGCTTCTAATAGCTCCAGGGTTCACAATCACCGTGTCCAGTCTCTCCTCTCGCTTACTGGTGGTCTCAACTTCTTGGGTCGGTTTCTTAAAACAAGCCCGACAACTCTGCCAGCAGGCAGAAAGCCTCTGCTGGATCTCCATGGTGTGGTGGTGTGGTTCCGACCCGTCAATCACAGCAGCGCATTGTGCGTCAGGAACAAACAGTTTGGGGGGGGAATCCCTTCTGATCCTCTCTCCTGATCCACATCCCAGATAATACACAGTGATTATATACTATACTATATTATATGTTATATTATATTATATTAAATATAATCCCAGCAGGACGGACAGCAGCAGTCTTTGACCTGAGCACAGCACACCTTGAGGGAAGTGACCCGGAGCCGCTGGAGCTGCAGACAAGTTTCCTGGTACAGAGACAGAGTTCAAGTCCCATTGTGCCAATCAGCTGCACCTGCTGAGGAATGGGGAGCGGCTCTCTCCAGAGGGACGTCCTGTGCGCGCCCTGTGCGCCGTGTGCGCGCCCTGGCGGCCACGTGGAGGACAGCAGCTGTGAGCTGGAACAGCTGGAAGAACAGCTGATGACTCAAGGTGAGAAACACGTCATCATTTTCCATTGGTTATCATATGTTTTTTAATGATGTTCTATGAGGTAACTATGAATCATAGTCATTGTGGAAACCTAGGTCTATTCCTGCCAGGAAAAACTAACTCTCTAACACCCAATATCAGCTGCTTCCTTTATAGATTATAATTTAGGCTACAGTCTTTAATGCACTTTTTTATACATATTATCTGTAACTGTAAATATAAATCCGGCTCACTCTACATACAGGCCTATATAGAACTCTTCATACTGTATGTAAATAATCATCCAGTCCATGTATATCCATCCAGTTTTATCTCTTTGCACTATTTGTATTGTTTATAACTTCCAGAACACTTGACTTGTATATAGACATTTTGTTTTATTTTTTATTATCTTATTCTTATTTTTATTGTTGGTCATTGTTGTTCCTAGCTGTTATTTCTATTCTGTGTAAGTACATTGAGAGAGCTGCATAAAACCAGAGTCAAATTCCATGTATGTGTATACTTGGTGAAATAAACCTGATTCTGATTCTGAAAAAAAATTACATGAAATATAGGAACTGACAAAAATGTAAATAATCATGGTAGCTTAGTCGCAATTATGTGGTTAAAATTATGTGATAACACGTAAAAAATTATGCCATAATAAGTAACTTTTTTACATATTAACTCACAATAATATTAACTTTATTTAATTATTATTTATTTAATTTATTTTAATTATAATAACTAGGGCTGTCAATCGATTTAAGTAGTTAATTGCCATTAATTTGCAAATGAATAGCACATTTTTTATCTGTTCAAAATGTACCTTAAAGGGAGATTTGTCAAGTATTTAATCCTCTTATCAACATGGGAGTGGGCAAATATGCTGCTTTATGATGCAGTATGTATGTAAATATTTATTATTGGAAATCAATTAACAACACAAAACAATGACAGATATTGTCCAGAAACCCTCACAGGTACTGCATTTAGCATAAAACAATATGCTCAAATCATAACATGGCAAACTGCAGCCCAACAGGCAACAACAGCTGTCAGTCTGTCAGTGTGCTGACTTCACTATGACTTGCCCCCAAACTGCATGTGATTATCATAAAGTGGGCATGTCTGTAAAGGGGAGACTCGTGGGTACCCATAGAACCCATTTACATTATTTTGTGTTGTTAATTGATTTCTAATAATAAATATATACATACATTTGTATAAAGCAGCATATTTGTCCACTCCCATGTTGATAAGAGTATTAAATACTTGACAAATCTCCCTTTAAGGTACATTTTGAACACATAAAAAATATGCAATCAATCACGATTAACTGTTTTAATCGATTGACAGCCTTAATAATATAACAATGCCTTTCCACCTTGTACACAATAGGGGGAGGGTGGTTAATAGGGGCCCCAGCAGCTAATGTTTGCCCCAAGGTCTCTGAGCAGTTATTTCCAGCCCTGTAAAAGTCCATGCGCTTTCCAAATTCCCGTTGCGCATTTACACTGTGTGTTACGGTTCCGTGTCACACCCGGAAGCACCGCGCTGCACGCTCCCTCCGCGCCACCACTCGCCTCTCTGCCGCCTTCTCCTGGCACACACGCACGAGTTAATGTGTGCACGGTAACGCGCTTTCCCCGCAGTTCCCCCCCCACAGCGTCTGCTGCTGCTGCTACCATGAGCGAGTTCTTCCGCCTGTCGGACAGCGATGTGATCGGCTTCGACCTGGACCACACGCTGTGCCGCTACCAGCTGAAGGAGACCTCCAGGGTGAGTGTGCGTGTGAGTGCGTGAGTGTGTGCGTGGGCAGCAGCTAGCTCCACCGTGCATGACCATACGGTGGCCGTGACGCAACACATCTGGAGCAAAAATAGCACGGAGCCGTCGATACGCTCAATCGTGCCTCGGCTGCAGGAATGCGTTGTGTTCCTGCAGCAGCATCAGATGCGATGCTGCTGATGCTTCTGATGCTCCTGATGCTGCTGCTGCAGTCATTCTGCGTGACTCACAGGTCGGACTGTCGGTGGTGCTCATCATCATCACCATCATCATCATCATCATGCATGTCTTTAAATCCTCCCCGAGGCCTGCTGGCTGCAGCATCTTCTCACATCATTTGCTATTATTATTATTATTAGAAGCTGGAAACAATCAGAGTCATTTTGTGACACCGAGTGACCAAACAAGCCTAAATGACATTCATTATGGCCTGTGTTCATCATCAGGCCTGGAGTTCATGATGCTCTCTCTCTGGTGCCATGCATGTTCACATGTATGTCTACTAATCCTGTCTGTGCAGTAGGATAGGATAGGACACCCTAAAAAGGGGTAACCCAATTAAGAAATTCACTGTACTACTGATTAAACCTGCAGAAGGCAGAATATTTTTTGGCATCATTGGGCAAAGATTCCATAATAACCTTTCAGCATATTGTAATTCAAGTGGTTTGAGAGACTTCTGCACCTCCTCGTGGCTTTAAAAAATCTAGCCGTGACAGGAGACTTTGGCCAATCACAGGTCATTTCAGAGAGAGCGTTCCTATTGGCTGTTCATTCAACGGAGGCAGCTGTCAATCACTCACAAACTCCGATCAAACGGTCAAACTAGGCAGCGCTGATCAAATATAAATCAATATTCTGTCACTGTAATGACTATTTCTCTCCTCTAATCTTTTCAGAAACATCTTGTACTGTTTAGCTGTTAAAGGAGAAAGTTTGTGACCCGGCTGGTGGGCGGTGCTTGGTATTTCCTCAACTGATCTCAACATGGCTGCCGGGTCACGAACTTTCTCATCATGTTTGATCAGCGCTGCCTAGTTTGACCGTTTGATCGGAGTTTGCGAGTGATTGACAGCTGCTCAGAGACGGCAAGGCTGCAGCTCGGCTCTGATTGGTTGTTTTCCTCCGGTCTGTGAAATCTTGCAGATGTCATTAGGAGCACCGGAGGACACAGAGGGACATGATTCTTTTCAGATTACTTTTCTCATGCACTACTGTCAGGATATAGTGACCGTTTTATTAAAATAACTAATTGTAAATTAATTGTAAAACCTTACCCTATACAGATGCAGTCATGCAAAATATATCTCTTTAAATCCAGTGTGTGTTAAAGACCAATGCATATTGCTTAATGAAGATTATTATCATGACAGAGGTGTCAATTTTCTAGTAATGAGTTCCCCATAAATGACTTAAAGGGGACATATAATGAAAAAGTTCCCTTTCTCAGTGCTTGTGTACATCCATCTGGGTATCAAACTGTGAAATAAGACGACCCAGTCAGTTTTTTTGTGGGCTGTCTAGATCAGAAAACATGTGATTCAACAACCAATCAGATGTGGCTCCCCTTCCTATGTCACATTGCTGGCTCATTAGAATATACCGCCCACAGCTTGAGATCTACCTTTGCAAAGGTGCACCATATTTTACTCGCAAGCCAATCAGAGCAGACTGGGCTTTTTAAAGAGACAGGCATTGAAGTCAGAGGGTTAATACAGGTATATTCAGACAGACAGAATGAGAAAAACAAGGTCTTCTTTGAACATTAAAGCACGTAAACATGTTCTAGTAGAAACCCAAAATACAAGTATGAACCTGGAAATGAGCACGATATCGCCCCTTTAAATAACTTATTTAGACTTAAAACTGCACTAATCGATACATTTTATATTTACAATGGATCAAATGACTGTGTAATGTCAAAGGTGCCACTTATGATGAACCCCCAGTGAATTAACACCCAACTCTGTAGTTACTCTCAACCCTGTGGAGCTTTCAGATCATTGTATGTACTGTAGGTTTTCCAGCCCTTTCATTCTCATCTATGCTGTTTCCAGCAGTTTCCAGTGAAACAGCAGCTCTGATAAATCCACCGTACACTACCTGCCCAGCAGACAATGAACGGCGGACGAAAAGTTATCGAATTTATTTTTCTTAAAGCCGTTTCTTACCACTGCGATGCAAAAATGCAGTGCAGAAATGCGGAAAATCCACATGCAAATTTTCGCATCGAAAACTATCCATACCAGGTCCGGTGAGAATTCTCCGTGTTGCCTTGTTACATTTTCGAGTTTCCTCCTAAATAGTGCCCGTGTCCACTCATCACAACAAAAACCTATCTATCCAGACAGAGAATGTCTACGGGGCTCACGTTAACTACACAATACGTAAACTAATCGGACCCCAAATGTAATGCTAACGCTAATTTTAGCTGTTGTGGCTAGCCCCGTTCTGTGACCAATATATAACATTATTACACGGCTGTGTTGAATACTCGATTCTGATTGGTCAATCACGGCGTTCTGCGGTCTGTCATTTCTGTATAACAGACCGTTGCTATGTATAACAGACCGTTGCTATGTATAACAGACCGTTGCTATGCAAGCAGACCGTTGCTATGTATAACAGACCGTTACTATGTATAACAGACCGTTGCTATTTATTACAGACTGTTGCTATTTATAACAGACCGTTGCTATGTATAACAGACCGTTGCTATGTATAACAGACCGTTGCTATGTATAACAGACCGTTGCTATGTATAACAGACCGTTGCTATGTATAGCAGACCGTTGCTATGTATAACAGACCGTTGCTATGTATAACAGACCGTTGCTATGTATAACAGACCGTTGCTATGTATAGCAGACCGTTGCTATGTATAACAGACCGTTGCTATGTATAGCAGACCGTTGCTATGTATAGCAGACCGTTGCTATGTATAACAGACCATTGCTATGTATTAAATACTTGACAAATCTCCCTTTAAGGTACATTTTGAACACATAAAAAATATGCAATTAATCACGATTAACTGTTTTAATCGATTGACAGCCTTAATAATATAACAATGCCTTTCCACCTTGTACACAATAGGGGGAGGGTGGTTAATAGGGGCCCCAGCAGCTAATGTTTGCCCCAAGGTCTCTGAGCAGTTATTTCCAGCTCTGTAAAAGTCCATGCGCTTTCCAAATTCCCGTTGCGCATTTACACTGTGTGTTACGGTTCCGTGTCACACCCGGAAGCACCGCGCTGCACGCTCCCTCCGCGCCACCACTCGCCTCTCTGCCGCCTTCTCCTGGCACACACGCACGAGTTAATGTGTGCACGGTAACGCGCTTTCCCCGCAGTTCCCCCCCCACAGCGTCTGCTGCTGCTGCTACCATGAGCGAGTTCTTCCGCCTGTCGGACAGCGATGTGATCGGCTTCGACCTGGACCACACGCTGTGCCGCTACCAGCTGAAGGAGACCTCCAGGGTGAGTGTGTGCGTGAGTGCGTGAGTGAGTGCGTGAGTGTGTGCGTGGGCAGCAGCTAGCTCTACCGTGCATGACCATACGGTGGCCGTGACGCAACACATCTGGAGCAAAAATAGCACGGAGCCGTCGATACGCTCAATCGTGCCTCGGCTGCAGGAATGCGTTGTGTTCCTGCAGCAGCATCAGATGCGATGCTGCTGATGCTTCTGATGCTCCTGATGCTGCTGCTGCAGTCATTCTGTGTGACTCACAGGTCGGACTGTCGGTGGTGCTCATCATCATCACCATCATCATCATCATCATGCATGTCTTTAAATCCTCCCCGAGGCCTGCTGGCTGCAGCATCTTCTCACATCATTTGCTATTATTATTATTATTAGAAGCTGGAAACAATCAGAGTCATTCTGTGACACAGAGTGACCAAACAAGCCTAAATGACATTCATTATGGCCTGTGTTCATCATCAGGCCTGGAGTTCATGATGCTCTCTCTCTGGTGCGTGCATGTTCACATGTATGTTTACTAATCCTGTCTGTGCAGTAGGACAGGATAGGACACCCTAAAAAGGGGTAACCCAATTAAGAAATTCACTGTACTACTGATTAAACCTGCAGAAGGCAGAATATTTTTTGGCATCATTGGGCAAAGATTCCATAATAACCTTTCAGCATATTGTAATTCAAGTGGTTTGAGAGACTTCTGCACCTCCTCGTGGCTTTAAAAAATCTAGCCGTGACAGGAGACTTTGGCCAATCACAGGTCATTTCAGAGAGAAAGAGCGTTCCTATTGGCTGTTCATTCAACGGAGGCAGCTGTCAATCACTTGTGAACTCCGATCAAACGGTCAAACTAGGCAGCGCTGATCAAATATGGATCAATATTCTGTCACTGTAATGCCTATATCTCTCCTCAGATGTTTTCAGAAACATCTTGTGCTTGGTATTTCCTCAACTGATCTCAACATGGCTGCCGGGTCACGAACTTTCTCATCATGTTTGATCAGCGCTGTCTAGTTTGACCGTTTGATCGGAGTTTGCGAGTGATTGACAGCTGCTCAGAGACGGCAAGGCTGCAGCTCGGCTCTGATTGGTTGTTTTCCTCCGGTCTGTGAAATCTTGCAGATGTCATTAGGAGCACCGGAGGACACAGAGGGACATGATTCTTTTCAGATTACTTTTCTCATGCACTACTGTGAGGATATAGTGACCGTTTTATTAAAATAACTAATTGTAAATTAATTGTAAAACCTTACCCTATACAGATGCAGTCATGCAAAATATATCTCTTTAAATCCAGTGTGTGTTAAAGACCAATGCATATTGCTTAATGAAGATTATTGTCATGACAGAGGTGTCAATTTTCTAGTAATGAGTTCCCCATAAATGACTTAAAGGGGACATATCATGAAAAAGTTCCCTTTCTCAGTGCTTGTGTACATCCATCTGGGTATCAAACTGTGGAATAAGACGACCCAGTCAGTTTTTTTGTGGGCTGTCTAGATCAGAAAACATGTGATTCAACAACCAATCAGATGTGGCTCCCCTTCCTATGTCACATTGCAGGCTCATTAGAATATACCGCCCACAGCTTGAGATCTACCTTTGCAAAGGTGCACCATATTTTACTCGCAAGCCAATCAGAGCAGACTGGGCTTTTTAAAGAGACAGGCATTGAAGTCAGAGGGTTAATACAGGTATATTCAGACAGACAGAATGAGAAAAACAAGGTGTTCTTTGAACATTAAAGCACGTAAACATGTTCTAGTAGAAACCCAAAATACAAGTATGAACCTGGAAATGAGCACGATATGTCCCCTTTAAATAACTTATTTAGACTTAAAACTGCACTAATCGATACATTTTATATTTACAATGGATCAAATGACTGTGTAATGTCAAAGGTGCCACTTATGATGAACCCCCAGTGAATTAACACCCAACTCTGTAGTTAATCTCAGCCCCTGTGGAGCTTTTAGATCATTGTATGTACTGTAGGTTTTCCAGCCCTTTCATTCTCATCTATGCTGTTTCCAGCAGTTTCCAGTGAAACAGCAGCTCTGATAAATCCACCGTACACGACCTGCCCAGCAGACAATGAACGGCGGACGAAAAGTTATCGAATTTATTTTTCTTAAAGCCGTTTCTTACCACTGCGATGCAAAAATGCAGTGCAGAAATGCGGAAAATCCACATGCAAATTTTCGCATCGAAAACTATCCATACCAGGTCCGGTGCGAATTCTCCGTGTTGCCTTGTTACATTTTCGAGTTTCCTCCTAAATAGTGCCCGTGTCCACTCATCACAACAAAAACCTATCTATCCAGACAGAGAATGTTTACGGGGCTCACGTTAACTACACAATACGTAAACTAATCGGACCCCAAATGTGATGCTAACGCTAACGTTAGCTGTTGTGGCTAGCCCCGTTCTGTGACCAATATATAACATTATTACACGGCTGTGTTGAATACTCGATTCTGATTGGTCAATCACGGCGTTCTGCGGTCTGTCATTTCTGTATAACAGATCGTTGCTATGTATAACAGACCGTTGCTATGTATAACAGACCGTTGCTATGCAAGCAGACCGTTGCTATGTATAACAGACCGTTACTATGTATAACAGACCGTTGCTATTTATTACAGACTGTTGCTATTTATAACAGACCGTTGCTATGTATAACAGACCGTTGCTATGTATAGCAGACCGTTGCTATGTATAACAGACCGTTGCTATGTATAACAGACCGTTGCCATGGGCACAGCTCTGATGTCGGACTCTGGCGGAGTGTTTTGTGTCAAAATATTGATTTCTTCAGTAAGTAGCCGTGTAATAATCGGGATAATGTACAGCTAGCGGGTCATTGTTGTGGAAGAATCCCCTTCAGGGCGATGAGCTGCGCGTCGGGGTGCAGCATCGCCGTGTCGGGGATTCTTTCACAACAATGACCCGCTAGCTGTACATTATTCCTTACTTAGCAAGTGAATATCAGCTACCATCTTCACTGTTTCCCAGCTGCTGGGCGATCTCAAGCCATATATTTGTTATTATTTGGTAGTTGAGGTCGTAGTGTTTGTCGTTCATTATTGGGTGTTGAGAAGGGGACGGCCCGTTGTCATTCCGAAACACCAATAGTCCGAAAAATGTACTGTTCATGTCTTGAAACTTTGAACTGTTGTGTGTCAAAACATTAGTGAGCTGTAAAGGAAAGTTTAGAGAAACCCTTTATATTCTTGGCATTCAGTTGTAGTTGTCATGTGCAATGTGAGTTGTGAGTGATGATGTTGTGTCCTCTTTGTTTCATCAGCTGATCTATGAGAGCTTTGCCAGGTATCTGGTGGAGCATAAAGGCTATGACAAGGACCTGCTGAACCTAACCCCTGCTACCTGGGACTTCTGGTGAGTCAGCTACAGCAGCAGTTGATGCTTTACATGTCGTATAATGACTGCCTGTTTAGTATTAAGACAGACTACTTTCATCTAATACATTCTTATGATTATATTGCACTCCCATCTCCATCGCTGAGAATCGTGCCTCTCTCCTGGTTTCTCTCCAACCCAAATCCGAGTATAAAATCAGTATGCACATGTGGGTGTCACTCTACCAGACAGCAGATACATATTACTGAGCAGATCGGATATAGACTGTATGTAGACATAAAACACGTCATACAGCATCTGAAAGACCATGATGAGAAAAAATGAGTAATATGAATAGTCAGATTCAGTGTTATGGAAGGGTGAAGTTCACTCTGAGACACGGAAGGTCCGTCATCATACTTCATAGAGTATAAGAAAGGTGAAACATGATCACTTGAGGTTTATGTTTGAATCAGATTTAATGGTTATTATTATAGCCCGACCAACAGGCCGGTACATGTTTTCCCCGTGTTAGCGTGGGTTTACTCCGGGGACTCAGGTTTCCTCCCACAGTCCAAAGACAGGCAGGTTAGGTTCATTGACTCTAAATGTCCCGTAGGTGCGAATGTGAGCGTGAATGATTGTCTGTCTCTGTGTGTCAGTGTGTCCTGTGATAGTCTGGAGACCTGTCCAGGGTGTACTCCGCCTTCGCCCAGTGTCAACAGAGAGATGCAGATTATATATATTTTTTTAACATAAGCATACATCATAAACAAACTATTTTGATTAACTATTAAATCCTTTTTATTTTTGATTTTTAATATTGTGACCATGATACATACTGAATGGGACATTTGTCATATGGAAGTCTGTTCCTAAGTCACCTCAAATTGACTTTGGTAGTGCATTTTCTTATTTTAACTTATTGGCTAAAATATATCAATACCGTAATACCTGCATTGAGCTAATATTGGCCTAAATATTGGCCTGGCTGATTTATCGGTATAGCACTAGTGATTATTATCATAAATCAATGATTTATATATATTTATATATAGTTGCTGTCAATCAATTATAATATTTAATTGCGATTAATTGCAAATATACCTTAAAGGGAGATTTATAATTTTTTTCAAATATGCTGTTCTATATTTGCTTATATTTTATCTGCTATATTTATTATTGGAAATCAATTAACAACACAAAACAAGTCCGTGTGCTGAATCGACTACGACTTGCCCAGAACTGGCTGACTGGCTGTGAAGAGGACACGCTCCGATTTTCAATTAATTCAATCAATTTCATTTAGTTTTTTTTTTTTTCCACAGAATTGAATGAAATGCTGAGATATGGGCCAACTGTATATTTTTTTAAATAAGTTGTCTTACATCCCTTAAAATCAAAAAGGCTTCGCGACCCCTAGTGGGTCGGGACCCCCAGGTTGGGAACCAGTTCATCCAAATGGCTCGTTTTACTTAACCTACCTGCAGTTCTTGTGTTCACTATTTGAGTCAGTTGTACAGTTTATCAGCCATTCTGTACTGATATTGTTGTGCGTTGAATTTAATAGATTTTAGATTTTATTTGTTTACACATAGAAAAAAGGTACAAGTAGAGATTACATAAATGTGATGGGGAGGTGCAAAAAGCCCTCGGTGGGGCTTGATCAGGGCACTCTCCAGTGCATACCTTAATCAACTTTTAAAAAGGGAATAAATTATTAAAAAGGATGGTAAAGACAGAGAGAAGAAGAAAAAAGAAAAATATATTAGCATCCTAAAGACAAAGTTAAATGGAATTAAGATTCACCTTATAATATCATCAGTAAAAACTCATTATCAGTAAGCAATTTACAGAAATAATCCATAAGGAAAACATTGGGGAGATAAAAACAAACCTTTAATGGCTTTCTTAAATTGTTCTGGTGACAACTTTAAAACATGAGATGGCAGAGCGTTCCATATCACTGAACCTCGGTAAATTAAACCAAACTCTAACTGAGATGTTCGACACACAGGAGGTCTGAGTTTAGAGTTATTTCGAGTCAAATAATTGTGGAATTGTTGATTAAAGGAATACAGTTCATGGAAATATGAGGATATATGAAATATCCATAAAATATGTCCCTTAGTCCGGGGTCGTCAGTTTACTCAATGATAGAAAAGGGGTCCCTTAAGGTAAAAGGTTGGGAACCACTGTCCTATGTCATCTATTCAAGTCACTCACAGGCTCTACAAGTCCTACATGTTGTCTTGTTTGTGTATTTCTATCCTAATATTCTGCTTGTCTCTAAGTGTGAATGTTCTGGTGTGCTTACTTTAGTCAAACCATCTCTTGTGCTAAGCTAGGCCGAACACATTCAGGACCTCCTTTATGGTCCAGTGGTTCCCAACCTTTTTGGCTTGTGACCCTTTACAATGAAGCAAGTCATCATGTGACCTCCCCCTTCCCTGACCAGGTCAAGTCAAGATACGACACCCTCTGTCCTTTACAGTGCAACCCTCTCATCAGATAAGGAAAAACTTAACCAAAAAAAAACCCTTTTAACAGGGAAAGAAATGTTAGATACCTCAGGAAGAGCAACAGAGGAGGGATCCCCCTTCCAGGATGGACAGACGTACAATAGATGTCGTGTGTACAGAGTAACAACATAATGAAAATACAACATAGATAATCCATATGACAAAAATTAATACATATAATGTGAACATATGTGAGAAGGTGGATCCAGGAGGATGTCAAGCAGCTTCCCGGCGTCACCAAATAGATAGAGCCAGAGCAACACGACCTCCTCTCCACGCCAACCAGATAGAGCCAGAGCAACACGACCTCCTCTCCACGCCAGATAGATAGAGCCAGAGCAACACGACCTCCTCTCCACACCAGATAGATAGAGCCAGAGCAACACGACCTCCTCTCAGTGCCAGATAGATAGACCACAGGTTATGGTCTTTGTGAGGACACGAGTTGTAAGAGTTTCAACCAAAGAATAACTTTTGTTTCTCAGATTGTTTCATCTGAAGGATTTTAAAGGTGATGAGATGTCCAGGTATCCAGTGTTTACAACAACAAAAAAAGAAATAAGTTTGATAATGTAGTGTCACTAGATCAAAGGATCTGACTGGACCTTTGTTGCATGTAGTTAAAATGTGTCTGTAGCGGCTCAGCGAGCAAATCTCTGTCCTCTGGGATGGTCGGCAATGAGTTGTCCATGCTGAGTAGAGGACAGCAGCGATGATCTGGACTCCTGTCTTTATATATTTAACATGCAGAATTTTGTGTCCAGTTTTAAAGGACTAGTGGTGGATCTGGAGGATGGAAACCTCGTGAAGCTGGCTGAGGATGGAACCGTCTTGCGGTAAGCTCTTCATGGTGCATGAAATGTATTTGATCTGCCTCCCAAAACATCTCTTCAGTTCATTTATCAAAGTTATCACTTCTTTCACTGACCCTTTAAAGTGGATAACAGAAACGTTTTTATCGCTTGCTTGATTAGAGCGACACATGGATCCAACGACCTCAGCGCAGAAGACATCATCAAACATTACGGTCCACAGCGGGAGTGGAAGCACTTCAACAGCCTCAATACCTCCTTCACAAGATCTGGTATGATGTTTATATCCATCTTTATTATCTCATAGCTATATGATGTTCTCTTCAGTAGGCTAAAGTGCATTATCTGGAATTATTTCACATCACTAGATTTCATTAATTTTTTTTTTTGGTCTTTGCAGCAAAATACTATTTCTATGACAACTACTTTGACCTACCTGGGGCTCTCTTGTGTGGAAGAGTTGTTGACATGTTGCATAAGGTAATATCTCATAAGGTATGCTTTCAAATTAATGGATTTTGTTGTGGAAAAACATATTAAATTGTAACTTTTTATGTTTTTGTGAACAGCGAGGAAATGAGGTGAATTCCGATTTTTGGAAAGATATGCTTGCTGCCATCGACCACAATTACAACACGTCGGCATTCAAAGGTACGCCTTTTATTCCAAAGCAGCACACATTTTAGTGTATACTTCTTGTCAAGGGCCTATACTGTAAATAAGAACACACACAGAATACACGGGATACTTTTCTTTTTCAAACTAGAAGTTTTATTCTGTGTTTTGGTCAGTAAGTGGTACATAACTTAACACATCCAATTGGACATAGTTGTTTTTGAAAACAAAATGCAGTTTGAATTTCTCATTCTGTGTTGTTTTGCTGATCACAGTGCTTGTGAGAATATCTAATAACATATAGTACAACAGTTTTGTGTGTCTTTTGTATGTATATTACAGGAAAATTCTTAATCAACAGACATTATAAAAACAAACACAAGTAAAAGACGTGCTGTAAATGTTACAGGCAGTTGTAAAGCACCACTTAAAATATCTTCCAATGTTGTTTCGTGTTTCTTAAAATTGCAAAGGCACACACATAGTGAACTGATGGGGAAAGGGATCAATTAGAACCATATATTTTAAAGTTTTACTCAGCATTAATACCTCTGTCAGTCGAGTCATTTGTTAGCAAATTATAAAGATTTCAATGAGGCAGTTAAACTTGTGAACCATATGTGTTATTTTAAATCGACAATCTCAATTTGGAATTTAATAAACTGATCTGATTATCTGAGTAGTTCAATGTTTTGTAAGGTTTTGAGGTTTATTTGGATTTGTGAAATCACGTTGAGGCAATCAAGAACCCAGAGAAAGCACAGTGAACATTATCTGCTGCAAAGATGCCATTACTCTCCTCATCGGGGACCTGGATATAGACTCTGTCACCGGGATGCAGCATAAGAACAGTACTGCCGGACATCTGATCCAGGAAGCCTTTGTTGTACTCGTCATAGGTGAAAAGAACTGGGTCCTCGTTTTTGTAGAGGGCCACCAATGCATTGGCACCATTGACATGCATATGATAGCTGAAATAGTAGAGGCCTGGGATCTGGCAGGTAAACACGCCGCTGTGCTCGTCATAGTGCTGCTCCCCGTTGTACAGAACCTGGTTGAACGGAATAGGGGACGCAGCTGAGGGGTAGGCTGTGGTCAGCACAGCACTGAAGGCGGACATGGGGGCCTTCATCATCTCATGAGACATCACAACCTCGTGGGACTTGACTGGCATGCTCTTCTCATGGTGGTAGGCCACCTCTCCTGGTGGGCCAGGTTGACCAGGTTGACCGGCAGGGCCTTGGCGACCATCTTGACCTCTGGGACCTGGAATTCCAGGTGGACCCTGAGGACCAGAAATACCCTTGGCTGTCAAGCCAGCTGGGCCAGGTGTGCCTGGAAGACCCGGATGGCCCTTAAGTCCAGTGGGACCTGATGGACCGGGGGGCCCACCTGGTCCCGAGGATCCTGGCCTTCCATTCTCACCACTTTTTCCTGGTCCTCCTGAGGGGCCTGTGTGTCCTTTTAGTCCTGGGGCACCATTTCCACCTGGGATTCCTGGGGAACCAGTATGACCTTGTGAACCCTTTTGACCCTGAGGACCATTATGCCCTGGAATTCCTGAAGCACCTACTGACCCAGGGACACCTGGTTTTCCACTGAAACCCATAGCTCCCTGTTCACCCTTGGTTCCCCTTGAGCCTGGTGCACCTACCATACCAGTGTCGCCTTTGGGTCCTTGTGGGCCTCCCTCACCCTGGAATCCCCTTGCACCCTGTGGACCTGCTGGGCCAATAGGACCAGGAGCACCTGGCTGACCAGTATAACCAGTTGGGCCTGGCTCTCCTTTCTGACCAGTGGTTCCTGAAGTACCGGGGGATCCTCTGCTACCTGGTATTCCAGATTCACCCGTTTTGCCTACACCTGGCATGCCAGGGGAGCCTGGTTGACCAGCTGGACCCTGTGGACCTTTAGAACCCATAGGTCCAGACACACCTGGGGTACCATTCTGGCCTGGTTTCCCTGATGCTCCTGTACCTGGATTCCCAGTGTGACCCTTATGACCTTGCATACCCATTGGCCCAGGAGCACCATCTCTTCCTGGCACGCCACCCTTGCCAGGTTCTCCAGGATAGCCAGTGGCACCATGTATACCAACTCCAGATTTGCCAGGCATTCCAGATGGGCCCATTGGTCCAACTCCACCTGATGGTCCTTGAACCCCAGGAACTCCAATGCCTCTCTCTCCTTTGATGCCAGGAAGACCAGGAATGCCAGGATGTCCCTTCAAACCAGTCTCTCCTCTTGGTCCCATTGCGCCGGAGATGCCAGCTTGTCCAGGTTTTCCAGAAGAAGAAAGTCCAGCAGGTCCAGGTGACCCATGTGCACCAGGTGCACCTCTGGCACCCATTGGTCCAGTTGCGCCAGGTTCACCTCTGTGACCAGGGGTCCCAGAGCTACCTGGTTTTCCATGGCCACCTGGGGCACCGGGTTTACCTGCTTGAGAGTAGCCAGGGGGTCCGGGCTGACCTGCTGGGCCTTGTGGTCCAGTATGTCCTGTACCACTCTTTCCAGGAGGTCCAGATGGTCCCATTTGTCCCTCCTCACCTGGAGGACCTGGAGGACCTGGCTGGCCTGCAACGGCTAGGGAATACATAAATACAGACACGTCATTATTCAGGTTGTGTGATCCACACGTCGTACACGTCTCAGGTAACTTTCTTTGATCAATTTGATTCAGTTCATGTTTATAATTGGATTTAGTGAACTTGTGAATATATAAAATACACATACAGGCACACAACAATTGATACAGACATAAAAACATCCTTAGTTTTCCCCAAGGAACTGAAATACTGAAATAGAGCATATGTGATCATTTTGAAGCACCTTGTGCCTTTTCAATGCATTACGTAAGAGGCCTTCTTGGTCGTTGAATAACCCTGGGTTTGGTATTCTACTCCATAAGACCGCGACCTGACTCAAAACACTACTCCCTATGATTGTAGGGCGGGATGTGGGGACAGCACTCCTTTTTCCCAGGATAGTCTTCACAGCTCCACTGGTCTGACGAGATATTCTCACCGAGCTTATGTCTGCTGGCGTGGGACCCAACACACCAGCTCCTGTGCATTTCAGTTTCATTTGCCCGCACTATACTGCATCCCTTAATTTCCTGAACTGACCGAGGCCTTGAATGTATAGTTAGTGGTCTGCAAGTTGTCAACATCACATGATGCATTTCCTGCCACATAGTGTAGAGTTTATGGGGCAAGGTCAAGTGCATGTATGTGCACTAAATTGGTGTATAACATGAGTTTGTTATTTTACTGGAGTTTATTGCTCACTAGTATTTATCACTAAAGTCAACAGAAGCATAACCCACCCTATAAAACAACATGTGGCAGAGGAGAATTTTTTTTTTTTTTTTTTAATTTTAGACGTTTATTTGATGTTTGACAGATCTCATGAAATGAGGGAACAGAGAGATCGTGAATAACACGCAACAAAGCAAAACCTCCCGGTGCTACCCCGAAGCCAAGAGGGCACCCTGTTGAATTTTTCTCTTTAAATTGTTCGTCAGGTTTTTTATTTAATTTGTGAGGAACGGCTAACAAAATTAATTCTACTAGTTAGCTTAAAGCTAATTTATATACAGTACCACAAATTTGAAATTAAATGTGTCTAAACATTTCTGTTTAAAGTCACAATGGAAATCTTAGAAATTATATTTCCAAGCCTACCTATATATAAATGAGTAACTATATTAAACTCTCATCTACCAGGGCTTTAACTTTAAAAAGGCATGAACAACAGAGTACAGGAACTATGATAAGAACTGCTATCACACTGCGTTCTTTTATATGCTATAATTCTGGATGCATCGTTGCCAAAAGAGAAGTATGACCTGTCAAAGGGATCAGATCCGATGGTGTTGACCTCTCTTTTGAAATGGTGTTTTGAGAAGAAGATGCTTTGTTGGGCCTGTAATTTTCAAGCCACATGAGGTCGTGCCTGAAACCTCACAGAGAATATTTGTGCCAGAACTGGACTTTTTTGGCAACCAGAGACGCCACAAACTGGAGGTGATGATACTGGCCACAGTAGCTGAACCACGTATGACCTGCCAACACTGCAGAGCACTGCTGTGCTTATATTCACAGTAGCACCTACAGGTATATCAATTCTTAGTGAAGATAGTGAAGCTACAGTAAATGTGCCGTGGTTTGTTTGTTTGTTAGATCTACTGTTTGAGCTTGTGAGAACGTTTCTCTGCAGTCTGTGTTTTTTCCTTTCCAATTATGTGGCGTGAATTTAACACCACAAAGCAGTTAGTTAGGGCGCGCCTGCACCGCGGTAACAACATCTGTTTTGGAGATTTGTCAAATTTGTGCCCTTATTGTCGGCTTTCTGTTCTATTTTTACGTTGAGTCGAACCACATCAGAAACCTCTTCAAAAATAAAACTGGAGAGAAATAAATTCAAGTGTCGAAAGCAGAATTTGAGTCATTGTTTAGTCGGGATCTAAAATAAAGTGTTATACATCATCCTGGCAGTTACACCAAGGCTTTGGCTTTGGCTTTTTTTATGACACATCCAGAGCTGTTTCCTTCTTTAACCTTTATTTATCCAGAGCACAAGTGCTCATTTACAGCTATCCTCCACATCACAGTTTATGTATACAGTTATACACATTCACAGAAGTTCAGCCAGTTCAACCACAGCCTTCTGCTCTCAGCCAATGAGACGTCACGCTGGACCTGCTGGGTGTGCACCTTGATGACGGTTAATGGAGGA
The DNA here is from genome assembly GCA_916701645.2 of Sebastolobus alascanus. Classification (NCBI taxonomy): domain Eukaryota; kingdom Metazoa; phylum Chordata; class Actinopteri; order Perciformes; family Sebastidae; genus Sebastolobus; species Sebastolobus alascanus. The sequence continues at coordinate 546,399 of CAKAOJ020000095.1, read as the reverse complement.
GGGCGGGCACCGGGCAGCCCCATGTACTGATGTGTATGAACCGACAGTTTGCCAGGTTGCACAAGAGAGGACCTCAGTGAAAGGTCGGAGTAGTGGTGATGATAATGACGACTAGGACAATGGCTTCAATCTGCAGTTAATGTGTCGCATTCATCAGCTTCTTGAACTGATGCAGTAACCTGACATATTTCCAGGGTTCACAATCGATTCTCATGATTTTTTATTACAGTTATTAGTTATTAAGTTATGTCCTTAATTGGATTTGACAGTGGATCACAGTGACTTCTAAGTCATTCCAGGAGGAGTGTATCATATGAACTCTATATTTCATTTTTGGATTGCTTTTCAACACCTTTGGTGGATGCCTGCTCCCTTGCTTCTCAGCATCACAAGTTATAGTTAAAAGCCTGTAAAGCATATGGCCCATAAATTTCACCGCTAGTGTAACTGGAAGTGTCATCTGGTGCTATTCTGCAATTGCATTTGTCTCGATTAGTTTTAATTGTTGAACAAAGATGGATGGCTAATGGAGCTGATACGGTCTGTAAGCAGTTTCACTGTGCAGCCTGCAGTCATTTGAAATGAACAACGGGCTCGGCTGAACTTTAATTATTATACTAAACATAAGTAGATGTTACTCCTGCTTATTTCCCACCCAGTTTAATTTGAACCTTCTGCATTCGTGTTCATTATCAGCATATCCCCTTAACACTGGATTGTCATGATTGTTGTTATAGTAAAAACATTTTCACGTGGACAACCCCCCCCCCCCCCCGGTGAGAAAAAGACACTCGTGACTCACCTTGACTCTTGACGTATGGAGTCTTGCTCACTTTTGGCACATGGTAGTACCTGTCGGGGGTCGCCTCAGCCAAAGCTAGGAGGACGAGGAGAACGCTGGTTACCCTCAGGTCCATCTTGGGAAGTTAAACCTGCAAAGACAGAATCCGTTGATGAGAAGAAGCGTCGTTGCTCTCTTTGTCTTTAATGACAATCGGCACCCAAAAGACCATGTAAGAAAATCTCAGCGTGCACCTGTGTTTCACTGACACTTGACAGTGAAAGTGAGGTGCAGTGTGGTCGATGCATCAGTTAATCTGAATGAGAAGATAGCTGCAAATAAATGTCAGAATCTTTAATTTATAAATCGACCAGATCGTATTTTTCTATCAGTTTTTCTTTCCTGAAGTGAGCAGCTACTGTGAAAAACAAAGCTTTCAACACCTCTGACTGAAGACTTTTTGTAATCAAATCTTCATCACATGCACAGAATCTGTCCCAGTATAAACCAGCCACAGCACATGGCTCATTACACTTGTAATGCCATCAGCCCCCCCTCAGTGAGAGCCTGGCTGCAGTTGGGAATCCCCCATGCACTAACCTGAAATCAGAAAAAAAAGGCACCTTACCGGCAAGGTTTACGCTCCAGAGAAACAGCGGGGGGGTCGGGAGGCTGCTGTCCCGGCACTGCACTGTTATATCCTTAGTTGTGGAGTCTGTCTGTCTGAGTGGCAGCTGCTTCTTCCCAGGACGCTGGGCTCAAGGTATTTATACAGAGCCGGTCTCCAGCATCGCGGAGGATCTACCTCCCTGCTCTGATGTCATCTTTAATGACGGGTGCCATGTCCACGAGAGGGAGGACCGTCACTCTCTGAAGTGACAGGCCTCCCTCTCCTCCTCCCCCCGTCTCCTCTCTCTCTTCAGCTGGTTCTCTCCGTCTGTGTGGAGCAGCAGCAGCAGCAGCAGCGAGGGGATTCCTGTCAAACTCCCTTTGGGTGACATTTTCATTAGTTAGTTTCTTGATTTTTCTCGCTTTAAGTTACATTCGTGGTTGTGCAGATCTTAACATCCTTCATTCAGTCATACATCACTGTGTTTGTGTGTTAAAGTCCCCGTCTTAGTGTCCTTATTTAGCCCGGATTTGCATTTTTTTAACTGCACAAACACCGGTGCTTATTGCTAAAAACATCATGTTATTGACTGAGTGGCTTGTGACAGGGTGTTTTTCTGGAAAAGTAAAGACTGTGAAGTCTGACAATATTTTCCTCCCGTCTGAAGACTCTATATTGGTGAGGCTGTGGTAGACTACACGTATACCAAACAGCTATTTTCTGTCAGTTTTGGTTCAATCTGAAATGACATCAAGCTCTTTTTTATTCACAGTTTTGTTTGTTGAAATTTTCAGGGCATACATGGATCAGAAGTGCAGGTTTTAAATGTCAGTGCCCATTTCTGGACAGGTAAATGTACATAGGTAAATACCTCTATACATGGAGAGATATATAGAGAGGTAGTATAAATAGGAAGCAAAAAAGAAAGTATGACACCCAGCTTTTAATGGATGGATTTCTGGGTTTGACAGACAGCTTAGATGCATCAGACTCACCACAGGCTTGATTTGTGTTCAGGTTTCACATAGTGAAGCCTGTCATGATGCTGGCAGGTTTATGTCTGTATATCCTCTCTGTGATTTTTGTTAACTGCCATGTGGTCTGCTGCAGGGATCCACGCTGCAGCTTTAAGACACCAGGGGGCAGGAGTGAGGTTTTGTGTGCTTCATCCTCTGAGGAGCCTCTGGTCTGCAGTTCACATCCAGTACAGGGACTTTGAACATAGCTATAGTTGTACTGGGAATGTGTGCATACATGTCACCCTCTGATCAAGGGTTATAAAAGTCTCCAGCAAGTATTTTTTTATACACTGAGGTAGTAAATTACGACGGAGTATTAGGGCCACATTGAGGGAAAAAACAATCTGAGATTACGAGAATAAAGTCATCTCCTCCTCCACTAAAGAGTCAGTTTCCTCCATCAGGTCCGTGTGGTTCTTTCTTCAGAATAAACTCAGTTTCTCGCACAATCTTTTCAAGGTCCTGATACTGATGATAATGTGGTGCTGATGTGCCAAAAGATGAAGTATTTTGTTATTTGTGAAACCTAAACTAAATTATAACTTCACAAGTACTCCACGTTCCTCATTTTCACACTATTTCCCCTCTAAAATAACAATTACTACTTTATAATGTTATGACTTTATTCTCAAAATAATACGATTTTTTTCCTCTTAAACTTCTGACTTTATTCTCATAATATTACGACTTTTTTCTCTTAAACTTATGACTTTATTCTCATAATATTACGATTTTTATTTCTCGTAAACTTCTGATTTTATTCTCATAATATTACGATTTTTTTTCTCGTAAACTTCTGATTTTATTCTCATAATATTACGACTTTTTTCCTCTTAAACTTCTGACTTTATTCTCATAATATTATGACTTTTTTCCTCTTAAACTTCTGACTTTATTCTCGTAATATTACGACTTTTTTCCTCTTAAACTTCTGACTTTTTTCTCATAATATTACGACTTTTTTCCTCTTAAACCTATGACTTTATTCTCGTAAACTTATGACTTTATTCTCGTAATATTATGACTTTATTCTTGAAATCTCAGATTTATTTTTTTCCCTCAATGTGGCCCTAATACTCCGTCGTAGTAAATAGAGCTGTAATGTAAAGTCTAATATAGTACTGTGTTTACATGGGACAGAGATGTTAAGAGATCAATATCAGAATGTGTCGTCTGTTAGTAGAATAATCACCAAACTTTCTCAAAGACATCTTTGGTCGGTCTGTACTGTACTTTATTGTTACTTAAAGGTACACTGTGTAATCCCTGACCACCTGCTACAAACAAACAGGGGGCAGCATTTCACCTCTACTCTTATCTCTAATCAGTCATCAGTTATAGGAAAAGAAAAGCCCACTACTAACTAGGACTGTCGCAATAACGCAATATTGACAAGCCAACTACGGGGGATGGAAAGCAACCGCTGCAACCGCTATGTTCACGTTAGGGATGTTAATAATTAACCGTTTAACCAGTTTCTCCAGCTCGCATGAGCGGAGGAGTCGTAGCATTTATTCCCTGGGATCAGACCCCCCCCCCCCCCGGCGCTGGGGATTGCACTGGCTGAATACAGCTGCTAACTAATGGACGAAACAGTGACTCACTATCACCTCTCCAGGTACGAGTGGTATTACAAGACAGGACGGGCCGGGGCTAGCTGGTTAGCATGCTCATTCCAGTAGATATCTCTACATCTTTGACATAACGTCAACACTGTGACCTCTTCACATTCTGTTCATCATGAAAAATAAATAAAATTCTGTTAACAGTCAGTGTTTCTCACCAAAACGCAGTGTGTGACAAAGTCTGAATTCCCTTCCTCATAAAACATTGGGAGAGATGATTTTTGGAAGAATTTGGAGCCTGCGTTATTTACGTCCATGGTCTTCTTCCTCCTAAATACATAAAATAATGAAAGCAGTGAAGTTTGAAAGTAGTTTTGAAGAATGGCTGAATGTGAGACCTCACAACAATCCTAATTGGTGAAGCTGTGTTATAAATCTTGGAAAAGCCTTTCTTCCTTTTCCCGTATCATTTAAACTGTCAGCGTCAGTGAGCCGTGGGCATCTTTGGTAAACTCTTAGAATGAAATGACAGAGTAGCGTGGGGGGGTGGTGTCAACATTTAACAACTTTTAAAGCTGCAGATATGCCACTGCATCCCATCATGAAAGTGGCTGTGACCGCAGCGAGGCATGGCTGCTTTTTTATTTCAATTGGATCTTTTTTTTTTGGTGTGTCAGAATTAATGCCTCCCTATCTAAATCTGGCCACTGTGAGGTTTAATGTAAACGGCTACTTAGATTTCTTTCTGGTTAAGCTCGTGCTGTGCACGGCAAAAGGCAGTCACAGTGCATAAACATGTAATTAGGATGGGAGATGTACTGAATGGAAAGCAGTGCAGACAGAGCATGATAAGGAGCTCTCCTCTCCTGACAGCAGGCTGGGTGGTATCAGTGGGAAGGGGCTGCAGTAACCATTGTTTTGCCCCTCCAAACATCTTAACATGCTGCTGCTGCCGCTGCACTCCAGACGTGACTTAATACTCCGTCAATTAACTCTGCTGATGACAGGGGTCGTCCCCCAACATGCACAGCCTCTGTTTTCCACATCATCCTGAAACAGTGCATATACCTATAAGTCACATTTGTTTGTCTAAATGAATCTGATGAAATGAGTTTTGCATCCATGGAGAGAAGATCAAACATGAACTTTTATTTTCTGCTTTACGCAATGTTTTTTTTTTCTGAACTTAACTGCATTTTTTTTTTCATTCTTAAGTTGTTGTTAATGAGTATTATTGATTATTTTGTTCGTTTTTGAGTGTATTTAATTGCAAATTTTTTATCAGTTCAAAATGTACCTTAAAGGGAGATTTGTCAAGTATTTAAAACTCTTATCAACATGGGAGTGGACAAATATGCTGCTTTATGCAAATGTATGTATATATTTATTATTGTAAATCAATTAACAACACAAAACAATGACAGATATTGTCCAGAAACCCTCACAGGTTCTGCATTTAGCATAAAACAATATGCTCAAATCATAACATGGCAAACTGCAGCCCAACAGGCAACAACAGCTGTCAGTGTGTCAGTGTGCTGACTTGACTATGACTTGCCCCAAACTGCATGTGATTATCATAAAGTGGGCATGTCTGTAAAGGGGAGACTCGTGGGTACCCATAGAACCCATTTACATTCACATATCTGGAGGTCAGAGGTCAAGGGACCCCTTTGAAAATGGCCCCGTCAGTTTTTCCTCGCCAAAATTTAACGTCTCCCCTTTACAGACATTTGAGCATATTGTTTTATGCTAAATGCAGTACCTGTGAGGGTTTCAGGACAATATCTGTCATTGTTTTGTGTTGTTAATTGATTTACAATAATTAATATACACATACATTTACATAAAGCAGCATATTTGTCCACTCCCATGTTGATAAGAGTATTAAATACTTGACAGATCTCCCTTTAAGGTTCATTTAGAACAGATAAAGAAATGTGTGATTAATTTGTGATTAATCACGATTAACTATTTTAATCGATTGACCTCAGGAAACCCCTGAAAGATTTATATGTTGAGTGTTTTGGTTGATTTGTGGCCTAAGAACCACATCACTGCTTTGTTTCTGGCATTGATGTACAATATATATTATTGTTTCCTTATATGTATTTTTTATGCCTTGCTTTGTATTTCTCAGTTGGGACTGTGTTGTCTCCATTTGGTCCCGGAGATTTGCGGGGGGGGAGGGAGAAGGTAATTGCAGGTTGATGTGCCCAGCAGGGAAGAGTGGAAAGTAGGAGCTAAAGATAGAGTGTTTGAGCTGGGAAGTGACGGTGGTTCTGATTTAAAGTTTTAATATCCAGATGCCACTAAGAGGCACTTGGAGCTTTATGAATGAAAGGACTGAAGCTGGACCTCCTGGCTGAGTGTTGGCTGCAATTACACAGACCCAAAGATGGTTGGGAGTTTGACCAGCCTGAGGCTAACTGTAATTCAGAATAGCAACCAAAAAGCCTTCACTGCATCCTGCTTTTTTTTTTCAACAAAAACCTTGCCCAAGTCATTATGAAATTATGGAAAGGTTGGTCTCATGAGAAAGAGGAATTAGAGCCAGAGACACTGAATGTCTTGGTTACCAAATCAGATTTTGCTCTCATTTTAGGATTTATTTTCGGAGCAGGTAATGGGTTACTTTAGAGCCAGTTATCCCAATCAAAGCTGACTAAGTGCTATAATGACCAGTACTTTTCATATTTACTGTACTGCAGCTGCCACACCTCCCCAGGTAGAGTGGTATTAAAAGGGCTGGAGGGGCAACAGTCTTAGCGATCAGCTTGCTCCTTCCAGAAAGATTCTCTACATCTTTGCATCTTGTCAACACTGTGACTCGTGATGGGTTCCCAAAAACAAAAAAATTTTAAATCAGGTTGTTTCTCACCAAAACGCAGTGTGTGACAAAGTCTGAATTCCCTTCCTCATAAAACATTGGGAGAGATGATTTTTGGAAGAATTTGGAGCCTGCGTTATTTACGTCCATGGTCTTCTTCCTCCTAAATACATAAAATAATGAAAGCAGTGAAGTTTGAAAGTAGTTTTGAAGAATGGCTGAATGTGAGACCTCACAACAATCCTAATTGGTGAAGCTGTGTTATAAATCTTGGAAAAGCCTTTCTTCCTTTTCCCGTATCATTTAAACTGTCAGCGTCAGTGAGCCGTGGGCATCTTTGGTAAACTCTTAGAATGAAATGACAGAGTAGCGTGGGGGGGTGGTGTCAACATTTAACAACTTTTAAAGCTGCAGATATGCCACTGCATCCCATCATGAAAGTGGCTGTGACCGCAGCGAGGCATGGCTGCTTTTTTATTTCAATTGGATCTTTTTTTTTTGGTGTGTCAGAATTAATGCCTCCCTATCTAAATCTGGCCACTGTGAGGTTTAATGTAAACGGCTACTTAGATTTCTTTCTGGTTAAGCTCGTGCTGTGCACGGCAAAAGGCAGTCACAGTGCATAAACATGTAATTAGGATGGGAGATGTACTGAATGGAAAGCAGTGCAGACAGAGCATGATATGGAGCTGTCCTCTCCTGACAGCAGGCTGGGTGGTATCAGTGGGAAGGGGCTGCAGTAACCATTGTTTTGCCCCTCCAAACATCTTAACATGCTGCTGCTGCCGCTGCACTCCAGACGTGACTTAATACTCCGTCAATTAACTCTGCTGATGACAGGGGTCGTCCCCCAACATGCACAGCCTCTGTTTTCCACATCATCCTGAAACAGTGCATATACCTATAAGTCACATTTGTTTGTCTAAATGATTCTGATGAAATGAGTTTTGCATCCATGGAGAGAAGATCAAACATGACCTTTTATTTTCTGCTTTACGCAATGGTTTTTTTTCTGAACTTAACTGCATTTTTTTGTCATTTTTAAGTTGTTGTTAATGAGTATTATTGATTATTTTGTTCGTTTTTGAGTGTATTTAATTGCAAATTTTTTATCAGTTCAAAATGTACCTTAAAGGGAGATTTGTCAAGTATTTAAAACTCTTATCAACATGGGAGTGGACAAATATGCTGCTTTATGTAAATGTATGTATATATTTATTATTGTAAATCAATTAACAACACAAAACAATGACAGATATTGTCCAGAAACCCTCACAGGTACTGCATTTAGCATAAAACAATATGCTCAAATCATAACATGGCAAACTGCAGCCCAACAGGCAACAACAGCTGTCAGTGTGTCAGTGTGCTGACTTGACTATGACTTGCCCCAAACTGCATGTGATTATCATAAAGTGGGCATGTCTGTAAAGGGGAGACTCGTGGGTACCCAGAGAACCCATTTACATTCACATATCTGGAGGTCAGAGGTCAAGGGACCCCTTTGAAAATGGCCCCGTCAGTTTTTCCTCGCCAAAATTTAACGTCTCCCCTTTACAGACATTTGAGCATATTGTTTTATGCTAAATGCAGTACCTGTGAGGGTTTCAGGACAATATCTGTCATTGTTTTGTGTTGTTAATTGATTTACAATAATTAATATACACATACATTTACATAAAGCAGCATATTTGTCCACTCCCATGTTGATAAGAGTATTAAATACTTGACAGATCTCCCTTTAAGGTTCATTTAGAACAGATAAAGAAATGTGCGATTAATTTGTGATTAATCACGATTAACTATTTTAATCGATTGACTTCAGGAAACCCCTGAAAGATTTATATGTTGAGTGTTTTGGTTGAGTTGTGGCCTAAGAACCACATCACTGCTTTGTTTCTGGCATTGATGTACAATATATATTATTGTTTCCTTATATGTATTTTTTATGCCTTGCTTTGTATTTCTCAGTTGGGACTGTGTTGTCTCCATTTGGTCCCGCAGATTTGCGGGGGGGGAGGGAGAAGGTAATTGCAGGTTGATGTGCCCAGCAGGGAAGAGTGGAAAGTAGCAGCTAAAGATAGAGTGTTTGAGCTGGGAAGTGACGGTGGTTCTGATTTAAAGTTTTAATATCCAGATGCCACTAAGAGGCACTTGGAGCTTTATGAATGAAAGGACTGAAGCTGGACCTCCTGGCTGAGTGTTGGCTGCAATTACACAGACCCAAAGATGGTTGGGAGTTTGACCAGCCTGAGGCTAACTGTAATTCAGAATAGCAACCAAAAAGCCTTCACTGCATCCTGCTTTTTTTTTTCAACAAAAACCTTGCCCAAGTCATTATGAAATTATGGAAAGGTTGGTCTCATGAGAAAGAGGAATTAGAGCCAGAGACACTGAATGTCTTGGTTACCAAATCAGATTTTGCTCTCATTTTAGGATTTATTTTCGGAGCAGGTAATGGGTTACTTTAGAGCCAGTTATCCCAATCAAAGCTGACTAAGTGCTATAATGACCAGTACTTTTCATATTTACTGTACTGCAGCTGCCACACCAGCTCAGAGTCAGCAGCTTTTACAGGGCTGGTGTTGCAACATGTCTTAAGATCAGTCTTTGATACCTTATGATAAATTGCACATATAAGTATATTTCATCTTGTCTGGGCTGGATCGTGTGGAGGCCCCCAAAACTGACAAAAAGTTTATCAGATGAGTCAAAAATAGAACTGATTACATCAATAAATAAAACTGTTAGATGTGAATGAGACGTCGGGGTGCAGCATCATCACCCTGTCGGGGATTCTTTCACAACAATGACCGGCTCTCTGTACATTATCCCTTACTAATCGACTGACAGCCCTAGTTCAAATGTAAACTTTTAAAATGTAGTTTTTTGGCGAGAAACTTGAATAAATCCAGTTGTTTGAAGGAGATGTTTTCACAGCAATATAAAATAGATATTAGAGAGGGAATTATGAGCTGTTTAACTTCCTAACTCTAGCTCAAATCGTGGAATTTTCACTGATTTTGGTGTCTACTGCTTAATTTCTGGTATGGTGACATGCCTCCCTGCAGGGACTCAGCCACTGCTCTTAGACTCCTGTTGTGTTAGATGTTTGTAGTTGTCATGGTACGTCCCTCCTCACAGTCCCTGCCCTGGTCCTCCAGTGTCTCTGGGTAGCACGGAGGACTCAGGCCTGCTGACTGTGGAGCTGGTGTTAGTGGTGAGAAAAGGTGTTGGAGGCCAAACCCGACGCCTTAAACAGCTCCAACGCTATTCTGTTTATGTTTGTCTGGGAGGAGCGCTGATGTTTACCAAATTACGCAGAGCTCAAAATAATTATAGAGCACAAAGACAAAAATGGAAAGAGGGATGCTGGCAGCTCCTGCAGACATCATAGGCAAACATATCGAAGAGTCATCTGTACCAGTGTTTTGTATTGATTTTGAGACACTATGGGAACTTCAGCGAGACACAGAAGAGGAACATGTGATGGGAGCCAATCTCTGGTGGAGCCACAACTGTCCCATCACCAGAGGGACGCTCATTTGACAGTGCTGTTGTTTTCAAATTCCTTTTACATTCCTTTCAAGCTCCTCCTTGATTGTGTTGAGTCTTAAAGGTGACAACTCCAAAACATGTTGTCAGCTCCAGAAAGTTCACCGTCTCCAAACCTTTCTCTGAATTCATATGGACACAACATTGGTGAAGACCGGGGCTGTCAATCCATTAAGACAGTTAATTGTGATTAATCGCACATTATTTATCTGTTCAAAATGTGCTTTAGAGAGATTTGTCAAGTATTTACCAGTATTTAAGTATTAATAACACAAAACAATGACAGATATTTTCCAGAAACCCTCACAGGTACTGTCAGTGTGTCAGTGTGCTGACTTGACTATGACTTGCCCCAAACTGCATGTGATTATCATAAAGTGGGCATGTCTGTAAAGGGGAGACTTGTGGGTACCCATAGAACACATTTTCATTCAGATATCTGGAGGTCAGAGGTCAAGGGACCCCTTTGAAAATGGCCATGCCAGTTTTTCCAAAATGTAGCTTAAGTTTGGAGCGTTATTTAACCTCCTTCACAACAAGCCAGTATGACATGGTTGGTACCTAGTGAAGACAAATGGATCATCAGCTCTGTGCCACAAACGTGCTCTCCTCATTGGAATCAATGAAAAATAAATGTAGACAGACACATATACAGTATTGTACTGCATACAAGTATATCATGTAGGGTCTCAGATCCATTTAAAAGAGACGGCAAACTGTTTTGCAATTAAGGATTTAAAATTCATTGGTGCTGATTAACGGGGCTCCATGCCGATCCACCAGAAACATCTCTAAATGCTCAGTAGGGCGCAGATAATTTTTATAACATCTTAGTTCTGATAGTAAGTTAAAATCAGTGTTGGAAAAACACAATTGTCGATCATCCCTTCAATCGTCGTTATCCAATCGCCAATCGGCACACAAGCCTAATTTGGGCAGGAACTCGGTTTCATTGACATTAATGGTCTTTAAATGTTTTATTGGTGCACAAATCTCATCCATGGCTTTAACTTAGGCCCTGTCTACAGCAAACACGTTTTTCACTCTTTGTGATGAACAGATACGCATTGATTATATTAAATTTGCAATGGCAGTGTAACGGCTTGCACTTCACTTGCATTCTAGGCGCATAAGTGGGACCCAAAGCTTCTTTTTTGGCATCAAATCAGTTTTTCTTCTGACACTGTAATTATGCTTCTGTAGAGATACGTGTTAACGTCTTTGCAAACCTACACAGAGATGGGTGCTAATGGTCAAATCACATGTACATTATACCTCCGATCTACACAAGTGTACAAGAAACTGTAAACACACATGGGAACGTGTGTGAATGACAGAAGGGTTGGGCCGGTGAATGATGGCAGTCAGCAACCACTGAGCTCAACATCATGATTTAACAGCCACAAAGTCACATTTTTAGTCCTCTGTTTGTAGGGATGTTTGTAGGGATGTTTGTAGGGATGTTTGTAGGGATGTTTGTAGGGATGTTTGTAGGGATGCACCGATACCACTTTTATTCAGACCGAGTACAAGTACCTACATTTGCGTACTCGCCGATACCGAGTACTGATACGAGTACTTCTCTGTGCCAAAAGACCCTCGTTAACAGCCAGCTGGAGGGTGTGAGCGACACACGGCAGGCCGGGGAGTCCCTCATACGAGGCGGTGCACTGCGACCGGCTCTAGGTCGGCTTGGAAAGGCTCGGGGTGAAGGTGCTTCCCGGGGCCGTGGACAAAGTGCTCGCTGCGCCCTCTCTCCCCCCCGGGGAGGGACGGGGCCCCCTGCTCCCCGTGCGACTGTCGACCGGGGCAAACTGTTCTCAGTGTGCCCCAACGGCATCATGCCCCCAGGGCGAGGCTCGGCCCTCGTAAAAGGCACCAGGGGTCTGCGGCGATGTCTGTAACCCACCCGACCCGTCTTGAAACACGGGCCGAGGAGTCTAACGCACGCGCGAGTCAGAGGGTGCAAGCAAAACCCCGTGGCGCAATGAAAGTGAGAGCGCGCCGGCTGAGGTGGGATCCCGGCTCCGCGGGGTCGGGCGCACCACCGGCCCGTCTCGCCCGCACCGTCGGGGAGGTGGAGCGTGAGCGCCTGCGATAGGACCCGAAAGATGCTGACGAGAGGTTAACGTCACGCTGCCGTAAAGTGGTATCGGTGCCGTTGTATCGGAGTCGTTTTGCAAGTACGAGTACATGAGCACAGTATCTGACCCGATACCCGATACTGGTATCGGTATCGGTGCATCCCAACCCGTTTGTATTATGGAACTGATGTGCTTCATTCTGATCAGTACAGGTGTGGTCCTGTAATGGCTTTATATGCATACCTGCAACCCAACGTGTGCTGTGTAGTGGAAATTCTGCTACAAGATCTGTAGTTCCCGGTGAGAAAGAGAAATAATGAGTTGAAATAAACTCAGAGTTGTCTTTGTCGTATTTATTACAAGTCAGGATTCTTGCAAGAAGTACACAGTCAGAGTGACTGGTACTGCAGGTTTGTGCCCCGTCTCTAGGTTTACAGTGGGTTTTTTAGCTGTACAAACCATGTGACAACCTGACTCCTCACAGACCTACAGTATGGCGCCTTCTGTCAGACTCTGACAGAGATGTAGGAGTCTTGTCTGTCAGATGTACGCCAAATCTGGCCTTGAAGACTACCATAGGGAGTAAAGAAGTTTACTGGAACACTGTGACCTTGGACAGCAGAGACAGCCTGTCTGTCTCATGAGATGTTCGTGTGGTATACATGGTTAAAACATTTTTATCATTACAGCTGTTACGGTTCAAGTCTTTTTTCTTTGGTCTTAAGCTCATACAGTAGCTACATTGGTTTTGTATTGACTGCAGCTGCTGCTGCTCTGCTACTTTCCTCACATGGCTGCTATATAAATTAAATCCAGAGGAACTTTTGATTTTATTTTTTTTGTAGAGTTCTCACTAATCCAAATTTAGGGTCTAGGTGTAGAGGGTGTCATATAGTTTATAGGTCGTAAAGCCCTCTGAAACTAATCTGTGATTTTGATAAATAACATTGAGCTGACTTTACATTTATTTTGGCATTAAGGAATCTTTTCAATGAAGGACTGTTTATAGCCGTAAATAGTTTCACCCGAAGCCTTCACCTGTTGGATGTTTATTTTCAATTAATGTACTACCAATGAACTCCGGTCCTGGCGTTGGAGTGTGTGTTTTAAGGTCTTTATGGTATTGTGAACCCAGTGCTTATCAGCCCCGGTGGCCTGTGTCCTAAATATACTGGAATCTGTGTGGATTTTCCTCGTTGGACTGCTCTCCTAGCTCAGGTCTGTTGTTGTTTTTGTCGGTTTAGATTTTATTTTAGGTGTTGGGCTGGGAGGGATCCCTGAGAACCATTCTTAGTACGGTGGGAAGAATGTGTAAGGAAGTTCAGAAGCCCTCGGCTCTTTTTTTCCCGGCTCTTTTTTTCCCCTCCAATCTAAAGAAACCCTGCATCCCTCAGTGGAAATGAATAAGGAGCAAGTCACGAATAGCATTTATCTCACGAGCAGTATAAATATCTCTGGTTTGATTTTTACCACAGCTGATGAATAGATAGTACAAATAGACATCAATTTGGATGTAGTCACAGCTTTTAGACCCATTAGAGGAGCTTAAATAAGACTTAATATGTGCTCCCAGAGTAAATACGCTAAGTGCAAAATTAGCTGAATAGCATTTTTCTTTATGTTTGGGGTCGTGCATCACAGAAAAGGCAACATCTGGATTTAGATCAGCATCTTAATGGATGTATTTTATCAGCATTGTTGTGCAATATTTCAAATAGTTCTGTACTCCCTCTGTAGCTTTTGGCTGCAGTCAGTTAAACTGTTCATGAATGAAGAAAACATCAAAGTATGTGTTGTTTATGGGGTTACTTGAGAAAGAACACAGTGAGGCTGTGGAAGAATGGCACAAAGCTCAGTCTCTCTGAGCTGAGACATGTAAACACAGTCTCAAGGTTCTTTTCAAATGAGGGCTTCATATGTCCAAAAGTTACTGCTGGACAGTTTCATGGCCTTGAGTGTTACGCTGAGTGGTAATTTACAGAGTATAGTGTCTGAATCCAGCTGTTCTCTATGTGCTGCACTTCTGTGGAAAACAGTGGAAATGGAACAAAGATGAAACAGACAAGAAAGAATGGATTGATTAAGAAGAAAAGGCTAAACAAGACAATAAGACAAAAGCATACCAGAGACCATCTTGTGATGGGATCACGCCAATGCCCACTTCCCCACTTCTTACTCCGCTCCTTCTGGCACCCTTGCTCGGACCATACCCATCAACGAACTCAGCCTTCATTTGGATCTCAACACACCTGTAAAGTGGCCGTGTCTAGATGGTAACCCCCGATTTGTTTTATTGTTGGTTGATGTTGAGGTTCGGCATTGACTGGAGTGGTTAATGCCAGGTTCACACTACACGACTTTCAGATCATCATCAGTCATCAGATCACAGTACTGTTCACACGACATAACTGGCTGTCTTGTAATCGGGAGTCTTGAAGTCGTTGTGGTTTTCACACTACATGACTGACCGGAGACAGGAGTCTTTCACCAGGAGGAATCCCCGATGAGGTCTCCAAACTACGTTTAGTCACGAAAACACACGAGAAATACACGGTAAATGATGTGATACCATATGCAAGACACATTGCTGATGTTGGCGTTGGCACGTGTTTACAAAATAGCCTGTTTCCACCAGTTTCCACACAATTGTTTTCTATTTATTCCTCTAGGTGCAACAACAACTTTGCATACAGTAAGTTCCTGTTGTTCCAGGCGACCCCTCCTCCCACAGGTTTCCCCTCAACCTGTGTGCTGCACTCTCATTGGCTGTAGCTCGTGGTCGGAGTTCCCGACAGGTCCTGATATTTAGCACGCTAGATATCTGGAATGTGTTTGCGAGGCATCGGCTTGTGTCGTTGAGCAGTTCACACATGCCGCTCGAACTCTGATGCGATGCGAGTGACGAGCCAACACCGATTTGCCTCTGATTTGGGGCTTTTGTCTGTGATATCCAAAAATTGTTTGGGGGAGCGGAAAATCAGGGCTAAAGTCGTGTAGTGTGAACAAGCTATAAGGTTAGGATATGTCCGTAGAAGCAGAGTGGGGGTTTCTGGCACAACATTACCTACTTCTAAGGTGCTTGGAAAAGGGAAAAAGAGCTTAAAACTCCAGCAACACTTGTAGTATATAGAACAACTTTATTGTAAGACCAACGCTTGTGGGCCTCATCAGGGTCACCTCCTCAGGTTAGGATAGGTCGTCAGGCTAGATGGTAACCCTCCATTTGCAAAACTCTGGGAGATGGTTGAGGTTAGACATGGACCTTGAATGGTTATGGCTAGGATAGGTCGTCTGACAGCGAGTCTCAGACACATAAACACCTGGCAAAGTATTCAAAACCTCTTCTGTGGCAGCTCCCGCTACAGCAGGTGTCTCCAGGACCACATTTTGCCATCATGACTCACGCTGTCGCGGCTGGTAAAGACTAAGGGTTCAGTGTGCTTGAAATGAACTAGGTTGTATGACGTATCGTCCAACCATGCCAAAAAGCAAGGGTGGTTATACCTCTTCTGAATGGACAACCAGCTAGCTTGCTGGCAGTTAGCAAGCCAGTTAGCCTGGTGGAGTACTGGCTGGTACTATCCTGTTACCACTGTAGTCACCAAGCTTCCAGCTAAAACGACTTTGCGAGGACATGGAAGGTGAATTTTGCGTGTGTGACCAGGACTTCATACTTTTCTTCATTTGATGTGGAGGTCATTCAACCACCACCTACGAAAAATGATTCCCACATCATTTGGAGAGTAGCTGGTCGGTCCCGTGGAGGATTTGAGTCAGTCCCATGTCTCATACAGGGGTCTGCCTGCAGGACTGTAATGACCACTGGTTAGGTGCCCTCAACCAACCCTCCTCTACTCTGTAATTACTGGGAGGACATTAAAGCCACATTCTCTTTTGAGAAAGAAAATCAAAACAATTCTTTGGGCCATTGGCTTTGTGTATGTGGACGACACACATCTGATGTGAAGCACACTAGAAGGAAAAGACTGCTGGGAGTGATAGGGAGCAGTAAAAGGAGCAGATTTTTATTTTAAACCACTGGATTTGGTTTTGTTGCAAAAAAAAATGAAAAGTATAAAAGTATTTTATTTGCTAATAAAATGCTTTTATACATTTAATTTTTTTTGCAATGTGCACATGTGTGATTCAGCTGTTAGTTTGAAGTCAGTGAATATCTCCCAACGTAGGTGGAGCGAGTGAAGAAAAGTAATGCTTAATTTTCTCAGTAAACAAGGGGACAGCCGTGGTGAAGGGACATGTGCATTGGTTTTTATGGTAATCCGGCAAATCCAAAATAAGACAGCTTTTTAAGTCAGCAGTTTCATTTCAAACATGGTATTAAGCTGCAAAAATACCAAAATGCTCTCATCAAATCCACCACGTCTCCGACCACTCATTCACCTCAGTGTCCACTGCTAAATTGACTGGTGAATTTCTTTAGCTCCACATGGAGTAATTGTTCTCAGCTTCCTGTCTGATAGGCTGGCTGCTCTGTGGATGCAGCGAAGCCTCATTTAACTACAGAGCTGTGGTTTGTTGTTTGATTCTCTTCCTGCACAGTAAAATCCCCAAATCCCTGTCTTTTCTAGAGATAAGTTACCCACCACCAGTGTGCACTGTTTTAAACCCGTACAGTCCATTACTGGAACCAGTCATTTTCTTATTTTCAACTTCATTACTGTGAAACTTGCATCTCCATGGTGATTCTAGTTTTGTCAGAGTCAATGTTTTTCTCTACATTAAGCAGACGGTTTTCAAGAAGGGAGCATGTAGCCTACATGTGCCACTCGTATGTTGACATAGCAACCGTATCCATGTTTTTACAGGTTCATAAAGATTTAAGTTAGACGATGAAGTCATCCACGCCACAGGCCTCTGACCTGAAGTAGTCTGGAAAGTGACAAGTTGAGTTAATTTGATGTCTTTGTTTACATTTAGGGCTGCAGCTGTACATTCATTTAGTAATGGAGTATTCTACCTATTATTCCATCAACTGATTAAGATAAATATGTAATGTACATTTATAAGTAATGAATTGCTATTCTTGATTGATAATGAATGTATATGTTGGTAAGGATAATTATATCAATAATTCATTTATATTTTTGTTTGACAGAGATAAAAGATAATAATTATTATATTTAGACAAGTTTGGGAAAATTAATTCCCCAGTCAGAGCTGGTTAATGTGGCCCGGGAAAGGGAAGTTTGGGGTCCCCTGCTGGAGCTGTTGTTCCCGCGACCCGACCCTGGATAAGCGGTCCCTCCAATCTAAAGAAACCCTGCATCCCTCAGTGGAAATGAATAAGGAGCAAGTCACGAATAGCATTTATCTCACGAGCAGTATAAATATCTCTGGTTTGATTTTTACCACAGCTGATGAATAGATAGTACAAATAGACATCAATTTGGATGTAGTCACAGCTTTTAGACCCATTAGAGGAGCTTAAATAAGACTTAATATGTGCTCCCAGAGTAAATACGCTAAGTGCAAAATTAGCTGAATAGCATTTTTCTTTATGTTTGGGGTCGTGCATCACAGAAAAGGCAACATCTGGATTTAGATCAGCATCTTAATGGATGTATTTTATCAGCATTGTTGTGCAATATTTCAAATAGTTCTGTACTCCCTCTGTAGCTTTTGGCTGCAGTCAGTTAAACTGTTCATGAATGAAGAAAACATCAAAGTATGTGTTGTTTATGGGGTTACTTGAGAAAGAACACAGTGAGGCTGTGGAAGAATGGCACAAAGCTCAGTCTCTCTGAGCTGAGACATGTAAACACAGTCTCAAGGTTCTTTTCAAATGAGGGCTTCATATGTCCAAAAGTTACTGCTGGACAGTTTCATGGCCTTGAGTGTTACGCTGAGTGGTAATTTACAGAGTATAGTGTCTGAATCCAGCTGTTCTCTATGTGCTGCACTTCTGTGGAAAACAGTGGAAATGGAACAAAGATGAAACAGACAAGAAAGAATGGATTGATTAAGAAGAAAAGGCTAAACAAGACAATAAGACAAAAGCATACCAGAGACCATCTTGTGATGGGATCACGCCAATGCCCACTTCCCCACTTCTTACTCCGCTCCTTCTGGCACCCTTGCTCGGACCATACCCATCAACGAACTCAGCCTTCATTTGGATCTCAACACACCTGTAAAGTGGCCGTGTCTAGATGGTAACCCCCGATTTGTTTTATTGTTGGTTGATGTTGAGGTTCGGCATTGACTGGAGTGGTTAATGCCAGGTTCACACTACACGACTTTCAGATCATCATCAGTCATCAGATCACAGTACTGTTCACACGACATAACTGGCTGTCTTGTAATCGGGAGTCTTGAAGTCGTTGTGGTTTTCACACTACATGACTGACCGAGACAGGAGTCTTTCACCAGGAGGAATCCCCGATGAGGTCTCCAAACTACGTTTAGTCACGAAAACACACGAGAAATACACGGTAAATGATGTGATACCATATGCAAGACACATTGCTGATGTTGGCGTTGGCACGTGTTTACAAAATAGCCTGTTTCCACCAGTTTCCACACAATTGTTTTCTATTTATTCCTCTAGGTGCAACAACAACTTTGCATACAGTAAGTTCCTGTTGTTCCAGGCGACCCCTCCTCCCACAGGTTTCCCCTCAACCTGTGTGCTGCACTCTCATTGGCTGTAGCTCGTGGTCGGAGTTCCCGACAGGTCCTGATATTTAGCACGCTAGATATCTGGAATGTGTTTGCGAGGCATCGGCTTGTGTCGTTGAGCAGTTCACACATGCCGCTCGAACTCTGATGCGATGCGAGTGACGAGCCAACACCGATTTGCCTCTGATTTGGGGCTTTTGTCTGTGATATCCAAAAATTGTTTGGGGGAGCGGAAAATCAGGGCTAAAGTCGTGTAGTGTGAACAAGCTATAAGGTTAGGATATGTCCGTAGAAGCAGAGTGGGGGTTTCTGGCACAACATTACCTACTTCTAAGGTGCTTGGAAAAGGGAAAAAGAGCTTAAAACTCCAGCAACACTTGTAGTATATAGAACAACTTTATTGTAAGACCAACGCTTGTGGGCCTCATCAGGGTCACCTCCTCAGGTTAGGATAGGTCGTCAGGCTAGATGGTAACCCTCCATTTGCAAAACTCTGGGAGATGGTTGAGGTTAGACATGGACCTTGAATGGTTATGGCTAGGATAGGTCGTCTGACAGCGAGTCTCAGACACATAAACACCTGGCAAAGTATTCAAAACCTCTTCTGTGGCAGCTCCCGCTACAGCAGGTGTCTCCAGGACCACATTTTGCCATCATGACTCACGCTGTCGCGGCTGGTAAAGACTAAGGGTTCAGTGTGCTTGAAATGAACTAGGTTGTATGACGTATCGTCCAACCATGCCAAAAAGCAAGGGTGGTTATACCTCTTCTGAATGGACAACCAGCTAGCTTGCTGGCAGTTAGCAAGCCAGTTAGCCTGGTGGAGTACTGGCTGGTACTATCCTGTTACCACTGTAGTCACCAAGCTTCCAGCTAAAACGACTTTGCGAGGACATGGAAGGTGAATTTTGCGTGTGTGACCAGGACTTCATACTTTTCTTCATTTGATGTGGAGGTCATTCAACCACCACCTACGAAAAATGATTCCCACATCATTTGGAGAGTAGCTGGTCGGTCCCGTGGAGGATTTGAGTCAGTCCCATGTCTCATACAGGGGTCTGCCTGCAGGACTGTAATGACCACTGGTTAGGTGCCCTCAACCAACCCTCCTCTACTCTGTAATTACTGGGAGGACATTAAAGCCACATTCTCTTTTGAGAAAGAAAATCAAAACAATTCTTTGGGCCATTGGCTTTGTGTATGTGGACGACACACATCTGATGTGAAGCACACTAGAAGGAAAAGACTGCTGGGAGTGATAGGGAGCAGTAAAAGGAGCAGATTTTTATTTTAAACCACTGGATTTGGTTTTGTTGCAAAAAAAAATGAAAAGTATAAAAGTATTTTATTTGCTAATAAAATGCTTTTATACATTTAATTTTTTTTGCAATGTGCACATGTGTGATTCAGCTGTTAGTTTGAAGTCAGTGAATATCTCCCAACGTAGGTGGAGCGAGTGAAGAAAAGTAATGCTTAATTTTCTCAGTAAACAAGGGGACAGCCGTGTGAAGGGACATGTGCATTGGTTTTTATGGTAATCCGGCAAATCCAAAATAAGACAGCTTTTTAAGTCAGCAGTTTCATTTCAAACATGGTATTAAGCTGCAAAAATACCAAAATGCTCTCATCAAATCCACCACGTCTCCGACCACTCATTCACCTCAGTGTCCACTGCTAAATTGACTGGTGAATTTCTTTAGCTCCACATGGAGTAATTGTTCTCAGCTTCCTGTCTGATAGGCTGGCTGCTCTGTGGATGCAGCGAAGCCTCATTTAACTACAGAGCTGTGGTTTGTTGTTTGATTCTCTTCCTGCACAGTAAAATCCCCAAATCCCTGTCTTTTCTAGAGATAAGTTACCCACCACCAGTGTGCACTGTTTTAAACCCGTACAGTCCATTACTGGAACCAGTCATTTTCTTATTTTCAACTTCATTACTGTGAAACTTGCATCTCCATGGTGATTCTAGTTTTGTCAGAGTCAATGTTTTTCTCTACATTAAGCAGACGGTTTTCAAGAAGGGAGCATGTAGCCTACATGTGCCACTCGTATGTTGACATAGCAACCGTATCCATGTTTTTACAGGTTCATAAAGATTTAAGTTAGACGATGAAGTCATCCACGCCACAGGCCTCTGACCTGAAGTAGTCTGGAAAGTGACAAGTTGAGTTAATTTGATGTCTTTGTTTACATTTAGGGCTGCAGCTGTACATTCATTTAGTAATGGAGTATTCTACCTATTATTCCATCAACTGATTAAGATAAATATGTAATGTACATTTATAAGTAATGAATTGCTATTCTTGATTGATAATGAATGTATATGTTGGTAAGGATAATTATATCAATAATTCATTTATATTTTTGTTTGACAGAGATAAAAGATAATAATTATTATATTTAGACAAGTTTGGGAAAATTAATTCCCCAGTCAGAGCTGGTTAATGTGGCCCGGGAAAGGGAAGTTTGGGGTCCCCTGCTGGAGCTGTTGTTCCCGCGACCCGACCCTGGATAAGCGGTTGAAGATGAGTGAGTGAGTGAGTAGTGTCTTGAGATAACGTCTGTTATGATTTTACACTATATACTGTAGAATTGAATTGAATTGAATTGAATTGTCCAAATTAGTCAGTTAGACACAAAAACATGGGACAACAGGGTCCACATTGAAAAATGCCAAAGTTTTACCTGGACAAATTAAACTAAAGCCATCTGCTTGACTAGATACCAGCAGAGGTAAGTGAGAAAATATTTCTTTTAGTCATTTGGGTGAATCAACCCTTTAAACCCTTAGATGAGTGTGATGTGTAAAACAAAAGTGGTGCAGTTTAATATCAGGCCAGCTTTGCACACCATCCATCTGTTTGATGCATGGTGAGACGTGATGATGTTTTTCTGTTTACAATATGTTCCCCCTCCTGTCTCTGCCTCCTGTCTCTGAGGACGGGGCTGCATGTAAACACCACCAATCCACTAGTGACATTTAAACTGCCAGTTCTCCTCCGTGAGGATCGCCGTCAACGTATTTTCACCTATCAAGTGATCTGTTTGGTATTCGAGTCCCTTTGTCACGCCTTACAGCTTAGTAACACATGTATACATATGTTCCGTGGTAGGACATCACACATCAGGGTGGAGACGTACACTGTTATGTCTGACCTGCTAAATTACGTCGTGGTAATGCTCGTGATTTGATCTGGCCTTTGCTCGCTCTCAGATAAGCGACGTTTCTGTTTTGCATGCAACAATAACAGTTTGAGCACATTCTGTGTAATATCAAATAAATAAACACACTAATGAACCCGTAGGCTGGGTTACGTCACATTTGCCCTGTGGAGTATGGATTTTAGTGTTATATCACACACTAGGATAGACGGATATGTAGCCATAATGAATCATATCTGTAGATTTCAGTCTTCAGGACTCAGGAATATTATACTCACTGCACTTGAAAGAAACGTCATTTGCCTTTTTGTGGTAACACAGGGAAGGTGTAAGAAGAGAGAGACATTGACCCGACGGGACTAAAAGCTTTTCATCAGATAACAACAGTTGGAGAGTCCTCATCATGTCTCAGACTGAAGTGTGCAGTAGCACTTGGAGCCTGATGAAAGCTGCTAACAACAAAGACTGTATTTAATGCGCTTTTTCTTCTGAGACAACAATAGTTGCAGTCAGTTTAATTAGCCTTTAATAGCCCGCCTCACTGTTTTGTGGTTGTTAACATAATGAATCTGTGAGGTTGTTGCCATGTTGAACCAGATCCTGGCAGTAAGGACGCACATGGATTTGGGCCGAGATGAGAGCCAGTGAATCATCTCAAAGAACTCAAAGCACAAGGCAGTGTTCTGCTTGTCTTTTGTTCTCTCTCCACCAGTGACCGGGCCCACTAAAGGCTCGGTCACACAACCATTTATAGCAGTGAAATTCCAGACTTTCAACTTTTACATGATAACTGGTGTCGTTGACCGATTGTAAGTCAGAGTATATGAACTGTGCAACAAGAGAGATGCAGTCAGTCATGAAGCAGCAGGAGTTAAAGCTGCTAAATTCAACATTCAGAGCATTATTATAGCATCAAACAGCTGTTGTCTATGTAAAGTAGGGCTGTCAAAGTTAATGCGATAATAATGTGTTAACGCAAATTCGTTTTAACGCCACTAATTTCTTGAACGCAACTTGCGATTTTTAGGTTGTAGCGGCTCAGTTTTACAGCTAGAGTGAAGATACTGGTATCATATGAAACTAGAACCAAATGAATCCATTGGTACCAATCATGTCGTACTAGCTTGTCGGGAAGGAGGTTAAATAACGCTCCAAGCTTACGCTAAATTTTGGCGAGGAAAAACTGGCATTTACCTCTCACCTCCTATGTGAATGTAAATGGGTTCTATGGGTACCCACGAGTCTCCCCTTTACAGACATGCCCACTTTATGATAATCACATGCAGTTTGGGGCAAGTCAGAGTCAAGTCAGCACATTTTTGACACATTATGTTTTATGCTAAATGCAGTACCTGTGAGGGTTTCTGGACAATATCTGTCATTGTTTTGTATTGCTAATTGATTTACAATAATAAATATATACATATATATTTGCATAAAGCAGCATATTTCTCCACTCCCATGTTGATAAGAGTATTAAATACTTGACAAATCTCCCTTTAAGGTACATTTTGAACAGATAAAAAATGTGCGATTAATCGTGATTAATCATAGACAATCGTGTTTAATCGCGATCAAATATTTTAATCGATTGACAGCCCCAATGTAAAGATATAGAGTAGTAATGTCTACCTGAGCAGAGATTGAAGTCTCTCTCCCTCTGTGTGTGTTGTAATCAGAGCTTCTCTGTGCTTTGCTGACATCGCCGGGCCGGCTGCACGTTCCTTTTAGTGCATGTCATGGATGTATAAAGAGAACTTGATCCAGCGTTGGAGGCGGAGCTTCGTTCATTCCTATGAAAGTTGCTCAGTGGCGCATGAAGCCTAAATGGCTCGACTTCCACCTGGAAAAGTACCGCTCGGTCACATGACTCGGTCACGGAGTCCCAACGTCACGCCGTCGTCACGGCTTGCACTCCAGCCTCGGTCTGGCTCTCATTCACATGAACGGAGGAAGGGAAATAACTCTGGATTCAGCTATTAGTGCGTTTTACAACTTTAAAAACCTAATGATTTAAATAAGGACTATTAGAGTGTTCGTACTGGGGAGTTGATTCACCTCAAAACAAATGATCCTCTGAGTTACAGACGTCTCTTCCTCAATGTAAGTCTATGGGAAAAAGTATTTTTGGAACCAATGGCCTCACGTGACGGACACGAAGGTTGCAGTACCGCCGTTTGGCCACTTCGAAGGTTGGGATCGACGACCGGCGCTCCTCCTGGGGACTTGATGCATGTGAGCGTGCTCTGAACCGCTGTCATACGGTGGTTACAGCTGATAACGCCGTCCCGACCAACAGAGTCTCTGTCGCTGGCCGTGATCTCTCTGGTCAAGACGGTCATGCCAGAGACTGGAGGAGCGCTGAGAGCGCAGCAGGTTGATCAATACAGAATGCCTGAGAGCCTCACTTCATTATATTTAGTGTTTTCCTTAAAGCCCTCCCTCCAGTGTATTTTGGCATTTCTATGATTTTTCTTGATATTTCTTCTATGAATTATAGAGAGAATCGGTGTGTTGCGCTAATTCTTACAACATTAAAACAAACATTAAATGAACATTAAATTCATCAGAGCTGGTTTCATCTAACGATGCAATCTGGTTGCCATGGTAATGAATTACGTCTGACTATTAACCACACCCCCATTCTCTGTTTGAGAAAGAACGTTAACCAAAAAACAGGAAGTAAAACTGTCTGGGGGGGGTGCTTTAACATAAATAAAAATGTTGTTCTAGTGTGTGTAACACGCAGAGATTGAACCTGCACTGTTAAGAATTTCCCCGTAAAATAACAGTAAAGAACTGGCAGCTGTGGTTGCCATTATCTTACTGTTAAATAACTGTAAATAAAATTTACAGCTTTGTACTGTTAATGACAAATACAGTATGAACTGGTTTTTTGATTAATTTCACTGTATTTAACAGTTAATTTACTGTTTAAAGATACATTATATAGCTGTTTTCCCCTTTCTTTTGCATTATCTTACTGATTTGTTTTAATGCACTATTTAGGTTGTATTTTTTACATGCATTTAATAAACATTATTTTTTGCCTAAATGAAAAGACTTAGCAGGTTACACTCATAGGACTAGTCACACTTAATACAATTAAAGGCACTTCTTAAGAAAAAGAATATAATAGGCTTGTTGACACCTTTCCCAAAATGTCCGTCTATAGCTGGCTACAAGCACAGAATGTAAACCATAACAAAATGTGAGTGAAGAACAGAGCTAATTCACTGATTTTCCAATCATGTACAATGTGTGAGAAAAGAAAATCTACAGCTTATCTTATCTTATTGCACTTTACTTTTTATTTTCATATAAAGTTGAAAACTGAACATGCAGAATAATTGCATGCTAGTGCCAACAAAAACCTGACAGAGATAAAAAAACAAATTCAGAAGAAATAACATTTCTGAAGTACTAACCTTACTTTATGGAACAGTTACAGACAGTTGAGCGACATCATATAATTACAACAAAACTCTCAAATAATATATTGCGTACATGGGACAACAGGTTTAAAAAGTTTTACCTGGACAAATTAAACTAAAGCCATCTGCTTGACTAGATACCAGCAGAGGTAAGTGAGAAAATATTTCTTTTAGTCATTTGGGTGAATCAACCCTTTAAACCCTTAGATGAGTGTGATGTGTAAAACAAAAGTGGTGCAGTTTAATATCAGGCCAGCTTTGCACACCATCCATCTGTTTGATGCATGGTGAGACGTGATGATGTTTTTCTGTTTACAATATGTTCCCCCTCCTGTCTCTGCCTCCTGTCTCTGAGGACGGGGCTGCATGTAAACACCACCAATCCACTAGTGACATTTAAACTGCCAGTTCTCCTCCGTGAGGATCGCCGTCAACGTATTTTCACCTATCAAGTGATCTGTTTGGTATTCGAGTCCCTTTGTCACGCCTTACAGCTTAGTAACACATGTATACATATGTTCCGTGGTAGGACATCACACATCAGGGTGGAGACGTACACTGTTATGTCTGACCTGCTAAATTACGTCGTGGTAATGCTCGTGATTTGATCTGGCCTTTGCTCGCTCTCAGATAAGCGACGTTTCTGTTTTGCATGCAACAATAACAGTTTGAGCACATTCTGTGTAATATCAAATAAATAAACACACTAATGAACCCGTAGGCTGGGTTACGTCACATTTGCCCTGTGGAGTATGGATTTTAGTGTTATATCACACACTAGGATAGACGGATATGTAGCCATAATGAATCATATCTGTAGATTTCAGTCTTCAGGACTCAGGAATATTATACTCACTGCACTTGAAAGAAACGTCATTTGCCTTTTTGTGGTAACACAGGGAAGGTGTAAGAAGAGAGAGACATTGACCCGACGGGACTAAAAGCTTTTCATCAGATAACAACAGTTGGAGAGTCCTCATCATGTCTCAGACTGAAGTGTGCAGTAGCACTTGGAGCCTGATGAAAGCTGCTAACAACAAAGACTGTATTTAATGCGCTTTTTCTTCTGAGACAACAATAGTTGCAGTCAGTTTAATTAGCCTTTAATAGCCCGCCTCACTGTTTTGTGGTTGTTAACATAATGAATCTGTGAGGTTGTTGCCATGTTGAACCAGATCCTGGCAGTAAGGACGCACATGGATTTGGGCCGAGATGAGAGCCAGTGAATCATCTCAAAGAACTCAAAGCACAAGGCAGTGTTCTGCTTGTCTTTTGTTCTCTCTCCACCAGTGACCGGGCCCACTAAAGGCTCGGTCACACAACCATTTATAGCAGTGAAATTCCAGACTTTCAACTTTTACATGATAACTGGTGTCGTTGACCGATTGTAAGTCAGAGTATATGAACTGTGCAACAAGAGAGATGCAGTCAGTCATGAAGCAGCAGGAGTTAAAGCTGCTAAATTCAACATTCAGAGCATTATTATAGCATCAAACAGCTGTTGTCTATGTAAAGTAGGGCTGTCAAAGTTAATGCGATAATAATGTGTTAACGCAAATTCGTTTTAACGCCACTAATTTCTTGAACGCAACTTGCGATTTTTAGGTTGTAGCGGCTCAGTTTTACAGCTAGAGTGAAGATACTGGTATCATATGAAACTAGAACCAAATGAATCCATTGGTACCAATCATGTCGTACTAGCTTGTCGGGAAGGAGGTTAAATAACGCTCCAAGCTTACGCTAAATTTTGGCGAGGAAAAACTGGCATTTACCTCTCACCTCCTATGTGAATGTAAATGGGTTCTATGGGTACCCACGAGTCTCCCCTTTACAGACATGCCCACTTTATGATAATCACATGCAGTTTGGGGCAAGTCAGAGTCAAGTCAGCACATTTTTGACACATTATGTTTTATGCTAAATGCAGTACCTGTGAGGGTTTCTGGACAATATCTGTCATTGTTTTGTATTGCTAATTGATTTACAATAATAAATATATACATATATATTTGCATAAAGCAGCATATTTCTCCACTCCCATGTTGATAAGAGTATTAAATACTTGACAAATCTCCCTTTAAGGTACATTTTGAACAGATAAAAAATGTGCGATTAATCGTGATTAATCATAGACAATCGTGTTTAATCGCGATCAAATATTTTAATCGATTGACAGCCCCAATGTAAAGATATAGAGTAGTAATGTCTACCTGAGCAGAGATTGAAGTCTCTCTCCCTCTGTGTGTGTTGTAATCAGAGCTTCTCTGTGCTTTGCTGACATCGCCGGGCCGGCTGCACGTTCCTTTTAGTGCATGTCATGGATGTATAAAGAGAACTTGATCCAGCGTTGGAGGCGGAGCTTCGTTCATTCCTATGAAAGTTGCTCAGTGGCGCATGAAGCCTAAATGGCTCGACTTCCACCTGGAAAAGTACCGCTCGGTCACATGACTCGGTCACGGAGTCCCAACGTCACGCCGTCGTCACGGCTTGCACTCCAGCCTCGGTCTGGCTCTCATTCACATGAACGGAGGAAGGGAAATAACTCTGGATTCAGCTATTAGTGCGTTTTACAACTTTAAAAACCTAATGATTTAAATAAGGACTATTAGAGTGTTCGTACTGGGGAGTTGATTCACCTCAAAACAAATGATCCTCTGAGTTACAGACGTCTCTTCCTCAATGTAAGTCTATGGGAAAAAGTATTTTTGGAACCAATGGCCTCACGTGACGGACACGAAGGTTGCAGTACCGCCGTTTGGCCACTTCGAAGGTTGGGATCGACGACCGGCGCTCCTCCTGGGGACTTGATGCATGTGAGCGTGCTCTGAACCGCTGTCATACGGTGGTTACAGCTGATAACGCCGTCCCGACCAACAGAGTCTCTGTCGCTGGCCGTGATCTCTCTGGTCAAGACGGTCATGCCAGAGACTGGAGGAGCGCTGAGAGCGCAGCAGGTTGATCAATACAGAATGCCTGAGAGCCTCACTTCATTATATTTAGTGTTTTCCTTAAAGCCCTCCCTCCAGTGTATTTTGGCATTTCTATGATTTTTCTTGATATTTCTTCTATGAATTATAGAGAGAATCGGTGTGTTGCGCTAATTCTTACAACATTAAAACAAACATTAAATGAACATTAAATTCATCAGAGCTGGTTTCATCTAACGATGCAATCTGGTTGCCATGGTAATGAATTACGTCTGACTATTAACCACACCCCCATTCTCTGTTTGAGAAAGAACGTTAACCAAAAAACAGGAAGTAAAACTGTCTGGGGGGGGTGCTTTAACATAAATAAAAATGTTGTTCTAGTGTGTGTAACACGCAGAGATTGAACCTGCACTGTTAAGAATTTCCCCGTAAAATAACAGTAAAGAACTGGCAGCTGTGGTTGCCATTATCTTACTGTTAAATAACTGTAAATAAAATTTACAGCTTTGTACTGTTAATGACAAATACAGTATGAACTGGTTTTTTGATTAATTTCACTGTATTTAACAGTTAATTTACTGTTTAAAGATACATTATATAGCTGTTTTCCCCTTTCTTTTGCATTATCTTACTGATTTGTTTTAATGCACTATTTAGGTTGTATTTTTTACATGCATTTAATAAACATTATTTTTTGCCTAAATGAAAAGACTTAGCAGGTTACACTCATAGGACTAGTCACACTTAATACAATTAAAGGCACTTCTTAAGAAAAAGAATATAATAGGCTTGTTGACACCTTTCCCAAAATGTCCGTCTATAGCTGGCTACAAGCACAGAATGTAAACCATAACAAAATGTGAGTGAAGAACAGAGCTAATTCACTGATTTTCCAATCATGTACAATGTGTGAGAAAAGAAAATCTACAGCTTATCTTATCTTATTGCACTTTACTTTTTATTTTCATATAAAGTTGAAAACTGAACATGCAGAATAATTGCATGCTAGTGCCAACAAAAACCTGACAGAGATAAAAAAACAAATTTCAGAAGAAATAACATTTCTGAAGTACTAACCTTACTTTATGGAACAGTTACAGACAGTTGAGCGACATCATATAATTACAACAAAACTCTCAAATAATATATTGCCGTATATAATGTAACATGTGAATATACTGAATATATTGCTGAGCCTTACGGCATATCAGTGGTTCAAATTTTTAAAAAAATTTACATTAAATAAAAAATAATGTATCTATATAATAATGAGCACCAACACCACCAGACATGTGACATCATGTCCAAGTATGAATATTCAGGCTCTCACAAGGCGCATGGATAAGTGGAAGTCCAAGTAGTGGGCGATGGTGGGGGAGTGAGTTAGTGAATGACTTATGGCCCGCTCAAAGACACCAGTCCTCTCAATCCAGCCTTGGTAGCCCGCTGACTGTGTGAGAGAGAGATATATGAGTTCCAAAATAACTTTCATTGTAATGTCTCACATACAAAATCAGAGTGTGTACCCCTCATTTCCCCTTGTCATAATGTAAACTCACCATTTTAAATGAAGTCTCACTCAAAGTCCATGAGTCTCCTCAGCAGAGTGGATACATGTGGATAAACGGTTGTTGTCTTGTCTTGTTGTTAGTGAATTGGCCAGATTTCTTTGATAAGACTTTGCCCTGTCCATCGTTGGTGCCTCTCTCATAGTTTATTCCTACGGTGCACCTGAAAAATGATAGTGTTTCTTCAGACACTGTGTTAAAATCAAGTTGTGTAAATCACTTAATTAATGTCACATTAAAAATACAGGTTTTACTGAAAGTATCTTACCTTGAGATTAATTTGAGCGTGCAGGTGTAGAAGGTGGAAAATAATGCAGCAAGCCCCATCAAGAAGGTGGGCTGGATCTCCTCATATGAAGCCTCAAGGCTGACGATCCAGCGTCAAATATAGCTTCCTGCTGTTTCACCTGAAACATAGAAAGAATTTTCCTCAGTCAACTTAATGGATTTTTAGTCAGTGTTTGAAATTAATTGTGTTGAGTGGTGTGCATTACTGGTTGAGAAACCATTTTTTGATCAATTATGAATATTCTGACCGTCTGTTTCTATAGAACCCTGAATCCACATGTTTCTTACAGTTGCTGCCTCTCATTTCATCTGCCCCAAGTGACAATATTAGCACAGTGACATGCAGATAGGTGAAGTTGTTATTGTCACAGAAAAGTAGTGGCAGAAAAAAGAACTGTTGATTTTGATGCTCATACAACTAAGTCACCATGGTACAATCAGAGGTGGTTTTGAAGCCACATGTGAAGAGTCCACATGCAAAAACAAATACTCTATGTCCAATGGTGCTCATTTTTCTAAACCATGTGGTTTTCAGATACCATTCAAAAACACTAGTTAGCTAGCTTAACCTTGCCTTTAATTTTGAATCTGCTCTGCTGAATTAACACCCAATAACCAACGTGCACTGAAGTGTTAATGTTACTTCAAATGTTGAAGTGACTTCCATAGACTGTAAAATGTATACACCGTCAAGTCTATCGTTATGCATGAATTCACTGGCAAAATACATGTGTCCACACATTAACTTAGATATTAACTTGGATACATAGAAATTAAAATGAGCAACTTGTGTTGTCTGATTAATATGCAATCATCTGTGAAAGTCTAGCTAGCTGCTGAATCCCTCTATCATGATATGCACATATTCAGTAATGCAAACTAACTGGAAACATCACTGATAGACTTTGCACAGATTTATTAATTAAATAAAATTACTACTCACCAAATAATCAGTAAGATGGGGATGGATGAAGAAAAGAACGGATCCAGCCTCACATGTGCAGATCAGGTGAAATTGCTCTTCCCAGAATTCAAAAAATACTGCATGAAGCTGTTACTTATGACACTTTAGACAGTTGATCAGCAGTAAAGTGCTGTTTTTTAAGAATACATTATAGTTCAGTTAAAAAACGGTCAATGAGCGTTATTTAACAGATTTTCTTTTGTATTAACAGTAAAGCACTGTTTTTTAGCAATAACAGGTTAATACTGTTGAAATCCTGCTGTAAATTAACAGCAATTGTTTACAGTGTGCCTGTAGACACATCTTACCCTCTGAATAATGAGCCCTTTAAATAGCAGGAAAATACTGCGCCGGACCTTAGACCAGGTTTTGTTGGTCAATCGCTTTCTGCTGCCTCAAGATAGTGATGCGCCAACAAAGCACCTTTTTTCCATTTACGCTCTGCTTTCCTGCATTCCTGCCTAACCGCACAAGATCTGGAGTTAAACCTCGGCTGAGTCTTCTCTGGTAAAACCATCAGCTGATCGCCTCACATCAAGTTCAGGAGTTAAACTTTCATTCATGTCATGATATCCAACAGAATGAAGCGATGGCTTATTCACACGTTTGCAAGTACACAAGGGTACTTTCAGTGTTAATCTTTGGAGTCTATGACTTGGTCTGTGCTTTGTGAGATCTATTTGAATTTTTAGTTTTGGTACAGTAAGAAGTAAGTTATAAGAAAGCCGTGATGATACCTTTTTATATTAATACAGAGTGGTTTGATTATCAAACAGACAGTACGACCTACTGTAAGCGAGCCCAGTCTGCAGCAGTATGCTACATCACACTGTGACCATGAGAGGGCTAAAAACTGCACATCTGGACTGGATATGGATGTGTTTGTTGGGGTATTTTGCACAGTAATTCAGAAAACCATTCATCCAAAACTATATTTGACTCACACGACTAGAAATGAGAAACAGATAAATGATGAAAAAGGCAAAATAAAGAATGAAGATGTGGTGTTATATTCATATTAAAGAAACGGTCTGACCAAAAAAAAACACAACTGGACTGTCGGGATGTAGAAATATAATATTCTGTGTTTCTCATGTGTTGTCTGCCAAGAGTCCTGTATAGAGACGACTCCCAGCATGCTCCTGGTGGCCCACAGCTATTGTTTATGGAGATTGCACCTTGAGATGGGAGGATCATTCATCACTGAACTGCCATAAACCCCCTATGATTAAACGGAGACGGACTTGCTCAGGGTTTTCCACATTTTCCTTTCGGCACTTTTTTATTGTTCCTCTGTGAGTCAGCAAGAATCAGCCAACATAGATATATTTATAGAAGTTATAGGGTGATTTTAACTTATGTGTTTAACTTTTGTGTCAAATCTAAAAGAGATATATTTTTGAATAATTTCTTTTGACGTATTTTGGATGCTTTTGCACATATATTAATGTGCAGAAGTGACTGTATAGGGTTATGTGAGGTTTCCTAATTAAAGATACGATGCTCCTGAGATCCGACTTCAAGTGAGTCCACACAGTTTTCTTAAGATAGCTCTGGCTAAATATAGCTCTGGTTTGGTGTAATGACAGATTGCAGTGTCCCTCACGTTTGCTCTGAGGGGAGAGTGACTGTGCGACTGGCGTCACCGTCCCCCCACAGTGATCTGCACACGGATGTGCGAAAACCACCGTCCCTTTTTTTCTCAGCTGCCTTTGTTCTTTGTGTCGCCTTTTTGCTCGGCTTCAGTAGCATTTCTTCACATGAAAGGAAAACCTAGGAGTTAAAAATCCAGTTATATTACAGTTACTGATCCCAGTAGTAACACTTTCTTACCGGCCGTTCAGTGGACAGACTGGTCTGCGATGCATATTAGCTCAGTATAGGGCCTGGAGGTGGAGGTAGGTGACTATAGCCTCAACCAGAAGAGGAGGCATATGCCCTCTGGGAACAAAGTTTCCTTATTTCAACACGTTCTCAACACGAACGGGCTGCTTATTTGCATGCGGAATACTCTTATCTGGCCAGCTAAGCCACTCTGGTACAGTTTATTCAGGGATTACCTGGGTTTTTCTCTGAAATGGGAGTAGCGTTGTGTCTGAGTCTGTTTCCCAATCAAAGTGTGTCTGTCTTTTGTGATGCAACCAGGGTCTGAAATTAACTTGTTTCGCTGCCTGCCACTGTGGCAGACAATTATTTTTTGTTGTCTGCCATTCAGAAATTTTATCTGCCACTTTTGAAATCTCTGCGCTAAATGAAGGAATAACATTTTAGATCTGATGTCATAGTAGCTTCTGGGGGAGCCCTTTTTGGGGGGGAGGGAGGGTAGTGTACACAGTACTGTACTGTACTTTTTTATTGTCATCTATAGTGGTTATTTGCATAAAAACACACAATTTAAATGATTATGATTTTTTAAATATTTGCTTTGGTTAAAAAAAATTTTGGTAAGTTGTTAGGAAGTTAAACAGGTCATAATTCTCTCTCTAATATCTATTTTATATTGATGTGAAAACATCTCCTTCAAACAACTGGATTTATCCAAGTTTCTCACCAAAAACTTAATTTTACGAGATTACATTTGAACACATCATGATAAAGTTGTTTTACCTTCACCCAATCGTCATTTTGCCGAGCAGACCGTGAACGCCTCACAATAATAACTCAATGGCACCTCCGTTAATGTTAGTATCTCTGTTATTTATCCAGTCAGGACTGTGCTGCTAACGGCTGCTAACAGCTAACGTTACTAACTCTCCTTCTGCTGAATTCAACACAGATTTATTGTTCTCAGTGTCGCTTTATCAGGGAAAAATCGGCTCTGTCCCCTCAGGTTTAGTAGCTCCATGCTGTTGAGCGCTTTATTTTCTCTCCGCCGTGTCTCCGGTCAAACGAACTGAAACATGATACAGCGTGCGTATGCGCCATTGTGCATGTGTAACTGTCGG
Organism: Sebastolobus alascanus; assembly: GCA_916701645.2. Classification (NCBI taxonomy): domain Eukaryota; kingdom Metazoa; phylum Chordata; class Actinopteri; order Perciformes; family Sebastidae; genus Sebastolobus; species Sebastolobus alascanus. The sequence goes on along the minus strand of CAKAOJ020000095.1, from coordinate 512,025 downwards.
AAAGCATCAATAAGAGAAATCGATGGTCACGGAGACATGAGATGCCAAGAAAGAGGACAACTACGGTACTCTAATCCCATCTCTAGTGATTTTCCCTGCCTACCAAAGTGACGGATGTCCTGATGATTTCACCCACCAATGCCAACAATTTTCCCCCCCTTTTGCTGGTGGTGGATGCAAAACCATAACCTAACCCAATCCCAACAATCACAGTGGTTCCCAAACCTTTTCAGCAGGACCCCCCTTTCGTAGACAAAAAATATTGTCAAGCATGAAATGTCTCCTATGGGGACTAACATCATCACACATGAATACAGTTGGGCTCATTGGATCCACAAGAGTCTCAGCTTTACAGTGATACACAATTTATGTAATTCAAGACTGTTTAGGGACCCCAGTATGCAGAAATATTCAAATACACCATTTTAGAATAGGCAGAAATAATATATTTATACTGCATTCAAAAAACTGCATGTGATTATCATAAAGTGGGCATGTCTGTAAAGGGGAGACTCGTGGGTACCCATAGAACCCATTTTCATTCTCATATCTTGAGGTCAGAGGTCAAGAGACCCCTTTGAAAATGGCCATGACAGTTTTTCCTCGCCAAAATTGAGCCTAAATTTGGAGTGTTATTTAACCTCCTTCATGACAAGCTAGTATGACTTGGTTGGAACCAATGGATTCATTATGTTATGTCTAGTTTCATATGATATCAGTACTCTTCTACTCATTGCTTAAGGCTATACAGCCTCTGAAAGACATTAAAGTTCTCACTAAAGATGTCAACATTTGTGTGAATTTAACATATGATATTGTACTTTAATATCACATTCTGTCTATGTAACTGTTAAAGAAATAAGCAAATCTTACATATAGTATATTACGACAATGCCATACTTTGTATATATCATATAATAGGATAATATCATAGACTTGGGACGTCCCCTTTGGGCCAGGGTTTGTATTTAGTTTTATTGCATTTTTGTTATCATTTCAAGATTCTCCTCCTCTGTCACAGACCAAAGACATAAAAAAGCTGTGTGCACCACGAGGGACATGATGCAGCAATTTGCGGTCGGTCTGCTAAAAATGGAAAGTCCACAGACAAAAAGGCCCGGCCACCGTTTTCCACGTGGTTCCAACAGGTGCTGGAAAACACAGCTCGTCTGGATGCCTTTTTTAAGAGAAAACACTTGAGATTATAGCTTCCCTTCAGAGATCATCTCCACGTGCTTTGAGCTTGATGCTCCTTCAGAATTCTTCAGGATAAATGTATATTTTTTTCATATTTGTTTTGATAGCCTTTATCTTCCTTGCTCATTATCTAAAAGAAAACTTTACTTTGCCTCTGGATTCTGTCCCCCTCATCACATTTGGTGTGGCTGTTTGTGAAACGCTCCCATGCTCGCCCCTAATTTGCACTGCAACTGTTGATTTGTGTATCCTGTGAGGCCTCTTTGATGTGTGAGAGAGATTGAGCTGCTGCCGGTTGTGGTTCTGTCTCTCTGACGCTGGGCAGCTCTCCAGCCGGTGCCCAGCCGTCCGGCCCGGTGCCCAGCCACAGGCCCGCGGGCCCTCAGGGCACTTCAGCCCTACATTCACAGCCAGAGCATGCAAAGGCACATTTCACTCCGCCGCACACACATGCTGTATGTAGTACGCTGGCACTGGAGAAGCAGAGTTTTAAATATGCTCTTCTCTGCCGGACTTGTAGAATGATCACATGTTGCTCTGTCCCACAATGCACCCCAGTATTAGCCTGTCCTCTCTACCGACAGAGATAAGCGGGCAGCATTTATGCAAATAGGAAGCAGGTCTTTGGGAGGTTACACCAAGGCCGTGTCAGGGCCGGAGTCACCAACAGAAGTCAAATGTGGTTAAAGTGTTCACCAGCTAGATCTTCTTGGTAGACTCACTTTTCATAGACAATTATGCAGGAAGAAATGGATCATAGAAGAGTCAGAGGTACCGGTCTCCAGCATCAACAGATCAGGGTTTACCAGCTGCCTCCACATAAGCAGTCTCTGGATCCAGAGAATCTGAATTCACTCACTTCCTGTCTAGCCGCCGATCACTAGCTAGTTTTCTATCTATATTCTAAAATAAAATTCTATCGTTCATAAGTGATGATTGAGCTATTCTTTTTGTATCATTCTATTCATTGTTTTTTAGGATATTGTTGCATATTATACCTTTAAGCGTTCATTTTGCCTCAGAAGAAGTCGTACGAACAACCTGCATTTTGGCTCTGAAAGAAATGATAAAACAGGTTTTTTCACTATACATTTAAGCCACGCCTCAGACCTGGTTATGCTTGAAAAAAGCTAGATTTTACCAAGTGCCATCTGAACACGACTGAAGACAAACATTTTTATACCATTTCCAACTGGCGGGGCAAAAAGCCTGCCATACTACCCTCTGTTATACCAATGGGGATGACAGCGCGCAGTCTCTCCTTGAAGCCCGGTCGTGTCCAGAAGGGAACCAGCAAACTGGGGAAACACGAGATTGTTAAGGTTAGGTATTGATCTTGAATAGTTAAGGTTAGGCATTGACCTTGAATAGTTAAGGTTAGGTATTGATCTCGAATAGTTAAGGTTAGGCATTGACCTTGAATAGTTAAGGTTAGGTATTGATCTCAAATAGTTAAAGTTAGGCATTGACCTTGAATGGTTAAGGTTAGGTATTGACCTTGAATAGTTAAGGTTAGGTATTGATCTCGAATAGTTAAGGTTAGGTATTGATCTCGAATAGTTAAGGTTAGGCATTGACCTTGAATGGTTAAGGTTAGGTATTGACCTTGAATGGTTAAGGTTAGGTATTGATCTCGAATAGTTAAGGTTAGGCATTGACCTTGAATAGTTAAGGTTAGGTATTGATCTCAAATAGTTAAAGTTAGGCATTGACCTTGAATGGTTAAGGTTAGGTATTGACCTTGAATAGTTAAGGTTAAGTATTGATCTCGAATAGTTAAGGTTAGGTATTGATCTCGAATAGTTAAGGTTAGGCATTGACCTTGAATGGTTAAGGTTAGGTATTGACCTTGAATGGTTAAGGTTAGGTATTGACCCTGAATAGTTAAGGTTAGGCATTGACCTTGAATAGTTGAGGTTAGGTATTGACCTTGAATAGTTAAGGTTAGGCATTGACCTTGAATAGTTAAGGTTAGGTATTGATCTCGAATAGTTAAGGTTAGGCATTGACCTTGAATGGTTAAGGTTAGGTATTGATCTTGAATAGTTAAGGTAAGGCATTGACCTTGAATAGTTAAGGTTAGGTATTGATCTCGAATAGTTAAGGTTAGGCATTGACCTTGAATGGTTAAGGTTAGGTATTGACCTTGAATGGTTAAGGTTAGGTATTGATCTCGAATAGTTAAGGTTAGGTATTGACCTTGAATGGTTAAGGTTAGGTATTGATCTCGAATAGTTAAGGTTAGGCATTGACCTTGAATAGTTAAGGTTAGACATTGACCTTGAATAGTTAAGGTTAGGTATTGACCTTGAATAGTTAAGGTTAGGTATTGACCTTGAATAGTTAAGGTTAGGCATTGATCTTGAATAGTTAAGGTTAGGTATTGACCTTGAATAGTTAAGTTTAGGTATTGACCTTGAATAGTTAAGGTTAGGTATTGACCTTGAATAGTTAAGGTTAGGTATTGACCTTGAATAGTTAAGGTTAGGTATTGACCTTGAATAGTTAAGGTTAGGTATTGACCTTGAATAGTTAAGGTTAGGTATCGACCTTGAATAGTTAAGGTTAGGTATTGACCTTAAATACTTAAGGTTAGGTATTGACCTTGAATAGTTAAGGTTAGGTATTGACCTTGAATAGTTAAGGTTAGGTATTGACCTTGAATAGTTAAGGTTAGGTATTGACCTTGAATAGTTAAGGTTAGGTATTGACCTTGAATAGTTAAGGTTAGTTATTGACCTTGAATAGTTAAGGTTAGGTATTGACCTTGAATAGTTAAGGTTAGGTATTGACCTTGAATAGTTAAGGTTAGGTATTGACCTTGAATAGTTAAGGTTAGACATTGATCTTGAATAGTTAAGGTTAGGTATTGACCTTAAATACTTAAGGTTAGGTATTGACCTTGAATAGTTAAGGTTAGACATTGACCTTGAATAGTTAAGGTTAGTTATTGACCTTGAATAGTTAAGGTTAGGTATTGACCTTGAATAGTTAAGGTTAGGTATTGACCTTGAATAGTTAAGGTTAGGTATTGACCTTGAATAGTTAAGGTTAGGTATTGACCTTGAATAGTTAAGGTTAGACATTGATCTTGAATAGTTAAGGTTAGGCATTGACCTTGAATAGTTAAGGTTAGGTATTGACCTCGATGCAGTTTCAGGACGTTTTGGAGGTGTATGATCCGTCCTGAGGTGCGCTGTGGTCGGACACAACACCGGCGTGCGGCATCGGCTGCTTTCCGTTAATTAATCTCCAGCAGGAGGAGGCGGTAGGAAGAGAGCACAAAGAAGAATGAGCGCACCTGCACAAGCTTGGAGGATGACGTACAGTTTGACCTGCAGCTTCTACTATAGTCATGTGTCATCTTCCCGTTTTAGCAACAACCTTCTTTTTTACACTTTGAGCACAAAATTAAGCTATTTGTCACAAAAAAATTGGCGAACATTGTGGCTAATCGACATTGTCGGGAAATGACTGAAATAAATATGAAATATCATAGAAATGCCAAAATACACTGGAGGGGGGGCTTTAAAGATATTCATGGTGTCGGTTGCTCACAAGAAACTTGAAAAAGAGAGCCGATCATGATGTTAAAGTGAATGTCCACACCTTTATACTGAGCATATAACATTTCTTCACTGATGACGTGTCTTAGGACAGTTGCTCTTCTACACACAAGTATTTAAAAATGAACGTCTTCTGCTTGTTTTATCCTTTAGGTGGCGCATTGATATTTTAATGTAACATCTGCCAGCACACGTGTTATTAACTGTTGAAAAAATGACAAGTTTTGTTTTATTCTAATTTGCTGCTTTTTTGGGGGTGTTTGTTCTTTAAAGCTACAACAAGGAACTTTCATTTTGTGTTGATTTTTGCGCTCCCTGTGGACAAAAGCTTCAGTGTTTCTGAGCACCAGAGACTCTTTTGTCCTCCATCTCTGATTCAACAACATCAGGACATCAGGGATGACAGCAGGAGAATCTCAAAGCTTTCGCGACACAGCGTCACACAAATTTCTCGCGTGAGTTGTTACGCAAATGATGTGAATTTCACGTGTTTGCGTCGCGTCATTCGGGCCATTCACGTCGCCCGGCACAAATTTGCGTCTATTCTCCTCTTTGCAATGACTTTCTATGTAATTGCGCCGCGCGGAAAAATTTGCTTCGCTCTTGGTCTGAACACAACATATTGGACCACAGACCCCCATTTAATACGATTTTGTCCCAGGGTCCCCCATCTGATTGGATTTTTGCTTTTTGATGTTTTATTACTTTATTTATTATTATGAAACCCATGGCCAAAATAGTCATTTTATATTCTGTCATTGTGTTCTGTCATTTCCTTTTTTTGCTGGGGACCCCCTGGACCTCTGGGGGTCCCCGGACCCCACTTTGAGAACCACTGCTTCAGGAAACCTCTCATTTTACTGCAGCAGGGTCTGTTTCATAACCAGTTAAAAGTTCCTCACAGTAACTTTAAATGCCGCTCAATACAGAAATATTAAATAAATGACATTGTGTTGTTTTGTTTTTAACTGTGACAGACTGAGAGACCTGTCCATCAGGCATACACAATCAGAAACACACTTCAGGGTGTCCTATTAGCCTCGTGGTCTAGAAGAGTGTCCAAACTTTCCCTCTGGGGTCCAACTTTTTAAAACTGACAAACCATCGCGACCCAATTCACAACAGGCCTTTTCTATCAGTGGTGAGAAGAGCAATTATCAGAACAATACCAACATTCACACTCCTCCATGTTGCTCAAAGCTGAACTGCAGATATAAATGTTAAATAAAAGACTACGAAGAAATTCTGCAAATTGATTTGGGACTGACTGGTCTAGAAGGCACGAAGTTGTCCCAGGTCATCACAGCTCTGGTTTCAAGTCAGGCCATGGAGGACTTCAGCTGCAAAACATCTCCCTCACTTGTCTCCTCATCTTTCTTATCCATCTCTACTGTCACCTATCATAGATACAAGCAAATGCCCTCTAAATAATAATAAAAAACATACTTTTCTTTGAACTTAAATTTACAGAGTTATTTGAGACACAAATTAGAATAACAAATCTGCAAATACTGATTGAAGGGAGGTATGATTTTAGTGAGTTTAGTACATCACAGCTTTGCAATTCAGACGATATGGTTCCTTGTAAGGTGCAACCTTTATCCTTCTTGTGTTCCTTGGTTGGGCAATTTTACGCGAGATCCACGTCCTACTTGATGCGGTAGGACATGGGTGGACCCTCTCCCGGGACCTTGTGTCAGCTGTGTGCTGTACTTGGGTGGTAAATTTCAGGTCCCAGTGGAATAAAACAGCTTCTGCTCCGTATCTGTGCAGCACGGTATTTGATCAAATGTAACATAAAAAGATGACAACGAGGTCCGTTGTTTTTTCCTCTCATGCACATATAAGTGCGACATGGGATTTTGCTGACTGGGGAGCTCTCTGAACTTCCCTCAGATGACCTCCCGGGCTGTGGGTAATGAGGCAGGAGAGGCTCTCTACTGCTGGGTCCCAGAGGAGGAACAGCTAACCTAATGTTGATGTGCCAAACTGCTTATTCTGTTTACCTGAAGCTGTAATGGTCTGTGGATACAACGACAACTTCTGAAGAAATTAGCACCAAATGTTTACATCTGAGACATTTTCAAAGGTGTGAATCTGGGCCTCCTGATTGGGATCTAGCCCTGTGATAGTCTGGTGACCTGTATAGGGTGTACCCAGCCTTCGCCCAATGTCAGCTTGGATCGGCTCCACCCCCCACCACCCCTCCCTGCGGTTACAGATAATGGATGGATGGATGGATGATTGGGATCTTAAGATTTGCTTCTTTGCGTTTGTCGTCATCTTCTGGTTAGAACCCTCCACTGCCTTCCTAGAACCTAAAAGAGTCCTTTTCCTCCCTCAAGCTTAGTCCTGTGTTCCACCACCGGAGGGCAGCATGTCCAAACTGTTTCTAACTCTCACTGCAGGATTTTCATGAGCTGCTTAAATCCATCATCCACATCTTAGGCTCACGCACAAGAGAACTGAGTTGTTGTTATTCAGCGATCTCAAAGAAGACACGAGTCGGTGCCGGTAATTTCTGATGTCAAAGGATTTGAGGGCAGCTTCTATTCAGTTTCTCTGTGTTGGGTTAACACTGCAGGGCTTTTTACTTCATGATCAAGAGATCAACACAAAGACTGAAAGATTATTAAGCCATAAAATACAATCCTACTAATGGACAGTCGACACAAACTTCAAAAAATCTCAAACTAAAAAAAAAAAATATATATAAAAAATTCAAAATATGTCATAAAAAGAAAAAAAAAAGTCTAAAAAGTCAAAATATAGTATGTCCTAAAAAAGTAAAAACAAAAAAAATGTTTAAAAAAAGTGAAAATATAGTATGTCCAAAAAAAAAAAAAATATATGAAAAAGTCAAAATATATAGTCATAAAAAAAAAAAAAAGTCTAAAAAGTCAAAATATAGTGACTTTTAAAAAAGTAAAAAAAAAAAAAAAAAATGTATAAAAAAAGTGAAAATATAGTATGTTCTAAAAAAAAAAAAAAAAAAAATATATGAAAAAGTCAAAATATACAATGTCATAAAAAAAAAAAACAATTCTAAAAAGTCAAAATATAGTATGTCCTAAAAAAGTAAAAAAAAAAAAAATTAATAAAAAAAGTGAAAATATAGTGTCCAAAAAATGTAAAAAAAAAAAAAATGATAAAAAAAAATTAAAAAAAAGTTTAAAAAAGTCAGTTTAGTATGTCCTAAGTATGTAAAAAAAAAAAAAGTTTTAAAAAGTCAAAATATAGTATGTCCAAAAAAAGTAAAAAAAAAAAAAAAAATGTATATGAAAAAGTGAAAATATAGTATGTCCTAAAAAAAAAAAAAAAAAAATATATAAAAAAGTCAAAATATACTGTCCTAAAAAAAAAAAAAAAATTTATATAAAAACTGAAAATATATAATGTCATAAAAAGAAAAAAAAAAATCTGAAAAGTCAAAATTATAGTATGTCCTAAAAAATAAAAAAAAAAAAAAAAGGTCAAAATTATAGTATGTGCAAAAAATGTAAAAAAAAAATGTATAAAAAAAGATTTAAAATAAAGTTTAAAAAAGTATAGTATGTCCTAAAAAAAAAAAAATATATATACAAAAAAGTCAAAATATGTCATAAAAAAAAAAAAAAAAAATTTAAAAAATGTATAAAAAAGGGAAAATATAGTATGTTCTAAAAAAAAAAAAAAAAAAGATATAAAGTCAAAAAATATAATGTCATAACAAAAAAAAAAAATTCTAAAAAGTCAAAATATAGTATGTTCTAAAAAAATAAAAAAAATAAAAAAGTCAAAAAAATAGTATGTCCAAAAAAAAAAAAATTATAAAAAAAGTGAAAATATAGTATGTCCAAAAAAAAAAAAAAGAAATATAAAAAAAAGTCAAAATAAATAATGTCCTAAAAAAAAAAAAAAAAAAATTAAAAAACCCAAAATATATAATGTCATAAAAAAAAAAAAAAAATTAAAAAAAATGTATAAAAAAAGGGAAAATATAGTATGTCCTAAAAAAAAAAAAAAAAGATATATAAAAAAGTAAAAATATATAATGTAATAAAAAAAAAAAAAAAAATTCTAAAAAGTCAAAATATAGTGTGTTCTAAAAAAAATTAAAAAAAAAAAAAGTCAAGATTATAGTATGTCCAAAAAATGTAAAAAAAAAAAAAATAATAAAAAAAGATTTAAATTTTTTTTTAAAAAAGTCAAAGTATAGTATGTCCTAAATATGTAAAAAAAAAAAAAAGTTTTAAAAAGTCAAAATATAGTATGTCCTAAAAAAAAATATATATATATATAAAAAATTCTAAATATATAATGTCATAAAAAAAAAAAAAAAAATTAAAAAAATGTATAAAAAAAGGGAAAATATAGTATGTCCTTAAAAAAAAAAAAGTATAAAAAAGTCAAAATATAGTATGTCCCCAAAAAAAAAAAATGTCTAAAAAGTCAAAATATATAATGTCATAAAAAAAAAAAAAAAATTAAAAAAATGTATAAAAAAAGGGAAAGTATAGTATGTCCTAAAAAAAAAAAAAAGTATAAAAAAGTCAAAATATAGTATGTCCCCAAAAAAAAAAAATGTCTAAAAAGTCAAAATATATAATGTCCTAAAAAGAAAAAAAAAAAATCTAAAAAGTCAAAATATAGTATGTTATAAAAAAAAAAATATATATATATAAAAAAGTCAAAATATAGTATGTCCTAAGAAAAAAAAAAAAATATATATAAAAAAGTCAAAATATATAATGTCCTAAAATAAAAAAAAAAAAAAAGTCCAAAAAGTCAAAATATAGTATGTTCTAAAAAAAAAAAAAATTTAAAAAAAAGTGAAAGTATAGTATGTCCTAAATATGTAAAAAAAAAAAAAAGTTTTAAAAAGTCAAAATATAGTATGTCCTAAAAAAAAATATATATATATATAAAAAATTCAAAATATATAATGTCATAAAAAAAAAAAAAAAAATTAAAAAAATGTATAAAAAAAGGGAAAATATAGTATGTCCTTAAAAAAAAAAAAAAAAGTAAAAAAAAGTGAAAGTATAGTATGTCCTAAAAAAAAAAAAAAAAGTATAAAAAAGTCAAAATATAGTATGTCCCCAAAAAAAAAAAAAAGTCTAAAAAGTCAAAATATATAATGTCCTAAAAAGAAAAAAAAAAAATCTAAAAAGTCAAAATATAGTATGTTATAAAAAAAAAAAATATATAAAAAAGTCAAAATATAGTATGTCCTAAGAAAAAAAAAAAAATATATATAAAAAAGTCAAAATATATAATGTCCTAAAATAAAAAAAAAAATGTAAAAAAAAAGTGAAAGTATAGTATGTCCTAAAAAAAAAAAAAAAAGTATAAAAAAGTCAAAATATAGTATGTCCCAAAAAAAAAAAAAAAAGTCTAAAAAGTCAAAATATATAATGTCCTAAAAAGAAAAAAAAAAAGTCAAAATATAGTATGTCCTAAAAAAAAAAAAAAAAGATATATAAAAAAGTCAAAATATATAATGTCATAAAAAAAAAAAAAATTCTAAAAAGTCAAAATATAGTATGTTCTAAAAAAATAAAAAAGTCAAAATTATAGTATGTCCAAAAAAAAAAAATTATAAAAAAAGTGAAAATATAGTATGTCCAAAAAAAAAAAAAAGAAATATAAAAAAAAGTCAAAATATATAATGTCCTAAAAAAAAAAAATTAAAAACTCAAAATATATAATGTCATAAAAAAAAAAAAAATATTAAAAAAATGTATAAAAAAAGGGAAAATATAGTATGTCCTAAAAAAAAAAAAAAAAAGATATATAAAAAAGTCAAAATATATATAAAAAAGTCAAAATATAGTATGTCCCAAAAAAAAAAAAAAAAAAGTCTAAAAAGTCAAAATATATAATGTCATAAAAAAAAAAAAAAAGTCAAAATATAGTATGTTCTAAAAAAAAAAAAAAAAAGTATAAAAAAGTCAAAATATAGTATGTTCTAAAAAAAAAAAAAAATTTAAAAAAAAAGTGAAAGTATAGTATGTCCTAAATATGTAAAAAAAAAAAAAAGTTTTAAAAAGTCAAAATATAGTATGTATAAAAAAAGGGAAAATATAGTATGTCCTTAAAAAAAAGAAGAAAAAGTAAAAAAAAGTGAAAGTATAGTATGTCCTAAAAAAAAAAAAAAAAGTATAAAAAAGTCAAAATATAGTATGTCCCCAAAAAAAAAAAAAAGTCTAAAAAGTCAAAATATATAATGTCCTAAAAAGAAAAAAAAAAAATCTAAAAAGTCAAAATATAGTATGTTATAAAAAAAAAAAATATATATATAAAAAAGTCAAAATATATAATGTCATAAAAAAAAAAAAAATTCTAAAAAGTCAAAATATAGTATGTTCTAAAAAAATAAAAAAGTCAAAATTATAGTATGTCCAAAAAAAAAAAAATTATAAAAAAAGTGAAAATATAGTATGTCCAAAAAAAAAAAAAAGAAATATAAAAAAAAGTCAAAATATATAATGTCCTAAAAAAAAAAAAAAAAAAAAATTAAAAACTCAAAATATATAATGTCATAAAAAAAAAAAAAATATTAAAAAAATGTATAAAAAAAGGGAAAATATAGTATGTCCTAAAAAAAATCTAAAAAGTCAAAATATAGTATGTTCTAAAAAAAAAAGTATAAAAAAGTTAATATATATTATGTCCTACAAATGTAAAAAAAAAAATATATATTGTATGTCCTAAAAATGTAAAAATAACGTATTAAAATGTCAAAGTATAGTATGTCCTAAAAATGTAAAAAAAAAAAAAAATAATAAAAAAAGATTTTATTATTATTATTATTTTTTTTCTTATTTGCTTGCTTTGCTTGCTGTTTGGAGATGTAGAAATGTAATTGTATAGTAAAGCAATGTAGCATCAGTTGGTCAAGATTTGGTGACTCTGAAGCCCATAGATTCATTTATATACATGTTACAGACCATGATGGCCAAAGCTGGTTGTGTGACTGTGTTTGTGTCTCTGTGCAGAGGATGCAGGGACATACTTCCCCAGTGTGAAGATGGACCCGGGTCGGTACCTGCAGCCCTGCTCTGACTCGGTCAAGGCCTGGCTGCGTAGCATGAAGAACGCCGGGAAGGTCCTCCTCCTCATCACCAGCTCCCACAGTGACTACTGCAGGCTTATCTGTGAACACATCCTGGGGTAAGACTTCCCACACAGGGACCACAGACTGACCCCCTCCTTAACAAGACCAGGACCAGGTCTGCAGTGCTTACCATAACAGCCCCCACAGGGTTTATAACCTATAAGTCTATGCTCAGTCAAAGCTGGCAGTTTTTGGTTTACAGCTCTAACATGCCGTCAGTCATTCCTTTAGTTAACGCTGACTCACATGTCTTAACTTACCATCATCATCACACACATATAAACTTCACATATCTCCCAGCAGCCCACTCTGAACATTAAGCTATTCCTGTTTTACTTTCTCTCTTTTTTTTTTTTACTTTGCATATGAGAAAAAGTAGACACATTCCTCATCAACAAGACTCACTCATCAGTCAAAGTTAAATTATTAAGAGGAAAAAGTGAGAAAGATACCACGCCTCCAGCAGTTTTATATTTTAAATTCATATGTCATTGATATATATTAAGATACAACACATATTATATTAACAATGGATCAGATCATTGCAAAGGTATGAAGTACCAATACCCAGTCCTAGTGGGGACCAAAACAGAATGCAATATATTCATTCTTCACTGTGGGAATAGGAATTTGACAAAATATTCGTTACCACTCACTTGTTTATAAGCAAAATAGATTTCAACTTTTTAGTTAGCTACTAAGTTACCTGAAATATAAAGTCTCGGGTTATACTCCAGAATGGCCACATACACGGACAGCTGCAGGCACCACGGACATGTAGTAGTTCTTTTTCTGCTGTCCGCTTGGAGGACACGTTCCACACATGCACAGTAGATCGAAATATATATAATACAGAAATATTGGTGAAGTACACCCTGGTTCACAGGAAAAAGACACCCAGGTCGCGGTTACTCAGGGTCAGAAACATTGGTGAAATACACCGTGGTTTACAGGAAAAAGACACCCAGATCACGGTTACTCACGGTCAGAAATAATGGTGAAATACACCCTGGTTCACAGGAAAAACACACCCAGGTCGCGGTTACTCAGGGTCAGAAACATTGGTGAAATACACCGTGGTTTACAGGAAAAAGACACCCAGATCACGGTTACTCACGGTCAGAAATAATGGTGAAATACACCCTGGTTCACAGGAAAAACACACCCAGGTCGCGGTTACTCAGGGTCAGAAACATTGGTGAAATACACTCTGGTTCACAGGAAAAACACACCCAGGTCGCGGTTACTCACGGTCAGAAATATTGGTGAAATACACTTATTACTAGTGCTATAAGATAGTATCAAGTCTTACGGAAATATAGTCTTACTCATAGGGGAAAACACACCTGCAGCTTACTCACGGTCACACAGGTGAAATACACTCTGGTTCAATACACCCTACTGCTGCACAAAGCACCGGTTTCTGTTTATTCAAAGTTTATTAATATTGAACATGTCACGTGTCCAAATTGTGCTAATTTGACAAAGCAATCCATGGGGTCCCCAGCAATACACCCGCCAATTTGCAGTATTATCTGCAGTATTGTCAATACTGTATATATTGTTCCAATTTTTAATATTCCCCTTGTATATTGTTCCTATTTTTATATGTCCTTCTATTTAAATTGTTCATATTTTATATGTCTGTCTACTTTTGTTTTGCTTTTTGCACTGTGTTGTATCTTGATTTTTGTTTTTACTGCTGCTTCTTGTTTTCAGCACTATTCCCTTTGCTGCTGTACAATGCAAATTTCCCCACTGAAGGACTAATAAAAGAACATCTTATCTTATCAATTGTGAAGTGGATCGGATGAAATATGCAAAGGACATACAGAGCGACAGACCGAGATTCCTCGCTTCATAGTTGGATAGTTAGATTTGTTTTACTGAGTCAAATTTCCTTATCTGGCATCACTGGAGTTTGTATGCTCACAGTTTGCCATTTCTTACAATTAACACACAGCACTTCATTTTATAATTGTAGGTGTGCAGCAAAAAGTGACTCTGTTTCAGCAGGCTGTTTATAGTTTAACATTGTCTTTGTGCGTTAGTGGCCTCCCTCTGTTTGCAGTGCACACTGTGTGGTGGCTTCAGGATTATTTTTGTAGCCTAATCCCTGTTATACACTCGATCAAGCAGCAAGAGAGCCTTGAAAAAACACAATGTCCGTGTTGCTGCTGTGCTTCAACAAACATAATCCCTTCTTGTTCTTTGTAAGGCGTTGTTATCTTCCACTGCACTCGCCTGATGAGGTGGTCTGCTTTTTCACTTCTCATGCTCAGAGCTCATTGTTCTCTGTATAGTCCAGCAGAGGAAGGTCGAGGTAAAGCAGTTTCGTTTTGCTCTGGATGCCAGTTTGTCTCACGGGGCGTCTGTGGGCCAGGCCTCCCCCCCACACACATCACCCCCTCTCACCATTTCCTGTAAGGCAGCCTGGTCATTCCTGTTGTTCCTCACTCCTTTCCCTTGCTCCACTGCTGTTTCACTCCCCCCTCCCCTCCTGTGTCTGTGACCTCCTGCACCGCAGCATGTGTTGAGCTCCAGCTGTGAATGAGTGTGTGTGCTCAAAACCATGTTCAAGTCATTGCTTTACAAGGTCAGGGGGATGCAGATTTATGTCACGATTGCTACGAAGAGGAAGTGAGGCCAGCTTCAACATGCCAGGAGCTGTTGGTGGAGAAGTGTGCTTTGTTCACACAGTTGGTCGGCGCGCTTTAAGATCCCTCCTGTTTTCTCTACGTCTTCTTCAGAGGAACTCAGGACCAAAAAACGCTCTCCTGGTGTCTCATCGTGTCAGCACTTCACTGTTGAGAAAGCACCGTGTTGTGAAAGGCGCCCTCTCTCCTTGCGTCACTACACACTGCCTCCTTTTCCAAAGTAAACCACCGCTGGCCTCCGGCCGCTTTGGTGTGGTGAGCCGGCTGGAGGCCAGTGACAGTCAGCTGTCAGAAGTAGCACAACAAGCCCAGAGCTGTCTGACAGGAGGCCACTGGCCGGTACCCAACAAGCTGTCCAGACAAGCTGCTGCGCCTGTTTGGCACGACTACTTAAAGGCATTTATTGCTGGAGTGCTTTCCAAACTTCATTGGCTTGTTAGTTGTTGTTAAGTCCTCTGATGTGTTGAACAGTCCAGACTGAGCCAAAGATCTTCTCCAACAGTATGGAATCAGCCTCAACATGACTGCAGTTATACAATCTGAAGATTGATGATTCAAGTATATCTTCAAACACATGTTTACTAGTGCAGGGACGATATGCTCATCTCCCGATTCAATACTATCACGATGCTTGGGTGCCGATTCGATATGTATTGCGATTCAATATTAAAGGTTATTGCCGTTTACTTGTATAACACTAGACCAGGAGTCAGCAACCTTTACTATCAAAAGAGCCATTTTAGCCAAAGAAAAAAAAAAAAACTATCTGGAGCCGCAAAACATTGTGATGAAGGTAACACAGTTTATAGTCTAAGTATATAGTATATAAGTCTAATACAGTGAGGGCCAAAGTGCAAATGTACTACGGAGTATTAGGGCCACATTGAGGGAAAACTAATCTGAGATTTCCAAAATAAAGTCATAATATTACGAGAAAAAAGTCGTAACATTACGAGAATAAAGTCATAACTTTACGAGAATAAAGTCATAACTTTACGAAAAAAAAAGTCGGAATATTATGAGAATAAAGTCATTACTTTACGAGAAAAAAAGTCGTAATATTACGAGAATAAAGTCATAACTTTTCTGGAAAAAAAGTTGTAATATTACGAGAATAAAGTCATAACTTTATGAGAAAAAAAGCCGGAATATTCCGAGAAAAAAGTCGTAACATTACGAGAATAAAGTCATAACTTTACGAGAATAAAGTCATAACTTTACGAGAAAAAAAGTCGTAATATTATGAGAATAAAGTCATTACTTTACGAGAAAAAAAAGTCATAATATTGCGAGAATAAAGTCATAACTTTACTGGAAAAAAAGTCGTAATATTACGAGAATAAAGTCATAACTTTACGAGAAAAAAAGTCGTAATATTACGAGAATAAAGTCATAACTTTACGTGAAAAAAGTCGTAATATTACGAGAATAAAATCATAACTTTACGTGAAAAAAAAGTCAGAACATAACGAGAATAAAGTCATAACTTTACGAGAAAAAAAGTCGTAATATTTAAACTACTACTGTAAATTCTGACTTTATTCTCATAATATTATGAATTTATATTCGTAATCTCCGATTTATTTTTTTTCCTCAATATGGCCCTAATACTCCGTCGTACCATAGACCTACAACAATGATAAATAAAAATGAAAATGTAAACAAAAAACAGTTATTCATTTCCATTTTTAAAAATCCACAGGAAGCCGCTGGAGAGGAGCTAAAGAGCTGCAGGTTGCTGAACCCCTGGTCTACACCGTGGGAAAAAGTTGAATCATACACTTCTAGGGAGTTTTACTTTGGATATCTCTAAATTGATGCTGTAAAACATGCTTGATTTTGCGTCTGTATGTAGCCCGCTGCTATTCGATTTTTTGATGGTTGTAGCGGGCTCAGTTTTAAAGCTAGAGTGATCATATTAAACTAGAAAAACTTAAGGAATCCATCGGTACCAACAATGTCATAATAGGAGTTGTCGAGAAGGAGGTTAAATAACGCTCCAAAGTTTTGCCAAATTTTGGCGAGGAAAAACTGGCATGGCGATATCCACAGGGGTCCCTTGACCTCTGACCTCTAGATATGTGAATGTAAATGGGTGCTATGGGTACCCACAAGTCTCCCCTTTACAAACATGTCCAATCACATGCAGTTTGGGGCGAAAAACATGCAGTTTTATGCATATAGTGTCATTTTTGCCTATTCTAAAATGGTGTATTCTGGTGTGTTCTAATATATGGCCTTGCTTACAGTATCACAATATATTGAATTGTTACCCCTGTATCATGATACGTATCATATCGCCAGATTCTTGTCGGTAACGTTACACGCTGCTGCTGCCATCACAGCCGCTCTCTCTCTCTCTTGCTCCACCACTCACTTCCCACGTACACACTGACTCTGCTCCAGATGACCTACTCTGCTCTTACAAACTACTGGCTCTAGAGAGGAACATTCACGTTTTCACGTCGGCCACCCTAGTTCTCCTACACACTTTACACGTAACATCTGTCATACAAGTCCTAATATAATATAATATAGATAAAGTGGAATAATAGTCTATATAAGGTATACTGAGTAAGTATGGCAAGCTGATTTGTCATGTTATAAATATATATAATAAAACAGCTCTCCACACAGTATGCACATACACACTGTCATGCATCAAACTGATGGTTTATGGTTTCTAAGTCCCCAGTGAGAAGTCTCTTCCTGTTTCATAAGGCTTTCTCACCGTATATAGAAGCTTCTATAGGGATTCTCCTTACATACTGCACATATACATACATACAGTACTGTAGGTCTCCTTGGAGACACCACCCAGCTCTCAACATGCTCTGTGGGAGTGTGAGTGTTTACTTTATTAATCTCAGTGTTCCCTCTGCAGCCCTGTGTGTGTGTGTGTGTGTGTGTGTGTGTGTGTGTGTGTGTAC
Source organism: Sebastolobus alascanus (assembly GCA_916701645.2). Lineage (NCBI taxonomy): Eukaryota > Metazoa > Chordata > Actinopteri > Perciformes > Sebastidae > Sebastolobus > Sebastolobus alascanus. The sequence continues at coordinate 494,576 of CAKAOJ020000095.1, read as the reverse complement.
ACTGTTTATTGCTCCATCATCTCTACAGACTGTTTAGCTTCACTCAGCTATTTGCGCCTGCTTGTGTAACTCCAGTGTGTTTGGATGCTGTCCAGGCATTGTCCTTCACACAGCGGCCAGGCGCCCGTCACAGAGGCTAATGTTCTTTCTCTGGCTGTTGCAGGAAGGATTTCGAAGAGCTATTTGACGTCATCATCACAAACGCCCTGAAGCCCGGTTTCTTCTCCTTGGTGCCCCAGCAGAGGCCCTTCAGGACCCTTGGTGAGTACTGGACTGCCGCTCTCAGGCCCCACTGAACTTTATCAGCATTTCATAAATCATCAGGTCTCTGAAATGTCAACAAATAGCTAAAAAACACCCATCACAAGTTCCCAGAGCCCAAACAGACATCTTCAAATCAACGGTCCCGAACCCAAAAGCGAAAAAATCGGAAAGTCATGCAGATAAATACAATTTAATAGTGAATAAATAAAGTTAAAGAAATTAAAAATAAATAAATGCAACAATAAATAAATATAATTTTATTATTTATTTATGTATATTTTTATAAAATATAAAATAAATATTTTATTTTATTAGTTAATACAAATAAAAGTGAAAATAAAATTGAAAAGCAGATAGGTAAAGGTAAATGAATAAAGAAGCAAATTAAAACAGAAATATCAATTTATGTCACATTTTAGCAATTAATTAAAGCCTATATTTATTTGCAATATTATTGTTGTATGCATATTTATTTATTTATCGAGTCATTTGTTTATTTATTTATAATTTTCTTTTATTTTGGCAGGTTCCGTCCTCCTTTAGCAAAAAGGGTCAGTTCAACCAAATTACAAAAATGTGATAATATAATATAATATAATATAATATAATATAATAATCGGAGCATTATTTCTGGAGAGAAACATTGCTGTTTTTAATTTTTTAGAGCTTTTAGCAGCACAAACTAAATTCCATTCACCTCCATTGTACTGAGATATATTGAAACCTGGGCATATGAAATCAAAACTATCTGCATAGCTAGATAAATAATACAATATGTTTTTTTTTTTTTCGTAATTTGGGTGAACTGAGCCGTTAATAAAGCAGCGTTTTTTTAGACGTTTATCGTGCATCCCTTGTATTATTTTAGGAATCTATCAACGGGAATCAGTCCTGCTGTAATATCTTGAACTCAAACCTGAATGTGAAGATTTCAAACAGCTGTTAATCGTGTCACTATCAGCTGCCAACATTTCATTGGCTCTGATCCTCGTCAGCACACAGCTCCTTCCTGAGCTATCTTCCCTCTCTCATTAGCCCCGACAGGCTTCTGATCCTGGATGCTCCTGTTGAAGGTGTGAGTGCACTGGCAGGGCAGCCTGTTGGAACGCTCCCCTCATCTGGATTGTGTTCCTGCCAGCAATAACACTGGGGATGCATTATGTGTGAAGACAGGATGATCCACTCAGTGAAATATTCTCCTCTCTCTTTCTCTCACTCTTCCTGAGTTTTGCCACGTTGGCAGAAGAAAACATCAGCAGTGTCTGCTGCTCCTCTGGCCTCCTCACTACTGGATACTCCTTTTTTTTGGGAACATCCTTTTATTATTCTGCATTCTTCAAATGTTCTTTTTGATTTATTCTCTCATAAAGTTTATTTAGAATGATTTGACACAGAAAGTTAGTTATTTTAAGACCAATGATTTAACACTTTCCGAGCATTTGTAGCGATGACTTGCAGTAAATATATACAGCTAATAATCAGCTCATTAAATGTACTGTCAGGTCTTATATTAATTTAATCATCTGGAGCCTTTTCTGTGTAGAGTTTACATCCAGATAAAACACTATAGCAAATGAATATATGGATTAACTTATCTGTGGAGAAGTCCTAAATAACAAGTTGAAAATGTCACTTCTCCTCATTATAATGACTTTTAATATCACAAAGGTGACTCATTCATTGCCAATCCTGCTTTTGGCTCCACCATGAATGGTAAAAACAAGGCTTTTCACAATATATTTAACACAGGACTATGGCCCTGTTCAGACCTGGTATTGAGATGCGTCCTCAGTGATCGAATCACAAGTGGACTGTTCACACCTGGCATTAGAATATGTCTTCAGTGACCACTTGTGATCCGATCTCACTTCCCCGCTATATATGCAAATAAACACGCAGTAAACACACGGCTGATACAGCAGACGTGTGACGTAATACTACAGGAATGTCAGTAGTAATATCTTGAATTCGGGTATATTTTATTAACATTTTTATAACATCAAAATATAAGGTTATTGGACCGGCGGTCCCCGGGGACCTCCGCGCCGCCTGCACCGCTGCCTTTGCCAGACAACAGCGGAGTACAGAGCTTCAGAGAGCCGGGGAGGAGAGAGCGAGCGGGCGGGCGGGTGGGTGTCAGCTCCGCGCAAAGCAGCGGAACAAAAACACAGACGCATCTCCTACAGTATGATAATAATGCACTTCCTGTTCCCAGTCTGATAGTCTGTAGACATGTAGCCTATAAACAAGATATATGTTAATGAAATACAGACAGGATACAGTAGAGCACAGAGGCCGTTTCCATCAGCTGTAGCTAGGTAGCTAAACAACGTTAACCCGTGTTGTTGTCCCTCCGTTGTGAAAGTCTCTTCTCTTTCTGGAACAGAATGGAGTCTGCCCTTCTTTTACTCTTTGTTTGCTTCCAGGAGTTTTCCTGCATGGAAATTCTGACCAATGAGAGAGCAGTTTGAGTGAGTGTGAATGCAAACCAAACTCGAGGCGACATTATAACAAATGGGCTGATTCGGATCAGATCATACAAACTATAGGTGTGAAATAGCCCTAAAAGATTGTGGCTAAAGCAGCATTGTTCCTCTATAGCAGGGTAAGTAGTTAGCCCTGGTACTATAGTACAGTATAGGGCTATCTTTATCCTAGTGTTTAGGTCAGCCTAGGGCTAAGACTTATAGCTGTGAAAAGCCTTGAAGACTTATTTTAAATGTGATGTGATCACTGAATAGCATGTCAGTGAAAGGTGTTACATAAATCACTTCATAACCTCAGGCTCCACGAGGTGTTGCACATCATCATCTGTTATTTCAGTGAAAATGCCGCAGCACGTCTACCGAGCTGCTGCTCATCTGAGCTCCAGACCACATACCGCTCATTCCTCTTCCTCTCGAGGTCCAGCGTCCTCACAGCTGTTACCTCCAGTGTGTGTGTGTGTGTGTGTGTGTGTGTGTGTGTGTGTGTGTGTGTGTGTGTGTGTGTGTGTGTGTGTGTGTGTGTGTGTACACTCCCAAGTGTGCAGGTGCTCATCCCTGTTCTTTCACTCTCGCCTGTCACAATATTTATAGCATATTTAACCTCAGTTTGAACCCGTGGTGGCCTCCCGTCTGTAGAGCACCACGGTTTTGTCGGTGCGAGTGAGGAACTGCCTTTTAACCTGCTGCTGCTCTTAAGCAGCAGTCAGACCCAGAGGAGCGATTATCTACTTCAAAGAAGCTGGACTATTGATCCCAAGATAACAGCCAAGGAAAGCATGCCACATCTAAAAGGCTATTCATTAGTTTAATTAAAGATACTTCACAGCACTTACTGCCTTTAAGAATAAATCATATATGATTACATTTATGTGGGTAACTTTATTTTTTATTTAGCCTTTATTTAACCAGGTTTTTCCCATTAATATCAAAGATGGCCTGGACTAGCAACACAGAGTTTTAACAATTAACATAAAAGCACAGACATCCTGGACTCGGTAGACTTCACAGTAACTTTAAACTCGTTCAAGGTTACCATGTTTTGAAGTTTAAGATCAGTCAGGCGCTGAAAATCTAAAAAGCTTTCTTTCCCAATTCAGTTCTGACTTTGGGAACAACAACAGGTCTTGTGAACGGAGATTGTAATTTCCGTAATTCAAATTTAAAAGAGAAGATATGTGGGTAGGAATTTTCCCAAGAATAGATTTGCAAGTAAAAACGTAGCAGTGACTGAGGCGGCAGGTACATAAAGCAGGCCAATTCACTTTTGAGTATAAAACACGATGGTTGAGTAAGAGATCCATAGTTTATAATGAATCAGAGCCCCATGATACAGGCTGTCCAGCATGTGAAGACAGTGAGCAGAAGCATTCATGTACAACACTTCACCATAAACGATAACGGGTAAAAAAGTAGACTAATTTCCATTTCACACCAAAAGAAAAACAAAACTTGTTTCTAAAGTAAAATCCAAGTAAAAGCCTCAGCTTGTTAACTACTGGATATGCACCTTAAAAGACAATTAAAAACACAATGTATTTAAAACCAAGTAAGGGATAATGTACAGCTAGCGGGTCATTGTTGTGAAAGAATCCCCGACAGACTGAAGGGGATTCTTTCACAACAATGACCCGCTAGCTGTACATTATCCCGCTTATTACACGGCTACTTACTGAAGAAATCAATAATTTATACAAAAAAACGGTCCTCCAGAGTCCGACATCAGAGCTGCGCCAATAGCAACGGTCAGTTTTACATAGCAACGGTCTGTTATACATAGCAATGGTCTATTATACATAGCAACGGTCTGTTATAGAGAAATTAAGGACCGTAGAACGCCGTGATTGACCAATCAGAATCGAGTATTCAACACAGCCGTGTAAATTTATTGACCATTTCTGGTAACAATTTTCTCAGACAATGCTGATCTTACTGTTCTTGAAGTAGTAAAAAAGTTTCTTTGTTTTAGAACAAGTTGCAGCTTTATACTCGATGACATCACAAGTTTTAGTTTTTGCGCTCTAGTTTTTGGATTTTGGAGAGAGTTGTTCATGTTTACTAATATTTTTTGGACTGTCTTAGACCATAGAGGATTAACATGGATGAATTTTGAAAATGGGCGTAGTTCCCCTTTAACCCTCCTGTTGTCTTCCCATCGACTGTTTTGTCTTCCCGGGTCCAAACTGACCAGGTTTGGTTTGACTGTTTATAAAGCATACAGTATAAATTATCACCCAATTCTTTGTTACACCTTTTTATCCAACTCCAACTCATTACCACACACTTTTTGGGGGGAAATTAAGGTTAATAAGCCTAATTTCCGTGAAATTATACCTAATGTTTGAGTAAAAAAAAAGCAGAAATTATGAATTATTTTAACTATAGTTATTATCAGAGGAACATAATGTTGATGGATTTTCACAGGCTGGTATATGTCAAAGTTTTGTCAGAATATTGTTTTGAAACCATTTCAGTTTTTTACTGGCAGCACATAATGAAACCTGTGGTCCTTTTGACCCGCTCTGGTTTGACTGTTTATAAAACATACAGTATAAATTCTGTTACACCTTTTCATCCAACTACATTCCAACTCATTACCACAAGTTTCACACTTATTTGGGGAATTTATGGTCAATAAACCTCATTTATATGAAATTATACCTAATTTTTGAGTGAAAAAACACAGAAATTATGTATTATTCTGACTGCAGTTATTAATGGAGGGACATATGTTAATGGCAGAGGAGCTGACACAGCTCTGTGGAGATAGGTCTGGTTATTGGAATATCCCACGCATAATCTGTTTATATTGACTATATTATATAAGCCTGGTAGTTGATGTTAATAAATGACCATTTCTTTTCTATCTTGAGTCCACAGCTCAACTCTCTCTGTTTATCAGTTTGAGGCTATATAAAGTCGTGGTTGTGTGAATACAGTCTGGACTGTATAACTCTGGAATAGAGCTGCAATAATTCATACTGAGTTCCCCGTCCGGTCAGTGGAAGGGAAAAGTCGCTGCATCCTGTTGAACATCTACAACTCTTTTTTTCATGTGAGGGCAAGTCAGCCTGCAGGGAAAGCAGTTTCTGTTCTGTTTGCTCTTGATGGATGAGAGTATCAACACACCTCTGACAGATGTCTGCAGACTTCACACTAAATCTGTCACCTACGCTTCATGTACACCATCTTTAGAAAGTATGCAGCACTCGTGACATGTTCTGTACTTGGTGGTGTTGCAACCTGTAGTCCTGCAATGGCGAAGTGATAATAATATCTGTTAATTTTTAGTTTTAACCTGCACTAATTCACATTTTCATATAACACTGGTTCAAATGACTGTGTGATGTATAATAGCTCACTTGTAGTGACAAAACAACATAGAATTAGCACCAGCTTTTGCAAGGCCAACTTTTGTGATTCATTTTAAATCTCATACATATGGACGAATACGAAGCAGAGCCGCTGTCATTAAACCTGGATTTATGTTGATTCTGTTCATAAAATAATGATGTGTTCAGCTGGTCTTACCAGATGTTGGCTGTGATGCAGTTTGTTGTTGAAAAAGAGATTCAGCTGTTTTATGTTGTTCAGGTGTTTGACTGTGGACAGAGTTCTCTTCTAAAACGACCTAGAAACACTTGTGTGGACGCAACCAGGGTCTGAAATTAACATTAAAAAATTTTTTGGAAAGTTGTTAGGAAGTTAAACAGGTCATAATTCTCTCTCTAATATTTATTTTATGTTGATGTGAAAACATCTCTTTCAAACAACTGGATTTATTCAAGTTTCTCGCCAAAAACCTAATTTTACAAGATTACATTTGAACACATGATAATGTTGAACGCCTCATAATAATAACTCAATGGCACCTCCGTTAACGTTCGTATCTCCGTTATTTATCCAGTCAGGACTGTGCTGCTAACGGCTGCTAACAGCTAACGTTAGTAACTCTCCTCCTGCTGATTTAAACACGAGTTTGTTGTTCACAGTGTCGCTTTATCAGGGAAAAATAGGGTGCGTCCCCTCAGGTTTAGTAGCTCCATGCTGTTGAGCGCTTTATTTTCTCTCCGCCTTGTCTCCGGTCCCAACCAAACTGAAACATGATACAGCATGCTTATGCGTCATTGTGCAGCGTAACTATCGGAAAGCATCAATAAGAGGAATCGATAGTCACGGAGGCATGAGATGCCAAGAAAGCGGACAACTACGGTTCTCTATTCCCATCACTAGCATTTTCCCTGCCCTGGACGCAAGTCATTTTCACTCAAAAACGCAGATTTATAAATTAGATGGCGTAGTGACGCAGTCTAAGTACACACTACCTACCCAGTACATCCAAGCAGACAGACAGTTCAAATACAAGTACAAGTTAGAGACTAGATGGTGAATATAGTGGAGCATTTAGCAGCTAAATTGTGTTGGGGAGGCGGCATTAAGGCTGGTGATGCAAACAGGCTCAACAAACTGGTCAGGAAGGCGTGCTCTGTTGTAGGAGTGCGCCTTGACAGCCTGAAGGAGGTGGCTGAGGGGAGGATGAGGTCCAAGATCAGGAACATACTGGAGAACCCATCTCATCCCCTCTATGAGGAGATGAATGGGTTAAGAAGCTCCTTCAGTAACCGCCTCATCCTTCCGAGGTGTTCGAAGGAGCGCTTCAAGCACTGTCCCTGTTGTCCTGTTCACGTTGTTCCCGTGTATATAATATTTACACTACTGCTATCGCACATAATTTATTTATAATTTATTAATAATGCACATATTTATTTACCTTCTATTTACCTTTATAACATAACTTTACTAGTGTTCTTATCCCTTGGATATTTGTTTTTCTTATTTATTGTACGCCATGTCCTATTCTTAGTTTATATACTGTCTTTGTTAGAATCTGTGCTGCTGTGAAACTGCAATTTCCCCAAGGGATAAATAAAGTGCTATCCTATCCTATCCTATCCTAAAGAGACAGATATTTCCCTCAGGTTGTTGGTGGAGACCAAAAACAGAGCTAAAAGGAGAGTGAATGTTAGACTTACATTTGCCAGGTGGACACAAACATGACTCCACATGAACGATGATGTTGCTCCATAAGCGCTCGCTCAGTCGACAACTGTGGACCAGACAGAACTGACTCGGATTATTGCCATGAAATTTGGTCCAAACGTTTAAGATCCCCGAAGGATAAATGTTACCAACTTTGGTGATCCTCTGACTTTTCATCTAGCGCCACCAGCAGGTCAGATTTTCAGTACTTTGGTTTATGACCAAATACCTGCAAATCTAATGACCTTCCCATCAGCCTCAGCTGTACTTTGTGTTTAGTGCTAATTAGCAAATGTTAGCATGTTAACACGCTAACCTAAAGTTGTAACTAATGACAAACTTTGCCTTCTAAAATTAGGATTTTACATCATTATTTACATTTTCACAGTGATTGTTAGCATGCTGACATTAGCTTGTAGCTCAAAGCACCTCCGTTTCAGGTACAGCCTCACAGAACCACTAGCATGCCTGTAGACTCTTCTTAGTCTGGGTTAGACATCTGTTCACTCTATAATTTATGGAGGGGCCCAAATCAAAAATAAATAAATAATGACTCGATAAATATATAAATATGTCATTAAATATAGCAAAAATAATATTATAAATAAATGTAACTATTAATTAATTGATAAAAATAAAAAAAGAAATTGATATTTCTGTTTTAATTTGCTTCTTTATTTGTTTATCTTTGTATTACTTCCCTTATTTATTTACCCTTCTGTTTAATTTCCCCTTTTATTTTATTTATTTATTTTTTTTATTATTATTTTAAATGTATTTATTTACTTTTGCATTTATTTATTTATGTATTTATTTTTTATTATTTTTTAAGTGTATTTATTTATTTCTGCATTTATTTATTTATGTATTTATTTTTTATTATTTTTTAAATGTATTTATTTACTTTTGCATTTATTTTTATATATTTTATATTTATTTTTAAATGTATGTATTTATTTATTTATTCATGCATTTATTTATTTCTGTACAATTTTCCCTTTGCATTTCACCCCTTATTTATTTCCCCAAACTTATTTATTTTTGTATTCTTTTCTTTATACATTTCTTTACATATTTATTTTTTACATTTCTTTATGCATTTCTGCCTCATTATGCAAATGAGGGGGCTTATCTTTGGCAGGTTCCTTCCTCCATAGTAATTTGGGGCCTTTTTTTTTTTTTTTTTTAATTGTCAACTTGAATAAGTCCATGTTGCGCCAAGCTGCATCATTATAAAACATGAGTTTTATTATACTATATCACCGTTATACCACTGTACATTACATGCAGTTATTTAAATGCAGTAACACAAGCAGAAACTGCACTCTTACTCTCAGTTGGACCTTTCTGGACTCTTTTCACTGAACTCCACTTTTTCTTCTAAGCAAACTTGTAGCCGTCAAGTGGAAAATCCTCAGTCATTATTCATGATGAGCTGCGCGAGCTCAGGACGACGGAGTGTTTTGCATGGCTGAACGCACGGCTCTGACATTTTCACAGGGTAATTGTGAGGTTTGGGAAGTGTTCCTGTCGGACACGTCATGTTTTTCCTGTTTCATTATGAATTGTTGTCACATATGAAAGCTGGTTTGTCATTATTTATTTGAACTTTATTCAGCAGATTGTCTTTTGAGTTTGTCCTGGCTAAAATGGTGCTTTCATGTTGTGCAAACCACCTTGTTTAGCTTGAAATGTTCAACAGAAAAATCAGCTTCTGAAGAGGAGAGTAGATGTTTTGGGTGCATCAGGCACCGTTTTACCAATCAGGAGCAAACAATTCATTACTCCACAGATGCATCGTAACACTTTATAATAACCATCATTTATATATGGTAAAAGAATACTTATAGCTGTTAAGAAACAATGAAATGCTAATTAATCATGTTTACAAATTATTAGTAATGCTATAATTTCTGTTATTTTTATCATTAATGTAATATGAAATAATAATTGTAGAAGTTCCTTATTGTATCTTAGCTTATAAGAGACGATTAATTACAATTACATTCTGATTATATTAGTAAACTATGTATTATTAACCATGTAATAATGAATGTTAATGATTACCAAACAATTTGTAAACCTTTAAGAAATCTTTTGTAAAAAATATATAAACATTACGTAGATGGATGGACCAGAAACCAATTATTAACTATTGACAAAATATCAAACTATCTATCTAAATAATGTTTAAAGATGCTTAACAAAGTATTTATGAACCATTTAACAAGGTATTACTGTATAACCATCAGTTGCAACTTTATAATAACCATCCAGATAATGTTTATAGATGGTTTACAAACCAGTTATTAAAGGTTTACAAATAATTTCATAATCATTAACAAATACTTATAATATATATAGTTTATAAAATGTTATAATATGTCTAACAATAAACTGCTAGAATAACATAAATTACAGCAATACTAATAATTAGTAAACATTAATCATCATGTTATTGTTTGTGAACAGCAAATAATTATTAACTAAGTTTAATTAACTGTCAATTTATATTTAATTATAAAGTGTCACCAAAGCAAAGATTACAGTCAGAAAAAATACGTTATTTTTGTCCTGTTAATCATCACAACCCCTGAGATTTACTTTAACAGAGGCCCCTAATCCCTAGGTTGGGAACCACTGCTTTACTGGGAGTGTTGGGAGCAATCTACAGTCCATATAATTCACAATCTGCTGTTCTGTGTCCTTGTGGGTCTGCTGGTGAGGTTTAGCTGGTGAGTGCTGTGGTGAGGTTTAGCTGGTGAGTTCTGTGGTGAGGTTTAGCTGGTGAGGTCTGGAGGCCGTGTGGTCATGTAGCAGCTGGCTGTTTGGTCTGATTCTCTGATCTCTCCTGCAGTGAACGACGTGGAGGAGAGCGAGGGACTGCCGTCGCTGGATAAACCCGGCTGGTACTCCCAGGGAAACTGGCCGCATCTCCACGAGCTGGTCAAGACCATGACGGGCAAGCCGGAGCCCAAGGTAGGGCCCGCCGCCGCCTCGTACCGCAGTACTACAGTTAGCGAGCAGCCAGACCTCTAGGCCGAACAACACGTCAGGCTCGCTTCGAGGTTGACTCCGACTTTGTTTTTTTGGCAGAGGCTGAAAGAGATGAGGGGCTTCAGGGAGATTCACACTGGTGTGATGGAGAGGAGGAACGTGGCCCTTGGCACGACTGTCGACAGGCTGCTGTGTGCCAGCATGCTCTGATGAAACCGGCCAACTCTCCTCATACTTCTTATAAACTAATAAAAAAAATATATAATATATATAATATAAAATATACTTTAAAGGGAGATTTGTCAAGTATTTAATACTCTTATCAACATGGGATTGGACAAATATGCTGCTTTATGCAAATGTATGTATATATTTATTATTGGAAATCAGTTAACAACACAAAACAATGGCAGATATTGTCCAGAAACCCTCACAGGTACTGCACTTAGCAGTGCTTGCCCTAACCCTGCATGTGATTATCATAAAGTGGGCATGTCTGTAAAGAGGAGACTCGTGGGTACCCATAGAACTCATTTTCATTCACATATCTGGAGGTCAGAGGTCAAGGGACCCCTTTGAAGATGGCCATGAATGTTTTTCAAAATTTAGGGCAAGTTTGGAGCGTTGTTTAGCCTCCTTCTCGGCAAGCTAGTATGACGTGGTAGGTTTTCTAGTTTCATATGATACCAGTATCTTCAATCTAAAACTGAGCCCGCTACAACCTCCGAAAGATCGACATCACAAGTTGCGTTAATGCGTTAAAGGGGTCCCTTGACCTTTGACCTCCAGATATGTGAATGAAAATGGGTTCTATGGGTACCCACGAGTCTCCCCTTTACAGACATGCCCACTTTATGATAATCACATGCAGTTTGGGGCAAGCACTGCTAAATGCAGTACCTGTGAGGGTTTCTGGACAATATCTGTCATTGTTTTGTGTTGTTAATTGATTTCCAATAATACATATATACATACATTTGAATAAAGCAGCATATTTGTCCACTCCCATGTTGATAAGAGGATTAAATACTGGACAAATCTCCCTTTAAAGTACATTTTGAACACGTTTTCAGGCATACAAGTATCAGAAATAGCAAGAGAAGAACAAGTGATTGTAACAGTATTTGTTGTAGTGTGCTTATAGACAAATGAGACGGGGCACAACACTACAGAGTACAAATAGAAGAACAAACAATGTCCTAGTGATTAGACTTGAAAAAAAAGTTGCTGAATCATCTGAGCCCTCAGCGGTCTGAATGTGAGCCAGACAGCAGAGCTCACATTAGACAGTCTAGTGAAAGTTACTTGGCTGGTGGCTGTGTGCAGGGAGGGGACGCTGGAACCTGGAGGGAAAATCTATCAAACTGTGCAGCGGTCCAGAGTACGCTCAGGAGGAGGAATGTACTGTATGTATGTACAGTGTGTGTGTGACAAACATCACTATGAAGCGGTGTCACAGTTTCAAAACGTTTGGAAACAACTGATCTAAACCACAAATGAAAATGAACTATAGTGTCCGTCAGATGACACAAATATTAGAAATTCATGTGACAGCCCTAAAAATAAAAGTGACCATAATACTTTTTACTCCACCCACAGTCTTCTCCTTAAATGACATCATGTCTGACTTAGAAGGCATAAAGGTCAGCCAGCAATCACTGATACTTTAGTTTAATTAGTTAGTTAGTTTCATAGACACAATGCTCATTTATCATTTATACACAATTTTCTTTTTATTATAGTTAATATTTTGGGGGTGGGGGGGGCATGTATGCTTTTGTTAGATAGCAGTTTTAGAGAGATGACAGGAAATGAGGGAGTGAGATGGGTTATAAAGGTCCCTGGCCAGATTTGAGCCGGGTTGTTATGCTTTGAGGTCAGCGTGTGTTAAATTAAGGAGCAGGGGTTGCAGAGTTCCGGGAATATTGAAGGTGGAAACTTTCCATGGGAATTTATGGGCAAATAACAGGAAATGACATGAATAAAATGCAAATATATGGGTTATCTTCTTTTATCATGTCATATGTAGATAGAAACTAACCTTTTACCATATCATAAGCAGACATAATCCATTAATTTGTCAAATACATAAAGTGGAAACCGTGTGGTGAGTTAGCTAGCTAGCTAGCTAGCTAGCTAGCAAGTTAACTGATGGGTAAAGGTACTTTGAAAAAGCCCACAATGTGGGCTGTGTGCAAACTTAAGGTTTAAAGTGAACAAGTCATTTATAAAAAGAAAGTTTTACAATAAAGAATGAAACTCCTCAATTAGCATTAGCATGCTCAATCAAGCTACATCCCACATGGTCACAGCTAGCTAGCAAAAAGTAGCAGAAGGTTAAGTTCGAAATTTTGTGTTTTTTTCTTTAGCCTACTATCTGCTGGTTAACTGGAATATCATAAAAAATATCAAATATATCCCCTCCACTAATTTAATCAAAACTTCCCTGACAGTATGTAGTCCTTTGGCTCACACAGTGCAGTAGTGTTAGCATGGTGCACGTGTGATGGGAGAATGCACTGTGCATGCAGAGGGTTGTAACCTTACTGAATTCCTGTTTAATGGGATGCTGGTAAATGATCTGTACATGTGATGGAGGAGTGCACTGTTGAATGTAAGCCCTCAGGAAGAGCGCCAGGCTTTGAAGCAAATTTCCCTACTGGCCAAACGGCGGTACTACAACTTCTGTGTCCGTCACGTGATGCCATTGGGCCCAAAAAGACTTTTCCCCATAGACTTACATTGGGAAGAGACGTCTGTAACTCAGAGGATAATTATTTTTAGGTAAATCAGCTCCCCAGTATGAACACTCTAATAGTCCTTATTTGAATCATTAGGTCCTAAAAGTTGTAAAATGCACTAATAGCTGAATCCAGAGTTATTCTCCTTCCTCCGTTCATGTGAATGAAGGGCTGGGAGGAGGAGTTAAAGGAAACGCTACTGCGTCTGCTCTATGGGCCCAATGACTGCGGAAGATTGCCGGATGATCTCGGTATTTTATCACTCGGCAGTCGAGCCATTTAGGCTTCATGCTCCACTGAGCAACTCTCATAGGAATGAACGAGAGCCTCCAACGCTGTATCCAGTTCTCTTTATACATCCATGGTTGAATGCAATGCATGGTTACAATTCAATTAAATGGGCAGACTTTTAACTAAGATATGGCATAGGACCTAGTATTGCACGCAAAATGTGCACAAATTCCCAAGCTTAACTTTCCTTGGAAATTTTCCGGAAATTTACCTGCAATTTTCCAACCCTTTGCAACCCTAAGCAAGAGAGACCAAAATGTAGGAATGTGTCATATTAACTGTGTTGCACCATCCAATCTTATCTAACCCTCTGGAGAAATGAAATGGCGTTGTTTGCAGTCAGGAGAGGATGCAGAGAAATATGTCAAAATGCTGCCAGCTCTGCATCTCCCTTTTTGCAACGATATACGATACGTATCACTTTCCATGGTTCAGATACGATTCAAGGACGTGTCCATGCATAACTGTGGCTTGACAACATCACTCTAGTTAAAGACAGCAGCGGTGCACTCTGCTTGCTCTCTATATACTTATCTCCTGCGCACAAATTAATTAGTGGGACAGAACATGATAAACGTCTAAGTATAATATTGTTATTTTAATTGTGGTGAGAAACGGGTACAGTCTTGGACAAACCAGGATGTCTGATCACCGTAGTTTAAGCACCTGCTTCTGTTGTCATTTTCAATATAAACGGTAGAGCAATAATTTTGGCGTCTCAGTGGGTGCGTTGAAAGATTGGTCGTGTTGCCGTTGTATTTTATCTGGCCTTATCATATTCTGCAAACAGCGAGCGATTTATCAAGGACATCTCCCTTTTTGCAAAAGCCAAAATGTTTCCACACGCTGGTAATCAAACAAGGCTTGAAAATCACTCGCTCGTCTGGCTCTTCCTCGCTATGCTTTGCCTGCTTTGTTTTGTTGTCGTCCGTCTGATATGCGCTGCTGGAGCATGTCGTCATACACAGGGAGAGTGAACCGGAGTAAAGTTGAACATTTCTTTACTATTAAAAGTGCTAAAACATACATCCATATAACGTTTGGTGTGCTTAAATACAAGGTGCAAATTCTTAGTATCGATACAATCGATAATCGACAATCGAGTACTTATCGATGTAGTTGGATCGTAGGAATATAAATCGATACAGTAGATGAATCGTTACACCTCTAGTTTCGCCATAGTCCCGCCAACATTTAGTGGTTCCTGATGAATATTTCCTTTTCTGATATAATGAAATAACGCATCTGAATTTTCCATGTGTATTCTCTCCCAAAATGAGAAGTGGTAGTTTCATATATTCCTTCATTCATTTCCAGCCACACTTCATCTGAAAAATGCACATTCAGTTCCATACCGAGGTTTGTAGCAGGTCAGATTTCTGGTAGACGTTTCAAACCGTGTAAAGCTTGTGGGTATTGTAGTATGCCGCAGGACTAAATAATAAAAGAAGGAAAGGCGGTACAGATCAGCCCAGCCCAAGTTCAGCCAGCAGCACTCGTCATCGTCCACATCCCCAGCTCCTCTCCCCTCCTCCCCCCCTCTGCTCAATGCCCCCTCTGTTCCCCGGCCACGTGGAGAAAGCTCCTGTGGAATTCAGTGTCAACCTGCACTTATAGCTGCTTTAAACAGTCCTCCGGGGTGACCTGAGGCACTCTGTGTTTTCACTTCTCTCCACTTTCACCTGACAGGACTTAATGCAGGTGGGCTGAATAGAGGCATTCAGGGAAGATTACAATCCCCTCTCAGCACGGTGCTGACACTGATGGGGTCACGGTGGAGCTGATGAGACACCATCACGGGGATTCAGGCCCAAATAGGGCTAGTTGTGATCGTTCGGAGGTGTCCGTGCTGTTATTATTAGTAACACAGGAGTTTGGATCACAGCTGATGACTGAATTGATGCTTTGATGATCTCTTAATAATAAAGCACATGATATTGCACCGTCCCCATGAGTCATAGCTGTTTTAAAAAGAAGTTCAACTGGCTGACATTTTATAAGTCAAGATAAATTAGTTGTCCTCAAAATGTCAAGTGGCACTGGATCAGTCAATGCCCTATCTCCTTTCTACTGTTCCTACTTTGTGTACTACGTCAAAGGATCTTAAAGTTATGACAACATTAAAATAACTTCTTAAAACTAGTAGGTCGATCTGCCTTGTTCTGCTCGGTCTAAACTGCATTAAAAACATGTAATGATCTCATTCTGTTGGTGGAATCTTTCACATCTTAAGAGGAATATAATATTTTAGGACTGAATATGAGACTAAATGAAGAAATGGAGTTTTTCCTGCTGTCTTGTCCCCCCCCCCCCCCCTCGTCTCCCCGTGCTCCAGGCCCCACACAGTGTGCAGCACAATGGGCTCATTAAGGCCTCCTGCATGCCTGCAGCTCTGTTTACCTGAGCCTGGCTTTAGCTTTAACTGCTCCTCTGAGTGATGAGCTGATAAGAGACGAGGGGGCCACAGGCCCTCACTACATGTCATCTTAAAGCTGCAGGAAGCTGTTTCTGATAGAAGGAGGACGGAAAATAAACACGCAGGGCAATGGGCCTTGATGAACTGTATCACCAGAGACATCCATCAGACACTGAGCCACGGGGGCGTCCCTTTGTCTTTCACCTGTCCACTGTATAATCAACCAATAATCCCTGCTTCGGCTTTCCAGATGTTGGACCGTCTTCACCATCCACTTGTTTACATCAGCTCTTCTTCATCATCATTCCATTGATCACTGTGTAACAAAACACAACCCCCTCATTCATTCAACAAGGCCACCGCATTGTTACAACAGGACATGCAAAGGTCGTCCGGCAACTGGACCACAATGTGACGTCATCTGGCAACAGGGACCAGGTTGGCCAAGCAAATATGTAAAGCACATATTCCTGGTTAGATTAGTGTGTAACACCGTGTTTCTGCTGTTTACTTGGTGGATATTTTTGTCATGATGATCCTCGTAGTTTCATAAACCCCTGTGCAGTGTTTTGGAGTCTGATAAGACTTAAAACACACAGATTTATCACTCAGACAGGCCTTGTCTAATTTATTTTCTCACCAGTACCTGAAGCAACAGGCCCCCCCTCGATGCAGCCCCTTGCATTTTATTTTAACGCAGTGCTGTTTTTGGTCAGAGCATCCAGTAACAAAATAAAACTAGAGACCATCTTGTGATGGGATCACACCAGCTGTGACGCCAAATTGGGCCAAGGGTCGTAAAGTCTCCTTTGACCCCCATTCTCAGACCACACCCATCTTTGAACTCAGCCTTCATTTTGATCTCGACTACACACCTGTAAAGTTTCGTGACTGCATCTTGCACGGTTGCAACGCTATCCTGGTGACAACATCTGTCCACAGAGAGACAGACAGACAGTATAAACACCTGGGAAAGTAGTCCACACCTCCTCTGTGGTAGTTCCTGATACAGGAGGTTTCTCCAGGACCACATTTTACCACGATGACTCACACGAAGACTCACAAGGTGATAACAGCCGCTGTAGCTGATGAAAGCTACGTTGTTGATTCTCAGTGGGATCAGTAGCAGCAGCAAACCTTTTACATCGGATAGTCTTGATGTTGCTTAATGTAGTCTTAACATATTTAATTCAGTATTGAGCAGAGCTGTTTTAAAACGTTTTAAGTCAAACACTGATGAGTCATGTCCTACAGTAGACATGTCTAAGTCGAGTATTAAGTTCTCATTTTTGGGATTCACCTCTGACTTACAGAAAGCTATTACACCATTCAGATAATTTGACTTAATTCTAAAGTACATAACATGAAGAAATCCTGGAGAGAGTTACCCTAAACCAACATACTTTCCTTTAGTTCCAAGAAGGTTCTATAAAGCAGTACATCAGCGTTGGGAAGAAGTATTCACCAACTCCATGAACACAGAATAATCTTGACTACTAGTACTACTACCGACCACTACGTACATTATTTATAGTGGATATCAAAGCACTAAACTGTTATATTGGAATCCATTCAGTAAATGGCCATGCATAGACTGTATATGAAGGTGGACGACATAGCTCCACAAAAGTGAAGCCAAAACATCTGGATCGCCCCCTTGTGGCTGGCTGCAGTATAGCTCATAAACCCCGCCCCCTCCATGTTAGTGGATGGGACATGGGCCAAATTAAAAAGTCAAAGCAGACCTCAAATACATTGTTGTTATGTATAAATTTTAGGTAGTTCTTATCACGCTGATGTTCAAGTGTTAATTTTTCTGATAAGTTTGGTTTTAATTAGTTATTTGATGCTATAAAAAGGGGGTGTGACGTCATGATTGACAGCTGTGATTGACAGCTGCTCTGAGTGAAGTAGTCGCAGCCGGAAGCTGAGGAGAGAGGAGATGTAACTTTAACTTTCCGTAACCGTGATTATCTGTTTCAAACATAGACGGTTTATAAAGATCTTTATATACAGTCTACGGCTCATACAGTCACTAACCGTGTCGCTAGCTAGCTTAGCAACATCTCCTCTGACGGTAATGTTAGCCAGTCGTGTGTGTTCATGTCCTGGAATGGAAGTGTAAGCGGACACGCAGATGAAGTTCCTGAAACTTGAATCACGAGTCTGTGTAATAGAACATTCGTCAATTTGATTATAAATGTAGTTATAAAGATATTAGGGTTAGTTGTTGTGTCTTCTCTAGCCAAACAGCTCCGTGGTGCTAGCTCAGCAGCTAGGCGGCTCTCACGCTAACAAGCTGCGGCTGTGCTTGCCTTGTGATTGGCTCGGGCATGTGAGTGTGGGCGGGACCTCGATATCGTGGCTTCACCCTCTGATCACTACTGTGGACCTCTGACCAGGAAGTGCGCCGGTCGTTGATTCCAACTTTCGTAGTGGCCAAACGGCGGTACTGCAACCTCCGTGTCTGTCACGTGATGCCATCGGGCCCAAAAAGACTTTTTCCCATAGACTTACGTTGGGAAAGTTATTTCCCTTCCTCCGTTCATGTGAGTGAGACCCAGACCGAGGCTGGAGCGCAAGCCGTGACGACGGTGTGACGTTGGGACCCCGTGACCGAGTCATGTGACCGAGCGGACGCTACCGCGCGTGTTCCATGTGCCCAAGATCCGGGTACTTTTCCAGACGGAAGTCGAGCCATTTAGGCTTCATGCACCACTGAGACACTTTTATAGGAATCAACGGGGCCCCGCCTCCAACGCTGTTTGCCGTTCTCTTAATACATCCATGCCTCTGACTCCAAATGATGTCCGTATCTGGATATTTCCGGCTTTACTTTTGTACAGTTGGAGGAAGTGGAGACGTGTTGTCCATCTATATATACAGTCTATGGCCCTGCATAACACTATATGTTGTCCAGTCCTAACGGGGGACTACGGGGCTGCTCAGGAGCATTTTGATACCATTAAACTTAGTCTATGCCCGTCCTGCAGTCTGATTCTCTTCATGCAGAGCTCAGTGTGGTTCAGGCTAATGGAAGTTGTATCCATACACGATGAATCTCTTCTCTAATGTGTTGCCTCTGTGCTGGAATCCTTGGCCTCTGTAAATATTTATCGTAGTGATCCCGTGGCTCTGGCAGCAGCGCTGCTGAGCAATGAGAAGAAGTGCTGGGCTTTTTGGGGTACGAACACCAGCTGTGGGCAGTTCTGGGAAAGTCTGGTGGAAATGTGATTCCTGCAACACCCCCCCCCCACGGGCCCGGCCCACAGCCGCCCCGATTAGCCCGTCTGTTTGTTTACATGTGGAAGGTCCGGCCTGTGAGGGGGAGGGACCAGACGCAGCTACTGGCATCCTCGTTATGGCCTTCTGCCTCCTGTAGGGAGGTTAGATTTAGTCAGATCTCACACGCACAAACGTCGATGTGCGTCGTCCCTGTTTGTGATGACTAGAAAGTGTTCACACGATGCAGCTTTGTAAAAAACGTTTAGCTTTTTCAGTGCTCTCAAGTTCATCCTAAAGATTTCAGGCGATGATAAAGAGCGGTGTTTTCATTGGACGGTTCTCCCACACAGATTGAGGGAGCCTAAATGCAAGATTTCATTACATGGGATATTGGCTTCGGTTGGGGGGAAATAAGAGCCTCGAGCTACAACCTGAATATGAGATCCAGGCACGAGGGCCTTATTTTACAATGTGATGTACTTTTGAACGTGCAGTTTTTCATATATTTCAACTAAACTTAATTAAACTTTTACTTAAAGCGGCACTAATCAATTTATTTTTTAGTAATAAGGGCTCAAATGGACACAATGGTGTGATGTGGGTTGCTTATAGTGATGTACCCACAGAGAAATAACACCAACTTTACTGAGTCTTTAAACCTATTACTTTGGTTTCCCAGCACACAACTCCAAAAAACATGCTATAAGAATATAGCTATAATCATTTATTGATCCCTTGCACTTAAACAAAGATTATTTTCTAAGCGTTCTGTATAAACAAATCTAAACTGTGTCTTTAAGCTAAATTAGGTAGAAACGGAGCAAATATGATTAAAAAAAAAGTTATTTTTATCGCTAAACCCTGACAGTAGTGCATGAGACAGGTAATCTGAAAAAAATCATGTCCCTCTGTGTCCTCTGGTGTTCCTAATGGCATCTGCAAGATTACACAGACTGGAGGAAAACAACCAATCAGAGCTGATCTGGAGCCTTGCCGTCTCTGAGCAGCTGTCAATCACTCGCGAACTCCGACCCAACGGTCAAACTAGGCAGCGCTGATCAAATATGAATCAATATTATAGTGAACTGTTGAATGAGAAAGTTTGTGACCCAGCAGCCATGTTGAGATCTGTTGAGGAAATTCCAAGCCCTGCCCACCAGCCGGAGCACAGCCAATAGGAACGCTCTCTCTCTGAAATGACCTGTGATTGGTCAAAGTCTCCTGTCACAGGCTAGATGTTCTAAAGCCTGAAAACAGAGACATGACGAGGAGCAGAAGTCTTGTTTTCTCTCAGAACACTTGAATTACAATATGCTGAAAGGTTATTATGGAATTTTTGCCCAATGAAGCCAAAAATATTCTACCTACTTTAGCTTTAATTGTTCAGTATTCCTGTGAACTGGCCTTTCACTCCTCTTCCTACTATAAAGCCTTTTCCCTGTGTTCAGAATGTCAGCAGACTTCTCTGTCTTGTCATTTTAATCTCCTGCGTTCTCCACTCCTCACTCCATTACCTCTCCCGTTTAAAAGGAGAATATAAATAAATGGGATTTAAAGCGTCTTGGAATGCGTCTCGGTGAAGCCTGCCTCGGCGTGCTTCTCTTTCCAGACGTGGAGGAGAAAAGAGATGTGATGGTCAAAGAGTTTGTGATGAGTTTTGCAGACTCATCGTGTCTGGTCTAGTTCAACCCGGGGGGGCCATAAGACGTATGCCAGCTGACTTTGACTGCTGCTAAGAGAAGAAATCCAGCTAAATTACCACAGTAATTAAACTAATGTGTAGCTGTTGAAAGTAACCATAGCTGTCGTCTCTGTCACCTTCTTCTCCTCACCCTGCAGGTGGTGTATTTTGGAGATAGCATGAGGTCGGACATGTTCCCCGCCAGCAGCTTTGGGAAGTGGGAGACAGTGATGATCGTGGAGGAAATGGAGGGGGAGGGCGTCTCAAAGAGTGACGCGGCGATGTCCAACGAGGCCCAAGTGGAGCCGTTGGAGAAGAAGGGAAAGTTTGAGGTAAGTTCACTGAAGCAGCTGTTTCAGTTTAGCAGTGAGCTTCCCTCTGTAGCCGGCTCCTCATCTCTACTGGAGGCTACATTAGCCGCTAACACACACACCGTTCTCCAACTGAACTGTCTGCGGTCGATTTGCATTGTGGGTAATGTAGGTGCAAGGTTTTGACAAGGAAGAAGAATGTGTTAAATCAAAAAAATGTATTTCTACTTCTGCTGCATCAATTTTGAGCCTTTTTTCAAACTGGCCGTCGTGAGATCAATCGGCGTTTGCTCCCTCTCCATCGCCGGGACCCACGGTGGAAAATCACAAGTGTTTATCGCACTTCCTAATCAATAAATAACTTAATGCCACTGTGTCATATTGTGTAGTGTATCACTAATAGATAAAGTAGTCTACTGAGCGAATATTTAAAGGTGCTAAATTAGAAATTCAGAGTATAGTGGAAGTGTAGTGATCACGTCTGTCCGAGTCAAATCGATCACTATAAGCGGATGATTATTATTATAACCAAATTTTGTTGATGTGCATCATTTCTCATGCAGATTACCATCTAATAGGCATTTGGATAATTATTACATGAATACAAAGTAATGATACGGAGGAGGAGGAGCACCGGAGGACACAGAGGATATACCGATCAGCCATAACATTATGACCACCTGCCTAATATTGAGTAGGTCCTCCTGACCCGTGGAGGCATGGACTCCACTAGACCTCTGAAGGTCTGCTGTGGTATCTGGCACCAAGCCGTCAGTAGCAGATCCTTTAAGTCCTGTAAGTTGCGAGGTGGGGCCTCCGTGGATCGGACTTGTTTGTCCAGCACATCCCACAGATGCTCTACTGGATTGAGATCTGGAGAATTTGGAGGCCGAGTCGACACCTCCAACTCGTTGCCATCCACATGATGTAAAAGAAAACATGATTCATCAGACCGGGCCACCTTCTTCCATCGCTCCGTGGTCCAGTTCTGATGCTTACGTGCCCATTGTAGGCGCTTTTGGCGGTGGACACGGGTCAGCACGGGAACAAACTGAGATCCACTGTGTGTTCTGACACCTTTCTATCAGAACCAGCATTAACTTTTTCAGCAGTTTGAGCTCCAGTAGCTCTTCTATTGGATCGGACAACACGGGCCAGCCTTCGCTCCCCACGTGCATCAATGAGCCTCGGGTCTGACCCTGTCGCCGGTTCACCGGTTCTCCTTCCTTGGACCACTTTTGGTAGGTCCTGACCACTGCAGACCGGGAACATCCCACAAGAGCTGCAGTTCTGGAGATGCTCTGACCCAGTCGTCTAGCCAGCACTATTTGGACCTTGTCAAAGTCGTTCACATCCTTACGCTGGCCCATTTTTTCTGCTTCCAACACAGAGTTCAAAGTTCAAAATGTTCCCTTGCTGTCTAATATATCCCCCTACTTCACCTGTCAGTGGTCTTAATGTTATGGCTGATCAGTGTATAGTGACCATTTTATAAAAAATAACTTGTTTTAATCATATTTACTCCAGTCTCTCCTGCTTCTGCTTTAATGTTCAAATTCTCATATACAGAACCTTTAAAGTAAATTCTTACATTTTGTTTCATTTTGTAAACAGAGACACACTTTATTGAATGTCAGTAGTAGTTTCCACTGTTTTAACAAAGTGTAAAGGAGCTTTTGTCACACCAATATGACAGCTGGTATAGCATTAATGAAGTGGGTTAAAAAAAGATGAACAATAACAACTTTGATGAAGCAGAATATATTTTCTAAAAAATGTAGTTACAAGATACTTCTATACGCTCCTGATAGCGATCTTGCAGACTTCCTCTTCATTTATCAGCATCATCTCAAATAGCCATTCTGATAAAACTGCACGGCTCTATGCATGCGTGCACTTCCAGTAACACTGCAGAGGAGCAGTGGTGGTAGGCAAAGCAGACACGTCAGCAGGATATGTTGTGATGAGTGTGATCTGTCTCATCTGGGTTGAGTTACATGTAGGTCAGAGGTTTCTGCTTCAGCACGCTGGAAGAAATTCCCCAGAAATACCTCAGGCGGTCCTACTTTTATTCTGTTTTCTCTTTGGTTCCTTCTCAAATATTATATTTAGAAATATTTTGGTACAAATCTCCATGACAACGTGATGCATTCAGATGTTTTCATCCTCTCTGAATATTATGCAACACTTCCTGATCACATTAGCTGATATTATGCAAAGCACGAATTCCTCATTTTGGTTTGTGTGGTTTGCATCTTATCACATCCTTCTTTAAACACCACATCCTGTTGCCACGACGATCGCTGCTCATCAGCTCACTCTGTGTATAAAAAATGGATTGATGTTGTGTGAGTGATTGTGGGTAACAGAGCGGGGGATTTCTCAGAAATACTGATTAATGCAGTAGTCAGAATAACCCTCCAAGCTGCTTGGGTTTAAGCCGGTTTCAAGACTTGCTCTATTCCCTGTGCTCAGGATGGAATTCCCACCTCCTTTTTATCATGTCTGCACATGTCTGAGTATGAATCCCAACACGGTTCTATAGTTGGTTTGTGTGTGGACTGTCTCAACAGGAGAAGGGCATGAAGTCTCCCTCCGATGTGTCCAACCAGTGGGGCTCCTACTTCGTCGACGTACACAGAAGCGGAGGAGGGGACGAGGAGAGCCAGAAACTGACCTGGTGCTGCCACTGCATTCACAAATACAGCACCATGGCCATCCCTAGTGTTGAGCACATAGCAGGTATGTAGCTGGAGGAGATCACACACAGTGTTACAGATCTGCAGTGGTTTGATAGAGATAGGGGAGCAAAAAACAAGGCACAAAAAATAATAACAGTAATAATCATAAATACAAACACGTCTCTAAACAAATGATACAAAGTGCTTTGATACTGGACCAATTAAATCTAGGCAGATGACATGTTAAACAATTCATCCAGAGTAGGCTCTCATGACCACGCCCCCTTTTGGTTTGAATCAATCAAGATATGTAGAGATGTCTGGATGTGTATAAAACAAACGTTTGTATAATAAGAGATGAATGCATACAAACTTGTCAAAATTATAATCCAAACATATGCGTCAAATTGCATTGAAGTCTATGGGATCTTCGGTTTGTTTTCCCCCAAAAGGGCTTTGACTTTTTGTGAACTTTTTGCCGTTCTGATGTATTAAGTCAAGTCAAGTCAATGTTATTTGTATAGCCCCACATCACAAATTTGGCTCGGGGGCTTTACAATCTGTACAGGATACGACACCCTCTGTCCTGTACAGTATAAACCTCTCATCGGATAAGGAAAAACTTAACCAAAAAAAACCCTTTTAACAGGGAAACATTTTTTAGAAACCTCAGGAAGAGCAAGAGAGGAGGGATCCCCCTTCAAGGATGGACAGACGTGCAATAGATGTCGTGTGTACAGAGTAACAACATAATGAAAATGCAACATAGACAATCCATATTACAAAAAATAATACCTGTAATGTGAACATATGTGAGAAGGTGGATCCAGGAGGATGTCAAGCAGCTTCCTTGGCATCGCCAAACAGATAGTGCCAGAGCAACATGACCTCCTCTCCACGCCAGATAGATAGAGCCAGAGCAACATTACCTCCTCTCCACGCCAGATAGATAGAGCCAGAGCAACATGACCTCCTCTCCACGCCAGAATGATAGAGCCAGAGCAACACAACCTCCTCTCCACGCCAAACGGATAGAGCCAGAGCAACACGACCTCCTCTCCACGCCAAACGGATAGAGCCAGAGCAACACGACCTCCTCTCCACGCAAGATAGATAGAGCAAAAATTACAAAATGACAAATTATAAAATAGGAGAAAGTAGATTCAACTTAAATCAGGGTAAATAAATATAAATATAAATACAAAAGTGGACAGTGACTTAGCTAAGCATATCTTCTCAGGCAGATCGTTCCAGAGTTTCAGGACCCTGAGAGAAAAGGTTCGGTCTTCTGGTCCATAGCTTGACTCTTGGGCCACTGATTGATGATCTAAGATTGTATGAAGGCTCAGATGGACTCAACAGTTCAGCAGTGTATCTGTGTCTGGTCATGAAATGCTTTGAAAATGAGCAATAATTAATTAATTAATAATAATAATAATAATAATTTTCAAATTGAAAAGTTGCAATCAAATGTTTGTAGCCAAAATGTTAATGTTAATGTTGCAAGATAAAAATCCGGGAGAAGGTCGTACCTATACAGAAATAGTCTGAGGGTCAATAATAAAAATGTCTGTCTTGTCTGTGTTTAAACTACAGTAGCACTGTCAATCGATTTAAATATTAAATTGCGATTAATCACAAATGAATCACACATTTTTTATCTGTTCAAAATGAACCTTAAAGGGAGATTTGTCAAGTATTTAATACTCTTATCAACATGGGAGTGGACAAATATGCTGCTTTATGCAAATGTATGTATATATTTATTCTTGTAAATCAATTAACAACACAAAACAATGACAGATATTGTCCAGAAACCCTCACAGGTACTGC
Source organism: Sebastolobus alascanus (assembly GCA_916701645.2). NCBI lineage: Eukaryota > Metazoa > Chordata > Actinopteri > Perciformes > Sebastidae > Sebastolobus > Sebastolobus alascanus. The sequence continues at coordinate 468,613 of CAKAOJ020000095.1, read as the reverse complement.
ATTTAGCATAAACAATATGCTCAGATCATAACATGGCAAACTGCAGCCCAACAGGCAACAACAGCTGTCAGTGTGTCAGTGTGCTGACTTGACTATGACTTGCCCCAAACTGCATGTGATTATCATAAAGTGGGCATGTCTGTAAAGGGGAGACTCGTGGGTACCCATAGAACCCATTTACATTCACATATCTGGAGGTCAGAGGTCAAGGGACCCCTTTGAAAATGGCCATGACAGTTTTGCCTCGCCAAAATGTAGCGTAAGTTTGGAGCGTTATTTAGCCTCTTTCACGACAAGCTAGTATGACATGGTTGGTACCAATGGTTTCCTTAGGTTCTCTAGTTTCATATGATACCAGTATCTTCACAACCTAAAAATCACAAGTTGTGTTAATGCGTTAAAGAACTCAGTGGCGTTAAAACAAATTTTTTTAATTGTTTTTTAAATTAAGAAAATGATTTGCCATTGCAAACAGCATCAACAGCAAATAAAACTCATATGTTATTTCCTTCAACCAAGCAAAGTGAATGTGTTTTATGCCATATAGTGCAAAGAACATGACTGAGAACGAAACTCATGGTGTAAAAACAGGAAAAACGTTAAACTTTTAGCGGTTAAAAACCTCTATTCCCACATCAAACACCGTCGCCATCATTTCAACACAGAAACATTCACACGAATCAAAAGAGGACTGACACAGACACAGATGTGGAGCCAAATTTAGAATTAACCACCTCAGCCGCAGAGCAGTTCTGGGAAAATGGTACCAGTCTCCTGTATAACGATGACCTTAGGGGCTGTTTTCACACTGGGATCATTTGTTGGAGTCTGAACTTGGGAGGAAACTGTGTCGGTCTGCTTTCACCTTCATGTACTGTTGTTGTTTACCTAGTGCTTCACTCAAAGTGCAGGTGTTTACAGCGGTTGCTAGGAAGCCCCCATTTTGATGTGTTGGATTTCTTGGTAACAGTGACAAGAACTATCGATGTTATCAGGACATGTGTGCATGATGTTCTTGCAGGGTACAGATTGCACTGACTGCACGCAAACCACACCACAGTTTGACTAGAGCTCATGTCAGAGAGTTTTACAGGTTCAGTGTGCTTCAAATGAACTAGGTCTAAGGTAAAAAGGTTTATACCTGTCTGAATAGTCCAGGAGTCAGCAACCTTTACTATCAAAAGAGCCAGTTCATTGCAAAGAAAAAAACAAAAATCTGTCTGGAGCCGCAAAACATTTGATCATTGTGGTGAAGGTAACACAGTTTATAGTCTAAGTATATAGAATATAAGTCTAATGCAGTGAGGGCCCAAGGGCAAATGTACTCCGGAGTATTAGGGTCACATTGAGGGAAACAAAATCTGAGATTTCCAGAAGTAATAATATTACGAGAATAAAGTCCTAACTTTACGAGAATAAAGTTATAACTTTACAAGAAAAAAAGTCGTAATATTACGAGAATAAAGTCAGAAGTTTAAGAGAAAAAAGTTGTAGTATTATGGGAATAAAGTCATAATATTATAAAGTAGTAATTTTACCTGTTATTTTCTTACTCCTCGATAAGTTATGACTTTATTCTCGTAATATTACAACTTTTTTTCTCGTAAAGTTAGGACTTTATTCTTGTCATATCACGTCTCTTTTTCTCGTAAAGTTATGACTTTATTCTTGTAATATTACGACTTTTTTTCTCGTAAAGTTAGGACTTTATTCTTGTAATATTACGACTTTTTTTCTCGTAAAGTTAGGACTTTATTCTCGTAATATGACGTCTTTTTTTCTCGTAAAGTTAGGACTTTATTCTTGTCATATCACTTTTTTTTTTCTCGTAAAGTTATGACTTTATTCTTGTAATATTACGACTTTGTTTATCGTAAAGTTATGACTTTATTCTTGTAATATTACGACTTTTTTTCTCGTAAAGTTAGGACTTTATTCTCGTAATATGACGTCTTTTTTTCTCGTAAAGTTATGACTTTATTCTTGTCATATAACGTCTTTTTTTCTCGTAAAGTTATGACTTTATTCTTGTAATATTACGACTTTTTTTCTCGTAAAGTTATGACTTTATTCTTGTAATATTACGACTTTGTTTATCGTAAAGTTATGACTCTATTCTTGTAATATTACGACTTTTTTTCTCGTAAAGTTAGGACTTTATTCTCGTAATATGATGTATTTTTTTCTCGTAAAGTTATGACTTTATTCCCGTAACATTACGACTTTTTTCTCGTAAAGTTATGACTTTATTCTTGTATTCTCTTTGAATCACATGTTTTCTGATCTAGACAGCCCAAGAACAACTGACTGGGTCGTCTTGTTTCACAGTTTGTGGGTTGGTGGGTACTCCAGATACCCAGATGGATGTACACAAGCACTGAGAAGGGGAGTTTTTCATGATATGTCCCCTTTAAGGAAACGGCCAAAGCTGAACAACATAATTTTCCCTTTTAACCTGCTTCATTTACATGTTTTTTGTCATTTTTCATCCCACTCGAGTTCGCAGGCCTGTTATTTATGATTGTTTTATGCCAGCATTGACTCTTGGGAGGCAGAAGATCAAACACATATGACTCCACACATTCTCTGGCCTGAGTGATTAATACCTGCTGTTGAGAACAAAGTGTGCTTTTCCACCGAAGTGAATCATTTCTCTTGAACATTTGCTGCTGCTTTTCAGCAGCAGTGGTGCATTAAATGTACTGGACATGTACTGGACAACCTGTAGTTGACTCCCCTGTTTGTTTTTTTCTAGATCTCCCTCTGGATTACAAGTTTCCCAGGTTTTCTCCCGACAAGCCCTGCACCACCGGCTACTACCCCAGGCCCCCGGATTCTTTGCTGAAGAGGTGCGAGAGTCTGTCGTAAAAAAACGAAAGGGAAAAAGTAAAAAAAAAAAAAAAAAAGGAAACGTCCTCCCTTACCCCTCTGCCTCAGGAGAGGAATGTGCCTCCATTTTTGCCTGTAGTTTCCCACCTGACCCCGTCGCCATCTGTGGAGCACAGGAAGCATACACTCCTCACCCATTCAGAGAAACCATGTGAATGTAAGCCACAGTATCTCTCTGTAATAACGCCTACATTTGAACGTTGTTTCGTGGTTTAGTGGAAATACGACAAAAATAAGTGTGTGCGTGTGTGTGTGTGTGTGTGTGTGTGTGTGTGTGCGTGTGTCTGCATACAGTAATAACAGAAAATGTAGTGTTTTTATTGTTTCATGTGTGAGGCCTTTATTATTTTCTATGTTTAAAAATCTTTTTCCAAAATAAAGTGAACATTTTACTGTCTCTTTATCCCTGAAGTGATTACCTCAAGAGCGTTATCTACTGTAAGCAGTACCCAGATGGTGTGTTTGTCCCTGAAAACCCTTTGGAGTCATTGTGTCAGTATTTCTGTATAACACTGTTACTGTGAAGTCCTCTTTTTAAAAAATATAGTTTTACTGTATGCATTTGAATAACCTTAACATTAGGGTTAAGGTCTACTGTTTCCCCTGTGTCAGTTTCGTAGAAGGTGTTAATCTTCAGGTCATTGTTGCTAAAGAACTGGCACGATGCTGTCCTTTGTGTTGGCTGTCTCAAAAAACACAACTTTGGGAAACACGTAATAATAATAATAATAATAATAATGGATGATGAAGACTATGCTAGATGTTCTCTGTATTATTTTTGGTGCAACGGTGACATGTGCTCTTTGAGTGATTGTGTAAAAATGTGGACTACTTGTGCTTCATTCATATGCAGTACCAGATCGAGACGATGCTCTACCGACTTCTGAATGGTTCTTTTGTCGGTGTGCATAGACAAGTTGTGCCATAATATTTAAGAAACACTCTGTGGGAGTTTGGCTTGTTTCTCTCACGTCACCGAAAAGATTGATTTCAGATTTATCTCTGTGCATCCGGGAAGTGTTTAGCCTAGCTTAGCACGAAGACTGGACCACTGAAACATCTCGACAGCTATAGCAAGCTTGTCAACAAAAGTCAGCTGGGTTTATCTGACGGCAGAGTTGGGACTGTGTGCAGACTAGAGGTCATCACCGGTCCACTTGGTAGTGCCAGGTCCAAATTATATTCTGTCTTTAGGTGCGGTCTTAGGTCTGCATATCAATATGTCTAATGCCTAACTGGATCCAAGCGGACTTAGTATTCGCTATCATCTATTTGATTCTGGCTCAGGTCTAATTATCCTTGGGTCGATTACGTACGCGGGTCACGTCTGGTCTCTTATTGTGAAAATTCATTCCTACACGTCATGTTTGGTTAGGTTTTCTACGGTTCTTCTGGTGTAAACCTGGCAACAGGGCAGGGAGAAGAGATGCTACATGCTAGGGCTGTCACTTTCTCAAAAAGTTAAGTTTTAATGAAGTAGTTATTGTGAATAATTTGAACAAAGTCAATGAAAAACTTTGAAAAACTGACTGCTTTTATTCCGTGTCTAAACTGTAGATTGAAATTTGAATAAAAGCGTCAGCTAGGGATGTTAATAATTAACCGTTTGACCGTTAACCAACATTAAGCATTTTAACCGATTAACGCTATCGGTTAAAACGGTTAAAAGAAATGTTAATAATTAATTAAAAAGCTGAGAAAAACTCGTCACTTAAAGGAGAAAAGCTGGTCCACCTTAAGAGAGTCTGAGCTGTCGTTACAGATACAGGAAGTTGGCTCCCGTCTATAGCTCACTTGAGCGGAGGAGTTGTAGCCTCGTAGCTTTTATTCACCGACAAATAAACTGTACACACACAGTCTGCTACACCTACGTTCACAGCTATAACGCCATCGACAACACACACACGGTCTGTCGGAAACTGGCTGAAGTTACGCCGCGCTGACAGACCGTATGTGTGTGACTACGACGAGCACGAAGCTACCAGCAGAGCTACAGATGCTAACGTAGCACAAACACACACACTGTCGGACAATCGCTATCGTTAATCCGGGCAGACACACAGCTGACAACCTGCTAAACTAAACTAAATGTGCGGTGGAGACTTTTATTGGGAAAGTGGCTGAATGTCCGCGACACTACACGCAGCACCGTGGCTGCTAAGTTAACGCTCCCGGACAGGTGAACTGGGGACTATCGTCAACGAATATCTGTTGCGCTCATACGCTGAAGCTGCATGTGAGGCAAAAATCTTGTCGGTTAACGGTTAATAATCGGTTAACGAGGGTCGGTTATCGGTTAAGAACATTTTTCAAAATTAGCATCCCTAGCATCAGCCCTACAGCGTAACTTACGGTCACAAATAAGCTAATTCTAAATTCATAAAATCATAATGGCTAAGGTTTTTTTGTTTCAACATTGTTTTACATAAACAAGATAAAATATGTAAATAAAACTAGTCTTTTAAATGTACTTTTGATGAAGCCAGACTAGCTTCTTGGCTAGCTACTAGCTAGTTTCTTTTAGCCTTCGTGCTAAACTGGAATAAACATCCAGGGCCGATCTCTATAGACTGCTGCAGGAATGGGTCCTAAAACCCGGAAATGAGCATCTTAGCACTTCCTGTTCCCTCGTCTGGAAGTCAATGGGTTTTTAGTTAGATGTCTGAAATAAAGTCTGTGGTTAACACAAGCTGAAGGGATTTTAACATTTTGTTCTACGACATAAAATACTTCAATAAATACTCCTTTATGTGTCTTTAAAAAGGCGGTAGCTAACAAGTGACCAAATTAAACTACTTCACAGTCTCGTTGTTAATACTTGTGCTCATGAGACCGTGGTGTAGTTCGTTTATAGCCTATCATTAGCTTTTTACTTCTGGTGATTGCATTCACACTTCAAAGATGGTGGTGATCATTTGTGGAGATTATCTTGCTGAACAAAACATGTCAGTATCATAAATGTTTATTTGCCACATGGCTTATTTTCTGCAATAATCCAAAACCCAATGGAACAATCCCATTTGCTTTCATGTCGAGGGAACCAGGGCGATGCTAACTTCCTGGTTGGCCTACAAAAATACGTCATCCTTGGAGCACTCTATGTTACCACAGAGATGAAACTGGTTTCCATCTTCTCATCTGATCAAACAAAAGTATTTCCCAAATGTCCTTTTTAGATGACCATCATCTCACAAATGAAGAGAGAATATTTTGACTAATAATAATTTGAATAATAAACAGCATATAGCTGTCAGCATGTGTGTGAGATTTGGTCATCCAAAGTGAATTATTACTTTTGCTGTGTGTTTCATGCATTCAGCTGTGGTGATTGTACTTTTCTTCTTTTCTCATCTGACCTGGAAAATCTGACATGCACATTTGCCTTATGTTGGATTCATTTGTGGTCTTAAGTTCTTGAAAACACAGGGAAAGTTCAGTTCTGTGTTCAAATGTTGAAGTACTGCTGTCAGTGAAATAAAATGTTCTACAATTTTCTTACATAGGGGTTTTCTCTTTTTGAGTTTTCTTTGCAAACAAAGACCCTGAACTGTACACACTGAATATAACCTACAGTTGAGTTGCTCAGATTTAAAGAGGAACACGTGAAGCCGAGAGAGAAGCAACAATGTCCTTGTTTCACTGACATTGAACTGCTCTGCAGTATTTGTTCAAGGAAAAGCAGAGTCAAAGCCCTGTCTCACTTCACGCCCCCATTAGGGTTCAGCTGTAGGTCCCAGCTGTTATGATACGATAGCAAAACCTCAGATCCACTACAGATTTTAGACATGCATACCCTCCCCAGGTGGTTTGTTGACCCTTATTTCCGTCTGAAGACGCATCTGAAATCCAATGGCTCTTCAACCACAATGGTATAAACAATATTATGTCTAGTCCATTGTGGTTCTCAAGCAGGGGGTCCCCAGAAAGATGGGGAATAATTTATTTTCACTATTTAATTCACTATAGAAGTGAGCCCAATGTGAGTAGGAGTCATAAGAGTGACTATTCTGATCATAGGTTTCACTTCCTCCAACGTTATCTCCTCGCACCGCAAATGAGACACACACATTTGTCATCGTCCACTCCTCAATAAAATAGTATATTTTTTTGCTTTTTATTGGCCTGGCTATTTTCTGCGGTTATTGTCAAATCTGGCGTACGCTTGCTGGTCTGCTAACATCACCTGATGTTACTGAGTCGCTGATGTCATGAAATTTGAAGGCAGCACAACTTGTATAATTGTCGTGCTGATTGGCAAATAATCATTTTGTGTCAGAAGGGGGCGGGATGTCTGTGAATTTGATTTGATAGAAAGTTAAACTAGTTTACAATGTGACTTTGTGATATCAAATATATGTCCATATTCTTGTAACCAGTGGCTCCCTGTGGATTTTTAAAAATGGAAATAACTGTTTTTTGTTTACATTTTCATTTTTACTTATCATTGTTGTAGGTCTATGGTATTACGGTACGACGGAGTATTAGGGCCACATTGAGGAAAAAAAATAAATCTGAGATTTAGAGAATAAAGTCGTAATATTACGAGAATAAAGTCATAGGTTTACGAGAAAAAGAAAGTCGTAATATTACGAGAATAAAGTCATAATATTATAAAGTAGTTATTTTACGTGTTATTTTCTTTTTTCTCGTAAAGTTATGACTTTATTTTCGCTATATTCCGACTTTTTTTTCTCGTTTAGTTATGACTTTAATCTCGATATATTCCGACTTTTTTTTCTCGTAAAGTTGTGACTTTATTCTCGTTAATATTACGACTTTTTTTCTCGTAAAGTTATGACTTTATTCTCGTAATATTACGACTTTTTTTCTCGTAAAGTTATGACTTAAATTATCGTAATATTACGACTTTTTTTTCTCATAAAGTTATGACTTTATTCTCGTAATATTACGACTTTTTTTCTTGTTAAGTTTTGACTTTATTCTCGTGATATTACGACTTTTTTTTCTCGTTAAGTTATGACTTTATTCTCGATATATTACGACTTTTTTTTCTCGTAAAGTTGTGACTTTATTCTCGTAATATTCCGACTTTTTTTCTTGTAAAGTTATGACTTTATTCTCGTGATATTACGACTTTTTTTTCTCGTAAAGTTATGACTTTATTCTCGTAAATATTACGACTTTTTTTCTCGTAAAGTTATGACTTTATTCTCGTAAATATTACGACTTTTTTTCTCGTAAAGTTATGACTTTATTCTCGTAATATTACGACTTTTTTCTCGTAAAGTTATGACTTTATTCTCGTAATATTACGACTTTTTTCTCATAAAGTTATGACTTTATTCTCATAATATTATGAGTTTTTCTCGTAAAGTTTTGACTTTATTCTCGTAATATTAAGACTTTTTTTCTCGTAATATTATGACTTCTGGAAATCTCAGCTTTTTCAAATGTTTTGCGGCTCCAGACAGATTATTCTTTTTTTATTCTTTTTTTCTCTAAAATGTCTCTTTTGATACTAAAGGTTTTTGACCCCTGAGCTGGGCTATATAGCAAAATGTCCAATAGCTTAATAATGCCAGGGGGGGGGTTTATGACGCAGTCTTTAAGCCTATAAAAGTCAGGACACATGTAGCCTAAAAAGCAGACTCCTCCTGCACCATGCTGTATCTCAGCATTAGTTTCCATCTCTTTATTCTCTACCTGTTAGACTAAGTGGGAGGAGGGCAGCAGCAGCAGCAGCAGCCACTTAATCCATTAGCCGGGTCTCCTTTAAGCCGCCCCTCCTCACTCTGCAGCATGACGCTCCCTCCGCTCTCACACTCTCTCTCCCTCCCCTCTCTCACTTTGTTTCGTCCCTAAAAAACTCACTTTTCAACCATATTGATAATCTTTATAAAAAAGGAAAAAGAAATCACCGCTGTGACGAGGAGAAATGACCGTTGTGACGGCGGGATCACGGTTTGGTGGGCACCGCTTCTGACAGGTAACGTTTCTTTACTTCACTTCGCTGCCTAAAGTCTCTCCGCGGTCGACTCGAACAAGGAGACTTTTGTGCGTAAAAGTTTGGATTATCAATAGCATCGATAACTGATAGGACTGTACAGATTTCACTGTTTGGTGGAGAGGCTTTTCTAAACACGTTACAACACCCGCAGTCGTATGATAGTAGACTCTTTGTTAATAAAAGTGAAAGACTTTATCCAGGAACAGTGAGCATAAAGTTTGGAGTTAATGTTGGGTCTTATTCCCATGAAGCTGGAGAGGCTCACTGTGGAGGGAGGAATGCTTCTCATGGTTAAACTAGAACCATAACTATGAAACCTCTGCTGGGTTTTACCTTCTTACACTGTGGAACAATGTCGACTGACAGATATATAATCTGTCAGAACTGTTTACTGTAGTAGAACAGCACTTTATTTTTTAAAGTTAATCACCCTGAACGTGAACATAATCTAGTGAGTCCTGAGGCACAAATCTGGATTTAAATTTGATTTTGGCTTATTATTTTTACAGTTGCATTTCGTTGTCTTTTTGCTACTTATCTAATAATTCCCTAATTAATTAAAGAAGAATATACTATACAGGCATATCACAGCAGCATTAGAACTCAATGTCAATGCTGCCATACTACATAAAATAACTATAATTACCATAACATGAGTAATGTCTCTGACACTTAAAGCAGGGCTGTAGCTAACATTAAGGACCCTGAGGTCATGTGTTTTATCTGGGTATTGGGGGGGTGTTAACAACAGTGGTGGAGTTTAAATATAATTTCCGGGCTGCAATTAAAAAATATTTTTGTTATCCACTTATTTTTATTTATTTATTTTATTTATTTATTTATTTGACAGGGACAATACATGTAGAGGCATTGTTACACTTGATTAAAGTGCAACCAATGCAATGTATTTATGACTTCTAGCTGTGGCTAATTTGCAGGACCTTGTCCCTGGTGAGGCTTTTAAGAAAAAATAAAATCATAAATACAATCAAAAAAATTGTCAAAAAAAAAAAAATCACATAATACAACATCGTACATTACAATCAATTTAGATATTATCATTAATCAATGATCACAGGTTTGGTTTAGTTTCAGCCAGTGTTTCATTATCTTTTAGTTTTTAGTCGTTGTTTTTTTTCAGATTAATTAACCTGTCACTGTCTATAAAATGTAATAAAATATGGAAAAACACCATCACAAGAGGCATTCAGAGCCCAGGGGCCATGTCTTCAAAATATCTTGTTTTGTTGGATCAACAGTCTGAAACCTAAAGATATTTAATTTACAATTATATTTAACAGGGAAAAAAAGCAGTAAATCTTCACATTTGAGAAGCCGGAACGTACATATTAAATGACATTTGTTTCAGCATTATATCATTTTACAGAAAATATAATTACACGTTTGAGTGAATCAATAAAATATGAAAATATGGGCTCAGAGCTTCAGCGTTTCTAAATCTCTGGCTGTATGGAATAAATCACAGTGATGCTAGAGTAGATAAAATGTCTTAAAGGACCATGAGGTCTCTTTTGAGTAGAACAGAACTACTACAGGTCCTTAACAAAAATATTATCCATTTAATTCAGGGAAATAGCCCAAAGCAAGTAGTTTGAGATCAGTCTAATTCAGACTTACAGGCGTGTACCTCCTGACACAGTTCCAGTTTCAGTGTGATAAATTAGTCCAGATTTGGTTTCGTTTTGTCTAAAAGTCCACCGTCTTCATTCTCACCACAGAGGAATGTGAAGGTCAAATGTCAAAGATAACTTCAGCAGAGGCAGTGTTTTTATGTACAAACTCTCCTTGTTTATCAAACGCAACACAAAATCCATGCACACGCCGGGGAGCAGCTCACTTGCAGTAGAACGGACCCCGGTCTAGACGCTGTTGAAATCACTACCAAAGGGTTTTCCAGCAGGCCTTTGCCAAGAGCTGCACTAAGGTCATGGAATTTACTCTCATGTTCGCAGCAGAGCTGGCTGGGCCAACTCTGCTCTCTCTCTCTCTGTGTGTAAAGCACAGCCGTTGGGTTTAGCGGTTGTTTCAGTAGACCAGAGTAATGTTACTGCAGTAATGGGCCATTTATGACCTCCGAGGCCGTGCTCGTCTCGCCATCTGGGTGTGCATGGCTAGACTTGTCTGACCAACTCAGAAATAAATCTTGGGAAGTGAATATTAGGTAACACAGTGTGTAGAGGTGTAATACAACCTCAACTGTTGGCTGTTGGGTGGAAGTAGAGATTTTAAGGGTATCGCTGTATTCTTGGGAACTATAAAGATATTAGAATTTGGAAACTATCTGTCTAAGTTTTGACTCCTACACTACATCATCGGACAGTAGTGTTATAGCTGTTTCCTCTCAATAAGGGTCTACGTTACTATGGAAAGCCTGCATCATCAGGAATACAGCTGTATCTAATTATTCAAGGAATGCAGGGCTTTTGTAAGAAAAGACTGTGCAGAATTATGGGCTGGCTTTCTCAAATCCTTCTCTTCCCCCTCTGTTCCCTCTCAGCTGAGCTCCTTCGGCAATGCCACAGTCCTCTGTCTGATGAGACGATGAGAACCCACACCCGCGGGGCCCCCACAGTCTTCTTCATAAGTCTGCTGTGGCCCCTGCTCGCCCCGGTGGCGGCGGCGGAGGAAGTGGACCCCAGCGGAGGAATCCCCTTCATGGGCGGCAACTACAATGGTCACCCCATGCTGTACTTCAATCGGGGGGACGTGGAGGAGCTGCAGTACGCGGCCACGGGGACTCATCGGGACATGGCGAGGAGGATCCGCGACGCCGGTGAAACCATGCTGGAGCACCCTGAGATGTACCTGCCCCCCTGGAGCCCCGCCGAGTTCAGCGCCCGCTGGAACGAGGTGTACGGAAACAACCTGGGTGTGCTGTCCATGTTCTGCGTGCTGTACCCGCACCGGGCCGGGGCCCTCGACCTGGCCAAGGACTACATGGAGAGGATGGCGGCTCAGCCTAGTTGGTAGATTTTCTGTCTTTTTATTATTTTATTTATTATTATTTCATTTGACACAATGAGATTTGAAGTGTGTATCTTATGAAATATTCTACATAAGAGATTTGAACCACCTTCCTCGTAGCTTTAGCGTTTTTTCTTTTCAGAGACAAATAGGAATCTGTTTAGAGTTTACAGATGGTACCTGATACCTGATATCTGTCTCCCCCCCATGTGTGCATCAGCTCGGTATTAATGCTGAATCCTCCCGCTCAGAGACTTTCTAGTCAGCCCCGTCTCTGGAGTGTTCTCCTTTTCCTCTGTGGGCAGAGCTCTGTTAAAGATGGTATTGTGGTCCGATAAGTCTTTGCTTCAGGAAATATGTTTAGCAGCTGTTTGCTGAACATGAAAGGAAATGAAATGTTCAGATGTGAGCTGAGTAGCTCACGGCAGAGGGCCTGAGCTGAGGCTGAAGCTCAGGGTCCAGGTGACCCGACTGGGACTACTCTGCTCTATTCATCAAAATGATGTAAACCAGGATCCCACAGATCCATTTTTTTTAAAGTTGCTGTTTATGACATTGCTAACATTCAGCCACTAGGTGTTGTACTCTCCCTCCCCCGTTCCATTGCAATCACTGCACAACAAGTGGTTGCCAGTTCGTTGCACAGCCTGCATATTTTGTGGTAGAGTGGAATGACTCAGACAGACAGTCACGTCAAGTGATGAATCTTTCGTGGTAGAGTAATGAAGTAATTTTGCAACATGTAGCTTTAGGCCTACATTAGGTTTGTGTGTGTGCATTTTGGCGTTGTGCCCCCCCCCCCCCCCCCACACCTATAATGTTAGGTAACTTAGCCACTAGGCAGGTATTGTGCATTTGTGTTACTTGGTGACATCATCACGTTACGGAAGAAGAGGCGGGGCTTCAAGCGAGGCATTTCATGCAGTTCAGTGTATCTGTGGAGGGAGAGGAACTCCCTTATTCATGGACGTTGGACTTTGTAACTTTACATGCACAAAAACTATATAACACAAAAGCATAATAGGTTCTCTTTAATGCTAGATATTGATACTCAAGACAGAGCCTCAAGATCAGGTAATGAAGCAGGACACACCTCAAGGTCCTGAGCTGTAGTTATGCATATTCCCAAACAAAGTTACTGTTGATCATATTACCACTAACCAACTGCCACACAATAAACTCTATAAACTCACAATAAACTCTGGGCTCTCCTCATCGATCCTGTTCGAACGGATTAACAGGAAAGAATATTATGTGTCTAGATTTATTGTATTCCCCGAAACACCCCTAATGCTCAATGTAGTAAACACTACAGTTTCATAGATTTTAATCACAGATATATACAAAAAATAAGATTCTGTAGGAACCAGTTACAAAAAAAAACATGCTTGCCAAACCGTGAGAAGGACAATCAGCAAGTCAGCTGAATCCATCCATTCAGCCATGTTTTCACAATCCTCAGGCCTTTCAGAGTCATCCATGGCTGAACGTCATGCAGGCGTCAGCCATCAACAGTGCTTCCTTATTTCCCTAACAATTTGATTAGGTTCAATGAACATTAGTTCTGCCTGCAAGTGCAAAGTGGCTGAGAAGTGGATTACAGCCATTCACTAGTTCCCAGCTCTCCACAGCTTTTATGTCAAACAATAAAGGAATGAAGGACTCAGAAAAATGATGCTTGGAGAAGGTGGTTGCATCCAGCGTTGGTGTCCATGGCAACCTCCTACTGTTCATTAACATAGTCTCACGCAATTAGTGCTCACTAGCTAGCTATGGTGATTTGTTAACATCTTTCTTTTTAGTTCAAAACTTAAATTTGATTTCATGTACGAAGCCTGTCAGTGGCAGAAACAAGCACTTTTAGTGGACGTGCACTGACGGTGAGGAGTTACCCGATAGGATTACATCGCAGCCCGTTTTCTCAAATTCTCTGCCATCGCCGCTGATTGATGCAAAGTGCATTCTGGGATACTTAGCTACCACAAGTCCACACACAAGTCAGCTCACTAAGTATCCTGGGTAAAACAGGCGGAGCGAGTACACTTCCAGTCGCTTGGACTGTACTTGGAGTGCAGTCAAGAATGCAGATTGAGAACGGCCTAAAGACTTCAATTCAGAAATAAAACAGACTTCATCTCACAAATTCATGGGCAATAAAACGCATAGTTCAGCCCTTCCTCAGTCTTACTGGGTCTGGTGTGACCAGTAGCTCATAGTGGCTGGTGTTAGCTAATGTTAGCAGACTTTAGATAGATACTGCTCTATAATTTACTCAGTCTGTTCTTCGCCTTTACAAGTCTTCTCTACTTGCGCTACTGTTATGCTACATTTTAGCATTCACCATTATCCTTTAATTGTTTTAATATCTTTAATAACCAGTGCTCTATGCCACTCCATACTTTATGAAGTGGTCAATAATCCCAGTTATCATAAATCAATATATCTGTAGTTACGGATGTAAAACATGCCATACTATATTTGACACATTGTTGTCAGGATTAAATGCAGATATCCGTTGACTACATACATCCTTAGTAGTGTGATTCCTTTATTCTATTCTAATAATTCCTCTGCCTTGAGCCAACCCTTTTACCCTCTAAATCCTGAAAGAGTTTTCTGTTTGTTGACAAAGTTTCTATAGTTTAATCCTTCTCACTTTGGTGTGCGGTTGCCTCCAGTCTGCAGCTTATTTCGGGAGCGGGGGAGTTAGACAGTGTGATATTAATGCAATTTGCAGGACATCTTTCACATGATCAGTATGTGTGCCACAGTGCAGAACCGAGAAGCCACTGAGCATGTGTTTTCACATCTCAAGAACACACTGTGAGTTTTCTCCTTGGCCGCACTTTTATTATGGTCACTGAACCTCTGCAGGCTTGTGCACAGTGGCTCCAGGAATCAGTCAGCTGTGGTATTCATGACCTTCAATTATGTCTCCGACAACTCCAGGGACCATGTTAGGATGGGGGAACTTCTACTTTGTGGCATACTGGTGCCTGCTTCCTCTTCTTTTTTCTTTTTACACAGTCTGTGCAAACACACAGAAGTGAGATTGTGTGTGCTTTGGCACGATTCAATATATAGTCCAACTGTGACTTGGTCTAACTGTTATAGTCTTCCTTTTTTGCCATATGGGCAACATAAAGAAGCAATCCATTTGGTGGTCATTTGCACGACCAGACAGGAAGTGATTTTCAAATAAACCTCAACTGCCACTTAATATGTGGAAGCCATGTTACCATACTTTTTTTTTGCCATTTCATGCTTTATTTCCAACACACATCATCTTTGGTGTTTAAGAACTTAATAATATCTTCAAAATTATTTAGACAGTAATACAGTATAGAGTTATGACTACATAACAACTGAAAAGAATGAATCTCAAATGAATCATTTGTTCTTTCAGGTTATTAACTTGTGCTCTTGAAGTAAAGACATTTGAACATGTATTTAAGGGATGCTAAAGAATAACACAGCACTGTTCAACAAGTCAAATTCAAAGTATATCCATGTATCCTCATCCAAAAAAATCTGCATTAATTCACTTAGATCAGGCTGTCTATGGTCTGATGAGTGTCACTGTTTATTTAGCACTGCATTAATGTGACCAATGAGGGACTCTGTTAGCGGCAGGTTTACAGCTGTGTTTTGGTATTGAGGTGCCTACAAACACAGAATTCATTCCCTTGTAGTAATATATTAATATATTCAGACTCACTGTGTAGAGGCTGTGGATAATGTAAATGAGCTGCTTGGATTTAGTTGTTTTTTGAATGCTAACAGGTTCAGCTTTCTTTACTTTGTTAAGGTGACGAAGATTTCAACTTCTAATATCAAGTGCTGAAGCAGATACTAATTTAACAATGTACAATATGGACAGTAAACCCCCCAAGGGTGTTTTATTTTTTTTCATAAACTCCTTTGAAAGAAAGTCTCAATTAACAGCGGCGAGACCAGAGGTGACGTCATGACGTCTGTGCTCTTTTGGGCACCGTTCACACCTGGCATTAACATGCGTCTTGGGTGATCCGATCACAAACGGATCTCACTTCCCCGTTCTATATGCAAATACACACGTACATTATTTCGGTTTGCAAAGACCAAATGCGTTGCTGTTTTTAACCGGAGGGAGACAGCAGTAGTGATATCCTACATATTATCACTCCCAACTTGTTAAATACCGTCGCTTGGTCAGTGCCACTCGGCATCGGAGACCAACGCACGGGGTTCCTCTCTTGCGTTACTTTAGGACGGACCATATACGCTCATTACATGCATAGTGTCCTTTCAAAATAAACTTCCGTTTTCACAGGAAGTTAGGTTTAGGCAACACAACCATGTAGGTAGGGTTAGGAAACGGTCGTGGTTGACGTTAATTTCTCTGACTAGCGTCTCACGTGACTCACTGTGCCGATGATACCAACCAGTCACGTGACTAAAGACTGACGTGACAAAATAAGTCAACGTTACTTTTACTTTCACACGGGACACAAACACCGGTCTCCTGGTTGAAAGTCTTTTGTTGTCTGGCGTGGAGAGGAGAATGTTTGTCAAAGTAGCCACGTCCGAATTCGGTCTGAGCGATCGGATCTAAATGCGTCTTGGGTTCATTCACACCTGTACTTGGAGCTGTCCACTTGTCAGATCACCCAGGACGCATGATAACACCAGGTGTGAACAGGGCCTTAGATTTCAACAGAATCCTTGTGTACATCTCAGCATGATTCACTGAGTCAACTCATGGCTGTTTGAAGTACAGCGCTCGGTTCCATCACCACATGTGAAGCTCCTTTCTCTTTAACTACATGATCACAGAACACCTTTCACTCTTTTACAACACCAACACTTTGCACTCTTAAAACCCACAGGAGTCAGCGTTCTTAGATCCTAACGCCTGTTAACCAGGAGAGAGAATTTGCACACACTACCCTTTTAATGTCTCTTTATTGGTAAGCTATGGCGCAGCAGTTGTTGTGTGAAATGCTACTTAGCGTCTTTATTTTTGCTTTCAAAGTGAATAGCTGTTTTACAGCTGTGGTAAAGATAATTAAAGGCTTTGCAAAGAAAAAAAAGGCTTCTCGTTCATGATAAACATTTTCCAGGACTTCATTTAAAGAGTGAACATTTCACACGTGATTACCATTGGATGTTTATTTTCCACGTGCTCCACATATATTTGATACTTTGCCTTTAGCCTTGTGTTGGTGTTTGCATTGCAGGTTGGTTAAAGACGCCCCCTGGGATGAGGTTCCTTTGGCGCACTCTTTGGTCGGGTTCGCCACCGCTTACGACTTCCTGTACGAATACTTGAACAAGGGCCAGCAGGAGCGTTTCCTCCAGGTGATCGGCAACGCGTCCCGCCTCATGTACGAGAAGTCCTACGTCCGAGGCTGGGGGTTCCAGTACCTGCACAACCACCAGCCCACCAACTGTGTGGCTCTGCTCACAGGGAGCCTGGTTTACATGACCCAAGGTTAGTGGACAGGGACTCATGTCTTTGTAATGTGTTTTTGCCCTAGTGGCAGCAGGGCCTAAAGATGAGTATGTGGGTCAATATGTACTTTGGTCCAGTGCAAGATACCTTTACAACCATTGGCTAAGATTGTCATGAATTTTGTCGGAACTTAAGGGTTAGAAACCTGCCTTGCTCAACAGTAAGAAGCTTCAACTCAACTAAAGGAATTCCATTAGTCTGGTTTTTACTGTAGAGGTTTAGTCTCAAATGGTCTAAAGGCTGATTCAGAGGATTTACACCCTGCTAAGGATGCAGTTGTGGAGGGATTACTGTAAAAAAAACAGTGGGCAACCCTGCTAAGGATGCAGTTGTGGAGGGATTACTGTAAAAAAACAGTAAAAGTGAAAAGTGAAGCCAATTGCGGAGGTGCCTGAAACCTGCATTCTCTCTAACAGCCAGCAGGGGGCGACTCATCTGGTTGTATAGAAGTCTATGAGAATATGAGCCTACTTCTCCCTTGATTTATTACTTCAGTAAACATTGTAAAGTTACGCTTCCTCATTTTGGACTAAAAGCCAATAAAAGTCCGCCTAAAAAGTGCAGTACAAAAATAAAACAAAAACTATTTCTATTTTATTGTCATATTCTACCAAAATGGCCTGTGTTGAACAATAATACATTATAAATATAATAAGCGTTTTCAGTCTAAAATGGCGACAGCGGCTGTTGTCAAAAAATACCGGAGTTTCGTCTATTTGCTTCTATACTCTTTGGTTGTGCTTAGCTCCATCCTCTCCTGTCACTTCTGGTTGCAAAAATACCAACATGGCGACGGCCAAATTGCAGAACTGGAGGCTTCAAAACTATAGTCCACAAACCAATGGGTGACATCCCATTCACTACGTCCATTTATTATGTACAGTCTCTAATTTTTGACATAAAACTCCAGATTTTGAGATATTAAATATTGGTTTAGAATATTAGCTCACAGTAATAATCGTAGCTTTGTTTTAGAAATACTTATTGACATCTACTGTATCTCTGAGATACTTTTCTCAGCAGTTTTTACAAATCCTTTAGCGGATTCCTTTATCAACTCTTTAAAGGGGATATAGGATAGATATAGCTACTTTTTCGGACCATATTAGCTCGTCTCCATTGAAGAGAGTTGCCAGTAGTGCTCAGCAAACATGAAGTCTTATTTGCTCACTGTGGCTGAGTTATAGATTTAGAGTCAGTTAAGGTTGGTACGGCTGCAACTAATGATTATTTTCATTATTGATTAATCTGCCAAAACTTTGCACAATTAATCAGCCGTTTTGTCAGAAAAGCGAATCACATTTACAGGGTTCCCGCGGGGTCTGAAAAAGTCTTAAATCCAATAACTTAAGGCCTTAAAATGTCTTAAAATCTCATGAAATGTCTTAAATTCAATTTTTGCAGGTCTTAAAAATTCAGTAACGTTATTTAATTCAATAAAAGAACTGCATTAGCTAGTATCTAATATTGTCAAATAAATAAATAATTGAAGTAAAAAGTACAACATTTCCCTCTGGGATGTAGTGGAGTAGAAGTGGGCTAAAAATTTACGTAAAATAGAAATACTCAAGTAAAGTACAAGTACCTCAAAATTGTATTTAAGTACAGTACTTGAGTAGCCTACAGTCCACCACTGCTAGAGCACAAAATTGTTTACAAGAGCACAAGATCTAATCTCTTAATTTTGCTTTCAAAGTGCACCAGATTGATGCATTTAACTTGAAAATGTACAAAATTTTCAAAACTGTGAAAACCTGGAACAAAGAGTGGGAAAACTGCTGGAAGGAAAGTGTTTCAGTGAATAAATTAATTTACTTTGCAAGTAATTCCAGGGTTCCAATTTTCTTTCAAATCCTTAGTACTTTCTTGCCAGTATGGACGTGAAGTAGGTCTTAAATTGCATTCATAGTGGTCTTAAAAGGGTTTTAAAAAGTCTTAAATTTGACTTGTTGAAACCTGCAGATACCCTGATTTAGAAGCTTGAACTTAAAAAATGAGATAAATGATTAATTATTTATCAAAATAGTTGATTCATTTTTTGTCGATCAATGAATTAACAACTTATTTCAGCTCTAAAGGTTAGTTTGACTTCATTTGGTGAAAATATTTTCAGTCCTTTAACCGTGTTTGTTAAAATGAAGATGTGTAAATAGATAAACAAAAGTAATCCCTTAACTCAAAGTCCACTTACCGTACTAGCTTTTTATCAAGCTAATCAGCAGGTAGAGTTTGCTCAGTTTGCTTTCTTTCTTGGGCTTTCATACTCAGTGACAGCACTCCACTTAAAAGTATACATACGTATGGTATAGGTCATGTCAGTTTGCATGGTGAGACTTGCCAACCTCAGTTAGCTTATGAGAGAAACTTTGAGTGGAATGTCAGTGCAGTCAGCCTGAGGTTATCTGCCGTAGCTGCACTTAATCCTTTGTAATTGTTCTCCAGATGAGGTTCTCCTCATAACTCTGCCAAGGTTCGGTCCTCAAGCATTTCCTTTGGGAGACCTGACATGATTATTCAATGCTTGATATTTCTTTTTTGCCTCAATATCTTATGTTGAGTAGCAGGCAGCAGATAAATGTCACCAGAAGGTTAGACGCCTGCAGTGCAGCTTGCTTTGCTTCCAGGGATTTGATTTCTGGTACAAAAGATCCAGTCCTGATGTGAACTGAATGACAGCTGGCTCACAGAGAATCGTTGTGGTCACAGTGGCTTTATTTCAGGCTTTGAGGGCAACAACAGGCATAAAGCTCTGTGAACGCTCTGGAGACTTATAGCCGGACCTCTTCTTTTTGCTTCATTTCATTTTGTGTCGAGCCCAGGAAAAAGTGAGCTCGCTCCAGCTCTCACTCCCAGTCTGTGTTACTGTGCTCAGCCACGGCTCCGTTCATGACAGGGTTTATTTGTTAAAAGTGTGCTTTACAGCAGACCTCGTGTGGAGATGATAGTTTCATAACTAGCAGGGGTGAGAAAATAGCTTCTTAAAAGATTGCTAACACATGATGTATTTGCATTGTTTTAAAAGAGGCCGTCTCCTTATAGCTGCTTCATTTCACAGTCTCACTCACGTGTCTCGTCCAACACTGTGCAGAGGCCGGACTGCATTCCAATTTTTGTATATGTATCATTCATTTCCTGTGCAAAGGGATGACTTTACGTCCAAATATTATTCTGCCAAGATGGCTGTGAATAAATGGAAAGTTTCCAATAAGCACTACCAGAAAGAGAAGAACAAACTCTGTCTTCTTTATTGCTTATCTGACACAAGCTATAAGCCCAATGCTGACTTTTTGGACAAGTTATTATTAGAGCTGTCAAAGTTAACACAAAGCCACTAATTACTTTAACGCAGTCGATCTGTCAGAGGTCATAGCGGGCTCAGTTTTAAAGCTAGAGAGAAACTAGAAAACCTAAAGAATCTATTGGTACCAACCATGTCATACTAGCTTGTCGAGAAGGAGGTTAAATAACGCTCCAAACTTACGCTAAATTTCAGTGAGGAAAAACTGTCATGGCCATTTTCAAAGGGGTCCCTTGACCTCTGACCTCCAGATATGTGAATGTAAAGGGGTTCTATGGGTACCCACGAGTCTCCCCTTTACAGACATGCCCACTTTATGATAATCACATGCAGTTTGGGGCAAGTCATAGTCAAGTCAGCACTTGTGGTGATTGGCTACAAGCAAAACCGTACAAATAGTCTTTTTTTTTTTTTTTTAGATCTGGGCACAAAAAGGATCAGTTGCAGGTATCGTTTGACTGGAGAAGTTTTGATACTACTTTGCAGTTGGTTATTTCGGTCGATACCATAAAGGTTTTGAGTACCAATACCCAGCCCTAGATACTGTAATGTCAAGACCCCTTATTCCACATTTCTAATTACATTGCAGGGTAAGAATATATCTGAATATCAAAATTCAACAAAGATGATCTTGAGACGCTAGTAGTTCAGCTACATGTCCAATAGTTTGAAGTATTGATACTTTCAAAATGTAGATGTTTCTAGTCGCAAACCACTTTTAACCACTAAGTAGAAGCGTAGCACAAGCAAGCACTACATTGCTGCATTTTATTTTCTCTAGGAAAGGAAAAAGCTAATGAGCTACAGTACAGCTAGCCAGACGGAGAGCGAGACTGTGTGTGCATACAGACTTAGGGAGGGAAGTGAAGCTGGAACTTCCCGGGGAACTGAAGCCGTTATCTACGCTCTCTTCAAAGCCACCAGACTCCATTGACAAAAACAGTAATCTTACCTCGCAGAACACAGGAGTTGCTGGTCTACCTCTGCATTGATCGGTTAGTTTGTTTGTGTTATTGTGTGACTGTGGGGGATTTAAAGAGTTCGGATTTCCCAAAGTTACAGCAGCACATTGCTTTGCTCCCGTACTGGTACTCTTGTCTGTTTCTCCAAACTGGGGGCGTTTCGACTGATGACTACTGTAGGTAATACAATGACTGTGGATAAATACCTCATACAACCCCACTTCAAAACAGCTTCAATAGCTACATTTTCAACGTTACCTCCCCAAAACTCCTGGCTACTTTCCTCTTTTACTGCTTTTAATTTGAAGTGAAACTACTATATAGTATACTATTACCGCCTCACATGAATGCACCTCCCCCACAATTGAGCTGTCAGACGGTAGGAAACATTGCACTTCATTACTGACTCTGTCCTGCCCCCCTAATATAAAATAGATCAGAAAACAAATTACTTTCTCCCCGGTCTTTGCAATTGCACTCCATCAACTGTGTGTGACTTTGTGATGTGCAGACAAACTGAAGGAGCAGAGAGTAAGTCAAAGAGCGTAGTTGGTAATAACAAATCCCTTGACCTTTCACATTCCTCTGGACGTAATGTGTGCTGAGGGAGGGATGTGGGTGTCCAGACCCAGCAGCACCCTGGCTAACAGCATGGGAGACAGTCGGGCCTGTAAGCCCCCAGCCTGACAGCAGCATTATCCTCTCTGTCATTAGGCAAACTATAGCCACACTATTAGACTGTGGGAAAAAGAGTTACTGTACACTACGTGCATGTGATGCAGTTTGTCTGGTATGTGTTTTCGTTTTAATGTGGGTTCATGTGATGATTTTCTTTTTTATTTCTCCTTTTTTTGTTGACGTCTTTGGTATTACAGTAATTGCTGTGGTGTAATTATATGTTCAGCACTGTGTCATGGTTTTCCTTGGATTTTCTGTTGATGACTTTGGAGTTTCAGTACACGGTTCTTCCTTTTCTTTGTTCAGTCATGGTGACTACATTACTCCCAGCCTGTTTCACTTCCGTTTTTTATTTTGATTTCATTCATTGACAATCTGCTGATGTTAGTGGCTTCTAGTGGTGAGATTGCAACCAACTGAATACCCCTCCGCTCACCCCTCCCTTTACAAGCGTGTCGGAGAACTACGGTGGCCTTCAGGTAACATAAAAACGTGAAAGTCTCCCTATAGAGCCAGGGTTTGGTTGGATCCGTTCTGGGCTACTGTAAAAACATGGCGGACTCCGTGAAGAGGACCCACTCTAATGGCTCATTCTAAGCTAACGAAAACACAACAATTCTCAGTTTCAGCTCATTATACACTAATGAAAACATAGCTATGAATATTATATTCCATTTCTGCTAATAGAATCCCCCTAGCCCAACATTTAGCAAGCTAAAAAGCCTGTGTGCATTCACACTTCAAAAATCCTAATGTGGTGTTTCGTTTGTGGAGATTATCTTGCTGAACAAAACGTGTAAGTATCATAAACGTTTTTCTGCAATAATCCAAAACCCAATGGAAATATCCCATTGGCTTTTTGTCGAGGGAACCAGGGCGCTGCTAACTTCCTGTTTGGCCTACAAAAATACGTCATCCCTGCAGCACTCTATTGTGGGTTTGGTGAAGACCGAAACAGAACTAAAAGGAGAAAGTATGAAACTTAAATTTGTGATGTGGCTAGAACTCTGAATGACTGATGATACTGTAATGTAGCTGTAGCTTAAAATGAAGAGCAGCTTGTAGCTTCACTAGCTTACGTTACAGTTTCATATAGCTTCCCCAACACTGCTGTTTTCTAATGTTAGCCTAAAGCAGAAGCCAAAACATTATAAGGCAAATATCTAATATTTGTTCCTTTGCCTTCAAATGGCCCAAAAAATCATTGAATACATATATAAATAAATAAATGATTTAATAACTTGAACCAGATTGTTGCAGGTTTCTCAGGCTGTAGTAGTCCTGAGACACATTGTGTTTATTTTTCCCAGAAAGCTGTCATAAGAATTTAATTTAATATGATGTTTTTACTTTTGAGGAAAGTACTGAAGAGCCTGAGCTGCTCTGAAGTGTGGACTGTGTGAGCGCTGGTAAAGCTCTGTTTGTGTAAATATGGTCTTTGTGCATGCCAAGAGTTCCTGTTTGATGGTAAATACCTGCTCTGTGTAGGCCAGAGGTCCCCAAGCCCAAACTGAATCTGTTGGGGACGGCTCCAGTGGGCGGACTCACCCGGCAGGGCGGGTGCCGGCCGGTTACCGCCGATGGCCCCGAGATTCCTCAATGAACTGAGGCTGGAGTGTTTATGTGGTCGCTGGTTCTCATAGTAGTCTATGTGTGTGATCCAGTGTGTGCGAGAGAGTATACATGGTGTAGTGTGCCATAGTGGTGTCGTGCTTTCCATAGCCACAGCTAAATGTTGTGTGTGGAAGGTTTCTTAAGGTGACACACTAAGAAGATGTTTTTCTCCTATTTTGTACAAAACAGTAGAAATTTATTACTGGCCAGGTTTGTTGTATCATACTTGTTTTGACATAAAAACAGCTCTCTTAATCAGATTAAATGTATCCATATAGAAACAATGTAGTTCCCCTTTGTGCCAAAAGTAATAAGAATAGTTAATTCTCCTCTCCAGCAGGGACGTTTCTCTGCCTTGAACGGAGTAAATGATAAATGGTACGAACAGAAACAGAAACACTGGAGTGTCCTGTCTAAAGATAACTGAACTTAAAGTGTGCATTTCCCCTTGTAGCTATAGTTCTATTTTAACTAGCCTATTTGCTATGTAAAGATACTAGGCTTTGGCTTTACACCACTTCTCCTACAATTTTGATTCAGTCCTTACCAAATTTGGATCACCCTATAAAAAATATTGTGTCATTGATAGGAGCTGGACTAATATAATTCAAATGTGGTGCCATTTTGACAATAATTGGGGCTATGTGGGCATCATAACATTAAATGGGCACAACTGTGTGACTTAATGGTGATGTGTTTGAGATATTTGATATTTAATCCATACACCACTGCCCAACAGCCCCTGAAAGGATTTTGACATCCTCCAAAAATCATACAATCAACTGTCAGCCAATCATTTTCAACATTTATTCCACAAAGATATCAAAGTATCATCTGTCTGGGCCAACTGAATATGTGCAAATGTGGATCTTGAAATGCTTTGTAAAATTAGACAGGAATCTTCCATCAAAGGGAATGACGATGCACTTCAAGCATTTTACTTTTGAAACAATGGGATGTCTATATGATTTACCTCTGGTTAGGTAATTGATTTAAAGATATGAATCTGCTCATGCTCTGTCATGTCAACACCTGTACTACTCTCTGCTAGTTTATTTTCATATCACCCTGAAATTAACTAAAGACTGCCAGAAAGGTAGAAAATACACATCACAAAACCAAAACACTACGGTATGTTTTTGGAAAATGGACGTCAGCTATGTGAAGTATGCATGATTACAGTATATCGGCAAAAACTAACCAGAAACATACCTAAACATTGATGCAACCCTTTGAACAACTGAGGGACAGGGGACGTCAGACTGTATTTAACAGTGAAACCATCTCAACTTCCTGTGTTGCAGGTTACCTCCAGGAGGCCTACCTGTGGACCAAGCAGGTTCTGTCCATCATGGAGAAGTCCATGGTCCTCCTGCAGGATGTGACGGATGGCTCGCTGTATGAAGGAGTGGCCTACGGCACGTACACCACCCGCTCTCTGTTCCAGTACATGTTCCTGGTGCAGCGCCACTTCTCCATCAGCCACTTCGACCACCCCTGGCTCCTGAAACACTTCGCCTTCCTCTACCGGACTATCCTGCCGGGTAACTGTCACTTCACCTTCCGCGGCCGGCACGCTGTTTACTTTTTTAAAAGCTGTGAAATGTATGTGATAGCATTTTCTCTGCCATGGATATATTAAAGCAGCCAAACACAGAGAAGGTCAACTATCTGTGAGTAAGAGTTTACTTCGCTATGAATGTCTGACACATCCAGTTACGAGAATGCTCTTTCCCCAAAGTTGGATATATTAGATTAGACGTGTAAATAACCACAGGCTGCCACATCGGAGAGTAACTCCTCTGAGCCGATATGGGGTATGCATGCGTGTAGTCATTACCTTCCTGGATGCATTTCAAAGCTGAGCTGAGACCTGCGGGGATATGAGGTGTCCTGGAAGTTTGGTCTGAAGGTCAGGGGGAGGGCAGCAGCGGAGGAGGGGCCCCCCAGGTCAGGCTCGGACATTTCACAGCCCCCTGCCAACCGTTTTTGTATTGTGGCTGAGCAGCACCGCTGCACTCAGAGAGCAACTCTAATTACACCAGGAGAGCCTTGGACAGCAGCATGAAAGTGCTGAGAGAGGCTGAAGTGTAATGAAAGGGTTAAAAACATCAGTCAAACGAAGCGCTTTGGTAGCTGAATGGTTACAGCGCACGTCCTCTGTTTCCCCCCGTTTCCTATCTTCCTCTTCACTTTCAGCTGTCCAATAAAAACGCCCCAAAAAGTCAAAGTGTTAGTTGAAGTGTCAGCTGTATATATTAGTGTAAATGAAAAAGTTTAAGCACCGAAAAGAGCTGAAATGTCAGTTTTTAAGTGATAAAAGTAGAAATAAGTGGAAGTGCTGAGAGAAAATTGCTGTCAGGTCAAGTGTCAGTTGAAGCTGAGTGCAGTGTCGAGTTGAAATGCCAGTCGGATGATCGCTTGCCTCTCACTTCCTGTGTGTGTGTGAGGATGCTTGTGTGTTTCCTTACAGATGACAGGAAGCGAGTGGTAAAAGAGTAAGTAATGTTTACAACAGCAAAGTGACCATATAAACTCGTTGAAGTTTATAAGTGAAGAACACAGACATCAGTCAGTATCAGCCCTTCCTCCTGTCCTCTGTCCTCCTCCATCAGTCAGTATCAGTCCTTCCTCCTGTCCTCTGTCCTCCTCCATCAGTCAGTATCAGTCCTTCCTCCTGTCCTCTGTCCTCCTCCATCAGTCAGTATCAGTCCTTCCTCCTGTCCTCTGTCCTCCTCCATCAGTCAGTATCAGTCCTTCCTCCTGTCCTCTGTCCTCCTCCATCAGTCAGTATCAGTCCTTCCTCCTGTCCTCTGTCCTCCTCCATCAGTCAGTATCAGTCCTTCCTCCTGTCCTCTGTCCTCCTCCATCAGTCAGTATCAGTCCTTCCTCCTGTCCTCTGTCCTCCTCCATCAGTCAGTATCAGTCCTTCCTCCTGTCCTCTGTCCTCCTCCATCAGTCAGTATCAGTCCTTCCTCCTGTCCTCTGTCCTTCTCCATCAGTCAGTATCAGCCCTTCCTCCTGTCCTCTGTCCTCCTCCATCAGTCAGTATCAGTCCTTCCTCCTGTCCTCTGTCCTCCTCCATCAGTCAGTATCAGTCTTTCCTCCTGTCCTCTGTCCTCCTCCATCAGTCAGTATCAGTCCTTCCTCCTGTCCTCTGTCCTCCTCCATCAGTCAGTATCAGTCCTTCCTCCTGTCCTCTGTCCTTCTCCATCAGTCAGTATCAGCCCTTCCTCCTGTCCTCTGTCCTCCTCCATCAGTCAGTATCAGTCCTTCCTCCTGTCCGCTGTCCTCCTCCATCAGTCAGTATCAGTCCTTCCTCCTGTCCTCTGTCCTCCTCCATCAGTCAGTATCAGTCCTTCCTCCTGTCCTCTGTCCTCCTCCATCAGTCAGTATCAGTCCTTCCTCCTGTCCTCTGTCCTCCTCCATCAGTCAGTATCAGTCCTTCCTCCCGTCCTCTGTCCTCCTCCATCAGTCAGTATCAGTCCTTCCTCCTGTCCTCTGTCCTCCTCCATCAGTCAGTATCAGTCCTTCCTCCTGTCCTCTGTCCTCCTCCATCAGTCAGTATCAGTCCTTCCTCCTGTCCTCTGTCCTCCTCCATCAGTCAGTATCAGTCCTTCCTCCTGTCCTCTGTCCTCCTCCCTTTGCTGATGTGATTCACTGCTGCAGGTAACAGGCTACAGTCTTCAGCCCCAGAGCCCATTTAATAACGTGTTTCAGTAACCATCCCTAAATATAATGTTTTTTTCATATTCATCGCGTTTCAGGCAGCCTTTTACGATGTGTTCATCGCAACAATACGATTTATTGGTCAGCCCTAGCTGCGTTCACACCAAGCGCAAAGCAAACTTTTCGCAAAGTCAATGCAAAGTTTTCAACTGGAGCAAGAAATTCGTGTGAGGCTGTGTCGCGAAAGCTTATCAGCTTTGAGATTCTCCTCCTGTCGTCACTGATGTTGAATCAGAACTGGAGGAGAAACTTATTGTGGCCGTTTGCAGGCACCCAGAGCTCTACGATAGTACCTCATATTTGTACAGAGACCGGACGAAAATCTGCGTATAAATGTGTATAAACCACAGACTGTCTATGGTGTAAACAACAATATCGCTGCCGTTTTTTACTTAGATGACGTTATGTTGAGTGTTGATGGAGCCAGACATATCTGGGACTGCCACAACATGTACAAAGCAGCAACAGTAACTTTGGAGCATTATTTAGCCTCCTTTTTACAAGCTAGTATGACATGGTTGGTACCTATGGATTCATTAGGTTTTCTAGTTTCATATGATACCAGTATCTTCACTCTAGCTTTAAAACTGATCTCACTACAACCTAGTATTTTTAAGAGGATAATAGTTTATATAATAAAAGATCGATATACATAGACATCCGTCTATCGATATAATATTGCCACGCAAAATATCCCGATACTATGCTGTATTGATTTTTTTCCCCCACCCCTAATGTGGATGCACTTAAAGGAGTTGAAGTGAAGTGTGTGTGTGCTTGTGTGTTTCCATACAAATGGCAGTAACAGTGGCACTAATGTAGTTGAAGAGCACTGAAAGGTGCTGAAATATCAGCTGATGTTCAAGTTGGAAGGGTTAGAGGAAGTGCAAGGGCTGAAAGAAGCGACTGTCAGGTCATGGTTCAGTTAAAGGCGTTTGAAGCGTCAGTTGAATCGTAAACACTGAAAGGAGTATTGAATGTTAGCAGCACTGTTCATTTTGACTTGGTCACTTAATAATCCATTAGCGTTACCTCAGTTCCTGTACTAAATATCCTGAAGGATGTTTTCATTGTGTCTCCGTGCTCACAGGGAAAATACAAAGACACTTTACTTGTTTCTGTTGCAATTTTTGTTTTTACGATGTTGACAAATGATTGACTGTGATTACATGCTGTAGTTACTGTTTCTAAGAAGCCTCTCGCCACCAGAGTGCGAGGTTTCCCTCACGTAATTACAGACAACAAAACAGTGTGAACACTTTGGGAATCAGCTGGGTCACGGCAGAGGGGGCTGACGTTCATCCACATTTAGTCTGAAGTGATATTTTCATGCATTGTTGGCACTACAAACTTCAACATCAGTCTTAACATGAGCATTTTATTTGCCCATTATTTATGATATCAAATATTTCTGCTTGACACCTCTATGAAAGGCCTCCTCCACTGAAGTTTCCCTCTCTGTCTCGTCAGGATTTCAGCGGACTGTAGGCATAGCGGATTCTAACTACAACTGGTTCTACGGGCCGGAGAGCCAGCTGGTCTTCTTGGACCGCTACGTGTTACGTAACGGCAGTGGAAACTGGCTGGCAGATCTGATTCATCAGAACAGGGTGATGGAGGGGCCGGGACAGGCGGGAAAAGGCCAGCGATGGTGTACTCTCCACACAGAGTTCATCTGGTGAGCTGCTCACTTTGCTTTCATAATAGGAAATATTCTGTTTAGAGTTATTATTAAAGGGGAAGTCCACCCAAAAAACACTCATCCTTCCCATCGCATTTTGGGCTACAGATCTTAATTCTGATGACTTGCTCTGGTGGAGATATTTGAATCTAGGGCTGCACCTATAGGGCTGGGCCATATGGAGAAAATAAAATATCACAATGTTTTTGACCACATACCTCGAAATCGATATTGCAACAATATTGTAGGGTCGACTATTGGTGCTTTCACAAAATATTTACACAATGAGATTTTTGATAAATAATCTTCAGTAATGTGGATATAATGACTAAGTGGGTGAAGAGAAATAATAGATCACTTTATCGTAATGTAGCCTTTAAAACCAGGAAAACACAACACTTATGCCGTATTATGATATTACGATATCCAAAATGTAAGACGATATCTAGTCTCATATCACGATATCGATATAATATCGATATATTGCCCAGCCCTAGCTGCACCTAATGGTTATTTTATGATTATTACACGGCTTTGTTGAATACTCGATTCTGATTGATCAATCACGGCGTTCTACTGTCTGTTATTTCTTTCTAGCAGACCGTTGCTATGTATAACAGACCGTTGCTATGTATAACAGACCGTTGCTATGTATAACAGACCGTTGCTATTTATAACAGACCGTTTCTATGTATAGCAGACCGTTGCTATGTATAGCAGACCGTTGCTATGTATAACAGACTGTTGCTATGTATAGCAGACCGTTGCTATGTATAACAGCTATAACTGCGCCCATAGCAACTGCTATGGGCGCAGCTCTGATGTCGGACTCTGGAGGACCGTTTTTGTGTCAAATTATTGATTTCTTCAGTAAGTAGCCGTGTAATAAGCGGGATAATGTACAAGTAGCGGGTCATTGTTGTGAAATAAACCCCTAAAGGGCGTTTCCGCGTCGGGATGCGGCATCGCCCTTTCGGGGTTTATTTCACAACAATGACCGGCTCTCTGTACATTATCCCTTACTTAATTAATTGAATGGTAAATTATCCTTGATAAGCATTTCAATTTCCATGAGCCCAAGGGGATGTCTTGGAATCTGCCAGTGATTCCCTGGAGTCTCTGCTGGTTGCCTGGCAACCTCACAGTGACAATAAAGTCACTGGCCTGGCCAAGAAATAATTCCAGCGCACAAAGGCCTTTACACACGGGGGCGTTTTTTTTTGTGCATCACATCAATATATTTTTTCTAACTGTTGTTTTTGTCATGACAACTTTCACACAGAACATAAATATTACACGGCGAAAAAGCGTCATACTTTGTTTCCGGAACACGATTTTTTCGGAGCTTTTGCACCACGAATAAAGGCATCGACCAATCACGTTGTGATGAACGGGATGCGTTGCCCCTGTAATCTTGAAACAACAACACGGAGGCTCCGTAGTCCGAACCAAGATGGCAAACTTTATTACTCCTTTCAACCTCGACAAAGGCAGCCAGACCAGATCCACTCCTTCCCTTTCAAAATAAAAGCCCTAGAATATTCTCAGGCGAGTATCTTGCATTTTCATGTTGTTTATTTATCACGCCCCCGGTGTGTAAAGGCCTTAGCTCCCAGTAAAACCACAATTTGTTGTTTTAACCACCTGTTGGTATTTGGTTGCTATGTGGTGTTGATACTATTGATCTGAACTAGTTCCTTGAAAGCAGCAAAGTCACAGCTGTTCTCTTACAGTTGCCAAAATCATCATCATGTCATCACAAAATAAGCTCTGGAAAACCTTTAAACTGATGATAATCCCATCAGTGGTTTGCTTTTGATTGATGTCCATATTGGTCTTTTATCTGACATCCGTCCTCTCATGGTTTTCCTGCAGGTATGACCCGGGACTGATTGCCAAGCCTCCGTCAGATTTTGGAACATCCCAGCTCCACCACTTTGAGGACTGGGGCGTGGTGACGTACGGCAGCGCTTTACCTGCAGACACCAACCACACCTTTCTCTCCTTCAAGTCGGGGAAGCTGGGGGGACGCGCCATCTTCGACATCGTCCACAGGAACAAGTACAAAGAGTGGATCAAAGGGTGGAGGAACTTTAACGCCGGCCACGAGCACCCGGATCAGAACACTTTCAGTTTCGCGCCCAACGGTGTCCCGTTCATCACGGAGGCGCTGTATGGACCCAAGTACACTTTGTTGAACAACGCGGTGTTGTTCAGCTCTGCGGTCTCAGGGAGTTGCTTTAAGCCGTGGGCTGGACAGGTTACTGAAGCCTGCGACTCCAAGTGGTTGAAGTACAAGGTCGGGCTGGCGGCTGACGCCCAGGGCAGAGTGGAAGCTGCTATGGAGAGACAGGGAATGGTCTTCATCCGTGGCGAGGGTCATTCCGCTTATAATCCAGAGCTGAAGATCAGGAGCTTCCAGAGAAACCTGATCCTCCTTCACCCACAGCTCCTGGTCCTGGTGGACCACATCCACCTGGATCCAGACAGCCCGACCCGGGCCATGAGCGCCTTCTTTCACAACACAGAACTTCCCTTCCAGGGCACGAAGGTGGACGGTGTTCATGGAGCGTTTGTGTCACACGGTGAGGATAAATATAAGATGTTCTGGATGGATGACACAGGCTACAGTAGTAAAGGAGTGGTAGGTTACTGGAACTACCCTCGAGGGTACCCCTATAATGGCTCCAACTATGTGAACGTCACCATGCCATTGAGGTACCCTCACACCAGGGTGGCCTACATTTTCTTTGGACCAGGCGTGGACGTCCAGAGCTTCAGCCTGCGCGGCGACGACCAGAGAGTGGACATCTACCTGGCCACCAAGGATCACACCTACACTATCTACCTGCTGACCGGAGAGGTCACCAGCAAGCCTCTGTTCGCCATGGTGCTGCTGGACCACCAGAAGATCGTGTTCGAGAAGGCGGCGGGCGCGGAGGACGGCTCGCCCGAGGAAGTAGAGGAATACGTCAACGTGATGGAGGACAACCTCCAGCACGTCAAGCCCGTCTTCCAGCAGATGGAGAGACACATCCTAGGAAAGGTCCTCAACACCGCCAGCTTCCGGAAGACGGCCGAGCGCCTCCTCCAGTTCACCGACAAGAAGAAGACGGAGGAGGTCATCGAGAAGATGTTCGCTATGTCTAAGAAGCAGGGCAAGGGTAAAGGGGGGAAGAAAGTGAACCTTGGGGAGAAGCTTTCTGAGAGTCTACCTGACATTTTTGCACAGATTGAGGTAAATGAGAAAAGGGTGAGACAGAGGACTTCAAAGCGTACGTATGAGGACAGTCCAGAGGAGGGAGAGGGAGCCTTTATGGATTACTCAGACGGACGCAAAAACAAAAAGGGCGCCTTTGTGAAGGGCCGCAAATTCAAGGAGGTTCACATGGTGGCGACGGCAGGGAGCGAGGGTCTGTTCAATACCGCCTCCTACATACGACTCTTCCTCCTCCTCAACACTGCCACCTTCTTCCTGCTGCTGGCCATCTTACTGACTCGCTTCCAGAGAGGTCGCAGTTTGCACACGCAGAGATGTTTCTACACCATCCTTCTGATCGACTGCTTCATCTTACTGTACCTCTACTCCTCCTGCTCCCACACGCAGTGTTAACGTCAGCTACACATGCTGCACCCCCCCACCTCAGTCTGAGCCAGATCTTATCACACAGCATGAGGGACACTTTTACATCATTAAAAAAATCTGAGATTTCAATTTTTAAAATTTTGAGAAAAAAATAGTGTTGTTAGAATTAAGTTGTATTTTTACAAAAAAAAAGTTACAATATTTCAATAATAAAGTCATAATGTTATGAGATTCTTATTTAAATACTTATATCTGCTCATATCATAGTCATACACAGTCCGTCAGCTTTTAACATGTCAAATGAGGGATATAAATGAGCTGAAGTTATTGGTTTTCATCTATGAATACATTATTATAGATTTTAGGACATAAAATGGAAACAATGACAGGATGTTACATTTTTTTATTGTCAAATGACAACCTTATCTCATAATATAATGACCTTTTATTCTCATAATATTATGGCTTTTATTCTTATAGTATTATGACATTTTCCCCAAAAAATTACGACTTAATACTACTATTATGATTTTTACTTCTTAATTTTTATTTTTGTTGTTTTATTTTCAATTTTTGTTTTATTCTTTAACTCTAAATTTGAAGTTAATTTTCATAATGTTATTATTTTTGCTCTCATAATATTTTTTTTTTCTAGAAATTACGACTTAACTCTCCTAATATGACTCTATTTTATTTATATATCCCAAAAACACAAAATATGCATCAGGGGGCCTAAGGATAGTAAACTATACATTACAACTCTATTCCCGAAATATTATGACATTTTCCCCACAATATTATGACTTTATACAACTATTATGCTTTTTTTTTCTTAACATAATTTTTCCATAGATTTATGAAGTTTATTTTCATATTATTCTAATTTTTGCTGTCATAATATTTTTTTCCAGAAATTACGACTTTACTCTCCTAATATGATTGTATTCATATAACCCAAAACGGATAGTAATCTATAAATTACAACTTTATTCTCATAATATTATGGCTTTTATTCTTATACTATTATGACATTTTCCCCAAGAAATTACGACTTAATACTACTATTATGATTTTTATTTCTTAATATGATTTTTTTTTTTTGTTGTTGTTTTATTTTTAAAAAAAAATTAAATCCTTTAACTCTAAAATGTAAGTTAATTTTCATAATGTTTTTATTTAATTTATATAACCCAAAACAGATAGTAATCTATAAATTACATCTTAATTCTCATAATATTGTGACTTTTTCTATAAATTACAACTGTATTCTCATAACATTCTGACTTTTCCCCCCCATAATATTATAAGTAATTCTCGAAATCTCAGATTTTTTTTTTAACCTGTGGCCCAAATGCTCTAAATAAGATCTACCTAATGGGTGTTCAGGAAAAGCAACTGATTCCAAATAGGAATTGATGAATTGCCGCGCTGAAAGCAGGCCACCTCTGATGTAATGAGCTTCTGTGGAGCTTTAGAAGCGAGTCTGTGTGAAGTTCGTCCTTTTGCAGAGTTCAGAGGTCCTGCCCTGTATCAAAGATCTCCAGGTTAGCCACTATGATACAGTCCTGTCTGCATAGTTCATAGAAATACATTGAAATGTATATATGTGAAAGCAAGATATATTTTTACGGTGTTTTTTTTTTTACTATTTGTAAATAAAATTACTACATGCATAAGTATGCATTCATTGTGTGGTGTGTCTAGTGAAAGGGTGAACTCTAAAATGTGGGTGATGTATAATACTGTGGCTAAAAGTCCACGCAGGGCAACAAACAGAAAAAAAGTCCAACAAGCAAATACAGAATAACTGCAAGTTTTAACAACAATGGTGGTTATCAAGCACAGCTCATCAGCCATTCAGTAGCCATAACTGGCTCTGAGGTATCGTTTTGTCATCTGTAAACATGCCCTTTCCTTGTTTTTGGTTAACCCTTAAATTGCTATTTACCGGCACAATCACAGTGCTGCATTATAAAAGAATGTGTTGTACCTGTTTTCAGACAAACGGAGTAATTGACTAAGCCTGTATAAGCAGCGATGGATTTCTGAACAGTGGAAGCTTTTATTTATTTAATGACGATGCTGAAAAACACATCTGTTGTAAATCTGCAAGTCAACACAGTCTAGACACTCGACTCCTCCTTGCCCTTCAAGCCTCGCATGGATCAACGAGCTGTCTTATTTAAAGGGGGACATGTCGTGCTCATTATCAGTTTTATACTTGTATTTTGGGGTTTTTACTAGAACATGTTTACATGCTTTAATGTTCAAAGAACACTTTATTTTTCTCATCCTGTCTGTCTGGATATTCCTGTATTCACCCTCTGTCTGAAACGCTCCGTTTTAGCTCCTGTTTCTTTAAAAAGCCCAGTCTGCTCTGATTGGCTTGAGAGAAACATATGGTGCACCTTTGCAAAGTTAGTTCTCAAACCGTGGGTTGCATGGCAACATCAGCGCCCAGCAGCAGAGCTACGCTTCCGCTATTTTGGACTGAAAGCGACTACCGGACGCCAGTAAAACGTTCGCCTACAAAGTGCCGTACTAAAGTAAAACACAATTATTTCTATTCTATTGTCATATTCTACTGAAATGGCCTGTGTTGGACAATAAAATATTATAAATATAATAAGCGTTTTCAGTCCAAAATGGCAGCAGCGGCTGTTGTCAAAAAAAACACCAGTTTCGTCTCTTTGCTTCTATACTCTTTGGTGGTATATTCCAGGGGTCAGCAACCTTTACTATCAAAAGAGCCATTTTAGGCTAAAAGAAAAAAAAAAATCTGTCTGGAGCCGCAAAACATTCGATCATTGTGATGAAGGTAACACAGTTTATAGTCTAATTATATAGTATATAAGTCTAATGCAGTGAGGGAATAAAGTCATAACTCTATGAGAAAAAAGTCGTAATATTACGAGAATAAAGTCATAACTTTACGAGAAAAAAAGTTGTAATATTACAAGAATAAATTCATAACTTTATGAGAAAAAAAGTCGTAACATTAAGAGAATAAAGTCATAACTTTACGAGAGAAAAAGTTGTAATATTACGAGAATAAATTCATAACTTTATGAGAAAAAAGTCGTAATATTACGAGAATAAAGTCATAACTTTATGAGAAAAAAAGTCGTAATATTACAAGAAATAATTCATAACTTTACGAGAAAAAAAGTCGTAATATCACGAGAATAAGTCATAACTTTATGAGAAAAAAAGTTGTAATATTACGAGAATAAAGTCAAAACTTAACGAGAAAAAAAGTCGGAATATTACAAGAATTAAGTCATAACTTTACGAGAAAAAAAGAAAATAACACGTAAAATTACTACTTTATAAACATGACTTTATTCTCGTAATATTATGACTTTATTCTCAAAATCTCAGATTTATTTTTTTTCCTCAATGCGGCCCTAATACTCCGTCGTACCGTCGTACCATAGACCTACAGTACAACAATGATAAAAAAAAAATGAGAAACAGTTATTCATTTCCATTTTTAAAAATCCACATGGAGCCCCTGGAGAGGGGTTAAAGAGCTGCAGGTTGCTGAACCCTGGTATATTCTAATGAGCCTGCATGTGACATAGGAAGAGGAGCCACATCTGAATGGCTTGTTGAATCACAGGTTTTCTGATCTAAGCAGCCCACAAAAAACTGACTGGGTTGTCTTATTTCACGGTTTGTGGGTTGGTAGGAGCTCCAGATACCCAGATGGATGTACACAAGCATTGAGAAAGGAAGTTTTCCATTTTTTGTCCCCTTTAAGGCTCCCCGCAGTAAATAACGTTGGATAGAAACGATAAACAGTAATCAAAAACACTCCCAACATGCAAAGAGCGAATCGGGGGTCAGTACTGTATTTTATCATCAATGGAATAAATTCATTTTCACAGCACTTCTTGTTCTTTCTTTCTTTTTATTTGAAAGAAGAACAATTTGTGTCTGTCACTGATTTGTCTCATTGGTCAGTGTTTGGAGTGATGGAGTCCAGCTGCTGTGTGCACAGCTCTGGTGTAACGGAGAAGCATCATTGGCTGAGAACCTCTGGCCTTTTGTCATCAGCTCCTCTAACTGAGGACTCGTACTCCAGTCAGTGAGTGAAGTGAAAAGAGTTTCTTTCCATTGCTCTCCTCTCTGCTGCTGTGGGTTGTTTTGTTCTGATTGAGCAGATAATCACTTCCAGATGTGCTTCCCTTATATAAAGTGACCTCTGCTGTCTGGCCTAGTCTAAGCATATGGGGGGATGGAAGTGAGAACTGATTTATTTACTTTGTCTCACTAACAAATTAAACCTCGTTGTTCAGTTTTTATTTGAAAACCGGCACTAATAAACAATGAACCTCAGAATGAGGACAACTTTTCTTTTTTATGATGATGCCATTTTGAATGTGTTAGGATATGAAACGCTGCCATCTGCTGGCCTCGTCGTGTACCTGCTCATTTTGTTTTAAACTGTGTAGACAGTAGAAATGTGCAAGAAGAATCATCTAGTATTACACAGATCAAGGACTAAATGTCTTCATTAGTTCCTCTTAAGGAATTTCCTTTGTTCACACATTTCTACTGTCTACAGTACATCTCCAACATGTTTTTAATATCGTGATGCACCACAATCACGACAAATCAAAGAAATTCAGACAGTGAAACAACATTGCATTGCTTTCTAGTGACATTGTTAAATTATTTTTAAGCCTTTCTCAGTGGATTACGTTTGTAGAATTGTTTAGATCATTAAAGTAGGTTATTATTAGAGGACAGGTACAGTACTGTCAAATGATCATTGGCAAAATATTTCATACACAAAGATTGTGTTTTGTGTCCCTTACATCCCAGACACATTGATCTAAATATACATGTATACTGATTTGCATTTTAGCATTTTAATAGCATTTTTATGCATTTATTCTGCCATGTGCACCAGTTTCCTCTTCTTTACTTTTGATTTTTTTAGGTGATATATATATATTTCCATATATGTGAGTAGTTTTCGTCATAATTTTAATTTGAGGGCTTACTTGTATTTTTTTACTTATTATCTCATCTTTTTTATTGCTATTTCTAACGTTTCCTCAACGTTTTCCCGTCTGAAATGTGACAAATAGAAGCTTTTTTTGTATGGCGGACAGAACCTGCCAAAATAAAAAATAAATAAATAAATGACTCGATAAATAAATAAATAAATAAAAGTAGCAAAAATAATATTAAAAAAAAAATGTAGTCATTAAATTAATTGATTAAAATGTGACATAAATTGATATTAATGTTTTAAATTTTTTTTTTATTTATTAACCTTTGTATTAATTCCCTTATTTATTTACTCTTGTGTTTAATTTCCACTTTTATTTATTCATGTATTT
This sequence comes from Sebastolobus alascanus, assembly GCA_916701645.2. Lineage (NCBI taxonomy): Eukaryota > Metazoa > Chordata > Actinopteri > Perciformes > Sebastidae > Sebastolobus > Sebastolobus alascanus. The sequence goes on along the minus strand of CAKAOJ020000095.1, from coordinate 430,375 downwards.
ATTTATTTATTTTATATTTATTTTTAAATGTATGTATTAATTTATGTGTTTAACCATTTATTTATTCATTTATTATTTTAATTTTGGCAGGTTCCGTCCTCCATATATATATATATTTTACTTGTTTTGAAAATAAGGAATTGAGAAATGATCGACTCTTCCAACCACACGGTGTCGCTGCTGAGTTTCTGTGTTCGCCTTTCCTCTGTGAAATGACCCTTCTCGCTCCCCGTCGACAGTTTGAATAACCTTTATTGATACCGGCTGTCTCTTTTGTAACTTGTGAAACATGGGGGCTCGGGTTGCGCGTATGTTCAGAAACTTCAACCTGGAGAACCGCGTTCACCGGGAAATCTCCAAAGAGAAGCCGCGAGCAGCGCCCAGACACGAGACCCCGCTGCCGGCCTCCTCCGGCGAGTCTGACGGTGAGTCTCCTCTAACATGTGTTAAACTGTCTCCTCCAGTCCTCCGGGGACATGTCAGGCTGATTCTCCAGCCTCAGACGTTACGTTACCAATTAAGCTCTGGAGTGAATGTTGTAGTGAAGCTTCTCTGTTGATCAGCAGCTTGTGTGTGTTTGTGTCAGCAGCAGCAGGTGAGCCGGTGAACCAGAGGAACGAGCCTCTGCTGAGCCTCCTCAGGTCCGTGTATGTGGAGTCATCAGACCCAGCAGCAGCTCCAGAGGTCAGACCGGGACACAGACTCTCTCCATGGCTATTCATGGAGCTATTTATTTGGATCATTTTTTTTAAAATGCTTTCTTTATTGAACTCATGCTCATTAACAAAGGCCCTGATACACAGACAGTTGAACAAGACAAAAATAATTACATATACATTTCATAATGCCAGGGTTTATGTTATGTACATCATATTATAATAATTTATGTCTTAATGGCTTTTTTTGTTTTCAATATAGGTTATGATGGTGCTATACTGTCCCATATTGTAAAAAGTGAGATTTTCATGTTTTTTCATATCATAAAGTAGGTTTGAGTGCTGTATAAATACTGTGAAAGTATCAAAACACTCACTCCACAGAGAAATATCCACAGCCTGTATTCAGAAACTGTGCTTTTGAAACAAGCTGTTAGGATTTTTGTCCATTTGTGATGTCACAAATCTACAATATTTAGACCATTTCACAGTTTTAAATGTAAACATTCTAAATGTGTCCCAGTTTATTTCCTGTTGCAGTGTATGTGAATTACATCAGCTGACAGGAAGTAAACATGGACCCAAGTTGTAGTAACGCAATTCTGTTGAAATGCACTAAAACGGAGCGTTTCAGGCTGAGAGTAAATACAGGTATATTCAGGCAGACAGTATGAGAAACATAAAGGTTTTTTTTAACATTACAGCATGTAAACATGTTCTAGTAGAAACACAAAATACAAGTATGAACCTGAAAATGAGCACGATATGGGACCTTTAAATTTATTAATAAAATGCAGGAAAGTCAGCTTGGTTCCTGACCATTTTGTCAAATTTTCCAAAAATAATAAATAATTGTATGATATACAGCATGTTATATCCAATTTTATCTTGACTAAAATATAGCATTACATCAAAAGTATTTATTTCAACATTCATCTTAAGTTTCTTTTGTAGAAAATTGGCTCCATCCATCCAGAACATTCCTGTATGTATGTATATATATATGTATGTATGTATGTATATATATATGTATATATGTATGTATATATATGTATATATGTATATGTTTTTTATATATATATATATATATATATATATATATATATATATATATATATATATATATTTTTATATATTTTTATATATTTATTATTATATATTTATTTTTATTTATTTATTTTATATATACATTTATAATCCATATCCAGCTTAAGTCTTTCCAACACAAGTTTTACCAGGTAAATTCTATGTAATATCTTGAAAGACACTTCCTTAAGTTGATACAGTATTTATCACAAATTTTCCAAGCATTCTCCCACTATATATCCTCATATAAGGAAGACCAAAAACATCTAGCTCAGGGTTCAGCAACCTGTGGCTAATTAATGTTGAATATGGGCTATTTGGGGATTTATACATTATTATTACATACTTATATTTAAAAAAAAAAATAAAAAATGAGGCTTTCGATTCACTGATTTGATTCAAGATTCAAGAGGTTGATTACCATGGCAACGGTCGAAGCTTCGAAGCATTCGGTCAGCCTGTTTTGCTCAGTCAAACTAGAATTACAGATATCTTGAATTAGAGTTTTGATCAGGCAGAATGAGGTTGCAGATATCTGTAATGAATATCCCGTCTCGGGGTTTTCACTATTTTCGACTCATGTCCTCCTGCTTAATCTTCTCCCAGGCATCAAAGGAAGTGACCGTGGCTAAAGAGGCGGAGCGGCGTCCGCTGAGGTTCAGTCTACCGGGGGAACCTTACGGCCTGGTGCAGCTCACAGATGTTCCCAAAGGCAAGCTGACCATCGCCGAGGCTCTGAAGGCCCTGAGCAGCCACCAGCGTCACCCTCAGACCTGGACCACGGGAAAGATCGCTCAGGAATATTCTCTGGACCCGAAGGACACAAAAGCTCTTCTAGAGTTCTTCATCCCCTTCCAGGTTCAGATCATACCGCCCAAGACTGAAAACGCCAAGCAGATAAAGGCCTCTTAGGACCGGATGGGCTGTAGGTGAATGGTAGACAATAGACAAAATATGACTTATTTATGTGCATCAATACATTGCATCAGGAGAGCGACCTGACTGGAACTGAAGAGGCAGAGTTTCTCAAACCTGAGCTTTGGACCCAATGTGGGGCTGCTTAGTATGTAGATGGAATCATGGGATATATCTAAGGTTGATATATTGATATATAACAAACAAAGAAAAATGACACAGTACAAATATTTAATAATCCCTTCTAAGATTCCTCTGATATTTAATAGAATACAAAACTATGCATACTCATAGTCCCCTGAGATTTTTGGGATCCTGAAAGGTCCAGAAAAAAAGGTTGAGAAACTGGTTTAAAGGAAAAGTTCCACATTTTGGGAAATTCGCTCATGAGAGTGAGACGAGAAGGAACTCTCATGTCTGTGTGCTAAGTAACCAAGGACGTGGTTAGCCTAGCTTAGCATAAAGACTGGAAGGAAAAAAATAGTTCCTTCCTCTAAAACTACAAATTATCATTTTCACATTTGTGTACAGATTAAACAAAATGAGATAATATGTTAATTGGTGAGCTTTAGATGTGTTGGTAGGTGTATTTTTTTTCCACTTTGGACAGAACGAGGCTAGCTGTTTCCCCCTGCTGCCAGTCTTTATGCTAAGCTAAGCTAACCATGTCCTGACTCCAGCTCTGTACTGTTGTGCTCGTCGCAGCTCACTCCAATCAGTAATGGTGTAGAAGACTGTAGACTATATAGAACGCATATCTGTGCAGCAAAGAACGTATTTTGCATAATATAATACATAGCCATTTATTTCAATATGATGAGTAAAATATTTTTTGTTTGAAGCCGTTAATGTCAGCATACTGTTTATCAGTATTTTGTTTAAGGAGGGTTGTCAAATACGTATGTCTGTGAGCATAAAAACAGAACGCCTGACGCTTACAACACATATAACAGCATCCAGCAGTCCAGCAGTGACGTCTTCTACAGGCCAACACAGACGATATTGTTACTCCACTGTGGGCTCCAGTGGCACATTTCTGATAGATATTCTGGATAAAGAGAGAAAATAAGGTCGGTAGCTAACAGGGACGGATTACTTGTCCACTATGGATTCCACTAAGTGGTAGACAAACAGTAACCTGACCCGCCTGATGGTTTGTTGCACAGAACCGTCTGAGAAGCCGTCATTGGAAACTGTTTGGAAAAGGGGCAGGCACTTTAAATAAATACTTGACAGGTGACTGGATGAACCATCTGTCAATCAAACTTTTGCCAAAGCCAGTCGGGAGAAGAGCGAAAACATCTTTTCCATCTAGAAAAGCCTTCAGTGTCGTTCGTTGCTCTTCTTTCAGTGAAGAAATCCTCTCCAGTTCTGATGGAACTGATGCTATCACAGCATCTACGCTGACCTCTTCAGGAGCCGCCATTGTTGTTTAGAACCAACAGCCGCCTCTCTGTGTCGTCACACACACACACACACACACACACACACACACACACACACACACACACACCTAAAGGTCTTTGCACAACAAGTCCGTATTTTTCGTATGCGTTTTTTTTAATCCGTCATCGGATAAAAATGGTTACGCACAGAAACCTTGCACACTGAGTCCGATGCGTTTCATTATTCACCTCTTTGTTGCAAAAATTCCCAATACGAGACCAAACTGAATTATTTACATGGGTGCGATGGATGATGCTACTCCCACATGGGGCTAACGAATGAATGACGTTAGCAAGAAGCTAGCTGCGAAGAGCACAAGCACTGTTCTAATCTTTCCTACATCCTTTGTTTTGCGATCATCTCAGATTCCAAGCGGTTCTGCAATCACCTACCACAATCTATCTTTAAATCCTGCATCTCTGTATTCTTTTATTTCTTTATCATAAAGTGCTTTGTGCTCGGAGACAAAGTGAATGTTTATCAGATGCCATTTTGGATGATGACGTTTGCACGGACGGCGGACGGTCTTTTGCCTTTTGACGGATGCGAAAAAACGCTGAAATCAAACCTGTTCCGAAAACTTTAATGACGGACGAAAGTTTCAGAGTCGGTGTGTAAGTGTGACTGACACGACGTGAGGTCGTATTTATTTTTAAATGTGCGACATTTTTGGATGAAAAATACGGACTTGGTGTGCGACGGCCTTAAGCCATGCTCGTAGCTGCCAGTAGCTCCTCACTGGACTCCTCCCGCGAATCCAATATATTTGGCGCCTTCACAGAAGCTGAAATTTTCACTTTCGTAGTTAACAGAAATATTACACGATTAGTCACAAACTACCAAAGATAAGTGTGAATATAAGACTCATGTATATCAGAAACTGACCTCATAGCGTCTCATACTGCCCCCCCCCATGTGAAGAGAGGTGTATAAACTGAGCCTGCTGTGCCTCGCTCTGCTCCAGGCTGGCCTTTGTTCCTGGCTGAACATCACTGCTGTCCCTTGACATATTGCTTCAGGCAGTTAATAGAGGCCATGTATGTGAGCTAACATTGTACAACTTAAAAACTATTATAGCCTTGCTGATATTAGCTTCTCACAGATATATCAGTTTGTGTTTGTCAGCCAGTAAGAAATTAAAGTGTTCACAGCAGACATTTTCACTTGTCATAGCAGGAAAAGCACAGGTGTTAAAGTAACATTAACGATGGCTGTGGTGTATTAAAGTGTCCCAGTAAGCCGTGACAGTGAACCAGCGGGAACAGTAAAAGGACCTTTAAACTGAAGCAGCTAAATGGAATTCAGCCATCATCCATTATATTATTTACACCTGTGATTTCCCTGCTATCACGTGTCAACATGTCTTAACCTCCTGTTTATGTGTCAGTAAAAAAATGGGTAATATATAAAGATTCATTGGGTGGTAAAAATTAATTTGTTTTAACCGTAATTTCTGTAGAAGTGTTTTCAGGCTGAGCCTATTTTTGGTGAAATCTGTCCAAATGAGAGCCCGTAGCTCATACAGTATTCCTCCAGTGTTACATCTGCAAGGTGACTGCACAGGGAAACACACACACAGCAGGAATACAGGAAGCTTTGATCAAAGAGTTTATCATCATTCAGTTCTTACTTCATTTAAATATAATTTTCTTTAATTTATTTGGGAGGCTGACAGAAAGAGATGCAGCCCGTATCAGTGCAGTGGTGTTGTTCCACTGGCTGGTGATGTGCTGCTTTAATGCCATTAATGGATTTATTAATATGGTTTCTAGTAGCAACCAGCGCTGGAATAGCCAGAGCTACTAAAGATGTAATGTGTGTCCACAGCATGAAGTATACCTTGTGGAAGAATGAACTTGGAGCATCGATTCGCTGCAGATACGCACACTTTTTGGAAATAAAATATTCTTTGTTATTTGTTATTTTCTGTGTTTTCATCTTCACTCATTGGAGTCATGCATGTGCCACATGTGTCTGCACTGTAACCATCAGTGTTGAAATCATATTAAAACCACACAGCTGATGAAATGTTGATAACACAGCTGACTTTTGCAATAACAGGCTCCATTTGTCATCTTTGCCACCCACAACACACACACACCCGCACGTGCCCAAAAAAGGCACTTCCTCCAACTAGACAACGCCCATCTGGAAGCGTTCGACGTTTCTATTGGACGACGCTGAAAGTGGGGGCGTATAGCACGAGAAGTCTGCTTGTTCTCGTGCAACTGGCTTCAGTGGGTGTCAGTTATCACTGAATACAGAGCTGCGTCAATTTAACTAGAGAGAGCAAGAATGCTGCCGGAAGCTCCGCTGTTTGCCTTCAAAATAAGAGTCGCTGTATATAAAGAAAAGCTTGTCCAGAGAACTAAATGAATATCAATGTGCTGAGTGGAATCATGGCAGTAAATAGTAAAAAAAAAAAGCTGTAGCTATGCTATAGATATAAAAAAAAACAAGGAGTTATGTTGAATGTTTGAAATAATGTCTGGAAGTAATTGTAATTGAACCCATTTCTGTTTTTTTTTTTCAGTGCTTTGAAACCTAAATTATATTATACTTTCACTTTAACAGATATGACTAAGTATTCTAGTCTACTAGTCTCCACTTGCACTGTGGGTCAGAAGTATAATAGTACAATACATTCTTGCTACACTACTAGTTTCAAGGTGAATATATGCAACTGTTACTCTGAGGAGATATGTTTGTACTTTCACTTAAGAGGCCTAGTTTAGTTGCCTCGTATTCGTGCCAGGGTATAGCCAGGATTTTAGAAATGCTGAGGTCATGGCTATTATTCATTCCCTCTGCCTGAAATGGGCCTTCACAAGATGCTCCACGTTCCTCATTTTCACACTATTTCCATTCTAAAATAACACGTCAAATTACTACTTTATAATATTATGACTTTATTCTCATAATACGACTTCTTTTTTCTCTTAAACTTATGACTTTATTATCATAAAACAACTTTTTTTCTCATAATCCTATGACTTTATTCTCATATTACGACTTTTTTCTCATAATCTTATGACTTTATTCTCATAATACAACTTTTCTCGTAAACCTCCATATGACTTTATTCTCGTAATATTATGAATTTATTCTCAAAATCTCAGACTTTTTTTTTTTTTCCTCAATGTGGCCCTAATACTCCATCGTAATTTCCCCTCTAAAATAACACGTACAACGTATGACTTTATTCTCGTAATATTACGACTTTTTTTATCGTAAAGTTATGACTTTATTCTCGTAATATTACGATTTTTTTCTGGCAAAGTTTTGACTTTATTCTCATAATATTACACCTTTTTTTCTCGTAAAATTATGACTTTATTCTCATAATGTTACGACTTTTTTTCTCGTAAAGTTATGATTTTATTCTCGTAATATTACTACTTTTTTTTCTCGTAAACTTCTGACTTTATTCTCGTAATATTATGACTTAATCCTCGTAAATTTATGACTTTATTCTTGTAATATTATGACTTTATTCTCGAAATCTCAGATTTTCCCTTTTGTGTTTCAGAAATAGCAATCGTACACATAAATGCTGTTTTGTTTTGTTTTTTGGGTCTACGCCTTCTTATTTTGAAGGTCCAGACAGGAAGTGGTTTGTGTTTCCGGTCGGTAGCTTGCCGCAGGCAGCAGACGGTAGTGTGTAACAGTGTGTTAATCCAGGCTCCGTACAGTAGATAGCTGATAGATCCGGTGCTGGAGGAGGAGCCGCGCACATCTCACATCTGTACGAAGGGAAACAGGATGAAAAAGAAGCTTCGTATTTAAACTCACAGCTTCACAACGAGGAGAATCAGTGCGCCGGCTCTCGGTGGCCGTGTGGAAACAAAGAGACACGAACCAAACGCGGATCTGACTTTATCTCCGACTTCAGCTGTGTATGTAACGTTATAGAGGTATCACTGTTGATTAGAATCACTCAGGCCTTAACGTTACAGTAACACACAGCATCAGTGGCCTACTGGTTCGGCAGGAGATCTGTTGAGTGATGCAGCATCGGGAGGACTGAGCTGCAGCACTTCACCGCTCCGGAGCTGCAACATGGAGGAATGAAGCAGGTAAATATCAGCCGTTTGAACCCAAACCAGGGTCTCTTAGCAACACGATGATGATATTATCTATCATATGCATGTCGGCTAAATCCCGAAATGAAGACGTAAATGTTGTGAGTGTGTTTCCATAACACCCACTGTTACTGCTGCTGCTGCTGCTGAGCTGCTGCTGCTGCTGCTGCTGCTGCTGCTCAGCTGCTGCTGCTCAGCTACTGCTGCTGCTGCTGCTGCTCAGGTGCTGCTGCTGCTGCTGCTGAGCTGCTGCTGCTGCTGAGCTGCTGCTGCTGCTGCTGAGCTGCTGCTGCTGCTGCTCAGGTGCTGCTGCTGCTCAGGTGCTGCTGCTGCTGAGCTGCTGCTGCTGCTGCTGCTGCTGCTCAGGTGCTGCTGCTGCTGCTGCTGCTCAGGTGCTGCTGCTGCTGCTGCTGCTGCTGAGCTGCTGCTGAGCTGCTGCTGAGCTGCTGCTGCTGCTCAGGTGCTGCTGCTGCTGCTGTGCTGCTGCTGCTGCTGCTGGTAGCTGCTGCTGCTGCTGCTGCTCAGGTGCTGCTGCTGCTGCTGCTGCTGCTGCTGCTGCTGCTCAGGTGCTGCTGCTGCTGCTGCTGCTGCTGAGCTGCTGCTGAGCTGCTGCTGCTGCTGCTGAGCTGCTGCTGCTGCTCAGGTGCTGCTGCTGCTGCTGTGCTGCTGCTGCTGCTGCTGGTAGCTGCTGCTGCTGCTGCTGCTGCTGCTGCTGCTCAGGTGCTGCTGCTGCTGCTGCTGCTGCTGCTGCTGCTGCTGCTGCTGCTCAGGTGCTGCTGCTGCTGCTGCTGCTGCTGAGCTGCTGCTGAGCTGCTGCTGCTGCTCAGGTGCTGCTGCTGCTGCTGTGCTGCTGCTGCTGGTAGCTGCTGCTGCTGCTGCTGCTGCTGCTGCTGCTGCTGCTGGTAGCTGGTAGCTGCTGCTGCTGCTGCTGCTGCTGCTGCTGTTGCTGTGCTGCTGCTGCTGCTGCTGCTGCTGTTGCTGTGCTGCTGCTGCTGCTGCTGCTGCTGCTGCTGCTGCTGCTGTTGCTGTGCTGCTGCTGCTGCTGCTGCTGCTGCTGCTGCTGGTAGCTGCTGCTGCTGCTGTTGAGCTGCTGCTGCTGCTGCTGCTGCTGTTGAGCTGCTGCTGCTGCTGCTGCTGCTGCTGCTGCTGCTGCTGCTGCTGCTGCTGCTGCTGCTGCTGCTGCTGTGCTGCTGCTGGTAGCTGCTGTCCGGAGAGATGGAACTCTCCGTGGACTCTCCATGAATCACTGTTTGTCGTCTCAACCATTTTGGTGGCACAACAACAGAACAGTGGAGGCTGTGTTCAGATACAGAATAAGCTGTTAACACTGTCACAGTAAAGGGCTGCTGGGATTGGCCTCAAATGCTTTTTATTGGAGGGTTGATGAAGTGAAAGGCTGGTCTGAATGAGCTGTAATCCTGTTTGGCTTTGATTTATTGATTTTTTTTTTTACAACATTTGAGTCCATTTTCAGACACCTGAGCTCCTCTCACAGATTCACCATCAGTTGTTGAAATGCTCCAATGTGATTATTATTCAGCCTTCTCCTCCGGGGACACCTCCATCATGGGTCTAACAAATGGCCTATTGCCAGCTTATTGGACTGTTCCAGTCAGAATAGCCTATACTGCACTGATTTATAGGCTACAGCATGTTCTACGGTAGGCTAAGTATAACAACACATAACCTAACTGTATTGACAAGAATCTGGCGATACGATACGTATCATGATACAGGGGTTACGATTCAATATGTAAGGGATAATGTACAGCGAGCCGGTCATTGTTGCAAAAGAATCCCCGTCTCTCCGCTTTGCGGAGGAGTCTCTCATCGCACTGAAGGGGATTCTTTCACAACAGTGACCCGCTAGCTGGACATTATCCCGATTATTACACGGCTACTTACTGAAGAAATCAATATTTTGACACAAAAAAGGTCCTCCAGACTCTGACATCAGAGCTGCGCCCATAGCAACGGTCTGTTATACATAGCAACAGTCTGTTAGACATAGCAACGGTCTGTTATACATAGGAACGGTCTGTTATACATAGCAACGGTCTGTTATACATAGCAACGGTCTGTTAGACATAGCAACGGTCTGTTATACATAGCAACGGTCTGTTATACATAGCAACGGTCTGTTAGACATAGCAACGGTCTGTTAGACATAGCAACGGTCTGTTAGACATAGCAACGGTCTGTTATACATAGCAACGGTCTGTTAGACATAGCAACGGTCTGCTATACATAGCACCGGTCTGCTATACAGCCGTGATTGACAAATGAGAATCGAGTATTCAACACAGCTGTGTAATAACTTGTGATATATTGTGATACGGTAAGTAAGGCAATATATTGCGAATTTTAGGAAAATTGTCAGTATAAAGAACACAACGCCATATGCCTAAAATCTGGCAAAAAAAAGACTTTTTTTATGCAATCAGAACAGTGGGATCTGCAGTCCCTGTAACATCATAGCTCTACTCTGAGAGAGGGCACATACACTGAGTGGTGCATATCTTTCGCAAATTAAATAAAGTATTGACTGAGTTGATCTTTGCATGTAAACTATTAATAAAAAAATCAATCGCGATATTTGATTTTTTCGATATTTTCTTACACCCCTACTATTCATCCTTTAATCCTTACACCATAATGGTCTTATAAGCAACCTAAAATATTTGTGAAATTTAATCACTACTGAATACTAAATGTAGAAGTTTGAATGCCACTGAATTATATCATTTTACTTTGAAAACCTTTTTTCTGAATGTATGTGGTTTGAATTCCCCTCTTTGAATGTTCCAGAACGTTAAGTTTTGCAATTTTAAAAACATGATTTTTAAGTAGATCTGAAAAGGGTCCACAAATTCAGCACTTTACACAACTTGAGTGTGTAGTGTTGAAATAAAATGTATCACGTGGCTCAAATTAATTGGATGATTTTTTGGATCTAAAATGTCACGTCAAGTGGAGAAATCAAATGATTTATTCGATTTTGACTGCAAAATTCAAGATAAAAAATCCAAATATTCCAACGCTACGTATTCATTAAACTAGATTGTAGATCACGGGGGATCTCTTGCTGGGTCTCTAAATTATAGAGTACAGTCTAGACCTGCTCTATATGAAAAGCGTCTTAAGATAACGTCTGTTACGATTTTACGCTATATAAAAATAAATTGAATTGAATTGAGTTACGTCACGTTACTCAGACAAGGTGACTTGATTTTTTCCCCCCACTCCTATCATTTAGTGAGACAGTCAGGCTTTTCTCTCTCATGTTGACATAAACTAGTAAATCTAAACTATTATGGATTTACTAGGCAGGTTTCCAGAACACTTTTTGTCTTCCTATAACAACTCAAGGTAACAAGATGTGGCTGAAAAGCTCTCAGCGTAATCTTTCTGCAATTCTCCCGTTGCATAATTGCGTTGCCACGTACAGTATTTGAACAATTCCCAGTCTTTTCGAACGCCAAGTACCCGATCATCCATTTTTACTGCAGGTTTACTTGATTGCTTGGAGGCTGAAGTGGCTATTTAAACATTTTTAGGTCACTCCACCCCTAAAGGAAGGGAAGGAGATGTGGTATTACCCTTCCCCGCTGCACAGCGTGTTCAGTATTGTGATCCACATGGAACATGTCCTTTAGAAAATGGGCTGTGTGTGTGGATGTGAGGTGAATGGAGCAGGAAGTAGGCCAAGATTAAACCAGCTCCTTATTTGCCCTCATACAGCAGGTCTTCATTGTGATGAAGCAGTGGGTAATTGCAGCAGATAATACCGTCGTCATCAGCATATGAATAAAGGAAAGTCTTCCCAGCTCCACGGCTGCCAGGCCGGCCTGTTTATCTCCTTACTGCAGCCTTTTCTCTCTCCACTGTCTTGGTGACAAGAGATAACACTATCTGTTGAATGGCTACATATCCAGGTATCAGACAGCACCCAACCTGTGTGTTAACATGGCTGCATAACAGGCTGACATGCTCTGTTCTCACATTAATTGCCTATAATTGTATTTGGTGGATTCGTACTCCCACACAGGTCTACAAATTAATGAAAAACCTTCATTTATGTGCAGATGAATCATTTGAAGTACTTTTCTAAAGCACGTTTCTTATTTGGCATCGGCTGCTTAGCCGTTGTAAATGATGCCAGGCAGTCTGAAATAACAGTGTCCAATGTTTATACAAGTGATAAGGGTTTTTATTGCAGTATTTGACTTGTCCCCAGTTGAACGCTGGCTGTTGGTTACTGGCAGCAGTTAAGAAAAGCACTTTAAGGGGGTTTCTTATCACATCTCAGGCAAACAGAGATGCTTATTTTTAGGCAAATGTTTTCCAGTTGCATTTTCATTTAACATTTTGGGCTGTTTTCTTTCTTTCTGAGATGAAATAAGAAGATTAATAGCTCTCTCATATCTGTGTGTGAAGTGCTGAGCTGCTGTCAGTCAGGACGGGGTTAGCCTAGCTTAGCATAAAGACTGGAAGGGACAAATGGCTAGCTTGTCCCTGTCCAAAGTTCAAAGGTATGCCTGAAGATCACTAATTAATAGGGGTGTAAGAAAATATCGAAAATAAAAAAACGAATATCGCGACAATATGTTTTGTAATACTGTATCGATTCTCCAGAATGCTGCATCGATTTTTAATTAATAGTTCACATGCAAAGATTTACTCAGTCAATACGTTATTTAATTTGCAAAGGTATGCGTCCTCTCAAAGTAGAGCTATGATGTTGGATGAACTTTTCTACTCCGATTTTATGTATATGGTGGTGTGTTCTTTATACTATGACAGTTATCCAAAAATTAGAGAAAAAAAAAAAATTGCAATATATCGTCTTGTGTTGCAGCAGCATACTCTCTCTTGCGTTGTGCTATGAATGATGGACACACACCTTCACTTTTGGCCCCAACTCGACGTTTATTCTGGTAATACAAGAATGATGTTAGGTCTCCCACAGTCAGTCTCACAGCGACAAAGCTTCCCAAAGGTGATAAAACAAAAGCTCGACATACGAAGTACAGAAAACACACTTTTACCCATAAAAACAAGGCTTATGATTTCTATATTTACGGAGCTAATTGAAAGCTAACCTACCACGGAGACGGCACGTGCAGACTGTTGACAAGATTTGGGGCGCCCCTGTCAAGTCTGTAGGGGCGCAGCAGCAGAGGGCGCTCATGCTACGTACACACAAAGGTCGCTGTGGCAACCTCCATTATAATCAGATAACAGAATAAATAATAAAATGATAAAGTAAATAACCTGACCCATTCAGTTTTTTGTGGGCTGTCTAGATCAGAAAACATGTGATTCAACAACCAATCAGATGTGGCTCCCCTTCCTATGTCACATGCAGGCTCATTAGAATATATACCGCCCACAGCAAAGAGTATAGAAGCAAAGATATGAAACTTTGACAACAGTCGCTGCCGCCATTTTGGACTGAAAACTCTTATTATATTTATAATATTTTATTGTTCAACACAGGCCATTTCGGTAGAATATGACAATAGAATAGAAATAACTTTTGTTTTACTTTTGTACAGCACTTTGTAGGTGGTTTATGTTTTATTGGCATCAGGTAGTCACTTTCAGTCCAAAATGGCTGAAGTGTAGCTCCACTGCTGGGCGCTGATGTTGCCATGGAAACGACCAATTGACTTTCACTTCTTGGTTCCCACAGCTTGACAAGCCAATCAGAGCAGCTTTTCAGGAGGGGTCTTAAAGAGACAGGAGCTAAAACAGAGCGTTTCAGACGGAGGGTATATTCAGACAGAGAGAAAAATAAAGTGTTTTTTGAACATTAAAGCATGTAAACATGTTTTAGTAGAAACCAAAAGTATAAGTATGAACCTGGAAAAGACCATGATATGTCCCTTTTAATGCACAGACATAAGATTGATCCTTTCATCTCTCACTCACTTTCAAAGTGAATAAGCGTTTTTCCCAAATTTTTGAATTTTGGATTAACTTGCTTTTAAGGTCATCAAACTAATAGAGAAGTAGAGAAGCCTACAAAAAACAAAGGGAAGACTTTTGTGTTCAAGTTCCACGGTTCATTTTATCTTTAATCATGACGTTGTAATTTAATCCGTCCTGCTTTGATACGTACAGAATTTGAAGCTGAACAAATTGTGATTATCTTCTGTTGAAGGGAGGGATATAACCTGCATATAAATCAAATGGGAAATGACTGCAAAGCAAATTCAAATACTTGAAACACTATGTTTAGCATCCAAGCACTGCTTTTAGTGTCATTAGTACTAATAATTAGTCTCATTCTGGTAGACTCGTGTGAATTAATTGGGAAGATGCATGAATGGATTACAGGCTCACTGTCATTATAACTCCAAGGGGAATGTGATGCTGGTGTAATCTGGTTTCACTTTTGATTTCCTCGGCATTTATACGTTTTTGTGTTTATCTCAGGGTCTCGCAGCCATGAAGACGCTGCCATGTCGGGTGGAGCTGGGAATATCTGCACCTGTGGCATCATGTTCAGCGTGAGCTCACCAACAACGATGCCGGTTCACCCTGGGGAAGAATGGTTCTCTCCACTACTGCTCCCCTTCCAGAGGCGGGGGACACTAACGCCAGTCTCTGCTGCCTCGTTACGGGGCTGCTGAACTTTTCCGCGAGGCCGTCGATGGAGAACATCTCCATGGGCTCCCGGTCGCCCCCGGAGCCGGGCACGCCGACGGCGGAGGCCCCGGGGAGCCTGCGAGGCGTCGGCCTGCCTCTGCAGGTCTTCTTCTGCTTCGTCATGGTCGCCATCCTGCTTTTGGCTCTGCTGGGAAACGTGGTGGTGTGCTTGATGGTGTACCAGAGGTCCGCCATGCGCTCCGCCATCAACATCCTGTTGGCCAGCCTGGCGTTTGCCGACATGATGCTGGCCATCCTGAACATGCCCTTCGCTCTGATTACCGTGGTGACCACACGGTGGATTTTCGGAGACGTTTTCTGCCGAGTGTCGGCCATGCTGTTTTGGTTCTTTGTGATGGAGGGCGTGGCCATACTGCTTATAATAAGCATAGACCGTTTTCTTATTATTGTCCAGAAGCAAGATAAGCTGAGCCCGCAGAGAGCTAAAGTGCTCATCGTGGTCACATGGGGACTGTCTTTCATTTTCTCCTTCCCCCTGGCTGTGGGCTCCCCCCCCCTACAGATCCCCCCCCGGGCCCCTCAGTGTGTATTTGGCTACAGCGTTGATCCTGGTTACCACACCTACGTGTTGATACTGATGCTCGTCTTCTTCTTCCTACCGTTCATGGTCATGCTGTACACATTTATGGGGATCCTGAACACCATCCGCCACAACGCCATCCGCATCCACAGCCACCCGGACAGCATCTGCCTGAGCCAGGCCAGCAAACTGGGCCTCCTGAGCCTCCAGAGGCCCTTCCAAATGAACATAGACATGAGCTTCAAGACCCGTGCCTTCACCACCATCCTCATCCTCTTCTCCGTGTTTACAGTGTGCTGGGCGCCCTTCACTGCCTACAGTCTGGTAGCTACCTTCAGCGACGGCTTCTACCACAAAGACAGCTTTTTTCAAATCAGCACATGGGTCCTGTGGTTGTGCTACCTCAAGTCGGCCCTCAACCCCCTCATTTACTACTGGCGGATCAAGAAGTTCCGCGACGCCTGCCTCGATCTGATGCCCAAGTACTTCAAGTTTCTTCCTCAGCTGCCGGGCAACACGAAGAGGCGCATCCAGCCGAGCGCGGTGTACGTGTGCGGAGAGCATCGCTCTGTGGTCTGAAGGAAAAACATCCACCCTCAAACACTTCAACACTGTTAAAAACACATCTTTACATGAGGTACCTTGCAGTTCTGGGCTTGTTTTGTTGTTTGGTGGTATACTTCTCCTGGCGTGTGTTCAGAACCAAAACAGCACTGCATTAAAAACAAGGCAAGGGGCTGCCGCGTTGGTGGGGGCTGTTGCTATGGGTACCGGTGAGAAAATGAAATACAATCCAGGAAGTCCAGTTTGTGTCAAACATACGTGAGTTTTAAGGCTCATCAGATACCAAAACACATGTGCACCGTAGTTTATAATCGGGGCTGTCAAAGTTAACATGGTAACGAATTTAACCCAAATTCTTTTTACCTGCATTCATTTCTTTAATGCATTAACGCAACCTGCGATTTTTAAGGTTGTAGTTGGCTCAGTTTTAAAGCTAGAGTGAAGATACTGGTATCATATGAAACTAGAAAACCTAAAGAATCCATCGGTACTAAATTTTGGCGAGGAAAAACTGGCAAGGCCATTTTCAAAGGGGTCCCTTGACCTCTGACCTCCAGATAAGTGAATGAAAATGGGTTCTATGGGTACCCACGAGTCTCCCCTTTACAGACATGCCCACTTTATGATAATCACATGCAGTTTGGGGCAAGTCATAGTCAAGTCAGCACACTGACACACTGACAGCTGTTGTTGCCTGTTGGGCTGCAGTTGTCATTGTTTTGTGTTGTTAACTGATTTACAATAATAAATATATACATACATTTACATAAAGCAGCATATTTGTCCACTCCCATAATGATAAGGGTATTAAATACTTGACAAATCTCCCTTTAAGGTACATTTTGAACAGATACAAAAAAAGTGATTAATTTGAGATTAATCGCGATTAAATGTTTTAAACAATTGACAGCCCTATTAATAATATTATTTAATTTTTATAACCGGAATAGGGCAGGGTAATGTTTGACGTTAGCGGAGTTTCAGTGCCGAAACAGTATCTGTTCTTGATAATTTACTTGAGGAATATAAACATGATCTTCTATAAAACCTTTTTTTTTTTTTACAAATTTGACAAAAGAAGCCAAGCTCGTCAAATGTTAAATGTAAAATACAAACAGCTTAACAAGAACTTTGCCTAAATAAATAAAATACAGCATATAATTGACAAAATGTTAATGTAAATGTAAAGTGTGTGCTTTGATTGGCCGGTGCAGTTAGGTACGATAATTCAATATGATAATTTATCTTCTTTTAATGGAATCGTATCGTGATGAAATCATATATTGAGATATTGTGATGCACAATTAAACTGATAATAAAAAGCACATACTAACTCAAATTTCTCAGAAAATCTGATCAAACTCAGTTAAATCCAAATTTTTTATTCAGTTTTTCTCTATGATTTCAGTTGAAACTGTTATGCTCATTTTTGCACTGAAGTTCTTAATTAAATGAGAAAATACTTTTCATTTGTCAAGTATTTAATTCACACAGGAGTATACAAAAATAGGCTTCAACATGTGGTTACTTCATGTACTCTATTTTACCAGAAAACATACTATGTCGTGATATATATCGTTATGGAGATATGAAATGACCTACTGTATATCGGGATAGAAGATTTGGCCATATCTCCCAGCCCTAAGTGCAGTACATCGCCGGATGACATTGAGTTGAGTCGGGCTCAACTTCTTTTGCCAGACCTTGCATTTCTTTGCAGGAGTCCTGAGCATTGAAGCCCTCTGCTCTGTTTTAATGCAGTGCTAATGTCGGTCTGACTTACCGTTTTGTTCTGAGGTTCAACAACAATCAGGGTGTGTATGAAGACTCATCGATCATTAGACCATCAGGGCAACTGGACTCACCGTGTGGAAGTTGCTGTACTGAATGCTTAATCTTCTCTAATATTCAGGAGTTCCAGTTGGCTGAAAAAATCTGAGCTTGTCGTGTTGAACTGAAAGCCCAGTTCCCTTTTGAGTCGGTGGAGATTCTTTCATTCAGTTCATCGTATATCAGAACCGACTGTTTTAGTCTCAACTAGCAGACCAAACAACAGGTATATTTGTCTTTGATTTAGAATTGTAGATAAACAACCATATATATCACTTTTATAGAATAGGCGAAGCAGCTTCAGTAGTAGGTCTTGGTACCAATACCTGAATTTTTTTGTTCAATACTAACAAGCAGATATTTGCTCTAAACACTGTCAAAAATTGGAAAAAGTTATTGTTGAAGTCAGGAACTATAAAAGAATATTTAAACTGTCCAAATATTTGATGCCAGCTTTTGATACTAGACAGTTTTTAATACTTGGTTCTACCGACACATTGCTTTTCGGTACACAAGGTACTTAAATACCCAGAATGCAGTGCAGCAACAAGACGTGTTCTGCTGAAAATACAACCTTGATAAACTTACTGTGTTGCTCTTTATGCTATAGCTACGGCTCCTTCTCCACATACTCAACCCTTAAGTACAAACTTCTTCTCCGAGGGTGATGCAGTGTCATTCTGGGTAATAAAAAAAACATTTTAAGTGAAGTAGTCGACTGAAGGAAACCGTAAAAGTGAATGAAAACCCTTTCTGACTCCTGGAATGCACTGAATGGCACATATTGTGTGAGAGTATAAACGGGTGAATCTTTCCTTTAATATTGTACTAAGAAGACAGGCGCTGCTGGGTTTCACTTGACCATACGTCGGGGGGAGGGGGGGGGGGGACAGTGTGTTTTAGCTGCGTAGAATCTGTTTTATGAGGCATGTAAATTAATAGCTTCAATGGAATTTGAATATGGTCAGAAAGTGGCCACGACACATTTTGGACGTGTGTGTATTTCTATTTAAATGTTTTGGATGTGCCTATTGATTAGTCCATTTGCCAGTCAGAATGCTGCTATATCTGGTGAAAATGTGCAATTTCAGTGTACTGTACTGTTGAATGTAATAAAGAAATAGACATTTCTTACCTTGGTAAACTGTCTGAAGTGGGTTTTTTTTGTTTGTTTGTGTATCTGTTGTGGATGGATCAGTTATCCCCTGTTGAAGTCACTGGTAGGGTCGGGTGACATCATGTATACCAGGAGACAATAGACTGCTGCAGGAATGAGTCCTAAAACCCGGAAAGTTGTTCAAAATGTAGCACTACCGGTCCCTCGTCTGGAAGTCAACGGGTTTTTAGTTAGATGTCTGAAATAAGGTCTGTGGTTAACGCAAGCGGAAGAGATTTTAACTTTTTGTACTACGACATATATACGTCAGTAAATATCCCATTCTTGAATTTTTAACCTTTTCGTGTCTTCAGAAAGACGGTTGCTAACAATTGGCTAAATGAGACTACAGAGGTTGTCGGGGACATTAAACGTCATCACTCCGACGCATCCGCGTTCAATGCCTCGTTGTGTTTATATTTGCGTTCATGTGACCGTGGTGTAGTTCGTTTATAGCCTAATGTTAGTTAGCTGTGATAGTCGAGGTTACAGATAATGGATGAATGAATAATTACAAGCTAAAGTCATTTCAGTGCAGTACAGATATTTGTGACACAATACCTAAACTGTCATATCACAGACTATAAGGTCTGTGATAACAACAAAAAAACACCGGGAAACTGCGGTGAACCCGACCTGATTCAAGCCAGACTCGGGCCCAATCGGGTCAGGGCAGAGAATCAAAGCTCTAATGACAGTGTGACGGTGAGCCAGCATGAACAATGCCAGGAACCTGAAACTGAAGCAGCTAAATGGAATTCAGCCATCATTTAATTTAGTATTGACACCTTTGCTTTTCCTACTGTGACATGTCAAGATGTCCTCTGTATGCTTATTTCTAGTAAATGTATCATGATATGTATAAAATTAATAGAAGGTTTTTCACCAGCAGTTCATGGTGTTCAAGAGATATTGTACCTTCTTTTTAAAGCTTGCTAGAATGAGGCTGTTCAGTTGAATAACAGAGCTGAAAAAGCTCCTCAAGGTCAGGACGAAGAAGGTCTACTTGCAGCTAGTATATAAACCGTAGACCCGATGTTACAGGCAAATGATTATCTTGCATAAATGTGTGCTTTCAGTGAATTTTCCATACAACACTGGATGTTCACTTGAATGGAATATATCATATTCTGGATTCCAATCCAATTTCTTTAACACATTAATGCAACTTGTGATTTTTAGGGTGTAGCGGGCTCAGTGTTAAAAGCTAGAGAGAAGATACCGAAACAAGAAAACCTAAAGAATCCATCGGGAACAACCAGGTCATACTAGCTTTTCAGGAAAGAGGCTAAATAACGCTCCAAACTTGCGCTAAATTTTGGCGAGGAAAAACTGTCTATTGACGTCTGACCTCCAGATATGTGAATGTAAATGGGTTCTATGGGTACCCACGAGTCTCCCCTTTACAGACATGCCCACTTTATGATAATCACATGCAGTTTGGGGCAAGTCATAGTCAAGTCAGCACACTGACACACTGACAGCTGTTGTTGCCTGTTGGGCTGCAGTTTGCCATGTTATGATTTGAGCATATTGTTTTATGCTAAATGCAGTACCTGTGAGGGTTTCTGGACAATATCTGTCATTGTTTTGTGTTGTTAATTTATTTACAATATTAAACATATACATACATTTGCACAAGCATATTTCCATATTTAAATAGCTGAAAAAATCTCCCTTTAAGGTACATTTTGAACAGATAAAAAATAATAATAGTTTGTGATTAATCGTGATTAATCATGGACAATCATGCCATTAATCACGATTAAATATTTGTATCGATTGACAGCCTAGTTAATATGTGAGTAAACCCATGAAAATATCCTGTTTATGATTCATATTTGTGTTTCAACTTTAATATGAGGTACTAATATGTGATTACAGTGGGACACAAGACTGCTGGATTCACATCCCCTTATCCTTACATATAATGAGTTCCTAAGTAATCTTTAGAGACTACATGCAAGTGTATCCATCCATGTTTGGGGTATGATAGCATATGCAATGCTCTGTGCATGTAAATACATATTTGATATGTAAGGTGTCACGTCTGGGAGCCCAGTGTGTTTATGCGATGCCTCCGTGCAAGCTCTGCGTTAATTATCTCCCCTCCGGTGAGTCACCTGTGTCTATTCTTTCCACTCAGGGGCTCTACTTCCTGTCACAGTCTCAGCTGAGTGCTTTCGTGAGGGCGATACGCCGGCTGTGAATTCATGCATTGCTCCTCCATACCATGATTTCCCCCCCCAATCCTGCTTTGATTTTGAACAGGCCTGCCCGTCACATACGCTTCACAGTCGAGTCGGCAGCGTGTTGTGCAATGCAGCTGATAATAGAAATGCCAGGGAGCTGTATCAGCGGCCCTGCCTGACAACCAGCCTCCATCTGTTTACTGTCTCACAGCTCTGTTTGTTGTAGAAGAAAGCGTTAGCTCGGATTTCTGTTTGCAGTCTCTTGCGCCACAGAGTCCGAACCGAATCAAAGTGTATTAGATATTTCCAGCCGGGTACAATGAGCGACTGCCCGTGAGCCTCAGGCCAACAGGGGACCCCAAAAGTTCACTGTGTGGAGATTAGTTTGTGGTAATTTATTTCTGGGTATTAATTGTGCTTATACATGGTGCATATTCATAAATCAATTTATGTTTAATCAACAAACCTGGGGCCATGTAATGTAGGAATAATCATAAGAATACAGTTCAAAATTCAAAGACGGGGGAGGAACAGGAGGATTTTTAGGGGGCTAGCAGCTATTTTTTTCCTCCAGGGCCATGCAGGTTTATCCAGCCCTGCAAATTCAGTTTTAAATACTTTCTATCAAATACATGATCCTGATGCTGTGCAATAAATACTGATAATTAGAGTGTAAAAATACATAAAAAAACAAAACAAAAAATAAATGTTAAAAAAAATAAAAATAACCCCTAAAGTCATTTAGCCATGCAGATGATTTTGGCTTTATTTGTCCAGGTTTTTTTGTCCATCGAGCAGTGAGGCAACGAGGAAACAGGAGTCGTTGAAGTAACTGGGCTTTTTATTTACCCCAAAAATAACAAAACATTATAAAACCAAGAATTAATATCTAGTTCTATAAAAGAGGTTAAAGCAACATAACTATACTTATTACTACATCTAAACAAAACTGACCTGACACAGTGACACATGAGGGCACACATATATATATATATATATATATATATATATATATATATATATATATATATATATATATATATATATATATAAAACAAAACTAAACATTTTTTTTCAAAATTAGCATCCCTAATCTGCGGCACTTCAAATTAAGCCCCCGTCTTTCTTAAAGGTGTTTGACCATCCGAAGGCATTCTGCAGACGTTTTACTGGTGACCGGTAGTCGCTTTCAGTCCAAAATGGCGGAAGCGTAGCTTTGCCGCTGGGCGCTGATGTTGCCATGGAATGAACAACTGACTTTCACTTCTTAGCGATATACGTTCTTTGGCCCGATCCGTCCCAGCCGAGCCCTCGGGAAGAACGTCGGTCGTTGATCCGACTTTCGTAGTCGGGATCAACAACTCTGCAGACAAACCTCTCAACACCAGAACCTCTGAGCCTGTTACTCTGTGAATAATCCACTGACTCCAACGGGTTTGTGTCTGAGCTCTGTACATTGAGTTTAACTCTGGAACACAGACACTCTCGTTGACCTTGTACAGTTACACAATAAGACACTTGAAGAACTATCACCCTCAGAGGCTCTCTGTAGGAATTAAACCACTCTCTGGTTTAAAGAACATCTTCATTAGCAAATGTTCCTCCTGTTTGTTTGAAAGGTTCAGGAGGCAAATGTATACACTGATATTTCTATTTAAAAAACAACATTGTCTGAATATATTAATATGTATTTAATACTATAAAATAATATAAAAATGTGAATTATATTAAACAAACTATATAAAATACAAATGTACATGTACCAGTACAGTCTAACACAGGCGTCAGCAACCTGCAGCTCTTCAGCTCCTCTCCAGTTGCTCCCTGTGGATTTTTAAAAATGGAAATGAATAACTGTTTTTTGTTTACATTTTCATTTTTATTTATCATTGTTGTAGGTCTATGGTACGACGATACAACGGAGTATTAGGGCCACATTGAGGAAAAAAATAAATCTGAGATTTAGAGAATAAAGTCATAATATTACG
Source organism: Sebastolobus alascanus (assembly GCA_916701645.2). Classification (NCBI taxonomy): domain Eukaryota; kingdom Metazoa; phylum Chordata; class Actinopteri; order Perciformes; family Sebastidae; genus Sebastolobus; species Sebastolobus alascanus. The sequence goes on along the minus strand of CAKAOJ020000095.1, from coordinate 407,265 downwards.
AGAAAAAAAGTCGGAATATTACGAGAATAAAGTCATAACTTTACAAGAAAAAATGTCGTAATATTACGAGAATAAAGTCATAACTTTACGAGAAAAAAAGAAAATAACACAATATTATGACTTTATTCTCATAATATTACAACTTTTTTCTCGTAATCTTCTGACTTTATTCTCATAATATTACGAATTTTTTTCTCGTAAAGTTATGACTATTCGCGTAATATCACAACTTTTTTTCTCATAAAGTTATGACTTTATTCTCGTAATATTACGATTTTTTTCTCATAAAGTTATGACTTTATTCTCGTAATATTACGACTTTTTTCTCGTAAAGTTATGACTTTATTCTCGTAATATTACGACTTTTTTCTCGTAAAGTTATGACTTTATTCGCGTAATATCACAACTTTTTTTCTCATAAAGTTATGACTTTATTCTCGTTATATTACGACTTTTTTCTCGTAAAGTTATGACTTTATTCCCGTAATATTACAACGTTTTTCTCGTAATATTATGACTTTATTCTGGAAATCTCAGATTTATATTTTTCCCTCAATGTGACCCTAATACTCTGTAGTACATTTGCACTCTGGCCCCCACTGCATTAGACTTATATACTATATACTTAGACTATAAACTGTGTTACCTTCATCACAATGCTCAAATGTTTTTGCGGCTCCAGACAGATATTTTTTATTTTTTTGGCCTAAAATGTCTCTTTTGATAGTAAAGGTTGCTGACCCCTGGTCTAATAGGATACCTGCTGGCACAACTACCCGCCCATGTCATGTTGCCTGTGTGATGAATATGATTGTAAGTCAACATTTAATTTGAAATGCCTTTGAGAGCAGCCCACCTTTAATGTCAGCCCAAAAGACACATCAAACAGGAGCTAATCTGTGTGGACGGTGGGACATGAAAGCAGAGCAAATGAGGCTGCTGGCAGCTCGTAGCATCACGTGGAAAACACCGACCGTCCAGGAAAAGGTCAGCGGGTTGTTTTTCAAGCAGAAATCAGACCGGTGTGACCTCCGGTGACCTCTGTGACCCCTTTGCAACTGAGTCAGGTACAGACACTTCCAGTGAGCACTGACACGGGTTGAGTTTGATTCGCTCCAGACTTGTGATTATAAAGGATGGCGTTCTTAATCAGCTTCCTCCCTGGGATTCATTATGCAGCCAGCAGTGAGTAATGAGCGTGCCCAGAGCTTTGAAGCTCACTTTAATCATAGCACTGAAGACTATTACTAAGCAACAGCAACTTGCAGATGTCTCAGAAGGATGCGTGGTGACGGTGGACGGAGTGATGTTCACCTAAGGAGATGAGATGAAGTCAAAGAGGCACTTGTGGTTATCCAACTGTGTGCACCACTCTGGCATTGTTATTATTCATTTGGGCATCACTCCATGATCGCTGTTAATTGGTTTGGAACGTGAACGAATCCCCCCCGAAGCCAGAAACCAGAGACCAAACCACTCTGATCGGTGATCATCACTCACGCAGGCCAAAAGTTTGGAGCTGCGGCACAAAAAGTGAATTAGTGAAATTAACAGATACAAGTTTTGTGTTTTTGAGCCCAAACATAAAAGCCTGGTATTACGTTAATTACAGTTTTGCCCTAAACTATTCTCCATTGATCTGTTGTTTGATTTTCATCATCACAGGTCAAAGTACTAAATCTTTGCTTTCTGGCTTTAGAAGGAAGTACATGATCATAAACATGTGTGAGACTGTCATGGACAGGTGTGTAGACATGTTGGAATTTATTAAAGGACCACACCAGTGACAAAAGAGTTAACTAAATAACTCTTTTGTTATAATATTATTAATTCTAGTATTTTATTGTGTCTCTTCTTACATTGTTGCATTTATCCTCCAATAACTGTTACTAATGGTCATTTAAAATAGCAGCAAAATAATGATGACAGTTATCGCTGTTCAGCAAAAGTTAGTTTTACTTTATCATCATTAGACTGAAAGAAAGTGGTATGGGACCAACAGCATGAAACAACAAACATGTCTCCTGGTGAGGTACAGTGTATTTACTTCTAGTTTTACTTCTTCTTTTTTGTAATTTTGTAATAGAGACCATGGACCATCATGGGACCTTATTTCGTAAAAAATATTAACGGTAGTCAACGGCGAGAGACGGATGTTTATTTGATCCTGTTTGAATTGTGCTATGAACCACACATATGATATTTGTCAATTTAAAACATAATTTTGCAAGTCAAGAAAGTCTCAGTTTGTTGCAAAACTGTTGAAGTATCAGACTGTGAAAATACGTAATTAGAAAGACGACACCCAAAAGTGTGCTAGTGACGTCTCTCTCTGAAGCTACGATGTCTGTGTGTTTCCTACTGGGATGAACTCACACCAGCACCAGCTAGTGTTGGTGACGTGGAACATAGCTAAATTAGCTTTATTTTTCTGGAATAAGGTCCCATGGTGGTCCACCAGAAGGGGCGGGACTTTGCTTCTCTATAAAACCATTGATATGTTTATCTGCTAACACATGACTCAGTAATATCAGCTACACAGCAATATTGAGTTTGCTAATATTAGCTAACATTAGCCACCATTAGTTACTGGTCATACCGGACCAAGTATGGCTGTAGCAGCAAAACCCCAGAGCCTATGAGCGAGAGTGCATTTGATTTCTTGTGAATTCAACTTTTCATTTCTAGGTCGATGACTGTGTTTTATCTTCTTTCATAAGTTACATAGTGATGCTTTAAATTCAAGGCTAAAACAAATTGTTGCATAATTTAGTTTCATTCACATTTTAGTGCATTTCCTCAAACACGATCACTTAGGATGTTAGGATAACATGCTTCAGTATTGTCAGTGTCCTAAAATGACATGTTAATTACATCCAGAACAGGAACATTTATACAAAGTATGTATTTTTTTTCTGGCAAAAGTGACAGTGAGGCACTCAAAGTGAATATATGACATTGAAATGAAGTGATGTTGGCACAGCACACTGCACTGTTGGGAATTAGAGAGCCATGTTTCTCTTTCCCCCTCATCACATAGCCAATTGAACCACTTTAACATGAGGTATAACTGCGCTCTTCTGAGGCTGTGATGGTTCACAGAAAGCAGCTGATTGTTGCTCTCACACCTGTGGTGTTGTGAAGCTGCTGTTCTATGAATCCTAATGGGAACACTGGGATGTCTAGTTAACCTTGAGCGTACCTTCTGCGAATCTTATGTCCTTCTTACCTCCGTGAAATGTAGATGCCTCTGAATATATTTTCAGTTTGGAGAGGCATCGTCCTCCGTTGCCCACGGTGACGGTCACGCAATACTTAAATTATCTTGCAAGGGCAGAACTGAAAGGTCAAGAAAATGAAAGATGGGCACTGCTTGAACAATCGGCCTGTTAGCTCCTGAATCAATATGAGGACTATAATTGCTCAGGGGTTTTAGAGATGCTTGTATACATGATGTTGTTGCTACGTACTGCCGAGGGAACCGGCGTCAACCAGTGTCCCTAGAATCATTAGTAGGTGGACAGAGGTGAATTTAGAAGGGGCTTTTAGGGCTTTACATAAACAACATCAATTACATTGACTGGATAAACATAATGATAAACCACCCTCCACACGACTAACTGTTAATGGCTGATTCCCACATTTTTTATCTGTTCAAAATGTACCTTAAACGGAGATTTATCAAGTATTTAATACTCTTATCAACATGGGAGTGGGCAAATATGCTGCTTTATGCAAATGTATGTATATATTTATTATTGGAAATCAATTAACAACACAAAACAATGACAGATATTGTCCGGAAACCCTCACAGGTACTGCATTTAGCATAAAACAATATGCTCAAATCATAACATGGCAAACTGCAGCCCAACAGGCAACAACAGCTGTCAGTGTGTCAGTGTGCTGACTTGACTATGACTTGCCCCAAACTGCATGTGATTATCATAAAGTGGGCATGTCTGTAAAGGGGAGACTCGTGGGTACCCATAGAACCCATTTACATTCACTTATCTGGAGGTCAGAGGTCAAGGGACCCCTTTGAAGACCCCAAGTTTGGAGCGTTATATAACCTCCTTTGCAACAAGCTAGTATGACATGATTGGTACCAATGGTTGGCATCAGTGTCAGCTGGGATCGGCTCCAGCGTCTCCCCCCCCGCGACCTTGACTAGGTTAAGCGGTTACAGATAATGGATGGATGGAAGTTGCGTTAATGCGTTAAAGAAATTAGTGTCGTTAAAACAAATTTGCGTTAACTCTGACAGTCCTAGTTCCTGCTGAAGCTGGAAATCCTATCAGTTATGTCCTAGCACAGCTGGGCAATGTAGTTTTATCATAGTAGTAGTCATAGTATACTGTAGGTACTGTACTGATTTTTTTTACGACATACTATACTATGACGTTTTTTGTCATAAATCATAACAGAAGTTATCTCGAGACGCTTTTTATATAGAGCAGGTCTAGACCGTACTCTATAGTTTAGAGACCCAACAAGAGATCCCCCATGAGCATTGCATTGGTATGCGCTGTGGCCAGGAAAAACTCCCCCGGTTACCGGTTGGGTTTAGAGAGAGAGAGAGAGAAGGGGTGGAGAGGGGGGGAGAGAGAGACAGAGAGAGAGAGAGAGACAGAGAGAGAGAGAGAGAGAGAGAGGGGGAGAGATGCACAGCAACCACAATAATAGCACAGCAGCTGTAAGAACTAATACAAATAGAACTAATAACAAAAATCAATAGCAGTGGATGTAAAACAGTGATAATACAACTATCGGAATTAATAGCTGTAATAATAATAGAAATATAACTAATACTAATAATAATAAAAAGATAGACAGATAGATATTTCCCAAAGCGAAATTGCAGTGTTACAGCAGCAATTTACATAGATCACAAAAAACTTGCATCACTCACACAAAACAGACACAAGGTAGGTACGAAAAACACTGTATTTACAAATCTCTATATAATGTACATACCAACTGCTTTAAAGTAGATAAAAAATAAATACAATAAAAATAGAATTTAAGATAAGATTTAAGATACTGTTTATCTCTGCTGCCTATATAGTACGTCATAAAAATGTCGTGAAATAGTCATAGTATAGTGTATGTCATAATAATGTCATGTCATGGCTCAGGAGATAGAGCGGGTCGTCCACTAATGGAAAGATCGGTGGTTAGATCCCCGGCTCCCCCAGTCTACATGTATAGAAAGTGTATATACATAGTATTGTATGTCATTAAAAAGTCATAAAACGATCATAGTAGAGTATGTCATTAAAATGTCCAAAACAATGTGTGGTTTAATGTTAAGTACTAAGGATTATAATACTTCATCCACCACTGTATGTACTGTATATGTATATGCTTTTAGGGAAAAAGGAAATGGAAGTATGTGAGTGTATTATATTGTAATATTGTGTAAAGGGACGGTTTGGTGGTTTAAATTCTAGTGTTTTGTGTCCGTATGAATCATATTCTGAGAGTAGGAGGCTCTGTTTTTGAATCTCTCATTTTAGAATGAAATTCCTCATTTGACATCTCTCACTTGCCAAACCCGGAGGCCTCGGTGGAGAAGAGAAAGCGAAAAGAAAGAAAAAGAAGAATCCGGCCTCTGTGAGGAGATGCTTGTTTCCATGGCGATGTGGAGCATGTGCTTGTGTGTATGATGACCTCACGCGTGCATATTCTCCTCACCAGCCTCTTCTTCTGCCAGGATGCAGACGTCTCTGCCTCCACACGGCACATGGTGCAGTCACATGCAAGGGCGTGATTTACGGGGGGGGGGGGGGGTTAGGGGGGGACACCCCCACACTTTTACAGAAGGCAGAAAAGGGGCCTAAACTACAGGAGATAGAGGACATAAGACATTCAAAAAAAGAATGTAAGCAATGTCTTATAATATAATAACGTGTTTGCACTTTTTTTCATAAAATTTTCAACATACTATACTATGACTTTTTTTTCATAACATTTTCGACATTCTATACTATGACTTTTTTTTCCATAAAATTTTCGACATACAATAGTATGACTTTTTTTTCCTTAAAATTTTCGACATACAATACTATGACTTTTTTTTCTTAAAATTTTCGACATTCTATACTATGACTTTTTTTTCCTTCAAATTTTCGACATACTATACTATGACTTTTTTTTCATAAAATTTTTCACATACTATACTATGACTTTTTTTTTCATGAAAATTTTCTACATACTATACATGAATTTTTTTTTATAACATTTTCGACATTCTATACTATGACTTTTTTTTCCATAAAATTTTCAACATACAATAGTATGACTTTTTTTTCCTTAAAATTTTCGACATACAATACTATGACTTTTTATTCATGAAACTGTTCGACATACTATACTATGACTTTTTTTTCATAAAATTTTCGACATACTATACTATGACTTTTTTTTCCTAAAAATTTTCGACATACAATACTATGACTTTTTTTCATGAAAATTTTCGACATACTATACTATGACTTTTTTTTCATAACATTTTCGACATTCTATACTATGACTTTTTTTTCCTTCAAATTTTCAACATACAATAGTATGACTTTTTTTTCCTTAAAATTTTCGACATACAATACTATGACTTTTTATTCATGAAACTGTTCGACATACTATACTATGACTTTTTTTTCATAAAATTTTCGACATACTATACTATGACTTTTTTTTCCTAAAAATTTTCGACATACAATACTATGACTTTTTTTCATGAAAATTTTCGACATACTATACTATGACTTTTTTTTCATAACATTTTCGACATTCTATACTATGACTTTTTTTTCCTTCAAATTTTCGACATACTATACTATGACTTTTTTTTCATAAAATTTTTCACATACTATACCATGACTTTTTTTTTCATGAAACTTTTCTACATACTATACATTAATTTTTTTTTATAACATTTTCGACATTCTATACTATGACTTTTTTTTCCATAAAATTTTCAACATACAATAGTATGACTTTTTTTTCCTTAAAATTTTCGACATACAATACTATGACTTTTTATTCATGAAACTTTTCGACATATTATACTATGACTTTTTTTTCATAAAATTTTCGACATACTATACTATGACTTTTTTTCCTAAAAATTTTCGACATACAATACTATGACTTTTTTTCATGAAAATTTTCGACATACTATACTATGACTTTTTTTTCATAAAATTTTCGACATACTATACTATGACTTTTTTTCAAGAAATTTTCGACATACTATACTATGACTTTTTTTTCATAACATTTTCGACATTCTATACTATGACTTTTTTTTCCATAAAATTTTCGACATACAATAGTATGACTTTTTTTTCCTTAAAATTTTCGACATACAATAGTATGACTTTTTATTCATGAAACTTTTCGACATACTATACTATGACTGTTTTTTCCTAAAAATTTTAGACATACAATACTATGACTTTTTTTCATGAAAATTTTCGACATACTATACTATGACTTTTTTTTCATGAAATTTTCGACATACTATACTATGACTTTTTTTCAAGAAATTTTCGACATACTATACTATGACTTTTTTTTCATAACATTTTCGACATACTATACTATGACTTTTTTTTCATTACATTTTCGACATTCTATACTATGACTTTTTTTTCCATAAAATTTTCGACATACAATAGTATGACTTTTTTTTCCTTAAAATTTTCGACATACAATACTATGACTTTTTTTTCCTTAAAATTTTCAACATTCTATACTATGACTTTTTTTTCCTTCAAATTTTCGACATACTATACTATGACTTTTTTTTCATAAAATTTTTCACATACTATACTATGACTTTTTTTTCATGAAAATTTTCTATATACTATGCATTAATTTTTTTTTATAACATTTTCGACATTCTTTACTATGACTTTTTTTTCCATAAAATTTTCGACATACAATAGTATGACTTTTTTTTCCTTCAAATTTTCGACATACAATACTATGACTTTTTATTCATGAAACTTTTCGACATACTATACTATGACTTTTTTTTCCTTCAAATTTTCGACATACTATACTATGACTTTTTTTTCATAAAATTTTTCACATACTATACTATGACTTTTTTTTTCATGAAAATTTTCTACATACAATACTATGACTTTTTTTTTCATAAAATTTTCAACATTCTATACTATGACTTTTTTTTCAGAACATTTTCGACATTCTAGACTATTACTTTTTTTTCCTTCAAATTTTCGACATACTATACTATGACTTTTTTTTCATAAAATTTTTCACATACAATACTATGACTTTTTTTCATAACATTTTCGACATACTATACTATGACTTTTTTTTCATAACATTTTCGACATTCTATACTATGACTTTTTTTTCCATAAAATTTTCGACATACAATAGTATGACTTTTTTTTCCTTAAAATTTTCGACATACAATACTATGACTTTTTATTCATGAAACTTTTTGACATACTTTACTATGACTTTTTATTCATGAAACTTTTCGACATACTATACTAGGACTTTTTTTTCATGAAAATTTTCGACATACTATACTATGACTTTTTTTTCATAAAATTTTTCACATACTATACTATGACTTTTTTTTTCATGAAAATTTTCTACATACTATACTATGACTTTTTTTTCATAACATTTTCGACATTCTAGACTGACTTTTTTTTCCATAACATTTTCAACATACAATAGTATGACTTTTTTTTCCTTAAAATTTTCGACATACAATACTATGACTTTTTATTCATGAAACTTTTCGACGTACTATACTATGACTTTTTTTTTCATAAAATTTTCGACATACTATACTATGACTTTTTTTTCCTAAAAATTTTCGACATACAATACTATGACTTTTTTTCATGAAAATTTTCGACATACTATACTATGACTTTTTTTCAAAAAATTTTCGACATACTATACTATGACTTTTTTTTCATAACATTTTCGACATACTATACTATGACTTTTTTTTTCATGAAAATTTTCTACATACTATACTATGACTTTTTTTTCATAACATTTTCGACATTCTATACTATGACTTTTTTTTCCATGGAATTTTCGACATACAATAGTATGACTTTTTTTTCCTTAAAATTTTCGACATACAATAGTATGACTTTTTATTCATGAAACTTTTCGACATACTATACTATGACTTTTTTTTCCATAAAATTTTCGACATACAATAGTATGACTTTTTTTTCCTTAAAATTTTCGACATACAATACTATGACTTTTTTTTCATAAAATTTTCAACATTCTATACTATGACTTTTTTTTCCTTCAAATTTTCGACATACTATACTATGACTTTTTTTTCATAAAATTTTTCACATACTATACTATGACTTTTTTTTCATGAAAATTTTCTATACACTATACATTAATTTTTTTTTATAACATTTTCGACATTCTATACTATGACTTTTTTTCCATAAAATTTTCGACATACAATAGTATGACTTTTTTTTCCTTCAAATTTTCGACATACAATACTATGACTTTTTATTCATGAAACTTTTCGACATACTATACTATGACTTTTTTTTCCTTCAAATTTTCGACATACTATACTATGACTTTTTTTTCATAAAATTTTTCACATACTATACTATGACTTTTTTTTTCATGAACATTTTCTACATACTATACTATGACTTTTTTTTCATAACATTTTCGACATACTATACTATGACTTTTTTTTCATAAAATTTTCAACATACAATAGTATGACTTTTTTTTCCTTAAAATTTTCGACATACAATACTATGACTTTTTATTCATGAAACTTTTTGACATACTTTACTATGACTTTTTATTCATGAAACTTTTCGACATACTATACTATGACTTTTTTTTCATGAAAATTTTCGACATACTATACTATGACTTTTTTTTCATAAAATTTTTCACATACTATACTATGACTTTTTTTTTAATGAAAATTTTCTACATACTATACTATGACTTTTTTTTTATAACATTTTCGACATTCTAGACTGACTTTTTTTTCCATAAAATTTTCAACATACAATAGTATGACTTTTTTTTCCTTAAAATTTTCGACATACAATACTATGACTTTTTATTCATGAAACTTTTCGACGTACTATACTATGACTTTTTATTCATAAAATTTTCGACATACTATACTATGACTTTTTTTTCCTGAAAATTTTCGACATACTACACTATGACTTTTTTTCATGAAAATTTTCCACATACTACACTATGACTTTTTTTCAAGAAATTTTCGACATACTATACTATGACTTTTTTTTCATAACATTTTCGACATTCTATACTATGACTTTTTTTTCCATAAAATTTTCGACATACAATAGTATGACTTTTTATTCATGAAACTTTTCGACATACTATACTATGACTTTTTTTTCCTAAAAATTTTAGACATACAATACTATGACTTTTTTTCATGAAAATTTTCGACATACTATACTATGACTTTTTTTTCATGAAATTTTCGACATACTATACTATGACTTCTTTTCAAGAAATTTTCGACATACTATACTATGACTTTTTTTTCATAACATTTTCGACATACTATACTATGACTTTTTTTTCATAACATTTTCGACATTCTATACTATGACTTTTTTTTCCATAAAATTTTCGACATACAATAGTATGACTTTTTTTTCCTTAAAATTTTCGACATACAATACTATGACTTTTTTTTCATAAAATTTTCAACATTCTATACTATGACTTTTTTTTCCTTCAAATTTTCGACATACTATACTATGACTTTTTTTTCATAAAATTTTTCACATACTATACTATGACTTTTTTTTCATGAAAATTTTCTATATACTATACATTGATTTTTTTTGTATAACATTTTCGACATTCTATACTATGACTTTTTTTTCCATAAAATTTTCGACATACAATAGTATGACTTTTTTTTCCTTCAAATTTTCGACATACAATACTATGACTTTTTATTCATGAAACTTTTCGACATACTATACTATGACTTTTTTTTCCTTCAAATTTTCGACATACTATACTATGACTTTTTTTTCATAAAATTTTTCACATACTATACTATGACTTTTTTTTTCATGAAATTTTCGACATACTATACTATGACTTCTTTTCAAGAAATTTTCGACATTCTATACTATGACTTTTTTTTCATAACATTTTCGACATTCTATACTATGACTTTTTTTTCCATAAAATTTTCGACATACAATAGTATGACTTTTTTTTCCTTAAAATTTTCGACATACAATACTATGACTTTTTATTCATGAAACTTTTTGACATACTTTACTATGACTTTTTATTCATGAAACTTTTCGACATACTATACTATGACTTTTTTTTCATGAAAATTTTCGACATACTATACTATGACTTTTTTTTCATAAAATTTTTCACATACTATACTATGACTTTTTTTTTCATGAAAATTTTCTACATACTATACTATGACTTTTTTTCATAACATTTTCGACATTCTATACTATGACTTTTTTTTCCATAAAATTTTCGACATACAATAGTATGACTTTTTTTTCCATAAAATTTTCGACATACAATACTATGACTTTTTTTCATGAAAATTTTCGACATACTATACTATGACTTTTTTTTCATAAAAATTTTCGACATACAATACTATGACTTTTTTCATGAAAATTTTCGACATACTATACTATGACTTTTTTTCATAAAATTTTCGACATTCTATACTATGACTTTTTTTTCCTTCAAATTTTCGACATACTATACTATGACTTTTTTTTCATAAAATTTTTCACATACTATACTATGACTTTTTTTTCATGAAAATTTTCTATATACTATACATTAATTTTTTTTATAACATTTTCGACATTCTATACTATGACTTTTTTTTCCATAAAATTTTCGACATACAATAGTATGACTTTTTTTTCCTTAAAATTTTCGACATACAATACTATGACTTTTTATTCATGAAACTTTTCGACATACTATACTATGACTTTTTTTTCCTTCAAATTTTCGACATACTATACTATGACTTTTTTTTCATAAAATTTTTAACATACTATACTATGACTTTTTTTTTCATGAAAATTTTCTACATACTATACTATGACTTTTCTTCAAGAAATTTTCGACATACTATACTATGACTTTTTTTTCATAACATTTTCGACATACTATACTATGACTTTTTTTTCATAAAATTTTCGACATTCTATACTATGACTTTTTTTTCCATAAAATTTTCGACATACAATAGTATGACTTTTTTTTCCTTAAAATTTTCGACATACAATACTATGACTTTTTTTTCATAAAATTTTCAACATTCTATACTATGACTTTTTTTTCCTTCAAATTTTCGACATACTATACTATGACTTTTTTTTCATAAAATTTTCGACATTCTATACTATGACTTTTTTTTCCTTCAAATTTTCGACATACTATACTAGGACTTTTTTTCAAGAAATTTTCGACATTCTATACTATGACTTTTTTTTCCATAAAATTTTCGACATACAATAGTATGACTTTTTTTTCCTTAAAATTTTCGACATACAATACTATGACTTTTTTTTCATAAAATTTTCAACATTCTATACTATGACTTTTTTTCATGAAATTTTCGACATACTATACTATGACTTTTTTTCATAAAATTTTCGACATACTATACTATGACTTTTTTTTCCTTCAAATTTTCGACATACTATACTATGACTTTTTTTTCATAAAATTTTCGACATTCTATACTATGACTTTTTTTTCATGAAAATTTTCTATATACTATACATTAATTTTTTTTATAACATTTTCGACATTCTATACTATGACTTTTTTTTCCATAAAATTTTCGACATACAATAGTATGACTTTTTTTTCCTTCAAATTTTCGACATACAATACTATGACTTTTTATTCATGAAACTTTTCGACATACTATACTATGACTTTTTTTTCCTTCAAATTTTCGACATACTATACTATGACTTTTTTTTCATAAAATTTTTAACATACTATACTATGACTTTTTTTTTCATGAAAATTTTCTACATACTATACTATGACTTTTTTTCAAGAAATTTTCGACATACTATACTATGACTTTTTTTTCATAAAATTTTTCACATACTATACTATGACTTTTTTTTCATGAAAATTTTCTATATACTATACATTAATTTTTTTTTATAACATTTTCGACATTCTATACTATGACTTTTTTTTCCATAAAATTTTCGACATACAATAGTATGACTTTTTTTTCATTCAAATTTTCGACATACAATACTATGACTTTTTATTCATGAAACTTTTCGACATACTATACTATGACTTTTTTTTCCTTCAAATTTTCGACATACTATACTATGACTTTTTTTTCATAAAATTTTTAACATACTATACTATGACTTTTTTTTTCATGAAAATTTTCTACATACTATACTATGACTTTTCTTCAAGAAATTTTCGACATACTATACTATGACTTTTTTTTCATAACATTTTCGACATACTATACTATGACTTTTTTTTCATAACATTTTCGACATTCTATACTATGACTTTTTTTTCCATAAAATTTTCGACATACAATAGTATGACTTTTTTTTCCTTAAAATTTTCGACATACAATACTATGACTTTTTTTTCATAAAATTTTCAACATTCTATACTATGACTTTTTTTTCCTTCAAATTTTCGACATACTATACTATGACTTTTTTTTCATAAAATTTTCGACATTCTATACTATGACTTTTTTTTCCTTCAAATTTTCGACATACTATACTAGGACTTTTTTTCAAGAAATTTTCGACATTCTATACTATGACTTTTTTTTCCATAAAATTTTCGACATACAATAGTATGACTTTTTTTTCCTTAAAATTTTCGACATACAATACTATGACTTTTTTTTAATAAAATTTTCAACATTCTATACTATGACTTTTTTTTCCTTCAAATTTTCGACATACTATACTATGACTTTTTTTTCATAAAATTTTCGACATTCTATACTATGACTTTTTTTTCCTTCAAATTTTCGACATACTATACTATGACTTTTTTTTCATAAAATTTTTCACATACTATACTATGACTTTTTTTTCATGAAAATTTTCTATATACTATACATTAATTTTTTTCATAAAATTTTTGACATACTATACTATGACTTTTTTTTTCATGAAAATTTTCTACATACTATACTATGACTTTTTTCAAGAAATTTTCGACATACTATACTATGACTTTTTTTTCATAACATTTTCGACATACTATACTATGACTTTTTTTTCATAACATTTTCGACATTCTATACTATGACTTTTTTTTCCATAAAATTTTCGACATACAATAGTATGACTTTTTTTTCCTTAAAATTTTCGACATACAATACTATGACTTTTTTTTCATAAAATTTTCAACATTCTATACTATGACTTTTTTTTCCTTCAAATTTTCGACATACTATACTATGACTTTTTTTTCATAAAATTTTTCACATACTATACTATGACTTTTTTTTCATGAAAATTTTCTATATACTATACATTAATTTTTTTTTATAACATTTTCGACATTCTATACTATGACTTTTTTTTCCATAAAATTTTCGACATACAATAGTATGACTTTTTTTGCCTTCAAATTTTCGACATACAATACTATGACTTTTTATTCATGAAACTTTTCGACGTACTATACTATGACTTTTTTTTCCTTCAAATTTTCGACATACTATACTATGACTTTTTTTTCATAAAATTTTTCACATACTATACTATGACTTTTTTTTTCATGAAATTTTCGACATAATATACTATGACTTTTTTTTCATAACATTTTCGACATTCTATACTATGACTTTTTTTCCATAAAATTTTCGACATACAATAGTATGACTTTTTTTTCCTTAAAATTTTCGACATACAATACTATGACTTTTTATTCATGAAACTTTTTGACATACTTTACTATGACTTTTTATTCATGAAACTTTTCGACATACTATACTATGACTTTTTTTTCATGAAAATTTTCGACATACTATACTATGACTTTTTTTTCATAAAATTTTTCACATACTATACTATGACTTTTTTTTTCATGAAAATTTTCTACATACTATACTATGACTTTTTTTCATAACATTTTCGACATTCTATACTATGACTTTTTTTTCCATAAAATTTTCGACATACAATAGTATGACTTTTTTTTCCTTAAAATTTTCGACATACAATACTATGACTTTTTTTCATGAAAATTTTCGACATACTATACTATGACTTTTTTTTCATAAAAATTTTCGACATACAATACTATGACTTTTTTTCATGAAAATTTTCGACATACTATACTATGACTTTTTTTCATAAAATTTTCGACATTCTATAGTATGAATTTTTTTTCCCTCAAATTTTCGACATACTATACTATGACTTTTTTTTCATAAAATTTTTCACATACTATACTATGACTTTTTTTTTCATGAAAATTTTCTACATACTATACTATGACTTTTTTTTCATAACATTTTCGACATTCTAGACTATTAATTTTTTTTCCATAAAATTTTCGACATACAATAGTATGACTTTTTTTTCCTTAAAATTTTCGACATACAATACTATGACTTTTTTTTCATAACATTTTCGACATACAATACTATGACTTTTTTTTCATGAAGATTTTTGACATACTATATTATAATTTTTTTCCTTCAAATTTTCGACATACTATACTATGACTTTTTTTTCATAAAATTTTTCACATACTATACTATGACTTTTTTTTCATGAAAATTTTCTATATACTATACATTAATTTTTTTTTATAACATTTTTGACATTCTATACTATGACTTTTTTTTCCATAAAATTTTCGACATACAATAGTATGACTTTTTTTTCCTTCAAATTTTCGACATACAATACTATGACTTTTTATTCATGAAACTTTTCGACGTACTATACTATGACTTTTTTTTCCTTCAAATTTTCGACATACTATACTATGACTTTTTTTTCATAAAATTTTTCACATACTATACTATGACTTTTTTTTTCATGAAATTTTCGACATACTATACTATGACTTTTTTTTCATAACATTTTCGACATTCTATACTATGACTTTTTTTTCCATAAAATTTTCGACATACAATAGTATGACTTTTTTTTCCTTAAAATTTTCGACATACAATACTATGACTTTTTATTCATGAAACTTTTTGACATACTTTACTATGACTTTTTATTCATGAAACTTTTCGACATACTATACTATGACTTTTTTTTCATAAAATTTTTCACATACTATACTATGACTTTTTTTTTCATGAAAATTTTCTACATACTATACTATGACTTTTTTTCATAACATTTTCGACATTCTATACTATGACTTTTTTTTCCATAAAATTTTCGACATACAATAGTATGACTTTTTTTTCCTTAAAATTTTCGACATACAATACTATGACTTTTTTTCATGAAAATTTTCGACATACTATACTATGACTTTTTTTTCATAAAAATTTTCGACATACAATACTATGACTTTTTTTCATGAAAATTTTCGACATACTATACTATGACTTTTTTTCATAAAATTTTCGACATTCTATAGTATGAATTTTTTTTCCCTCAAATTTTCGACATACTATACTATGACTTTTTTTTCATAAAATTTTTCACATACTATACTATGACTTTTTTTTTCATGAAAATTTTCTACATACTATACTATGACTTTTTTTTCATAACATTTTCGACATTCTAGACTATTACTTTTTTTTCCATAAAATTTTCGACATACAATAGTATGACTTTTTTTTCCTTAAAATTTTCGACATACAATACTATGACTTTTTTTTCATAACATTTTCGACATACAATACTATGACTTTTTTTTCATGAAGATTTTTGACATACTATATTATAATTTTTTTCCATAAAATTTTCGACATACAATACTATGACTTTTTTTTTCATGAAAATTTTCGACATACTATACTATGACCTTTTTTCATAAAATTTTTAACATAATTTACGCCACTGATTTCTTTAACGCATTAACTTGTGATTTTTAGGTTGTAGCGGCTCAGAGTGAAGATACTGGTATCATATGAAACTAGAAAACCTGATGAATCCATTGGTACCAACCATGTTTGCTCGTTGTGAAGGAGGCTAAATAAGTCTCCAAAGTAACGCTAAATTTTGGCGAGGAAAAACTGGCATGGCCATTTTCAAAGGGGTCCCTTGACCTCTGACCTCAAGAAATGTGAATGGGTTTATTTCACAACAATGACCCGCTAGCTGTACATTATCCCGCTTATTACACGGCTACTTACATTAAAATCAATAATCCGACATCAGAACTGCGTCCATAGCAACGGCCTGTTGTACATAGCAATGGTCTGCTATAAAAAAAAATAATAGACCCTGGAACGCCGTAATAGACCAATCAGAATCGAGTATTCAACAAAGCCGTGTAATAAAAAATAATAATATAGTAAGTCTTAAAAAATGTCATAGCATATAGTATGTTAGAAAAAATGTTGTAGTATAGTATGTCATAAAAAAACATATATATAGTAGGTCTTAAAAAATGTCATAGTATAGTATGTCATAACAAATAATAACATCATAACAAATGTCATAGTATAGTATGCCATAAAAAATAATATAGTATGTCATAACAAATAATAATATGTCATAACAAATGTCATAGTATAGTATGTCATAAAAAAAACATATGTATAGTATGTCATAGCAAAAGTCATTGTATAGTATGCAATAAAAAACATATGTATAGTATGTCATAACAAAAGTCATAGTATAGTATGTCATAAAAAATCATATATAATATGTCATAAATAAGTCATAAAAAAGTCTTAGTATAGTATGCCATAAAAAAATGTATATAGTATAGTATGTAGTGAATGTCTAGAACACCACCGTGGATGTTAACCAGGGAGTATGAGACTGAGTCTCCTCCCGTTGTTTTTTGAGATTATACTATATTTTATATCCCATATTATACTATCCTGTACTATATTACCGGTATACTATATTATGTGATAATATACCGTATTATATTTCTAATACGTTGCTATATTAGTACAGACAACACTAAGTATCATTACTGAATCATATGATATATTAATCTGGTGTACAATGCTATTTACCACACCACTGTCACTCTACCTCGTAACTTTGTCTTCAATTGCTCTTGTATAGCTCATATTTTTACCTCTATTCTTATATTAGTTACTTATTTTATTTGTTCTTATTTTAATTCTCTATTTATCTGTACTTATTTCTGTCTTTCTGCTGCTACAATACCTGAATGTACCTGAATCAGTAAAGGCTGATCTTATCTAACATTCACACAGTGTAGTGTATGTATCTTCAATGCTGTTACCATAATTATAGTATGGTATCAATTTTGTCAGAGTTCAAATGTAGATAAATGTCAGCTAGAGGGTTTTTTTCTGGCCTTCTAAGACTGGATGAATATTCCTCAGTGGGTTGCTGTGATGTTATTTTAGTGTTTGATGCCCCCCTGGTGTTACAGAAGAGAGTTACACATAGAAACATAAACACTCAGTGAAAGTTTTATAATGTTCCACAAGAGGGAGACAAACAACTCCTACTCTCCAAAGCCTTTATTGTCTCCCTCTCACAGAAGTACCATGAGGATTTATACAGTATACAGTAGGTTTAATGATGATCATTCTTTACAGCTGTGACCAGCTGTGCTCTCAACATTAAACATGTAAGTCCTCCTTGATTCATTTGACTTTTCCAGATACTTTCACAAAGTCTTCGCAACTCAACGTCCACTTACTCACTTGTTTTGGAGCTTTCAACTATGTCACACTAACTGAATTTTGCATGGTTGCCATGGAAACGTAGAAGCTTGAACCTCACGATTCCGATTAGGTCTTGCACTTCTCGTGCACAAGCTGAATTATGAATTGAATTTAGTTAAATCTCACCTCAAGGTCCACTTACTGGCTTGTTCTGGTGCTTTTGACCATATCACATGGTCCTCATCAGAGTTTTTACTCAGTTGTCAGAAAGCTCCAGAAGGTTAAGAATAAACATGTGAGTGCAAAGTAAGTTATTGTGTTTCCTTCAGTTCTACAGTTGTATAACAGGATTCAAATTACAATAATATTTTCTTTTAAATAATTTTCAACAATTATTTTCATTATTTACACAGCATTATGGTGTTTTAAAATAAACACTGGTTTCACTTCCTGCAGAAATACCTCCACTTCACAACTATTGAAAAAAATGTTTTTTTTTGTGGTAGTAGTTGTATTATTGACAATTTTCCAAAAGGAATGCACATAAAAATAAATAAATAACAATATGGTATTAAAGGGAAAACAAACAAAAAAAATACTGACATAAAGGTGAAGCTGAAGCTTATTCTACCTACCCAACAGACCTTAACCCTTTCACTACTAGGTTTACAGAAACACTTTATTTTTAAACATTTATTTTATTTGAAAAGTGAATTTAATTCCCTTGTTTTAAACAAACCTATTCTGCTAAATTCACACTGACTCCCTCAAATTTCTAATAACCTCTGAATACAGAGATGATTTGGTGCTTTGTACATTTTCTTTGCAGTTTTAAGATCAATTAGATCACAAACTTTTAAAGCATTTTTAATAAATGGTTGGCTCGTAATAATCTGATCGATTTACAATTCTTATAGCTCCCTTCTGTAGCATGAACATGTGATTAGTGTTGGTTTTGTACGTCATTTATGATCAATTGTTTCTATTTCAACATCATTTATCATCAGTTTTACTTGATTATGTGCACTGATTACCAGATATCATAAACTTTAGTCCGGTGCTCCCCCCTCTTTACACTTTCCTTT
Organism: Sebastolobus alascanus; assembly: GCA_916701645.2. Classification (NCBI taxonomy): domain Eukaryota; kingdom Metazoa; phylum Chordata; class Actinopteri; order Perciformes; family Sebastidae; genus Sebastolobus; species Sebastolobus alascanus. The sequence goes on along the minus strand of CAKAOJ020000095.1, from coordinate 387,306 downwards.
GAGCATTCTTGACTTGATTCTCTCTTTTCAATCTCTGTGTGTGCACACAGCCCTGCAGTCTCAGGCCCTTTTATGGGGATTGGCGGGCGTTTATCTGCTAATTAGGATCAACTGGCACATGCCTTCAACTTACCAGGACAAGGGGATTCATCATTATAAAAACACAATTAAGAAACAAGTCTGCGGTCGTGAATCTGACGTAGACTTGGGAAGATATTGGTGAATGAGGCCCACTGACTCTACAACCGTTTACAATGACTAACTCAAACACATGCGGAAGAGGAGAGCTTTATTGAATGCATGAAAATCAGAACCTCATTGAGGATTTTCATGTTTTACAGGGAGACATCCCACACAGGAATTAATCATTTACAATTATGTCCACATGGATAAATCACAAAAATACAGTATTAACAGCTGATCTAGCAGAGTTAAAAGTATTCATCTGATGACATGTAAGAGCATAAAAAAGATGAATCATTTCTCTAATCTCTGAAATGTTCATTCCTCTGTGACGGACGTCTTCCTCTGGGCCAGCGTCAGATCCTTGACCTGTGGCGTGAGAGCGATGAGCTGCGTGCGGACGCTCCGAGCCTCCTCCTCCTGCTCCTCCGCCTTGTCTCCGGCCTCGCCCTCGCCCTCGCCCTCGGCCTCCTCCTGCTTCCTGCTCTGACTCTGGCTCACCAGCTGCTTCACCACAAGGCCCTGGTAGGCAGACAGCAGCTGCTGCTGCTCCTGCAACAACACATGGACGCACGCAAACATTTCAGCAGTTTAACTCACCAAACAAACGCTCTGTTACACTGATGCTGCAGCAGATGGGAGACTGCCGACAGCTGCGGAGTCTGAAAACTGGATGTAAACAACCCCAAGATGAAGCAGTGTGTTGCCAACATTTGCTGAAACATTTAGACCACACTGAAGCACAAATCAACAGATCTATTATGACTGAGCTAAAGCTGCACTTTGGAAACACACACACCTGTCTCTAGATCACAAACTATGTGCTACATACTCCTAATTTAGATGGTGTATATTTTACCTTCTCTGCCTAAAGTAGTTTGATGTTTTTCTTCTCTATGAGCTTTGATGAAGTGTTAAAATGGTGGAACAAAACAACTCAAAAAGGGACCTTCCTGGGGCATAAAACGACCAAATTATTATTATATTCCATTTGTGAGTGGCTGGCTGGGTTCTTGATCAACAACACTCGCTCACTGATTAGGAGCTGAGGGGTTTGAGCGAAACTTTTGGCACAGATGTAGGTTTATATGTTATGAAACGATATAGATATCGGGGCACTACTAATTTGGGGCCTGAGGAGCTAAATATTCCAAAGTGTTGCAGAACACAGATTTTATGAATCTTGATGATTTCCGAGGTGTGCTCAAGCTGATTAGATCAGATGTCAGAAGATCACAGACATGCTTTTTCCCTCTTTATTTCTTAAGAGTGCTTTTTAAAAGCTTTTAACATGAGAAAAACGTGAAAACCAAATAAAAGGAGCATGGTCACTTCAGGGTCAAAGTTCACCCTCTTGCCTTCATGATAGAATGGCAAACAATACGATCTTCAGCTTTCCATCGGTACATTTATCATTTCATGAGCAGTAAAATTGACAGAGATATCACTGCATAAAGTTCTAGGTCACCACTAACCTCTAATCACAGTTGAAGCGATACTGAACTTTGGGTTGTATCGCTAACTAGCCGTGATAAATGGCAACTAAAGGAGGAAATCATCATCAATTACTCCTGACAGCGGATTACAGTTTGTTGTTATGAAGCTATGTGTTGTTATATGTTTTTATTTAAGCTATGTGTTGCTATGTGTTTTTATTTAAGCTATGTGTTGTTATGTGTTTCTATTTAAAGTATGTGTTGTTATGTGTTTTTATTTAAGGTATGTGTTGTTATGTGTTTCTATTTAAAGTATGTGTTGTTATGTGTTTTTATTTAAGCTATGTGTTGTTATGTGTTTCTATTTAAATTATGCATTGTTATGTGTTTCTATTTAAAGTATGTGTTGTTATGTGTTTTTATTTAAGGTATGTGTTGTCATGTGTTTTTATTTAAGCTATGTGTTGTTATGTGTTGCTATGAAGCTATGTGTTGTTATGAAGCTGTGTTATGTGTTTTTATTGAAGCTATGTTTTGTTATGTGTTTTTATTTAAGCTTGTCTTGTTATGCATTTGGAAAAATGCCTGCCACAGCCCCCAGGAGCCAAATTTTCAGCGCCCCAATATCTATATCTTTTCATAATATATAAACTTACATCTGAGCCAAATGTGATGCTTTTATCACAAAATGCACAATTGTTATGAATATTTCAGCCTAGCTGCCCCATTACTACCTCTATATGTTTGCTACATGTGGTCAAATCAAACCCACCACCTGTTAAAGCTTAGCTTCAGTGGGACAATGGCAACTTTCCATTAAAAACATGCTTTGTTAAGCTGTTCATTTACATCAAGCCTGGTTATGTGTGTGATAAAAAAGTTTAAACTTATTGTTTTCCCCTTTCTTACTGGGATACAGGCTACGATGCTTTGTTTTTTTTCTGTTTATTATTATATGTATTAGTCCATGATTAGATTCCTTGTGAAGCGCACAAAAACCTTGAGTTGTTTGAGAGGAATCCACTGAATCCCAGTAACAGAATATATCGGTGACATATGATATATATGTGGCACTGTACAGAGTCACATGTCAACGAGTGTCAGACGTACCGTGGGTATTCGGCCAGTGAGGGTGCCGATGATCTGAGGCACGCAGCGTCCAGGAGCGTGCAGCATGCACTGGGTGCTAGCCTGGAACAGCAGCACGCTGGTCAGGTGGAGCACCAGAGCTGGATCCTCCGTCACCTTCAGCTGCTCAGTGAGAGCCTGACGGTGCACGAACAGAGCCTGTCTGGATCACACGCGTTCACATACATCAAAAGGAGATATTTCTGGATTTGAACTTAAAGTTACGACAAGGAACTTTCATTTTGTGTTGATTCTTGCGGTTCCCTGTGGACAAATCAGTGGTTTCCATGAGCACCACCGTCTCGTGTCGTAAAGATCTACAGCTGCCCGATGAGAATAACTATATAGAAATAGCCAATCTTCTCACTGATGGTCATATGTAGGTCATATGAAGACATCAGGACTACACCGAGACTGTTTCATAAGCAGTTAAATGTTCCTCAAAGTAACTTTAATTTACACTAGTTAAATACTAAAGTAAAAAGAAAACATTTTCATTACCTCTCCTTTTTCTTGTCTCCCTTCTTCAGCATGAAGCCACACACGTCTGCACAGGTCTCTATGTTGGTCAGAAAGTCTTCAATAGTCTGTGAAGAAAGATCCATCACTGCGTTTCACTTTCATCCTTCAAACTAAAGCGAACAGCTGATGATGTAACTGACAGGAAACATACTCACTTTGCCGTTGAGGCAGTTGTGCAGCTTGGTGAGCGGTCCTCTGGTGTCATCTGACAGTTTGCCCAAAATCTTCACTCTGATCTGAGGCGACACATCAGAGACACTCATGAGCAAGTCCCACAGTGCATTTCAAACAATGGTGCTCACACACACACACACACACACACACACACACACACACACACACACACAGTCCCAATTAACTTGATTTCATTGTGATCTCAGCTCTTTACTCTTCTCCAGCTGAATACAGTTATTTCAGGCTACAGAGAGGAGACTCAGAAACAGAGCAGGAACTCTTCCTGACCTCGTTGCTGATGGCGCCGGGATTCTCCACCGACATCATCAGGTCAGCAGCCAGGAAGTTGACCAGGATGTTGGTGACATCTGAGCACAGAGTCTTCAGGACGTGCTTGGAGACGTGGACCTGGGTTTCATCTGCATGGTAAGAGAATTCCCATCAAGTTAACTGTGAATCTGAGGTTGTTCTACTTCAATCATAAATTTATTTTACAGTTACATGTTTGATAGCCGCAGAAAGGCCATCAAATAAAACAATGATTTCAAGTAAGGGCTAAGGACGATTTTAATTCTAATACAAAACTATTAGTGAAATAAATAAATACATTTTAAAAAGCTGTTTACTTCACAAATGTATATATTGTTTGTTTTTTACAAATGATGATATTTGTAAGTTGTTTATTGTTGTTATTTCCTAATTTGTTGTGCTGTAGCCTACAGAGAAAGTTAATGCTGTTAAAAGTCCAGTTAGCAATGACATAGATCAAAGACCTGTGGCTGTGTTTTAGTTATTAAAAATACATCCATCTGCATGCATATTTCCTATCTATATTTCACATACAGTGCCTGTTATTAGGAGGAGAACGCTTGCACTGGTTTTGGGTGCCAGGGCCGGCTTAAGGCTTAGGCCATATACTGTAGGCGGTCGCCTAGATCGCCACCTTCTGGGGGGGGCTGGTCACCCTCTAAAAAATAAATAAAATAAATAAAAACAAATGTAAAAAAAAAAAAATGCCAGTGGGCATTTTCTGCATTGAGGTAACAAATGAACAAATAAATAAATAAATAAATACAGCCCTGTAACTCTCTTTCTCACACTTGTCGCACTTGAACGTCACACTGAGGCTGTGCTCACTGGGGATCCGGGGGGGGGTCGGGGGGGCGCACCGTGCCGTGCGCTTCAGAACAGCCTGAGCACGAGTCACAAATCCGAATTTCACCTAGGGCACCAAAAGGGCTAGAGCCGGCCCTGTTGGGTGCATCAACTTCAACTAGCGAAGGAGACACTTTTTGCAACGCTATGCAGCTCCATCAAAAAAGATTAGCAGAGCGGAGAGCCGCTTCTGAAACGTGCTGCGTGCGTCTGGTGGAATCACAAGCATTGTCTAGAGTGGGCGTGATCAGCTCCGGGAACGGGGCGTAGCTGCGCCTGATGTCAGTCTATCGTCACAAATAGCCCAGCGGTTTATACCAGGCTTTCTGGTTATGCGCGCAGTGTTTTACTTGATGTTGCCCAATAAAATACACTGGTGTCTAAAAACCGTATTGACAGGAAAGAGGAGAGGAGAAAACGGTGAAATCAGCTGGGGCATTGTGGGCGGGGCATCAAGGCCACTGTGGCCGCAGGACGTACGATTTTCAGAAGGGCATCAAGGCCAGACAGAGGCGGCCACAACGGCCACGACAAAGTCCTTCTTATTAATGACACCGGTGGCCGTTAAGTGAACTGCAGTCATTATCCTGTTGCTCACCTGCATGCTCACACTCCACAGGCGCAAGCGAGCATCCTGGGCATCGGCTGGTAACAAAACGTGAACATTAGCACCTTCATGAAGGAAGGATTTACTGCAGGACTGCATTAGTTTTAGCTAGATGTACCTAATGAACTGGCAACTCCGGGTTAAGACTTTTTCTTTGGTCAAACTACTACTATAATCTTAAACCAGATTCATGAATCCCTGGAAAAGATTGTGTCCCGCTCACTCCAGCAGTATTATGTGTGAAGGACATCTGTGTGATCAGATTTGACTGACAGTTCTGAGAACAAGGTACCACTCATTAGTGATTTCCACTTTAGGTGATGAGAGCAGGATTTACCAGAGAAGAACTTGGTGCCTTTCTCAAAGAGGCGGATGTTGTTGTACAGGCTGGTGATCTCCTCCTGTAGATCCTTCATGCTCTGCTTCTTGTTGGCCCTGGACGGAGAGTTGGTGGAGGACATGAACACGGTCCGCAGCACCTCCTGATAGGCTTTAGCTAGAGGCCTGCAGAGATATTAACAGGGAGAGAAGTGACTCATTGTTCTCAAGTGTTAGCAGAGAAAACTAACTTTAGACAGGAACCTGTGTATTACCTTACTAAATGATCTGCCAGCTCAGAGAGGATTTCTTCGGGGCAGTCGTTCACTCTCTGCTGTAAAACAGCTACGATGTCCTCCTGGGCCATAAAGGGGGCTGCAGTCTGTTTACTGCGATCTTGGCAAAGGTAAAACACGAGCTAATTAGTCTCACAGGGATGCTACAGTTACCTTTGTCTTCCATGAAAAAAAAGCCTAACAACCCAGGGGAGAGCTTTCTAGCCAACCAGCCATTACGCTCTTGTTACAGTAAAATGCCTCACTGAACAGGCTTAATGTGCATACAGAGACATTATGTCCCTCTGTGGAGATAGAACAGCTTTGTGGCCGTGACTGTACTTTGCTGGGAAGGTCCGGTTTCCTCGTCGCTGTCCTCGTCTTTCCTCCCTTTCTTCTTGGTTTTACGAATCCGGATCTCTCTGGCGTTGCCTCCTCCGCCTGATTTCACACTGCCACTGCCCTCTGGGAGACAAACAGTTAACAGATGATGTATGTAATCCAAGAACAATAAATAGCCTTCTTCACTCTATCAAAAGTGTACTGCTAAAGCTGAGTGCAGACTACAAGAAGTCTCAGAGTCACTGCGCTGCTCACACCACCCACACTGTTGTTATGATGACATGCGGGTTCTGCACATGACTGACCTCAAGACGAGGTGCCCCGATTACAGCTTTATTCCACTTGAAGCAATCCAAGACTGGATTAAATCATCGTGATATTCAATGAAAGCAGCCAGAAAGTCATTGTTGGGGGGGATGTTGGGGTGGAGATGTGGTGCATGTATCAAACAAAAGACACAGGCGTAAAAAAAAATAGCACAGAATGAATTTAAACAAGCCACAAGGAGTGTTAAAGGGATAGTTTGGGTGTTTCTCAGTGGGGTTGTATGAGGTATTTATCCATAGTCGGTGTATTATCTACAGTAGATGACGGTCGGCAGATCCCCAGTTTGGAGAAGCAGACAGAAGCACCGGAACGGGAGCAAATACTGCTGCAAAACGGAGGACGCTTTCACAAGCCACAGTCTGTTTGGCTAGTCCAGGGGTCAGCAACCTTTACTATCAAAAGAGCCATTTTAGGCAAAAAAAAAAAAAAAGATATGTGGAGCCGCAAAACATTTGATCATTGTGATGAAGGTAACACAGTTTATAGTCTAAGTATATAGTATATAAGTCTAATGCAGTGAGGGCCAAAGTGCAAATGTACTACGGAGTATTAGGGCCACATTGAGGGAAAAAACAAATCTGAGATTTCCAGAATAAAGTCATAACTTTACGAGAAAAAAAGTCGTAATATTACGAGAATAAAGTCATAACTTTACGAGAAAAAAAGTCGTAATATTACGAGAATAAAGTCATAACTTTACGAGAAAAAAAGTCGCAATATTGCGCGAATAAAGTCATAACTTTACGAGAAAAAAAAGTCGTAATATTACGAGAATTAAGTCATAACTTTACGAGAAAAAAAGTCGTAATATTACAAGAATAAAGTCATAACTTTACGAGAAAAAAAGTTGTAATATTATGAGAATAAAGTCATAACTTTACGAGAAAAAAAGTCGTAATATTACGAGAATAAAGTCATAACTTTACGAGAAAAAAAGTCGTAATATTACGAGAATAAAGTCATAACTTTACGAGAAAAAAAAGTCGTAATATTACGAGAATAAAGTCAGAACTTTACGAGAAAAAAGTCGTAATATTATGAGAAAACAATCAGAACTTTACGAGAAAAAAAAGTCATAATATAACGAGAATAAAGTCATAATGATACGAGAAAAAAAGTCTTAATATTACGAGAACAAAGTCAGAACTTTACGAGAAAAAAAGTCGTAATATTACGAGAATAATGTCCTAACTTTACGAGACAAAAAGTCATACGTACGAGAATAAAGTATATATATATATATATATATATATATATATATATATATTATGACTTTATTTTCATAATATTACGACTTTTTTTTGCTCGTAAACCTATGACTTTTTTCTTGTAATATTATGACTTTATTCTCGAAATCTCAGATTTATTTATTTTTCCTCAATGTGGCCCTAATACTCCGTCATACCGTCGTACCATAGACCTACAACAATGATAAATAAAAATGAAAATGTAAACAAAAAAAACATTTATTCATTTCTATTTTTAAAAATCCACAGGGAGCCACTGGAGAGGGGCTGAAGAGCTGCAGGTTGCTGACTCCTGAACTAACCAATCAAGGCGTTGGTAGACAACTCCCGTGTTCTAAGAGGTAAAATTACTTTTTTTGTCAATGGAGTCTGGTGGCTTTGAGGAGAGCACAGATAACAGCTTCAATTCCCCGTTGGAAAGGACTGTTTGACGGTAAGATAAAGCGGTGAAAATTTTCTAAATATAGCGTACACTTAAACTGATATTGATTTTTTTAGGTGTCTGAAATCCGTTTTGCTGCTGCCCCCGTCCACAGCTGTACATCGCTTTGCTCCCGTACTGACTATGGATCAGCACCTCATACAACACCACTTCAAAACATCCAAACTGTCCATTTAAAGGTGGAGAAAAGGACAATTATCTTCATCTCTTCCTTCACTCACACTGAAAAATACAGAATCTATGAACATGAAAATGTTTTTCATTTTAAAAGTTTAACAATTGGACAAGATGTCTCCTTCTTCACTGATAAGTCCATTCTCAGTATGTGTGCACTGGAGACTTCGAGTTTAGTTGTATATTGGAGCACAACTGGCTCCAAACTAGATCTCGTAGGTTAAACTGAGATTTAAGGTGAGCACAGAGAAACTTTCCCCCTTCAGCAGATGAACGTGAGAACAGCCTTCTGTTGTCAAACTGCTCAGTGAAGCTCAAATATCCAAGAGGAGCAACAACAATTAAAACACATGTCTGTGTGAACTAAAATAGAATAAATATAACAATAACACAGCTAAAACTGATTTCTGGAGATAATGTATAATAAATGTGCTCAATCTAAATTCCTAAAAGAAAACAGGAAGGGGGTTGATCGTGTGAATTTAAACTTCACTTCTTTGACATCAGCTGTATCATCTCCACCTGCTGTACTCAGTGCTGCTGTCCATATTGCTTCTTTTTAATACTGTTTCACCATCATATCAGCCGCAGTATATTCCACTATCTCCCAGCAGTATAGAACAATGAATCCTGATGATATATTTCATTAAATGAATGTGACCTGCACGTTGTTAAGTGGCAGAATATGGATGGATTGACCCATTAGAGCGATTTATTCATTTCACAAAGCTTGTCTAATAATAACTATAAATTGCACTGATTACATAATTAGTACCTGTGAGGCTCTGTGTGAATTAGAACAGCGGTGATTGATTAGTCAATTACTAGATTGATTAGCCGACAGGAATTTAAGTGACTATTTTGATTATCTGCAAAAATCCATTGCTTCCAGCTACTCAAATGTGAATATTCTCTGGTTTCCTGAAACCCATAGACTGTTTATGGACGGAATCACCGTCACGTCACCCATCGGTTTGTGGACTGCTGTTTTGAAGCCACGAGTTCGGCATTTTGGCCGTCGCCATCTTGGTTTTTTGCAACCAGAAGTGACACGAGAGGGTGAAGCTAAGTACAACCGAACGCCGAATAAGACATTTTTAGGCGACCAAAACTGTTACAATTAACTTTCATGAACTGAAAACACAATGTGAAAGAGTTAAAGTTCTAAGACGAAAACACGGACAACTCCCAGACCGGATAACGCCATGGTAGCAACCTGTCAATCACAAGGTAGCCCCGCCCTAAAGCATCCCCTGCTTTATGATCTATTTGACTCTAAATGCGACCATAATTTACTAAATGAACATCATGCTGTATTGAAGAAGACTTTAAACTAGTGATTGAGACCATAAACTCATGTTTACAATGTTTACTGAGGTAATAAATCAAGGGAGAAGTAGGCTCATTTTCTCATAGACTTCTATACAATCAGACTTCTTTTAGCAACCAGAGGAGTCGCCCCCTGCTGGCTGTTAGAGAGAATGCAGGTTTAACGGCACTTAAATGATGTGGTGGTGCACCCGAAATGAAAAGTTGGGCGGACCAGTGCAACCAATGTAAAACGTATGTAGGTAAAAACTCTGGAGCCCTGTTTAGACCAAATGAGTCATCATTGTTTCTTTGCCCCAACAACCAGCACATCCTGTTCTTGGCTACACAACGATCAAACACGTTTGAAAACTGTCCTAAGAGTCCGGGACAGCTCACAGCGAGGTGCAGGCACATCTCAGAACGCTGGAAATAAGAGGACCCAAATTTCTTTGATTCAGATCTGGTTCTGGGACAGGCTCATTAGAGCACTAGATTTCACAGTTTTTCTGTGTGTGTTTAGTCTCAGGGTTAGGTAGGGAGGAAAGGATCTATTAAAGGTTCTCTAAACGATATCCAGAGCTTTAATACAGCATCAAACAACTATTGTCTATGTAAAGATATAGAGGAGTAATGTCTACCTGAGCAGAGAATGAGTGTGTGTGTTGTAATCAGAGCTTCTCTGTGCTTTGTTTACATAGCCGGGCCGGCCCAGCATGCTTTTAGTGCATGAGAGCGTGCCCCACTGGTCCGCTCTGCACTGCTCTCATACGGTGGTTACAGCGGTTAACACCGCCCCGACCAACAGCGCTTTCGCCGAAGTGTAGCACCCACCCTCCGGTTCCCTCTCAGGTTAACGCCGTTAGCTCTGTCAGCCCTTTTTACTGTCGTTTCCACCGTTCGCCATGTTGAGAGCCGTGCAGAGTCAACAGAAATGCTCCCAATCTGGCCTTTATCGCCTATAACCAACCTGTAGCCTTCTTCCTGCGCTCCGCTTCTCTCTTCTCCTTTTTAGAAGTTGCGGAGTTGTCTGTCAGCATGGATGCTTGCTTCAGATCATCTTCAGTTATCAGAAACACGGGATTGTTCTTCACTTCCTGAGAGCCACATAAGAAAAACACATACACTGCTCTTTCAAAGTGATTTCTACTTGCTGAGTTTTCTATGGAGATGTGTGACAGAGGAGGCTGTACCTTCTGAGCTTTCTGCTGCATGGCCTCATCAAACAACGAGAGGCAGTTGCTGATGAACTTCTCGCTGACGACGACGGTGTCTCCCAGCACTCTGGCAGAGGACTGGATGTTAGTGTTCCTCATCGCCTGGCTGATCAACATCCCGACGTCCTCCATCGACAGGCAGCTGGGCAAAATCGGCTGCAACAGCCAGAATGAAAAAACAGACGTAAACTAACATTTCTTACCATAGCTAGTGACTCAGCTAAAGGCAGAGCTGTGTGAGCACCTGTATGTCTGTCCATGTGGCGGAGTTGACAGCTTCCTCCACCGAGGCCTCCACCTGGTCCACCAGAATCTGACCCACGCAGGCTGCTCTGAGGAACAGCAGCTTGTTGGACTTGAAGCGCTTCTTGATGTAGCTGGAGGGGTCGGGGATGCCCAGTCTGACCAACGCATCAAACTCTGCAGGAGGAAGACTTCATTAGTTTCATTTAGACTACGATGCAGACACATCCCACTGCTACTCTGACCCGACACCGTTCACACATGCAGATTCAAACAGGCACCGTTCATCGTGAATGGAACCTCCGAATATCATCCTGGCACCTCTCCATATTGAGAGCCATGTGGAGGCAATAGAAATGCCAAATCTCACATTTAGCACCAAAACAGTGTTGTGTGTATGTCCCTATATGTTAGGCGCCGTGGGGAGAAATGTCCATTTGGAGGAAGGGTGAAACAGTCATGTCACAGAGCAACATTTTGTATTGTATTGTAATGGGATTTTTTAAGTGCATACACTGTCAGATAAGGGAGGTTCAAAGCTAAAAAAAAATACAGGATGTAACAGAAATATGCTAATAATAATAATAATAATAATAATCATTTAAAAACCCACCGAGATATCCGTTCTGCTGGAGGAAGGAGTCGACCCAGGCGTTCTGTGTTTTGGCGTAAATATCAGGGATGTAAACAGCTTTGTCCTGCCGACCTCCAACCACGCTTCCCTTCAGGCGTCCAGTATTCACCAACTCCTCCAGGACCGCTGGAAACACCCATCACCACTACATCACACACTGAGGAACACCACAACCAGCCAAATAAAGAACGATCAACTGTCTCTCCTTACAGTACAGAAGATGTTCCTGAAATCCAAATGCTCCAATCATGCTGCTGACAGGTGTTGGCCTGCAGAATGAAGGAAAACAGTTAGTGCAAAATACAAAACACAAGAACATTTTCATATTCATATCCTAAACCTCTCATGTCTTTTGTCAACTTTGCTCATACGAGTGATCCAAGTCGGATTCACCAAACTCTTTTAATTGTGCAAACTTGTTGTAAATCGCTTGTTTCAGCCTGATGAACGCCACCTGTTCATGAGTAATTGCATGTTCTTGAGATGGGTGGATTAGCAGAATTGACACCCCCAAATCGTTATATAAAGCTGCGTTCCATACAACGAGTTCCTACTTGTGAACTCGGGTCAACTCCATCTACTCCGACTTCACGAAGAAGCGGTTATCTGATGTCACAGAACAATGGAAGCGCACGTTGTAAATGGTAAACCATCAACTAAAAGGCAACGTAAATCATATTTGCCCGTATTTAATTGAAATAATACATACAATCATAGTATGTCAGGAAAACGTTAAAATGTTCAAAATAATGTGGAGGCTGCGCTGCTACGAGTTCAACTGTGTGTACACTTCGTCACGGTCAGACTGGGTCTTTGTTTACGCCGGGCGTCGTGCACCTGGAACGCCTGGAGGACTCGGAAGCACTGGGAAAATTCCAACCTCCGATTTGTCTGGAACGCAGCATCATTTGGTGAACAGAGTGTTCATTTTGCATGAGGTTTATTTTAGTTATTTATTTTCAATAGAGTTGATTTTAGTATAATATTTAAATATCAGTCAGATTAAGACTCTCAAGTCAAACAAGTATTTTACCCCCTGTAAAGAAAGAACATGTACAGATACGAGGCGACAGGTCTGGACAAATTTAAATTCTGTTGGTAGTTAAGAAAAAATTCTAAGTACGAGTTGTCTTAAAGGAACACTTCACCCCTAAAATGACCATTTGTATATCAATTACTCACCCCGTGTTACCCTGAATTCTTGAAGAAAACTTTGTTTTTCTCCACGGTGAACGAAGAATCAAAAGATGGAGAGAAGTCTTGATGAACTGAAGTAAACGGAGGCCTCGTCAGCAAAACAATATCAAAACATTGATTTACGAACTCTCACAAGTCTCATTTATCCAAACACATGCATTTTAGCCACCATTTAAAACTCTTCCGCCGCTACCGTCTCATGCTTGCACAGGCGCGCTGCGAGTCCAAATGGATGTTTTGATATCGTTTTGCTGTTGTTAATCGCGGCACCCCCCGAATTAACTTCTATTCATCAAGACTTTTCTCCGTTTTCGGATTCTTCGTTCACTTTGCTTTCTTCAAGAATTCAAGGTAACACAAGGTGAGAAATTGATATACAAATGGTCATTTTGTGGGTGAAGTATTCCTAAGAAACACAAAATAACACAAATCTGTTTGTACGAGTGCTTCTTGCATGAGGCTCCAATGTGTGAAATAGTGATCAGCAACGTTTACCTTGTGATGGCGCTGAAAAGCCCTCGTATCCTGGCTTTGTGGCGAGCAACAAAAGCTGGAGTAAATATGACCCCCCTGTTGTACTGGTCCATTTCTCCTTGGATGAGCTTCCCAAGACGCTTTGACAGCTCCTGAAATATAGTAGAAAACATACATTTATCCTATTTTTTTTAAACAAAAAAGCAAGCAAGCAACATATAAAAGAAAGACTGAAGAGGAATCAGTCATCTAAATACAAACATGACACAATTTATTGCCTAATTTCTCATGAGATTTCTCCTATGATAAACACAGGTTGGTAAAAGCTCACCTCAGATAAGAAATCTCCTGGGAGGTCGTAGTTCTTACACAGTTCTGCGATACTGATCAAACCGGCTTCCTGCAGCTTGTCATTCACCTCCTCAGCCAGACGGTTCAGATACGTACTGCAGACAACACAAGATAATCAATATGCTTAGATATATGTTCTCAGCATACGCTTTTCAATTAGCTTTTTGTGTTGTGTTTTAAACTTCAGTTTAGATTTAACCGGTTAGTTTCCCAGAAAATAATTAAGTCTATGTTCTTTAAAGGATACTGCTATTGATTGTTTTTTTTTAAGTTTAATTAATTCCTATCCAAGAATCAGACCAAAATTCTTTTCATAGCAAGGTTCAACATGTTGCCATATCAGTATCATCATATAGGGTGTATTTGGGCAGCCTGGACTCGGTTGTATGGACAGACAGATGGACAGACTGACTAACACTAGTGTCACTTAATACTCACTCATCAATAAGTTGTCCCAGTACAAGTTGAACCCCTTTATCAGATTTTGCGATGTCACTTGCTCTGTTCTCAACGTGGACCCAATCCACGTTGATAATCTGAAAGGAAGAAGATCAAGAGATGAATTATAGGAAGTTTTAATAAACGATTTAAGAGAGCATGAATCCTGTGTGTGTGTGTGTGTGTCAGCTTTCTATTTGGCATATAATACAGAACACAGCTGGTAACACACAGAGCTCAAAGCAAGATTTCAGCTTACCTGCTGGAGGTCCACGATGTTGATTCGCCCTGTGAGACAGAATAACAGGATTCACTGTTATCATGTCCAATTCTCAATATGCCACAGCTGACAATGACTTAGTTGTAATGAATGTAGGACAACAGTGAGTACAGGAAGTGATTAAATCCCATTGAACAGTATATGAATGTTATATATATTGCTCCATCAGTCTGTTAAGCTGACCTCCATGCACGTAGAGCTCATCCCGGGTCTCCCTGCTGATCTGAGCCGGGGTGATGTACTCTTTCCCATCCAGTGTGTGCACCACATCCAGCTTCTTCTCCTGCACCAGTTTGGCAATAATCTCAATGCAATTCCTCTCCGAGAGCCTGAAGGAAGATTAAACGTTATGGAAAAGTGTCTTTTCCCCTCCTAAATAAAGACTACTGCTAACGACAGCTGCTAACAGAAACGAGAGAAGTCACAGCTGGCTCAGCAGCTCTGCTTCTAAAGGAGAGTTTAATGCTAAAACTAGCATTAGCTTAGCTGCTAACAGCCTCTTCTTACCTTTGCACCGTGTCAGCAAACTGAGCTCTCTGGAAATCTGCAGCAAGCCGGCGGATCTCTTCCCAGTCAGCTGCCATTATTAAACCTTTATGTGTTAGCAGAAGCAGCTGTCAGTGTTTTCTTTAACCGTCCACTGTGAAGAAGCAAAGAGTTCAGCTAGCTGCTAACGACACAGCTCTCTGCTCTGCTCAGTTAGCCACACGTCAACATACAGTGACGTGTAACGGAGAGCCACAAGGACCAAAACTTCTCCTTCCGCCTTTCGTTCACTGAGTTCCCCATAGAGTACAGTATGGAGGACGGAACCTGCCAGAATAAAAAAATGAATGAATAAATAAATTACACAATAAATAAATAAATATGTCATTTAATATAGCAAAAATAAATGTAGCCATTAATTAATTGATAAACTGTGAAATAAATTGATATTTCTGTTTCAATTTGCTTCTTTATTTATTTATATTTGTATTAATTCCCTATTCATTTACACTTCTGTTTAATTTTCTGTTTGTTATGTGTGTTTGTATAAATGCACTAGACACAAGTTCATGCTATGTGCTTGTGAATGACAAATTTAAACACTAGACACAAGTTCATGCTATGTACTTGTGTCTGATTAAAAAATATACATGAATTTAAACAAATGTGCAAATAGTTTAAATTAATTAATTATTAGCAATGAATTAATTAATTAAAGTAATTGTAAATCAACCTACTTACCTGTTTAGTATAGTTTAGTAAAAGTAGACATACAAAATGTAAAACTCTTTTGTATTCAAAGTTTTACTTGAGTAAAAATACAGAAGTGTTAACATATCAAAAGTAAAGGTTTTTAAAACTTTTTTCATTTATTTATCTTTGTATTAATTCCCTATTCATTTACACTTCTGTTTGATTTTCTGTTTGTTATGTGTGTTTGTATAAATGCTCTAGACACAAGTTCATGCTATGTACTTGTGTCTGATTAAAAAATATACATGAATTTAAACAAATGTTCAAATAGTTTAAATTAATACATTATTAGCAATTAATTAATTAATTAATTAAAGTAATTGTAAATCAACCTACTTACCTGTTTAGTATAGTTTAGTAAAAGTACACATACAAAATGTAAAACTCTTTTGTATTCAAAGTTTTACTTGAGTAAAAATACAGAAGTGTTAACATATCAAAAGTAAAAGTTTTTAAAACTTTTTTTATTTATTTATCTTTGTATTAATTTCCTATTCATTTACAATTCTGTTTGATTTTCTGTTTGTTATGTGTGTTTGTATAAATGCACTAGACACAAGTTCATGCTATGTACTTGTGTCTGATTAAAAATATACATGAATTTAAACAAATGTGCAAATAGTTTACATTAATACATTATTAGCAATTAATTAACTAATTAAAGTAATTGTAAATCAACCTACTTACCTGTTTAGTATAGTTTAGTAAAAGTAGACATACAAAATGTACAACTGTTTTGTATTCAAAGTTTTACTTGAGTAAAAATACAGAAGTGTTAACATATCAAAAGTAAAAGTTTTTAAAACTTCTTTATTTATTTATCTTTGTATTAATTCCCTATTTATTTACATTTCTGTTTAATTTTCCCTTTTATTTATTTATGCATTTATTTTTATTAAGTTTTAAATTTATTTATTTATTTTTGCATTTTTTTTTTTTATTGTTTTTTGCATTTCTTTTTTGTATCTATTTTTTTTTTTTTTTTTTTTTAAAGTATGTATTTATTTATTTATGCACGATTTTCCCTTTGCAACTTATTTATTTATTTATTTATTTTGTATTCATTTTTAAATGTATGTATTTATTTATTTATGCACGATTTTCCCTTAGCAACTTATTTATTTCTGTATCCTTTTCTTTATACATTTCTTTACACATTTCTTTATGCATTTCTGCCTCATTATGAAAATGAGGGAAAAAAACAAATACATACATTTAAAAATTCATGAAAATAAATACATAATTAAATAAATGAATAAATAAATACATTTTTACAACATTTAATGACATATTTATTCATTTATCGAGTCATGAATTTATTTATTCATTTATTTTTGGTTTTGGCAGGTTCCGTCCTCCATAATGCAGAGCCAGAGAAACTCTGAGCCATGCTACCGGAGAATTTATATAGATGCTACTATGGCTCCCAATGTGAATTTGTGTGCCGTTGAATTTATGAGGTCCTCGAGGTGTTCTAACAGAATCCACATTAGGACGGAGCAGGTAGACAGGAGCTGGAGCAGTTCACTGTAAGAGACAAATGCAAAGTACAAAGTGCTGTAGGCCAAATGTTTTATATCAACATTTCAGCAACAGCCTCATATACCATTATAGCCTAAAGGAAATAATCGAAGCAGAAGGTGCCCATTAATGAATACAAGAGATGAGAGGAATAAATAAACTGAGCAATTTAAATTATTAAATGGAATTTTATTTTATAAGACTATATAAACAGTAGGCTATAGCAATATATAGGCTACACACACATATATACACACACACACACACACACACACACAGACAAAGAAAAAAAGGGGCATTATACATTTACTGTTTACATAATCCAAAGGCATTTTTAATATTTATAGACTTTCAAATCATTTGCAAATGCTGCAAAGTATCCTTTAAAAAAATCAACTTTTATGGATATAAATATTAAGTGACTATTTTTTGACTTTCTGGGACAGTTATAGGGGACCTATCATTAATGTTATTGATTACATCTGAGCTGAGAACAAGGTCTATCCGGCATATGTCAAATGAGCTTAGGCGATACAGTAGACTGGGAATAATATGGACATATATGACATAGTGGTTTAGAAGCCTCTCCACTGTCAGTCACACAGATCATGTAAAGAAATACGGTGTAAAGTAGGACAATGTGTCCTTCTACCAATAAAGAGAAAAATGAAGGAAACTGCACACTGTCTCAGTTATACATGTTTTATTTATTTATTTCCAATATTTTTGTCTACACGACCTTCATCAGGGACACGCATCACAGCAGCTGAACAGGTTGAGTTATTCAATCAAAGGACCACAAAAATTAGGTCAGTTAGTTAATGAACAACTTGCGAATCACGCACACACTTAATTGAGTAAAGAATGCATTTTTTTTCTTTATGAAATCTGTAAAAGTAGCACACCATCAAAACAGTACAAAAATACAAAAGGTAGATATTCATCATTATTCAGAATTTTACAGTTCCATTGTACATAATTAGAGCAATACAACAACATCCATATAACAACCCCAAACCAAAAGATCAAATAATTAGATGCACATTTAAAATATACATTAGATTATGAACACAAAAGTCTCATGATTTAGTTAATGCATTTATTTGTTTCATCCCTGGTAGATATGGACATAATAATATAGGCATACAAAAGTCTTATTAAAGTAATTTTAATGCCTGATTGCAGAATGCAACATGTGAAGTCAATATTAATCTAATTGTATTTTAATTTTTTTACCCATATGTCATTTAACATTTAAACTATACCGAAGCTGTATTCTGAACTAATGACACGCACACAAAAAAAAGATTTAAATGTGATATTTTTACCAGCTGTCGTCAAAAGCATTTCTGTTTGAAACTCCCTGACGTGAAATCATTTGGAAATCCCCTCCTCAAACTAAGCATCATGCCTGTGCTGCACAGATGAAACATGATACCAGAGCTAATGGAGCACAAGTTGCAGTGCAGATGTGTAAACTCTAGGGAGCAGTAGACTACAAGCCATTAAACTCCTTCCAGGGAGCTTAACAGATGGTGCTGTACTGTATGAAGCACTCCATCATGCCAGCAAAGACCTGGTAGGAGTGAGAATACTGTAATTATATGTCATATGCATATTCACTGCAGGCCTATATGTAATTAATTGCAAGTTAATTTTTAAAAAAGCACAATCTCAATGAGAAAACTGTCCCTCTGTGTCTGGCAAAAGTGAACTATGTCTCACAGCCATGTACACTTTAATAACTTCCTGAAATACCCTCTTCATAAGCAGCCTCCACATCAGTATTATATATATTGTGTGGCTGGTGCTGTGTGCCATACACACTTTCTATGAGAGCAAAGAAGAAACGAATCAGGAGCCTCGGGCTAAGTTTTAGAATCAGGGGAAAAGTTGTAAGTAGATTTGTTCAAACTTTAGGATACATCATATGATTCTCGCTATATAATTTCTGCCTCCAAGCTCAGATTTAAATGACCAGTAAAGGTAAAGGTAAAATGATGAGATTAAAGTAAGTTATGGAGGGGGTTCTGGCTGGTTTCAGGGGGAGTGTGTGGGTGGGATATACAGCTTCTCTGGAAAATTGAGAAAACGGAGCAGAGGAATGTCCTGGTCCGACCCATTTGAATATTACATCATTTGTAGAAAAGCAAAATGGTGTAGCTGTTGCAAAAATTCCCCCTCTGTTAAGGCCTTTTAATGGAATTTCCCCAATAAGTTGGAGTGTGTTGGGTCCACTGTGGGCAGCTAATAATTAATCATCCCATTCCAGCGCCTCGGAGCAGCCAAAATACATAAACCTGGTCGGGTTGCGGTGCAGGAGGGGACACACCTAAATGAGGAAAGATGAATGTATTCAGTTAATCATCATAGTGCTGCCGGTGAGTTCTTAATGTTATTATGTGTTTGTGGCTCTGTGGATGTACAGTATGAATCTGTGAGTTAATTGTCACAGTTGGAGTGAATATGGGAGAGTTCCATATTAATATGAAGATTAAAATAGAAACAACTACCTACACAGGTCAAGCCTTTATGTGATCCCCGTCATTTGAGAGAACTGAATTAATATCTCGCCATAACGATGCAACAAGACATTAATGTTGCTGCTTTTAGATTTAGGAGCACCATGGGAAAAATACGCTTTTGTACACAGCTGCAGTTCTCTGGGATGGTTTTCATATTTTTAACCCCGTCTTTACTGACATCCTTCTTTCACCTCTCCCCCTTAGAACCAAAATGAAATTAAACTTTATTATGTTTTATGCTCGACAATTTCAACGCTAGGATGGCCTGATTGCAGTCATGTGTTTACCTTTATTGCTGTCAAGTAATTATCAAAAGAACTTTAGATTTTTAAATATTGTTGTTATGTGTGTTTGTATAAATGCACTAGACACAAGTTCATGCTTGTGTCTGAATAAAAATATACATGAATTTAAACAAATGTGCAAATAATTTAAATTAATAAACTATTAGCAATTAATTCATTCAAATAATGTAAATCAACTTACTTACCTGTTTAGTACAGTTTAGTAAAAGTAGACATACACAATGTAATTTTATTAAGTTTTAAATTTATTTATTTATTTTTGCATTTATTTTTTTTATTGTTTTTTTCCATTTATTTTTTATTTATTGTATATTTATTTTTTAAATGTGTGTAGACATACAAAATTGAAAACTCTTTTCTATTCAAAGATTTACTTAAGAGTAAAAGAGTAAAAATAAAGAAGTGTCAACATATCAAATGTAAAAGTTCATACATATGCAGAGTGTTATATTATTATACAGTACATTATGTAAATTAATATTACTGATGCATTTATGTGTCGGCGTTTTACTATAACAATGCAACATATACAGTATAAAGCTGATCAAATGCTTTGTATGTAAGCTGTCAAATAAATGCAGTGGAGTCAAAAGTACAATAATTAGCATGAAATGGAAGTACAGTACTCCTAAATTTAATGTAGATTTGCATTTCACCTTTTTTACCCAGTCTTGTCTGATTTAAAGTGCTGCCATTTTGCTGTTTAACCGTTCCAACGAGGACCACGATGGAAATATGTTTTTAGCTTTGTTACATTTTACCCTCAAAAATTCGAATTGTATCTCAGGATACAACGAGACATCATTAGCATGTTGTGCACACATGTGCAAAAACACTCAACTACAACTAAAGTGTGTGTGGGAAAGAAATCAAATCAACTTGGTTACCAGAAAACTATAATAATGATAATTTACTGAAAGACTTCACACTTTTAATTTGTGTGCTTGATGGCCCCTACGGTGACCCTGGTGACCTTGTCAGCACCTGATGGTGACGGCTGGTCCTGCATTATAGCATATTTTTTACAAAATGGTCCTTTTTTTAGTGCTACATGTTTGTTTTAATCTATGTCAGCGGTTCTCAAACTAGGGTACGTGTACCACTGGTGGTACGCAGGCTCCCTCTAGTGGTATGCGGAGGAATCTCTGAAATATTTTTTAAAAATGAAATAAAATGAATTTAAAAACATATAATACTATCAAAGTACAATTACAAATGAAAATACCTTAACCAAGAGGTCACTGAAATAGGATTTAAAATATTTTTTGGCTTTGCTGTAATATTTTTATTTTGAAAACATATGCACACGCTACTACTACTACCCCGCCACGTAGCAGCTACGTAGTTGGGTAGAAGTGCGTGCAAACATCCACGATTAGTTACAAGCTAAACTGTGATGAGCAGATAGTAAGAGGAGGGAGCTAAGATGATGAAGAGCTCAAAAACACTGCAGTCGTGGCTCCAAACGGGAACTATTATTATGGTTTTATGGAAGTTTAAGTGCCAGTTCTAGTGCTACCCCTTTGTACAGCGTGGCTGTGGCTGACTAAAGTCAATAATAAGTAATATTATTATTATTAGGAATACATTTGCCTCCTGCGTGAACTGTGCATTGTTGAATAGGGTAGGTCTACGCTACTGTATTTTAACATCGGTCATAATGGAGGTACTTGGAGAGCCAAATATTTTCTGAGGTGGTACGTGATGTAAAAAGTTTAAGAACCACTGATCTATATGATTCTCTGATCTGACAGATAATATGTGGAACTATTTAACAATATGACTATTTGTGTCTTTCTCTCATCCTACACATCATGTGAGCCGGACATTTCTCTCCTCCGTCTTGCTGGTTTGCAGCAGTGTAACCAGAGTTGCTCTCTTTTAACAGATTGGAGTCAGATTGGATCTATGCACACACCCAACAACCAGATGCTCCATGGTTTATGTTGCTGTGTGATGGCCCGGGAATCCTCAATGATGTCATTCACAGAGCCGTAATGCTTTACGAACATGCTCCATTCCTGAAACAGACTGCTGTACGTTCTATGAAATATTGGCCAGAAACATCTCTAACAGCCTGTTTATATCACATGCATGTCTATCATTCTGCTCTCTATGACCCTCTATTAAATCTAAGTCTAAAGTAGCTTCATAACAAGACCAGAGGAGTGGCTAATTGAGTCTTCAAAAGCTTTGATATTTAGAATTAAAGGGAAAAAAAAAAAATTGTTTTATAAGCTGCCTTCTTCTAAATGGAAAAATAAAAGTTTCCCATCTAATTTCAAACTTCAAAGCGTATCTTCCCCGACAAAATTTAGGTCATATTCCCACAGTGAATAAGCATTGTGAGACTGCCTCTTTGAATTGTAATCAAGTTGTGGTCCGTAAGTAAACACGTTTGTCTCAGCAGCGGCGAACAAGTCTCTCCTGTGACTTCAAACAGCAGAACTTAAGAGTCTGTACTGTTGATTGTGTGGAACATTAAAGCTTTGAAGATGTCACTGAACAAAAAGCAACATGCTTGTTAATAATGATCCTTTTTGTTTTCTTAAATGCATGAGAAATATGTTAAACTCAGTAGGTTTACACACACTAAAGAAACCCAGAAAATTCATGCACTATAATAACCTGGTTACTGTACAATCTGTGTATACATGCAGCAGATCAGTAGTTATATTCCTCCCCTTTATACCCCTGACTTTAACCAGGCATTATATAGTATATACATGCCGTATAAAGCTGCACTCATCAACACTGTATCAGATGTGTAAAGTGAAACATTTTGCTTATAATGAACTAACAGATAATTATCACCCGACTCTGCAGTTCCCCTCAGCTCTGTTTTTTTTTTTTAGGGCTGTCAAAGTTAACGCTATAATAATGTGTTAACGCAACTTGTGTTTTTTAGGTTGTATCAGGCTCAGTTTTAAAGCTAGAGTGAAGATACTGGCATCATATGAAACTAGGAATCCATCGGTACCAACCATGTCACACTAGCTTGTCATGAAGGAGGCTAAATAACGCTCCAACCTTACGCTAAAATTTGACGAGGAAAAACTGTCATGGCCATTTTCAAAGGGGTCCCTTGACCTCTGACCTCCAGATATGTGAATGTAAATGGGTTCTATGGGTACCCACGAGTCTCCCCTTTAAAGACATGCCCACTTTATGATAATCACATGCAGTTTGGGGCAAGTCATAGTCAAGTCAGCACACTGACACACTGACAGCTGTTGTTGCCTGTTGGGCTGCAGTTTGCCATGTTATGATTTGAGCATATTGTTTTATGCTAAATGCAGTACCTGAGAGGGTTTCTGGACAATATTTGTCATTGTTTTGTGTTGTTAATTGACTTACAATAATAAATATATACATACATTTGTATATAGCAGCATATTTGTCCACTCCCATGTTGATAAGAGTATTAAATACTTAACAAATCTCCCTTTAAGGTACATTTTGAAGAGCTAAAAAATGTCCTATTCATTTTCGATTAATCGTGATTAACTATGGACAATCATGCGCTGAATCGTGATTAAATATTTGAATCGATTGACAACCCTTTTGGCATCTTTCAGCTCATTGTTTTGGTTTTGGGAACCGCAGCTGTATTATTTTGGTTGAGTCTCACGGTTCTCATCAGCATTGTTTCCAGCCAACCCCGTCTCCCACAAAATCACGTTCCCATACAACTAAACTGTATTCTCAATTACGTTTCGAGGGAAACATATTTTCTCCCGGATTACGGGCGCAGTTTGTTTAACGTTGTGAATTGAAACAAAACAAAAAACACAACAAAATGACTTTGTTATGTTTAGGCAACAACACTACTTGGTTAAATTTAGTAAAACATCACGGTTTGGCTTATAATAAGCATGTTTGTTAAACTAAGTTGACTTTTGGGGCAGAAACAGTGGTCTTCTGGGTGAAAGTCCTGTGTTTGTTTGACCCATCCACCCCGACCTCCCCCCGTACGTGGACTTCCGCAGATTATGATTAGAAATGTTTGTGTGATACGTCAAAAACAAACGTAATCCGGGAAAAAATATGTTTCCCTTGAAACATAATTGCAGTTTCGTTTTATGGGAACTTCATTTTTTGGAGACCAGGCTGTTCCAGCAGCACCAGGCTGTTTGCTTTTTTAGCAAAAAGACTATAAATAAACCCACTGTTCACTACCTGCCACACCAAACAGCAGACAGACACAGTTAGAGACTAACTGGTGAACATAATGGGGCATTTAGCAGCTGAAGAGACAGATATATTTCTCAGGAGTTGGTGGAGCCCAAAACAGAGCTAAAAGGAGGGTGGATATTTACAGTCTTTACATTCAGGCGGCCAGAAACTCAACTCCAAATGAACTCTAATGTTGTTCTGTGTCTGTTTGATGTGTAAAAAGGAAACTGTTAGCTAACATGTTGCACCACAGCAACGATATAAGGTGATGATATGTCAGCTTGTTTACAGCTTGTTGCGCTGCCCTCAAGTGGCCAAAAACAAAATCAATGAATGCAGCTTTTAAGAAATCCGATTACTGCACAAAGGTGTCAGTAACACGTTAATTATGATTTATTACAATTTGGGTTTTATTTTTGTAGCTCCGGCCATCGCTTTTATTGATACTACGGTACAAGCCAAAATTGAACCAGGAAGTCAGGCTGCAAGCTGTGGTGGATGTTCACAATGGAGAGAATAATTTTACCAGTATCCTTTATTTCTCAGGGTTCTTAATAACTGATAGAACCAATGGAACCATGGAAATAAAACCCATGTTGTAATAAACCACCGTTTGCCTTTGAGTGCAGGTAAACACACAGATTCTCATGGTGTGTTGTTGTTTATTCAAATTCTGAAAGTTCAGCCAACCATAAATCTGACTCGATCTTGCCCCCCCGATCTTTTTCGGCTAAAAATAGCGCTGAGCTAGCATGAGGCCTGTTACTGACACCAGGCAGCTCCAGGTGGATTCTGCCTTCCAATGGCGTTGACATCTCAGCTCTCATCTCTCCCTCTCTGATTCCTCGAGGTGGAGGTGGGCGGTGGTAGCTCTCTGACAGTGATTATAGCGGTTGGTGGTGGTGGCCACATGTAGGTGGAACTTATTCATTCAGGCCAAACAGTCGCAGGAGAGACACAAACTGCATTCATTTCTGTCCAAAAAAATGGACGAAGAAACAAACAAGTCCTAGAAAACACATTTGGAGTGTTTCTTTCAAAGTATATTGAGAATACTGAGTTCTTACCCAAGTTAAATTTAGGTCCTTTTATACCCACTTCAAAAGACAGCAATGCCCCGCGGCGAAGAGCCTCAGTTAGGTCAGGATTTTAAGAAAGCTTGAGTGCCTTTAGCCCTGGGCTAATTTCACTGATTGCAATATAAAAAGGTGTGCTGAGGTCACATTATATACAAACGTTTTACTGTATACTTAGCTAATTTAACAGTATTTCAATAGCGTATCTGCCGAATCAGACAGAGCGGCTGCGGTAGCTGGCAAGAGGATCAGCAAAGCGGGAGTGAGGCAGACAATCTGAGAGAGGGGGAATAGAGAGAATGCGTCAGCTGGTCCAAGCGCTGCCATAGCTGGAGAGGTTATGGGTGTGCACGCTGCTGCCAAGTGTAATGAGGGTGCAGCACAATGACCACCAATCCACACACACACACACACACACACACAGGCTCCAATGATTTCACTCAACTTTCTTCTGTTTGGGAACACTCCGTGACCTCATAGCACAAAAACACAAGTGCTTCTTAAAAGATCATTTCATACAAACGACTAAAAATACCTGCTCGTTTGAGGATGCCATATAAAGAAACAGCTTTCAGTCATCTCAGCAACGAGCTACTGATGTCATCTCAGCTGAAAAAAATCAAACCTACGAACAAGTTTTAGGGTCAGGGTAACATTTCTGTGGAGGATTTTGGAGCTTCACGCTGCATTTTTTGTGGTGCTCCAACTAGACACAAGACTCCAAAGACTCATTATAGGTTGGATTTTCATTTTTTGCTGTCTGCAGCTCCCGACATTGTAGAGATATGTTCTTTTATCTCTTCAGATTTATGCACATTCTTTCTTTCCTCCTAGCACCATTTTACAGTAAATTATCACAGGAAAGGGGAGGAAAGGAAAGGAAAGGGAAGGGAAGGGGAAAGAATGCAAAAGGACTACAGGCAAAGGAACGAATGGGACAGTCAAAGGGAAGGCAGCTGAAAGAAAAGCAAAGTATGGATAGGGAAATGAAAGAAAAGAAGGAAAAGAAAGGTATGGAAAGCTTTTGAAATGTGAGTTGCCAGTTCAGTCCTAGGTCATGAAAGGATGAGTCTATCATCCTCCTTTGGCAAGGTCTACGTCCCGCGTCCTTGGGCTCCAGATTGCTTGGATCTGTCATACTGGGCAAGAGACAAATTCCATCAGCAGATGTCATGGTACTGTTGTGGGTAAGGGACCTTGAATGATGGGTACATATTATTCTGTTGCACACACAGCCCACTAGAAAGCAAGCCAAAATCACAGCGAGATATTTGCTAGAAGAAAGTCGGAAAAACAGCAAACTGAATGTCTGAACAATCCACTGCAAATCAATGTTGACGATCTACCCAAACAACAAGGAACAAGCCCTCTACTGACCACCGGGTTGAAATATTACATCCCATTCAATATCAACACAATGCCTGAGCTAGACTGGGCTGTATTTACTGAGAAATAATTGACTTTTCACCCTCTCAAATCCGCCAAGGGATCCCTCTCCCTCTTGTTCACATAGATTCAGCTGCATGTTCTATATCAGCCATTTAGCACACATTAAATCAAGTCTTTTACACGTCAGCTTGTTAGCCCCCAAGGCACTGGTTAGCTAGCTGTCCTGCTGTTTCCACAATAAACTTTTGGCACGGATAACACAGTACAAGCTTGCAATAAAAATGGTTAAAAGTTTGAACAGCATCATTGTCAAGAGGAGGTAACAGAGATGCTAAAATGAACAGTTTATGCTCCCAGTTGAGCTGTTAATGAGTGTGTATGAGGGATGGCAGGTGTCTATGTGGGGTTTGAATTGCCTGACTGACTGGAAGAGGATGCAAAGAATACATGCAGTCCATGACCATTGTTCTAGGAAACAACAAAGGTCTTCCTTCATATTCTCCCAACTCCATCGCCTCAGTGATGCTACAGGCTGCTGCAATGCTGCCAGTCCATCTCAACAGTGCTAGTTTCAACAGTGCACCCTGTAAGGCTTCTGTAATGCTACAAGCAGCAATAACATCATTGTTTCCGTAATGCACATAGGTTTATCTAACTATAAAGCAAGGAATCTCTGTCTGTCTGTATGTGCATACGTGTGTGTGTCCCTTGCATATCTTGAGAACTGTTCACCTGATCTACTTCACACTTGGCAGGTGTATTGCTTAGGACCCAAGGGAGTGCAGTGTCGAATTTGGTGACATTTGTACACTTGTAAAAAATAAAGCAAGTCGTCTGCACGTTTGCTGCTGGATATACTTACAATCAAAGTCTTCTTCACTTCCTTGGAATCAACGAGCAATGAGCGGATCTTGACGCTGCAAGCTACACTTCAAGGGGGCCAAGTAATCGGCTCGCGACAAACAGTCACTGCACCAGTAGCCTATAAATCTAAAATAAATGTAGAATTTTTCTTCATCAGTATATACAGTGGAAACTGCTTATAGTGATCACGGTTACAGTAACCAACCGCCTATATGCTTAAAGCTTGGGACAGAATCACTCCTATACAGATGATGTTTAAATAATTCGCTTATAGTAATCAAGCAGTCCGCTTACAGTGTTCATTTTGGGTCTTTTCATACATGACAACATATGGAAAACCCTCTGAGACCCACATTAGACCCGTTTTTGTCTATTTTAGGGGGGTACAGGGGGTCTCTAGGGGAGATAGCAGGTCAACAGTAGATGTCACATAGAAGTGGTGTACATCATCTGAAAGCTGGGAACCTGAAGATTAATTTGAGATGCAGCTCAGCACTGAGTGTCAAGTTGTTCTAGTCATAAATTGGAAATAAACATGAATGAATGAATTATTTAAAATAAATTGTAAAAGTGTATAAGGGCTAAGAACATTATATGATGGTCATCCCCATGCTCTATTATGTCTCATATGTTGTTGCAGCAATTTTTGGGTTGATACCATTTTTTACACAGATTTGGTGCTAAATTTAACCATTTTTTTTTACCACTGGAGAATTAATAAAAATTATCAATAATCCCTCCAAAATACCTCATTAAAACAAAAACTCTTGACATTTGGAGATTTCTGCAAGAATTGCATTTTTCGGTGATTGGATGGCGAGCACTTCTGTTGTGTGAACTGCTCAGAAACCCCCTTATTGTCAATCTAGCTAGGAAAGCCATCCATCCTCTGAATGCTCTAGGTCTCTAGTTTGATCCATCCATCCTCTGAATGCTCTAGGTCTCTAGTTTGACCCATCCATCCTCTGAATGCTCTAGGTCTCTAGTTTGATCCATCCATCCTCTGATTGCTCTAGGTCTCTAGTTTGATCCATCCATCCTCTGAATGCTCTAGGTCTCTAGTTTGATCCATCCATCCTCTGAATGCTCTAGGTCTCTAGTCTGTGGCTGTAAAGTTTCATGAGGCTGTGATTATCCTAGCGGTCACCACAGGTCATTTTATACAGTGAGGTCAATGAAATGGCTCCTATTGGGACTAACATCATCACACATGAATACAGTTGGGCTCATTGGATCCACAAGAGTCTCAGCTTTACAGTGATACACAATTTATGTAAGTCAAGACTGTTTAGGGACCCCAGTATGCAGAAAAATTCAAACACAACATTTTAGAATAGGAAAAAATAACACATTTATACTGCATTCAAAAAACTGCATGTGATTATCATAAAGTGGGCATGTCTGTAAAGGGGAGACTTGTGGGTACCCATAGAACCCGTTTTCATTCACATATCTTGAGGTCAGAGATCAAGGAACCCCTTTGAAAATGCCAGTTTTTCCTCGCCAAAATCTTGCCTAACTTTGGAGTGTTATTTAGCCTCCTCCCTAACAAGCTGCATGATGGTTGGTACCGATGGATTCCTTATGGTTATCTGTATCTCGCTCTAAAACTGAGCCTGCTACAGCCTCTGAAATACATTAAAGTTAGAGGGGGTTAAATAATTCGCTTCTAGTAATCAAGTAGTCTGCTTACTTTGTTCATTTGGGGTTTTTTCATACATGATAACTAATATGGAAAAACATGTTAAAACTACATTAGACTAACGTTAATTCAATTTTAATTCCTATAAGCAGCTTCCACCGTACTACATATACTACTTAATATTGTATTCTGTCACCTGTCACCTCTCATACAAACTTATCAACATCTTAGCAAATATAACTATGATTTGGGAGCACCTAATGTACTGTTTCTCTACAGCACACTGTGGCTTAGCTGGTGATTTTAGCACCTCTGTTCCCTTCTGCTAATGATAGTTTGGAATTAAAGCTGAAAGCTAGATCCACCTCTTCTTGCCTGTTCCCTGAGCTGCTGTAACGAATTGATCTTCTCCTCCAGGATCAATTAACCTGTCTCAGAGAACTGATCAAACTCTCTCATTATTTGGAGAAAATCTATGTTTGTATTGCTTAAATAATACCAGGTTAAACAAAGGTTGGTTTGATAAATTAGCAATTCATGGGAAACCACTAACTTTATCACCTCAGTTGATCTCCTTCTGTAGAAGTTTATATGAATAGAGTCCCGCAAGATTCAGGACCTTCCTACCGAGGAAAGTTGTGGCTCGGTTTCCAGCAGTAAACTACCTCAGAGACAGGCTGACCATGATTAATGTGCCAGTGAGTATTTGGTGATATTGGTTTTTAAGGCTCTTTCGTGTCATGAATCCATTAGAATATACAACGCTAGTTTCTGTGGTTATGGGTGCTAAAGTGACTTTACTAATACCAGGTATCACTAGCATACATAAAGCAAGTATTATTCTCACTTAGACCTTTTTCAGACTTCCCAGAACTCACTGCAGAGCCACACACCTCTTTATAAAGCTTATGCATTGTATTGGTCCACATACGGAGGATAAAACGTCTGTTTCTTTGTGAAGTGGATGTGAGCTCGGGTCATGGCAACGGATGGTGTCAAATCTCAGAATACAGCTTTCAAAAGAAATGTGCTATAGTCTGAACAGTTGGAAGAGTCTAAAGGTTGACTTTACTTTTTGTCATTTCACAGTTGACACATTCTCAGTCAATTACAACTGACTGAAATGCCAGACTTACAGCTTTTTATGCTTAAAATGCCCACAGTAGACTAAGTGAAGGTCTATATAGTGTCCAAAAACACAGGACTTTCACCCAGGAGGCTGATCTTAATGTCCCTTGGGTGACCAAAAATCAGTGTTGACTTATTTATAATTACTCATTATCACTTACGTAACATAGCCTACTTAACTACGTAAAAAATGTACTTATCTTAACCAAAGCCACAATCTTTTCCTAAACCTAACCATGTTGTTTCCTTTGAAAACAGAAGTTTATTTTGAAAAGATGTGTGTATGCATGTAACGAGCGGAAATTGACACATGCAACACTGACAAAGTACTTTAATCTAAATCAAGGTCTTTGGTACAGTATAGTCGCCAGGGACACCTTAAAAAAACCTTAATGTGTCCATTAATTTGGAAAGACAAAAACTAAACCTCTTAAACAAATGAAGTACATTTTTAAGAATGCACACAACTTTCTCCTTTACTTACACATTCATTTAGAATATTCCTTATCAATTTAAGTTGTTAGAAAGGTTGGGATTTTGCTTTCGCTAGGCTCATTAAGTAAGGGATAATGTACAGCTAGCAGGTGATGCTGTCTCTCATCTCCCTGAAGGGGATTCTTTCACAACAATGACCTGCTAGCTGTACATTATCCTGCTTATTACACGGCTACTTACTGAAGAAATCAATATTTTGACACAAAACGGTCCACCAGAGTCCGACATCAGAGCTGCGCCCATAGCAACGGTCTGTTATACATAGCAACGGTCTGTTATACATAGCAACGGTCTGTTATACATAGCAACGGTCTTTTATACATAGTAACGGTCTGCTATACATAGCAACGGTCTGTTATGCATAGCAACGGTCTGCTATACATAGCAACGGTCTGCTATACATAGCAACGGTCTGCTATACATAGCAATGGTCTGTTATACATAGCAACGATCTGCTAAATATAGCAACAGTCTGCTATACATAGCAACGGTCTGTTATACATAGCAACGGTCTGCTATACATAGCAACGGTCTGGTCAGAAATTATAGACCGCAGAACGCTGTTATTGACCAATCAGAATCGAGTATTCAACACAGCTGTGTAATAATGATCATTTAAAATATTCTTATTCAGTATTCAGGTATTTCTAAGTAATGGATAAACAAGAGATTGTAATATATCAAGGGTATTTAATGGGGTTTTCTAGGGTATAAAAGGTAAAAATCACCGGAAAATTGACAAAATAACTTTGCAGGTACCTGTTAATTTGTTCCTTAAAAGGACCTTAAGATGCAAATTTACCTCAAATTTGGGGTTATTTAATGGATAAATGAATGTATAGCAATATATCAAGGATTTTGAACGGATTATCTCCACAGTGTAAGATGTTTTTTTTAAGACATAATAACCCCTTCAAATTTAACAGATAGCATCATCTGTAAAATCTGGAAAACAAAATAAATAAAAATTGAAAGCCCTTTTATGGTATAGATTGCTTTCATGTTCAACTTTTCTGGTTTTTTTTTATCCCTTAAAAACTGAAAACCTGAATATATTACAATCCATTAATCAATCTATTAATTTCCTAATTAAATCACATTAACATTCCTTAAGTACACAACTATACGGTAACTTGGTAACTACTGAATGAGAGATTCAGTCTCATAGTTTGAACAGTTATTTGATCTTTTCTACAAAAGAAAATCCACGTGGCAACCGTTTTATTAACAGTCCTGCTCTGGTTTGCTGTCAGGCTTTCCAGTATTTCTGTAGCTCTCTAGTAATAGTAATGCCAAGTTTTATCTTACAATACAAATGCATGATTTTTCACCAATCCAGCAGATTTATTAATGTGTTCATCACCTCTAGCTGTCATTCCGTCTTTGGGGAAAAGCGGAGCATGAACTCACAAAGGTTGTATTTCAGACGGGACTCTGAGATGCTAGTTATCCTTTCATAGGCTGACAGGGAAGAAAACACAATCCCCCCGCTCTGAGGTTCAACCCCTCTCAAATTCCCAAGTCTCTGGAGGACAGCTGGTCTGATAGCTGGCTATAGGCACTGTGACACCCACTTTTTTATTGGTGCACAATTTACTCCAGGGATGGGATGAATCTGGGCAAAGAGGCTCATCAATAGCATTCCTGAGGACAGCAGGACTCCTCGTAACCTTGTCTAAAGTCCCCAGATTGTTTGTATTTTCCAGTTTATTTAACCTTTATAGAATGAGGTAGAGTCCCCCAGAGATTTTCCTTTTTGTCACGCTGCCTTGAAAGCCACATCAAATTCGGAAGCAGTGCAACCTAATCAAGACCAGAGTGTGTTTCTTACAAGATACACCATATTGGCTTTTGGCTTTAGAGCCTCGAGGTTTTCAGATTTCATCACTTTTTGTGTAGTATACTGGTGAGATTTGCACCTTGGACCACAGCCATCCAGTTTTTGTGGCAATTTATTGAGGACAAGGCCTTTCAGATGTTCCACTGGCATCGGCAGTGACTGCACTATTGCCTCTGACCCGGCCTGTCATGGCTTTTCGTTAGCTACTTGCTGAAGGATTCTCTTGACTGGCCATGTGGACAGCTAGAAAGACTCTGTCTACTTTCTTAACAGACATCCCTCTATTTTCTAAGGTGGCAGTGCACACCCTTAGTTTAAACCATGTCAGCTTGTTCATGTATAAGTCATATGGCTCCCTGGCACGAGAGTATGGATGGATTACTGAATGGGCCTGCTGGGCACAGGTCCAGGGGCCCAAAGGGTTGGGGGGCCCCTGGACCTGAGCCTCTGTGTGAAGTGACATTTATTGTTGGACAGTCAAACAACTACAGTCTCTTTGAGATGCACAGCCACAAAGAGACAGAAAACAACCACAAAGAGATGCAAAATGACCTCAAAGGGATGCAAAACAAACACAGAGACACAAAGCCACCACAAAGTGAAACAGAACAACTACAAAGTGGCACAGAAGAACTACAAAGAGATGCAAAATGGCTACAAAGAGATGCAAAATGACCACATAAGGATGCAGAACAACCACAGAGACACAAAGCGACCACAAATTGAACTACAAAGAGACAAAATACAACTACAAAGAGATTCAAAATGACTACAAAAAGATGCAAAATAACTACTATAGATTGCAAAATCACCAAAAAAGGATGCAAAACAAACACAGATACACAAGGCGACCACAAAGTGAAACAGAACAACAACAAAGTGACAAAAACAACTACAAAGAGATGCAAAATGACTACCAAGGGATGCAAAACAAACACAGACACAAAGCAACCACAAAATGAAATAGAATAACTAAAAAGTGACAAAATCAACTACAAAGAGATGCAAATTGACTACAAAAAGATGCAAAATCACCACATAAGGATGCTAAACAAACACAGACACAAAGCGACCACAAAGTGAAACAGAACAACAACAAAGTGACAATAACAACTACAAAGCGATGCAAAATGACTAAAAAGGGATGCAAAATGATCACAAAAGGATTCAAAACAACCACAGAGACTCACAGCGACCACAAAACGATTTAAAATGAATACAAAGAGATGCAAAATGACCACAAAGGGATGCAAAACAAACACAGAGACACAAAGCGACCACAAAGTGAACAACTGCAAAGAGACAAAAAACAACTACACAGAGATGCAAAATGACTACAAAGATTCAAAATGACTACAAAGAGATGCAAAATGACCATAAAATGATGCAAAACAACCACAGAGACACTAAGCAACCACAAAGTGAACAACTGCAAAGAGACAAAAAAGAACTACAAAGAGACACAACATGACCACAAAGGGATGCAAAACAACCACAGAGACTTACAGCGACCACAAAGAGATTTAAAATGTATACATAGAGATGCAAAATTACTTAAAAGAGACGCAAACAGACATCATTTTGCGTCTCTTTCAGTCTGGATGTCTTGCTCGTACCTAGGAGCCCCCCGGGTTCCCTCTGTCTCATAATCCCTCCACGTTTGAGGGTTGTCTTTCGGCTGAGTGTTGAAAAGCCAGATTTGACTGTCTTCTCACAGCCATTAAAAAGAGAAAATAAGCTGCTGCTCACGCTACATGATTACTTCATGAATCATTTAGATCCTGGAAAAGAAAACACAGAGAGAGAATTAATAGAAAACTAGCGTAGTCTGCACAGGTCAAATTTTCCTGGTATAATTGGGGCTGTGAATCAATACGTGTAATTACTCCCACTATGCTGCTTTTGACTCTTAGCCCTGCAGTTAGAAGGAAGCATTTTTGAGTCCTTTCAAGCTTTTGTTTTGCACCGCATTGGATTGGTAATGAAATACAGACAGGAATGTGCAGCATTTCAGAGCCCTCAATAAATGAGGGTCAAATTCCTAATTTCAGGATTATTTTGAAAAGGCTGTCATATTATTTTCCCTGTGAAGTTCTGACATCTGAACTTATACTCACTTATGTAAATGTAAATCTAAAGTCGCAAAGTTCAGAATGAAGCGGGTTATGCTTAGAAGACCTTCTCCCCTCAAGGTCTAAGGGAAAAGAACACATTGACATCAAGCTCTCTTCATGCTAACTTACAGTATATTTGACGTGTGGAGCTGCAGGCTAACTATCAGAAATGGAAGGGGGCAGCTCTCAGAAGCACTTTGTTTCTCCACAACCCTTGTATCAATACATTACATAAAAATGTGGCAATACTTTCAGGCTTCATGTTTATGCATGACTGCGCCTTAGCTAAGATCTTTTTTTTTGCATGGCGAGAAAAGCTTGCGGTTCAAGAGTCCGTAAATAGACTCTTAGCCGTCCTATGTGGGAGGACTGGAGGAGGTCGGTGAACCCAAAAAAGAATGTTGAGCTAAACTAAATGTCTTGCCGGTACACCTGAATCACATTAAGCCCATTATCTGTGGTCATCCTCTCGGCCTGTATCTATATTTTAAGCTGGTACATCAGGGGTAGACTGGAAATGGATCTGCCTTTTATTTTGAAATACACGTTCTTCAATGTTAGGATTATGTGAGGTGGACGATTATGGAAGTCTGTTGGATAATATCTGGAGGATTATAAATTGATTTCCAGAGCAGAACCTTACTGACTGCTAAATATTTTTTTTTTGCGAAAGAGCTCCAATGGCACAAAAAAATCAAATATGACTATGTTCCCTCTCAACTTAAAGAAGCCTTAACCCCTTTTTAAAGCTGCACTAATCAATATTCTCATATTGGCTCAATTGTTTCAGTGTATTGTTAAAAGTGTTGATGCGTAGTGACAAAGCCCAAACTCAGCGGTTCCCCTCAGAACTATGGAGCTTGTTATCCTCTTTTAGCCCAACAGGAAGCTGTTTTCAGAATAAAAGCTCTGATAAAGTACACTACCTGCTCAGCACCAGACAAGACACAGTTAGCGATTAGCTGGTGAACACAGTGGAGCATTTAGCTGCTAAAGAGGCAGATATTTTTCTAATGCTATGGCCCGGGCCTATAGGGGAAACCTGCCGCAGCGTGAAAAATGAGACTCCCCTCTTCGCAGCCCCCCAAGAACCACCACCACCAACAGGAGATTTCAACCCTCAAAGTATTTATTACTCACAACTTTTGGGACACTTATACGCTTCAGGGTGGGCTAAGAGTAAAATAAGAAACAAAATTGAACTAAATCAATCCTATTTAAAACCTATAATTACTTATATGATTACAATATTATTATGTTAATTATGTATCAAATGACTATGTGTAATGTGAAAGGGACAAACCCACAGAGAATTATCCCCAAACTCTGCAGTTCCCCTCAGCTTTACTGAGCTTTTTAGCCTCTTTTAGCTCGTTGTTTTGGGTTTTCAGCCCACATATGTTGCTATCATCAACTTTTTTTTATTTTTTTTTTATTTTACAAACAGCACAAGGCTTTCTAGCTGTTACCTCAACCAAGCTTTACACTAAAAGAGATCTAAAAGTATTTACAGATCATGGTCCTTCACTCCAACACCAACCGTGACTTTGACCTCTACACTGAACATCTTGTTATATTCACATATATAATTGAAGTTTGAGTTATAGGTCGAAAAAAAAACATCTTCTGTGTTTGTCAGCTGATCAAAATATTCATAGAAACTTTTCAAATCAAATCAATTTCCTCTCGGTCCATCTGTATTCACAGTATGTTCCAAAAACTCCACCAAATAATATAAAGATTTGGGTAAATACAGGTTTCATTTGATGCTAAAAGGTTAATTGTTAACTTGCAGTATGTCACCTGCAAGCTTGTTTACAGTAGGCTACACTGATTTGGTATTTAAATGCCAAAGTACATTCAAATAAAACAGTATGTCTGCACTGTGGATGTGTTTAAGCAGCCCGTTCTCATTCCCAGGGCGTTAAATACGCCGTCGGCGTTCGGTCCCGCCGCACGAGGACCCTTTAGCGCCGGTATGAAATGCACCGATGTGTGGAATTTGTATTTGATTATAGCATCTTTTAAGTTATTCTGATGATATACAGTAAGTTCTTGTTTGTAGAAAAATGACACAATCGAATGAAAAGTTGGTGCAGTATACAGTATTTGTTGCATGGGGGACTTTAAAATTGAAATTAAAACACATTTTTGCTAAGAAATATAATATATCAACACATTCTCATTCTCAACTCGTCAAAATTGATGCTTGGTCAGTGGCCCTACGCCTCAAACTATGACGCTCTAGGTGCCCCTCTATATCAGTTTTGGACGTGTCAGGGACGGCGTGTCAGTTTCTGCTAGTTACATGCATTGTGTCTTTTCAAAATAAACTTCCAACGTATAGGTTTAATTAGTTTTTAGGTTTAAATTCGCAACAAAACTACTTGGATAGGTTTAGGAAAAGATTGTTGTTGGGGTTAAAATAAGTATGTTTGTTACATAACAGGTGAAAGTAAAGTACAGAAGTTACTCAACAAAACTATGGTAATATAAGTCAACACGGGACACAAACAGCGGCCTCCTTGGAAAGAATCCTGTGTTTCACCCATCAAACCACCCGTCCAACTCCCACCCGTCCTACGCAGACTTTCTCACTCTTTATACTACGTCAGTAGCTCTGCCTATCTAATAACAATGCAGGTGGGTGAGACGCTGCGTCTCTTCTAGAGATTCGAGGTCTCGCCTATTTTTGATGCGAGCCGCGCGGTTCACAGCAACAACAGACAGTGAAAGTGATCTATTGACTGTATATTGACATCATATCAGCTACATCACTAAAGTTTCGATGTCTCTATCTGTAGAAAATGTTACGGACATGAAAAAAAGTAAAGACTTATTTTTAAGTCAACACTTCCTGCTTTCATTTCAAAATAAAAGCCCTTAAGCGTTTTTTTCCCCTGTGGACAGGCTTTTATTCTGAAATATGTGCCGGACAATGTTGTAGAACATGCAGTGACTTGGAGAGCTCCATGAATGAATATAGTACCGGGTTTTAATTGTGGATTATTACTATTATTTACAAATCACCACACGTTTCTTAATCTTCTCTGTCTAAAATAAATATAAATGACATTTATAATGAAATGAAATGGTCATTATGAAAGGCAAACTCTATGTAGAAAGAAAGAGCTGACAGCAGCAGCAGCAGAAACGCAGCTGGTGTGAACAGTCAACGCGCTCCTGATGTTCCCTGTATGGACGAAGCGTCAGGGCGCTGACCAAGCGGCGGTATTAGACAAGTTGAGAGCGAGAACAAGTTGAATACACACTGTATATACCTGGTGTTTGTTTGACTTGTGGAGGCCTATTTGGTCAAATATGTTTGTTGAACTAAAAGTCAGTCTGCTCTTTACTCACCTAACTCCAATCATTTCACTTACTGTAACAAACCCTGAGATTACCTGTAACATGAGCCTAATGCTGCTGCTTGTCACTGTTAACCCTCAGACAACATGCACAATTAGCTCTGTGCTTTCTATTCTTGTGGGTATATGTGCACACACACACACACACACACACACACACACACTGATGTGGGAGGCAGAGGAGTTTGACTCCACACTCTGCAGTTCAGGGGGCTCTCAAAGGGAGTGTGAAGAGTTCATTTAGATTTATTAAAAAGAAAAAAAAAGACATCTAGTGTGAAGAATAAAGAGATGTGGTCCCAGCTGGGACCTGTATCTTCTACTTCATTTGCATAAAGGTCTGTACATCAAAAGTCATGGATGCCCTCTTTAAAATATTCAAATGCAGCTTGTTACAAGCTCCATCACCGCTTCTATCAAAGGCAGATGGATGCAGGTAGAGAGAGAGAGAGAGAGAGAGAGCCAGAGAGTCTCTTTATTCCCCCCACTGGTCAGCTCCACTGTTCTCCTGCCTGCAAGCCTGACAGACTGTCATTCTATAGGGCATCCCTGCCTTATCTCCCAGGAGTATATCATGCTGACAAGCACTAGCTGAAGTGAGCATGACAGTGGACGTGTTGAGGAAGATGTCTCCCCCTTAAAAGAGGAGCTGCTCGGTCCACACTGTGGAGGAAAAACTGCTGCCGTGGCACTCCTGCCTGTGTGAGCGGGGAGCAGACCAGCCGGCTCGCTGCTGTCCCGTACGGTACACAACATGGTGTTTCTCTGCAGCAGCCAGCGCCTCAAAATATTAAGAACACATTCAGGGAAGTGATTGACGCTGTTTGACTACCACATGGGGCATGAAACATAATGCTATGTTCGGTTTACCAGTTTATTTGTATGTCTTTGTGGTGTGTGTGTGTGTGTGTATGTGCAATTATATGTAAAAAGTGTGCCAGGTGCTCCTCTGTGTGGGTGTGGATTCTTTTAGCCCTCACATATGCTCAGAGTAAAGCGCAATAAATCAAATTAAAAAGTAATACTTGTGCTGTGTTTCTAGGCAAAGCAATCTCTAGCATGTATCATTACGGCAGATTGCCCATTCATCATGCTCCGTTGTAGGTTGAGCAGTATTGTCAAATCGACAAATATCAGGTACGGAGTGAGGTTAGACTGAAGCCTTTACTAATGAACACATATTTAGAAAAATAGATGGGCCTTGGATGACTCTCCAGAACATTATTACAGTCTGAGTGGCTATTTGGTCATTAATCACGTTGATTAATCAGCTGCAATTAACTTTAAAGAGAGAGAGTATTCTTTTATGGGATGCTAACTCATTTTCCTTATTGCTGGGAATGTTAATGAAAAACTCATCGCTAATTGTTTCTCATTTTTTTTCTGTGTCTCACAGGGTTTGATTTTAAATGTCATCATGCCGTTTAATGAATTCTTTCTTTACATCACAGGGGGAAATGTACTCCGTATGCAACAACTGTTTTAGCTTCGTAGGTCAGGGATCAGTCCTTGAAAGTTATTGAAAATCTTGGAAACTCTCCCTCCGTGGAAAAAAGGTGTTGTATAGTAAGTCAGGTGATGTTATTACAGAACCCGAGAGGAGTCCACGGGTCAACAAAAACATCTGACTTCAACACGGGGGACCACTGTTTGTTTCCTGTTTCCAACCACAAGTCAACGTTTTTTTTTAACCTCTTAAAACCCACCTGCCTTCTGGTCGGTTAGTTTAAATGATCATCAACACTGTTTTGAATGATGGCTCAGTTTTAACTGTACTCCATCGGTACCAACCGTGTCATACTAGCTTGTCGTGAAGGAGGCTAAATAACGCTCCAAGCTTGCGCTACATTTTGGCGAGGAAAAACTGTCATGGCCATTTTCGAAGGGCTCCCTTGACCTCTGACCTCCAGATATGTGAATGTAAATGGGTTCTATGGGTACCCACGAGTCTCCCCTTTACAGACATGCCCACTTTATGATAATCACATGCAGTTTGGGGCAAGTCATAGTCAAGTCAGCACACTGACACACTGACAGCTGTTGTTGCCTGTTGGGCTGCAGTTTGCCATGTTATGATTTGAGCATATTGTTTTATGCTAAATGCAGTACCTGTGAGGGTTTCTGGACAATATCTGTCATTGTTTTGTGTTGTTAATTGATTTCCAATAATAAACATATACATACATTTACACAAAGCATATTTGTCCACTCCCATGTTGATAAGAGTATTAAATACTTGACAAATCTCCCTTTAAGGTACATTTTGGTGGGTTGGTGGGTTTCAAGAGGTTAAATCATGACCACGATTGACCCTCACCTGTGTTTATTACTGTAACCATGACAATGAAGGTTCCCACACCTTAGCAAAGTAGTCATTTTAACCCAGACCACGATCTTTCCCTACATTAACTAAGTACAACCTCAACCGCATGTTTCCCCCAAATCTAACCAAGTCGTTTTTGTGCATAAACCTAACCAAACCTTAACCACAGCGCTGTCACATGGCCTACAGGGGCCTCACATAGAAAACACTTCTATGTGTCGTTCTAGAGAGCATCGACAACCAATGTATTTTGACTCTTGTAGTTGGTTAGATAGTGGAGTCAGTCTCTGACGCCAGAAACAAAACAAGCAGTGGCGAAGTGCGGTTCGCCCAGGCAGCAACTTCTGGGGTCTGAGAAGTGAAGCTGATGCTGAAGTGCCTTAAACTTCCATTCTCTCTACCAGCCAGCAGGGGGCGACTCCTCTGATGTATAGAAGTCTATGAGAAAATGACCCGACTTCTCACTTGATTTATTACCTCAGTAAACATTGTAAACATGAGTTTATGGTCTCAATCACTAGTTTCAAGTCTTCTTCAATACAGCATGATGTTCATTTAGTAAATTATGGTCCCATTTAGAGTCAGATAGACCATAAAGCAGGGGATGCTTTAGGGCGGGGCTACCTTGTGATTGACAGGTCGCTACCACGGCGTTGTGAGTTTTCAGTTTGTGAAAGTTAATAATAACCTTTTTGGTCGCCTAAAAATATTTTATTCAGCATTCAGTTGTACTTAGCTCCACCCTCTCGTGCCACTTCTGTTTGCCAAAAACCAAGATGGCGACGTCCAAAATGCCGAACGCGAGGCTTCAAAGCTGTAGTCCACAAACCAACGGTTGACGTTATCGTGACTACGTCCACTTCTACTACAGTATATGGCTGTACCGCAATAATTACATTTTTATGTATTTCAGGCGGG
This sequence comes from Sebastolobus alascanus, assembly GCA_916701645.2. Lineage (NCBI taxonomy): Eukaryota > Metazoa > Chordata > Actinopteri > Perciformes > Sebastidae > Sebastolobus > Sebastolobus alascanus. Next base: position 345,911 of record CAKAOJ020000095.1, on the reverse strand, counting down.
AAGAAATTCTTCATAACATATATACACAATATGTCACAGGACTCACCGGACTCTGTTTACTGATTGGCTGATTGGGTATTTGCCGCCAAAAATTAAACTATCCCCAACTTTTAGTTTGGCCGTACTTCGCCATGAGAATCAAACGGCCTCAGCTCGCTGAGCTCGGAGCGGCCGCCGCAGCTTTCCATAGACGTTGCATGGCAGCTCGCCGCAGGCCGCACTTTGCTGCTGTTTGGAGAGTTTCCAGCGTAACAGGTAGTGTTAGTTAAAAAATGTAAAACAAGGTTTGTGACATATGAGAGATTTACTTTAGTTCTATACAATTATATGAATTAATTAATTAATTAAATGAGATATTCTGGTGTTTGATTACGCATTCATGAGCTCGGGTCTCCGGAACACAACTAATTTTGATTTGGGTCCCAGATTGAAATACATATGTATGGCACTAAAATGTTACTTTTATACAGTTTTTCATGATTAGTGAGCTGTGTCCCACAGAATCTTATGGTCAACTCTGATCAGTCACAGTATGTTCTTTATAATCAGGAAGTGTTTTCATCTGAGTTATGAAGTTAAATGCTACATTTAACATATTGTTTCATCTCTCTGGCCCTGCAGATTTTTTTTTAATGTCCTATTAAGAGCTGCTCACCTTGGGCCCAGTCTGCTGCACTTCAGGGTATGCACCTTTAGCAGGGGAGGGGGGGGGGGGGGCAGCGGTTATTCAAGTTTAATTGAGGTAATATAGTATTGATTTCTGTTCCCTTTCCCTCTTTGGTGTCTCACAGCTGCTTGGCTTCAGGCGTTCGAGTGCCTGACCAGCCGGTAACACACACAGGCTTCGATGCACCAAGAGCTGAGCATCATTGCTAATGATCCAGCTAATTATCTGCACGATAAACATTATCTGGTCATTTTTCACCTTGTACAAACCTAACGGACATTGGCTTAGCCTGCTATTGATATCTGAAGGTGTTAAGGGAGCAGTGTGGGATTAGTTCTCAGGACAATCCCGAGAAGTGATTTTCTCTCAACACATTTATTGCACATAACAGTTTGCTCAGTGGGTTTGGACCGAACCTGTTCTAAATCAAGTTTTTAATATCCAGAGGATGGTTGCTCTCCCTCTTTCATGTGTGTGTGTGAAAAAAAAAAAATGAACAAGGCTTTAATTTATGCCTATGATATCCTGGAAAATAATCGACCTTCAGTGTGAAATGAGAAGTGCTGGGAGCAGCCATTCATCAAATCCAAGAGAAGGACATTTTCCCCCCAAGTCTCTTTAGTCTGGGGGGTCTGTGGTTTAATTGACCTCTTCCTGTGAAGTTTAATAGAGTAAAAATAGTCTCTGAATGAAAGTTATGACTAAACAGAGTTAGCTTGAATCCAATAAAGCCAATAGTAGCATATTCTGTCAGATTTGTACATAAAAAAAACAAATACTACAAGATTGACACTCTGCATGCTTTTTAAAAAGTGCATCTCCAAATACTCTGGGAAAGAGTTCACAGAGGAATGAACTTTTCTACAACATTTATATTTCATGGGACTGCAGTATTTCCAAGGTGTCGTAATCCAAACAAGTTTAGTTGGAATCTTAAATCTTGAGGTTCATGTTAGGTGAAAACACGTCAGCAGACGGAGGGACTGTTGGAAACACTCCGATGACCTCCGCTGCGTTTATACAAATGTTATGTCTGTAAAATAATGCCGAGGGGGTCACACTGTGCGGCACTGAACCGCAGAATTTTGAATACTGCTCTATTCACATTTTCATTTTCATCATGTCCATGTTTGCTTATAGTCTGCTGGGTTTGAGTCACAACAGAGCTCGTCAGTAGAACTCTGTTCAGCAGAGTCAGTCACCAGAACCTGAATGAAGCATAGGTCACGGATACACCTTTCAAGTGAGTCTGCACTTGGGAATCCACTACAATGAGTTCATTTTGACACAAATGTAATAACATATTATTATCTAGTTCAAGTAAGTTTCAATTTCTCTGGAATGTGGTCGACATATCGCAATGAAATAAAAAGGAAATTAATAGAAAAACACGTTCAACAATCTGCAAACACAGTGGAAGAAACACTATTTTTTAGTTCAGTAAAAGCGATACCAAAATACACACAAAAAGTTGTGTAGTCCAAATTTTAGGAATTCATCAACAGCATGTATTTAAATTATGAAATGTATGAGTAATAAAATGGCTATCTTCAGCGTGCTATTTTTCATTTTATATTATTATTATTGATGCATTAATATTAGGGCTGTCAATCGATTCAAATATTTAATTGCGATTAATCGCATGGTTGTCCATAGTTAATCGTGATTAACTATGGACAACCATAGTTAAAGCTGCAGTGGGTAGAAATGGAGCAAATATGATTAAAAAAAATATATTTTTATAAAACAGTCACTATATCCTGACAGTAGTGAATGAGACAGGTAATTTGAAAAAAATTATGTTCCTCTGTGAAAACAACCAATCAGAGCTGATCTGGAGTCTGCCGTCTCTGAGCAGCTGTCAATCACTCGCAAACTCTGATCAAACAGTCAAACTAAGCAGCGCTGATCAAATATGAATCAATATACTGTTACTGTAATGACTATTTCTCTCCTCAGATGTTCTCAGAAACATCTTGTAGTTACTGTTTAGCTGTAAAATGAGAAAGTTTGTGACCCGCGACCATGTTTTAGATCAGTTGAAGGAAATACCAAGCACCGCCCACCAGCCGGAGCACAGCCAATAGGAACGCTCTCTTGAATTACAATATGCTGAAAGGTTGTTATGGAATTTTTGCCCAATGATGCCAAAAACGTTCTGCCTACTGAAGCTTTAATACTCATATCAACATGGTAGTGGACAAATATGCTGCTTTATGCAAATGTATGTATATATTTATTATTGTAAATCAATTAACAACACAAAAAAATGACAGATATTGTCCAGAAACCCTCACAGGTACTGCATTTAGCATAAAACAATATGCTCATATCATAACATGGCAAACTGCAGCCCAACAGGCAACAACAGCTGTCAGTGTGTCAGTGTGCTGACTTGACTATGACTTGCCCCAAACTGCATGTGATTATCATAAAGTGGGCATGTTTGCAAAGGGGAGACTCGTGGGTATCCATAGAACCCATTTTCATTCACATATCTGGAGGTCAGAGGTCAAGGGACCCCTTTGAAAATGGCCTTGTTTTTCCTCGCCAAAATTTAGCGTAAGTTTGGAGCGTTATTTATTCTTCACTCTAAGGTCTACAACCTTCAAAAGATTCTTACTAATATTTTTGGACGGTCTTAGACCATAGGAATAACATGCATGAATTCTGAAAATGAGCGTAGTTCCCCTTTAACTTTGAATAAAGTGACTGTAACTACACTACCACAACGCCATCAGCTGTGAGTGGCTTCAGTGCAGAAAAAAAAGTTGATGACTCATGTAATGATGGCGATAATTATGTATGCAGATGATTAATTGTCATCCCCATATACAATAAGAAATGATGATTTCAAATGCTATAATTCAACCATCTCTGCTATGTGTTCAGATATTCATGAACATACTGAAATGCAGCTCTTAGTCCCACTCGCGTGTTAAAGCCTTAGAAACGGCTGTTCCAAGTAAAATGTGTTTGGAATTACAGAACATAGTAAGTCTAACAGGCATCCCTTTTTTCTGGAATAAAAATATGACAGTCATATAGTAATTACTTTTTAATCAGTAAGTTTTGTCAGAGCTTTGGATAGCTCCGCTGAATCTGTGCCTGCATGCCCGTGGCATGGGCAGGCCTTTGAGCAGCTACAATTAGAAGCAGATTGAGATTTCTATTTCTACATCCAAAGGGGGATCAGCTGGCTCCGAGGAGCACTGAACACCAGAGAGCCTTGCTGGCCAACTGCAGTCTGTCTGCATCTGAAGCTATTCCACTGGGAACCCTAATCATAGCCGCAAACTCAGAAATCAGGGTCAGGAAATGTGGAGAATTCAGAAGGGGGCTTGGATAGAAGGCACTGAAGTAAAAAATTCTGTAGATGTCTCCATCCAACACGCCTTTCAGAGGCCTTCCTCTGAGAAATGTCAACAGTGAAGCTGCCACAAAGGAAGAAGAGATGAATGAGAACTTGTTTGCATTAATATAGTCCTTCTGCATTGAAGCCTTATACCAATAATGTTGCTTTACTAAAGTGATAAAGTCCTTTAGGTAAGTCTAATGAGAAAACTCTGTGATTTACCCATGTAAATGTGTTGGCTCGCACACTTCCACCAGTTTCTTATTTGGCAGACACATGTAACTACTGATGTGGAATATCTTTGATTCAATGAGAACAGGAGATCTTCTGATCATTTTTATGGTTGAGGCTGAACAAAGAAAATAACATATATAGTGTTGTAGACATTCGACTCCAGTGGGATGGAAAAATAAATATATATGCAGCACGGACCGTGACGTCACTCGTTGGTTTGTGGACTGCCATTTTGAAGCCAAGACTTCGGCGTTTTGGCTGTCGCCATCTTGCTTTTTGTCCGTCGCCATTTTGGTGTTTTGCAACCAGAAGTGAGACGAGAGGGTGGAGATAAGTACAACTGAACGCTGAATAAGACATTTTTAGGCAACCAAAAGCTTGTCACTATACGATCAACTGTTCTCACATAGAAAGGCAATTCAACCCCGTCTGTATGTTTGTCTGTACGATACATATTTTTACCCACAGAGCTTCCTTAATGTCTGGATTTTATATATTTAAAACAGAGACATGCATATTTGTGTTGAAGCAGTGACACTGTAGCTCAACAGACATAAAGCAGAGCTACAGAAAGTCCACAATCAACCTACATCTCTGTTCTCTGTCTCAATATCCACTTATTTGCTCTCACTTCACCTCCTATTGGGATGTCTAGAGATTTTCCTCCCATCAGTCAACGTGCAGACTGCAATAACTGCCATTACATGCCTTGCAACTTGTTCTAGAGTGCTTCCCTTTCAATCCGTCCTCATGAAATTCAAAAAGAACCACTTTAAAAAAGTAGAAAAGGGCTACAATAACGTCGCATATACTGTAGCCTTGGAATGACTTTCTCACCTTGCAAGCAATAAATCAAATGTGAAATTATGCTGAAAGTAGCATTATCAAACAGGAAAAAAGGATTACAAGAAACACCAAATAAGCTTCTTTCACAACGTGACCCTGTCACAAGATTCCAGCCTGGGTAAATGTGACAGAATGAAGCCACATTTAGAGGAAGGTGTTTGTGATAATAGAGTCAACTGTCTAGCCTGCGATTATCTGAGGTCTAAATAGTTAATAGTGACTGACACAAACCTTTATTATGAATCACACAACACTCCTAATGTGAAGAAATTACAGGCAAGAGGTTGGCACGAGCTAATAGCTTTTCATCCAAATGTGACACGTTTAAAATGAGGATTTCATTGGGAAAAACAGGAGGGCACACACACACACCCACACACACACACACACACACACACACACACACATACACACATGCACGGTCAATTAAGTTGCAGTTGAGTGCAGTCGTAATCGTGTCAGATCAGTTATGCTGCTTTGTGTTTCCACATGAGAAGTTGAAGAGGTTGAGCTCATAAGAACACTCGTAGTTCACTCTTGACCTTTGGAAACAGTATACAGAGATACTACTTTACAAAGCACCCTTGGCCCTTGTGCACTGTCAGAGCGTGGCTTTCAGATAGAGCTAATATTAACAGACCACAGCGTGAACGCTGTTCTGAGGTCAGCACATCAGAGAACCGCTAACAGACCGTATTAACCATTCATCTGCTCGTCATGGTCGTCCACCGAGCCTGATGAAGAGAGACAGAAAAGTAGAGAGCAAATTCTGCTCAGGAAGAAGTGAACACACCTGGATTTAATAGTTCCACGAATGATGAAACACCACATCGTTATCTCCTAATTAGCCTAAATGTCTAATCTGATGTTAGATGTTTTCAGAGACTGATTTGGCCACTTGTGAAATCTTATTGTCTTCATGTGATTGGAGAGACCTGTGCTGTACCAACCCGGTCTCACAGGAAGGATTTGTACGCCACGCAAGAGTCACAGTTGGGTTTAAGCAAGAAAAAACCTGTTTAAAAGTCCGGTGTTGGTTGGACCCATCCACCTCCCCACCCGCTCACCATGAGTGGTCTTTCTCGCTTTTTATACTATTTCATTAAATCTAACCGTAGTATTTATACTTGGATGTGTTAACATTGTAGTCACTACAGGATACATGGTGTACAAAAGGCATGTGGAAATCAAGAAAGGCGTACTTATATTGAATTATTGTGGCATTTATACGCCTTTTCGTGTGAACTGTGCTCACACCTGACCTGTGGGTCTCTTTCACTCGAGGCTGATTTACCAATCAGGCTCGACGGGCAACTGCCCAGGGACCTGAAAGCTTCAGGTTCACTGTGCCGCAATTTCTTTGTGGTAATTTGATAAATTAAAAACTTGTGTTGTCGCACTGTCTGCACCACTAAAACACATATGTGAACCGAAAGCATAGAGGCCTTAAGGCAGGGATCAGCAACATGCGGCTCCGGAGATACATGCGTCTCTTTAGCCCCTCTCCAGCGGCTCCCTGTGGATTTTTAAAAATGGAAATGAAAAACTGTTTTGTGTTTACATTTTCATTTTTATTTATCACTGTTGTAGGTCTATGGTACGACAGAGTATTAGGGCCACATTGAGGGAAAAAAATAAATCTGAGATGTCGAGAATAAAGTCATAATATTACAAGAAAAAAGTCATAATATTCCGAGAATAATGTCAGATCTTTAAGAAAAAGAAGTAATATTATGAGAATAAAGTCAGAAGTTTACAAGAATAAAATCATAAGTTTACGAGAAAAAAAATGTCTTAATATCATGAGAATAAAGTCATATTATAAAGTAGTAATTTTACGTGTTCTCGTGAAGTTATGACTTTATTCTTTAATATTACGACTTTTTTCTCGTAAAGTTATGACTTTATTCTCGTAATGTTACGTCTTTTTTCTCCTAAAGTTATGACTTTATTCTCTAATATTACAACTTTTTTTCTCATAAAGTTATGACTTAATTCTCTGAATAATTACGACTTTTTTCTCGTAAAGTTATGACTTTATTCACGTAATATTACAACCTTTCTTTTCTCGTAAAGTTCTGACTTTATTCTTGTGATATTACGATTTTTTTTCTCATAAAGTTATGACTTTATTCTTGTCATTGTTTTGTGTTGTTAATTGATTTCCAATAATAAATATATACAAAAATTTACATAAGGCAGCATATTTGTCCACTCAAATGTTGAAAAGACTATTAAATACTTGACAAATCTCCCTTTAAGGTACATTTTGAGCAGATACAAAAATGTGTGTTTAATTTGTGATTAAATATTTTAGTTGATTGACAACCCTGTAAATAACACAAAATAACAATTTCCTTTAAAATTGTGGAGCTTCCGTCTGTCGCTATTTAACAACTGTATTATAGTTGTGTTACACACAGCAAACAGCTGCACAACTTCCAGTTTCATTAGATGACATTAATTAGATCAGACTAGATGTGTTGAATGAATTAAATCAAATTGATGCCTTCAACAGTAAATAACCCGTAAAATGTTATTGAATAAATGTTAAACAGGTCACCCCAATCTCCCCACAACGGACTTCAGTCTGACTGGTTTTATATAATATGGTATACATGATGGAGTGATGCGCTGTTCACTGTAGCTAACGTTAGCGCAGCTGCTGGGAACAGCTGCTCAGCTGGATGAATGTCCCGGGGACGAGCAATACTCTCGCTCCGACTTTATCTGTCCATTTATCGCTAAATGCATTTATACATACAGTTCACCTCTTTTGTGTTGATTTAGTTGGAAGCATGTGTAAATAGCATCCTGCTGCGACACTCAGCTCTCAGTTGGAAACTAAAAGACGCGGTCGTACGTCCGCGGCAAAAAAAAAAGAAGAGATTACAGAAATACAGAAGGGAATAGGAAAATCTGTTTTATTCTAAAGAATGAGAACATAATATATGTTAAACTGTTTATTTGCTGTTGAGTGTAGCATGAAGCCTCAGATAGCTAAACAACAACACACCTGTAATCTCATTAAAAAGTAAGAAGCTCCACCTAGTGGTGCAACCGCATACTACAGCAAACAGTTACATCACACAACCTTCGTCTTCTGCATTTATCGTTTTTTAATTGGTTAAATTATTAACGGCAATTAACCGATAATTGATTAATAATTGACATCGCTATTGCAGATCCCTGAATAAATCTGTTGTTAGTTAAATTACCAAAATATTCAGTTACTACAAGGAACTTCTAACTGGTTATGAAACAGTGTCAATATAATCCTGACCTACATAAGTAAACAAGTCCGTCAGAGAGAAGATTGGCTATAGTTATTCTTAATGCTTGTTTCCCGGGTCCGATTACCTGCGACATCAGACCAGAAACTCCTTCAGCTACCAGTCCGCTGCAGACAGACCCAGATCCAGCTTCGGCAGAGCGCTGGTATCCAACACCGACACCACGCTGCTGGAGGCCCAGGCCATATGGTGGCATGGGACCCCAGAACCAGAACCAGGACTGAGTGGGGCAGACTGTCAGACCTTGCTGCAGTAAAATGAGATGTTTTCTAAAGGGACTCTGGTGCCCAGAGCATACTTGCCAACCTTGAGACCTTAAAGACCTGGGGGTCCTCCTCCAGAAAAATTAAGAGTTTCAGAGACTTTGTTTCCTGCATTCTGGAGACTTTAAAAGAGTGAAAATAACTAAATAATAAATACACTGCAGAAGCACTTTTTTATGTTAAACTTTTGATTTTAACTCCCAGGAAAGAAAACTGAATAATTTGCCCCTCTGGTGTGAACTTTTGTGAATCTCTGGCATAAACTAATATTCATGTGTTTTTATTTATTTTTGCTCCTGCTTGAGTATTTCTTTCTCTTAGTTCTCTCTTTCTCTCACTCACTGAAGTTCCTTTCAGACACAACGGCACCAATGCGCTCTAAAACCCGTTATTTCCAACGGCTTTTCGCCGCGCCACGATGGCTTTTCGCTGCATTGAGCAAAGCCCGACTTTGGGCGCTGCACGCTGTGGCGAGCGCAGCTTAAATATGAGTTCAAACTGCGCTATGTCGCGAGCGTAGACTGCTCTCTACCGCCGGGAAACGACAGTTGGTGTAGCTCTATTGTCTTTCGGCTGGAAACAGCAGGGATTACACAGTGTTCAGAGTGCTAAGATTACGAAAAGGAAAAAAAAGTGTGAAAATTGTCATAACTCGGGAGAAATACGGGATAATTGTGACCCCGGGAGGAAACCGGGACAGGGCGATGAAAAACAGGAGTCTCCTGGGAAAATCCTGGGGAAATCAGACAACCACTTTTGTGAGAAATTAAAAATGAGAGTTCATGGTTGTAACTTTAATTTTAACAGATACATACACATTGAACAGAGAGTACGAAAAATAGGGGGGTCAATAGGAACCCATATTTAATTTTTGCCTCAGGGCCCGTAAAGGGTTAATCCCTGCTCTCACTGATATTTCATTGAGTTCATTGAAAACACAAACCATAATCAGCGTCTCCTCCATTTTTCAAACTCTGAGTTGACAGAACACTCATTTCATTGGTCAGTCAAGCTGGCATCCACTTAATCTCCATGTCACAGAGTCACAAGGTTCACTATACATATAATTCAGCTGTGGCTGAGCAGACGGGTGGGCAGGGGTTGAGCCTGCTTGCTGCTTTGTCTGCCAGATTGCCAGCTCCCGCGTGCTGCGCCTCCCCCGCCCGCCTCTCATTGAAAATGAATGATTACCAGGCGGCTGTCTTGTCTTGTCTAAAAAGCCCTTAAAGCTGCAATCTGCTTGATTCTGGAGTCTGCTGGGTGTAAATCTGTTTTGTCGGCTGGATGGGTGCTGCTCAGAGGGGGCTCGCCCGTCAACGCGGCTCACCCCCCGCCGAGCCGCTACACCGGAAGAAAACACCCCGCGAGTTACTCATATCCCTCTCTGACAGGATAAATGGCAGCTCCAAAGAGCAACAAGCAAAAACCACAACTTCACTGTGACCATGGCAACCAAGTTAGAGAGAGCACAGCAGGGTTTGCTGTCAAAATGTGGACTGGAAAAGGACAGGCAGAGAGGGAGCAACACTGAGCGGGAAAGTGGAGGAATAATGCAGCTGAGGGCTTCTTTCATTCCACAGCCAGAATGTGTGGGGGCTGATGAGCACACTCACACACACTTACACACTCAAACACACTACTGATGACCTGAATTTCACCCCTCATTGAAATATTCTCCACTGCAGAATTATTCCTTTCTGTGACAAATCCATACGGGCCGACTGATGTGACACATATCAGCGGTTTAAAAAGTTACTAAGCAACTTTTTTTCCTCATCTGCAAACTCATATTTCAGCGCTGTCTCCGTTCACTGTGTTGTTTTACTGTAAATTCCTGTCACATCTTAAGCTTCCTCGCGTCCTGTTTAACAAACAGTCCAGCTCTCTCATCTCGGAGTTGGCACACGTTCGAGGTCAAAAGGGCACGAGGGTAAAAGTTCGTCCGATCAACACGGCGGAGGTTTATAAATACGGCCTTATCTCAGCACTCTTTTGATGTCTGGAAGTGTATTCAGAATGCAACCATATTCCTGACACACATTTTAGGCGAGCATCGCCCCGGGACCGGCACTATGAAATTGACATTAATGAGAATTGAGCTAGAGGAGGAAGATGGTGCCTCTCAACTTTCCCTGACTCCTTCTTCCAGGATGCAGCTCAAGACTCACTGCGTTGGTTCATGAAAGTCAACTTTTTTAAGCACGATGCTGTTGATCTGATGCAAGTGGTTATGCAATGTGGTTAGACTGTCATTCTTAGCCAAAAGATGGCGATGTTGTTCAGTCTGGCTGTCAAATGGTTTAATTCAGAGATTTATCAACAGCTCCAGGCCAGATCGCCCTGAAATTTTGTATGAATATTTAGAGAATTATTCCCATTGATTTTGACCGTTTTGACTTTTTTCATCTAGCACCACTATCAGGTCAAACTCTCCCATTGACCATCAGTTTGGTTGATGATAAAATAGGCATCTTGCAAAGTACTGGTCAGATTTTCTTGACCTGCCTCCTGGCGCCAAAGCAACATTTCAACTTCTCTCAAGGAATATCAGAAGATAATTGTCAGACAGACATCTTTCAGCTGCTGCCATACCAAACTGTTATCATAATCTAAGAGACAAGATTAGCATGAAAGTAGACAAGCACACTTATGCTCACAAGGGGGGCAGCAACCGACACACGGAAGCACCCTTTATCGACAGTTTGTGACGAACCGGGCTTTCAACTCTAATGTAAACCCACCCATAGCATTATTCGACAGGAGACCAGTGTTCGTGTCCCGTGTGAAACTAAAAGTAACGTTGATGAGTCGCTAGTCAGTCAAGTTAACGTCAACCACGACCGTTTCCTAACCTACCTACCCTACTAAGTGGTTGTGTTGCCTAAACCTAACTTCCTGTGAAAACGGAAGTTCATTTTGAAAGCACGTAACGAGCGTATATTGACACACCGTCCCTGGTCCGTCCAAGAGTAACTCAAGAGGGGAACCCCTTGCGTCAGCATCCGATGCCGAGGAGCACTGACCAAGCGACGGTATTTGGGTTGGGAGTGAGAATTTGTTGACGTAGGTCTTTGTGTACACAAATGTGTTCCACTATGTGCAGTCAGCACATGTGTAGGTCTGTACAGTCCAGACACACAAGTCCATGAGGATCCTTTCAGATATTAGCAGCTGATGAAATTGAAACCTGTCGCCAATGTATGCATAATATTGGTGTGAGGTAAACTAGTGGTTACATAGATGCACAAAGCATAATTTGTTCTTTAGACCTGAGAGCCGTGTCCAACTTCCAAACTGCAGTACATACTAATTCTAAGCAGGTTTTGAGTTTCCAACCCAGTCGCCAGAAATAAATGTTAACATTGGACGTTTCTGCATGTTGAATGGCAACGCTTCTGAACAAAACATCTGCCTTGTATCACGCTTGCAGAAACGCACAATGCCACGTGGTTAACGTTGTGAAACTATTGGTTAGGTTTAGGCAACAAAACTACTTGGTTAAAGTTAGAAACAAGCCCCGGTGTATTTCTTTTTGCTATTCAAACTACGTCGATTGCTCTGACCGAATGCAAAAACGTGGCCATTCAACGTATCCCTGGTTTGCAGAAACGTCCAATGCCAACATGTTTTCCTGGCAACAAGGCTGAGAAATTCTCACTGTTATGTCACTGGAAAAGTGACAAAATGAAGTGAACTACATGGCACTTTGTAACTCTGTTTAGACAGAGCTATATAAATAAAGTTATCATTGCTCAAGAAACCAGCTTGATTTCCGTGTGGGCCGTTAATGGACACTATTGTCCCATAATGCAATGCACAAAGGAAATTGAGGAGCTGCTCACAGCAGCATAATATTAAAACAAATTGAAATGGTTGTGATGAATCTCCATGGATGTATAAAGAGAACTATATGCAGCATTCATTCCAATGGAAATTGTTCAGTGGTGCATGAAGCCAAAATGGCCCGACTGCCGAGTATGAGATTACGCATATCTTCCGCCGATCTTCTGCATCTATGGGCCCATAGAGCAGTCGCAGTAGGGTTTCTTTAATCTCGGGCTCATTCACATGAATGGCAGCACAAAAATAATTTTACACCTAATGACCTAATGATGTAAATGAGGGCTATTCAAGTGTTCATACTTGGAAGTTGATTTACCCAAAAAAAAAAAAAAATTATCCACTGATTTACAGACGTCTCTTTCCCAATGTAAGTCTATGGAGATATGTCGTTTTGGGTCCAATGGCATCACGTGACGGACAAGTTGTAATTCCACCTTTTGACCATTATGAAAATTGTCTTCAAAGCCCGGCGCTCTTCCTGGGGGGCTTGGAAAGCTCCAGAAAGATCTTGGAAGACAAAACATTTTGTTTTTGTTTATGTCCGTCAGGGCACATGTTACCTCATTTCCTGTTAGTACGAAATGGTAAAGTACATTGATTCCTTGTATTCTAACAGCAATACTATGAAAATGAGTACATACTGTAGTGCATACTGTGTATACGTATAAAATAGGGGTGTTATGGTGCCATTTGGTACAGGATGTTTTGGTTCTTGGTTAGTTTGGTGACTTTCTTCAGTTCACTATGGCGTGTGGACAAAACAAATACTGTCGAGTTAGGTCTACGTCTTAGCACATGTGGAACATGTATTCCAAAGTGGAAGAGTTCCACAGTGGGCAACCCTGTTTCTTACGAGCCGGCCACAGAGCAGCAGAGTGGCGAGGGAAAGAGCAGCCTCTGAGGGGGCAGAGAGATACCTGCTGAGACAACACGACCCTTTTTAACGTTACTCTAATATCTGGAGGGAGATCAGGCAACTCGTTTGTTTCTGTAACTGAAAAAGCAGTTTGAGTCATGTAAATTTTGTCGAGCAATGTTTTATATCCGCCGTCTCCCCTCGTTGATAATCCTGTTTGTCTGACTTCACTTTGAGCTGTTAGAATAAATAGTTTAAACCTGCAGTATCTTATAAAGTAAACTAACAGAACAGAAACAACTAAATCAAAGTTGTATTTTTCGATAATATGGTAATAGTGGTACGAGTTCGTGCTCGTTGTCCAGTGTTTTAAGAGCTGAGTTTTCTCTTCCATTCTCCAGTACACATGCGGCGGCGACGCGCTTTGAGTTCACGCTGGTGCACGCTGCGGGTAGAGTACGAGCAGGGAGGCAGGGAGGCTTCTGATTGGTTCTCTACTACTGGGCACAGAGGCACTGACTGGGAGACGTTTTTACAGGATTACAGCAGCTACAGATCACGGATCTTTTCCAGTCTTTTTTCAGAGCTCATAAGAAATGGATCGCTGTCGGGGTGTAAAGACCATTTCAACCAATATAACAAAAAGTGTATACTGGATAAATCATGGACCCCATCTTTAAGTTTAGTAAAAAAAAAACGTCATGGTTTGGCTTAAAATTACTATTTTTGTTACGTTATTAAGCTACTGACATAAATTAAAACAACTGAGCGTTGACTTTTAGTTTCACACGAGACAACTGGGTGCAAGTCCTGTGTTTGTTTGACCCCTCCATCACCCCGACCTCCTCATTACACAGACTACCGCGGACTACCATTACAATCGCATAAAAAACAAACGTAATCCACCACAAAATATGTTTTTTTTAGTAGGCAGGGCTGCAGTGGGACTGTTGTTGTCTGTTATCTAGGCCATGCTAGTCAGGTTAGTCCCTGGACTTACAGCTCATATGGTGAATGCAAATGGAAAGGCCTCATATGTTATATTGATATATTGATAGTGAATGATTGAGTGATATGATTTCTGCAACAGCAGAATGGGTTAAAACTGTGTGCCGACCTACGATGTTACGTCGCATTCGCAACATCACCCGATGCCAAAATAGATGTACACACCAACGTACCTCAGCACTTTCTCCTTAGTCTCTATGGCTATGATATTAGTATTCATAGCCGTAGAATAATTTCAGAGGCATAACTTGATGAAGCTCTACCTGCTGTGACACCATGCAGCTAATATTCCCTGTCAGTTCCACATCCCTGCAAGTATCGCACACCCACCCACACTGGACTATCTTTGGTTTCAATTTCTGCACTAATCTCTCTCAGCATTATGCAAGCCCTGCTGCTCACTTACCCAAGACTATCCCAGGGAGCTTTGCTTTAACGAGATAATCATACTGACGATCAGATTGACATTTCAGACACTCTCTCCATTCCCCCCATCAATAGGGAACGCTACTTCTATCACTCGATCCATATTAGACTTGGCAGATTATCATTTAGAGCAATTCACACTTCATTGTGAAGTACTCACTGATGATTTTTTGCATTCAAGGTTGCAGCCTTTTCTCGGAGTAAGATTAACACACATATAATTTGAATTCAATTAATTTCTCCTCTTTTAATCCCACTGAGGGCCAGAGATACAGAGATCCTCCATTACTCTCCCTTATTGTCAGTTCCTTGGTGGCGACGGCTTAGGAAGCAAATCCAATTATTTGACTTAATATTCACTTTAGTGTGCCAGGGATCCTGTCTGGGTGTCCTTGCTTGTGGTCATTTTGAGAAAAGCTGGTGGAAAGAATCAATTCTTTTGTTTTTATAGCCGGCCTGTACTTGAAAGTGGCAGCAGGAGGAGAGTGAGTCTGCGCTGTGATCAAGTACCTGACAATGTGGCACTTTGAGTCAGCTCCAGTTTTTATTGCTGGAGTACACAAACACAAGTATTAAAGGCAATTTTTTCAGATTTCCTTAATTTGACAACCGCAGACCAATCACAGCAGGAAGCAATAAAAGCAGCCGGAGTGGAAACACAAATGGAATTTTGTTTACTCTTCGTTATGGGATTCATAGTCTGGATGCAATCAATTCATAATGCTCATAAGGATGACTATATCAAATACCTTTAGCAGTGGGTGAATGTAACTGTCAGAGCTAATGAGGTTTTACTGGGGTTAAGGCTCATTTGATACACCATGCAATTAATTTGAAATAGAAAAGAGTGATTTGGCTGGTGATTTCCTGACTTGTGAAATTAATTATAGTATTTTAAACAGTAAAAGTATAGTATTGAGTTTCATCTCATTATACAATCTGTAACTGACAATTTATCCAACACTATGAGCCCACTTACACGTAATCACTTAATGCGTCTTGCGTGGATCGGATAGAACAGGACGGCAAGGCCCTGCAAAGAGTGGTTCATTCGACTGAACATACAATAGCACATTAGACATTAGACATTAGACTGAACCCACCGGTTCAGTCTAATGTCTAATAAAAAAAAACTGTCTGATGATGATTCAGATTTTTATTCGTTTATAATTAGCTTGTAAACTGTCTACTTGTGAAATAATCTGGTTGTATGTCATCTCTCAGATCCAACTCCAGTCGTGCACCTCAAGTAGCTAACATACTAAATAATGAGCAGCGCCTTGGCCCGGATATCTGCTGACCAGAACCCCAGAAATATAGCCCGTTACCTCCCAGAGGCTCATCATCGTCAGACAGATAGTTGATGGGTTCCACCTGCAGTGACACCGTCCTGAAGGGCGAATGAGTAGAAACTGTTTTGGTAAGGGCCTATAAGTGATACTGCATCCTACACTACTGCATTGGCTCAGCTGTCGGCCATGATAGAGGCCACTTGGCTAAAACCTGTTGAGAAGTGTGTCCTGCATTCAGTAGTTGACCCACAGTGATCTCTGGTACTGCTCCACTGTGTGCTGGCATGTCAGCTCAGGATTGTTATCAAGCCACACAGCCATCCACATCCCTATAAGTGTGAGCAGGATCTCATGACAGCATATTGACAGTAATAGTTGCTCACTTCCATTAGCTGATACCAGCCACTCGAGTGGCTGTTTGGCTGCTGAAGTCGGAGCAATCAGATTGTGGCGACACAGCCATTTCCTGAAGCTGATTTGTCGGAGCATGAATCTGTTTGCTGTGCATGGTGTCAGGAGATTACAGACACTCCCAGACTGACGTGGGCAGCCAGCCTTTTAATAGCTCACATGGCCGCTAATTTATTTACTCAGATAAAATGCGCAGACTTGCACATGCAATCATTCATATAACTACACAAATAGATAAGCATGCAATCACACACACACACACGCATTACAAATATTGAGTGTAAAGAGCGTGCAATTTTAATTATTTTAAAGGAGAGCAAAAACAGACACATTTATATAATTCTAAAGGAAAGTCACAACACATGCAGTGATGCATTTCAAATTTTAAACATTTTGGCACCACTTGCTAAACGTCAGTCATTATAAATGGTTTAAGTGGCTTACAATGGCTTAATAAATCATTTACTATTCATCATTTATAGATCGCTTATAAGCCATTAAAAACAACACGTTTTGGGTTGCCTGATGAGTCATCAATAGTCAATGAGTATCTCACTACATTTTTAATAAAGGGGTCGCATATTTTTTTGCTTTCTAATAAGCAGAAGTTATTAATAACCAGTAATTACAACCTATAAACCCTAATAGTGCCTTACTAGACAGTGATTCATTATTTTTATAAGATCTACTACCTATGGTTTTTTTCATAAACTATAAAAAACAATATTATATAGGTCAATAGAAACTGTTTTTTTTTCATACAATTTTGCATGTTAATTACTAAAAAGGTAGTATAATAAGAGGCATAGCTTATTTAAATCATAATACAATAGATACATTTTTATTGTTTGTGTTTATGTGTTTATGACTATAATGTAATTATATAAGCACAGCCAGTGTGTATAAACTATAGACTGTATATAAGAAGTGGATGTATTCACCGTGATTTCAACCGTTGGTTTGTGGACTACGGTTTTGAAGCCTTGAGTTCGGCATTTTGGCCGTCGCCATCTTGTTTTTTTGCAACCAGAAGTGACACTAGAGGGTGGAGCTAAGTACAATAAAAAAATACTTTTTTAGGCGACTAAAATGTTACAATTAACTTTCACAAGCTGAAAACACACTGTGAAAGGGTTTAAGTTCTAAGACGGAAACACGGACAACTCCCAGACCGGACAACGCCGTGGTAGCGAACTGTCAATCACAAGGTAGCCCCGCCCTAAAGCATCCCCTGCTTTATGGTCTATTTGATTCTAAATGGGAGGCTCATTTTCTCATTGACTTCTATACAATCAGACTTCTTTTTGCAACCAGAGGAGTCGCTCCCTGCTGGCTGTTAGAAAGAATACAGGTTAAGGCACTTCCGCATTTAGCCTCATTTCTCAGAACCAGAGGTTGCTGCCTGGTGTAGGCTCTTAGTCTGTTTAACACCAGTGGGCAACTCCGGGGTCTGAAAAGTGAAGCCAATGCTGAAGTATCTGAAACCTGCATTCTTTCTAACAGCCGGTCTGGGTGTTGTCCGTGTTTTCGTCTTAGAACTTTAACCGTTTCACAGTGTGTTTTCAGTTTCAGTTTTCAGAAAGTTAATGTTGACAGTTTGGTCTCCTAAAAATGTCTTATTCAGCGTTCGGTTGTACTTAGCTCCACCCTCTTGTGTCACTTCTGATTCCCGAAAACCAAGATGGCGACGGCCAAAATGCCGAATTCAAAAGTTTCAAAACCGTAGTCCACAAACCAACGGGTGACGTCACGGTGACTACGTCCACTTCTAATATACAGTCTATGGTCTACAGTCATACTAGCAGCTCTTTGAGGCTGTACTTAGGTACAGAAGTGCTTTGAACTAAATGCTAACATGCTCGGCGGTGATGGGAGTGAGTAACGTTATCGACTCCGGCCCAAGCAGGAAAAGTTAACAGAGTTCTGTTTGTCCGTTCATGGCTGCTGTAGAAACATGGCGGACTCCGTGGACATGACCCGCTCCCTTCTAAGCTAACAAAAACACAATGATTCTTATTATCATGTGATTATACACTAAAGAAAACATACTTATTAATATTATATTCCATTTCTGCCAATAGATCCCCTGAAATGTTGGTCTTGGGCCTTCTGGTGACAACAGAGCAAAAGTCAGGGGTTCACTAGGATTCAACTTCTGGGAACCACGACACGTCTTAGCCAAATTTCATGGCAATACATACACAATTACATACACGATTGTATAGATACCAAACACATCTCAACACCAGAAAGAGTATGAGAATAAAATTTCTTTCAAGTTGTGTTTATGCCATTTTCTTGCAAACAGAAACAAAGTTACCAACATTTGCCGGTTGGCGTTGTCAGTTTTTGGCGTTTCGATTTCAAACGATACACACAACTTGTTTCAATTTCCCAAAATGTCACTTCCACTCCTTTTCCACTCTGACTGCTAAACACGGCGGTCACAGGCAGCATGGTGCCTGCGTGGTTCGTGCTGCCTCCTCACAGCAAGGTCCCTTTGTTCCAGTCTTGGCCCCCGTCTTTTGAGTGTGGGCCTTGCATGTTCTGGCTGTGTTTGTGCCAGTTTCCTACCACACCAAAAGACGCTGCGTGTTTCATGCTTCCTTTGTGGTAGTCAAACAATCGCTGTCTAAAATGATCTCAAGCATGGGACTGAACGGCAAAATACCACATTTTGTATGTGACGCAGAAAGGCCACAAGGTTTACTGACGTGCAACACAAATCGATTTGGAAAAGAAACTGATAATATGTTACGAAACAAATCAACAACAGACAGAAACAGTCACACTAATCCAATGAAAAGTGTGTTAGTCTGTCTCTGACTGCCCTTCCCTGTCTGTGGCTCTCAACTCCAAGCCCATTGGTTCCTACCGAAGATGGAAATCTTTAAAAAAAAATTTCACATGATCAGCACTCAGCCTGTCATGGTTTCAATTCTCTACTCATTTTGCCTTTATTTCAAAATAAGAGCGCACTGTTATTGAAGATAACTTCATTCAAAATTACCATGTCAATCATCAAACTGAGTGAACCAAATTATGTGGATTAGCCTGATCAGTTAGCCTGTTAACAGCATGTTAGCCTGAATTAGTTAAGCCACATTTGAAGGACAGAGCCCATCTTGAATTGCTGACCAAAGGTCTGGAGGCTTAGTTTTGGACAATAAAAGAGGTCTAAGGCACATATATCAGGTTTTGTACAGTATATATGTTGGTTTGGGTCTTTAAATGGGATTTGTTGACACTAAAAAAAACAACAACACACACTCACTTTGTCAGAGTGGACACTAGCTATACATCATAGTGTGCAGTTATCAGTTATCAGGTGTCCTCATCATGACATATGCGATCAATCACTGGCAGCAAAGTATGAAATTTACCAGACTGCCTCATGTCCACTGACCGGCTAAGGTCAGCAATATGCCACGTGAAGCAGTGAATACAGAGCAAATGGAAAAGAGCTCTCCGGTTGGAGGGGTTGTGTTTGTAGGTCCAGTACAGAACGATCTCCACGGATACAGATGGGGCATCGCACGCTCCTGCTGTGGGATGATGGGAAAAGCTTTAATTTGCTCTCCTTGTGCAGCTAGTGTCCCCCTTCTTGTGTCCCCATGGATATAAGTGGATCAAGGCAGTGGTGTTGCTCAGTGTGAGGTAGCAGCAGGTAGATAATCAGATACTGTACTACTTAGCATTTGCTTTGCGGGTCTGATGTTACGAGCCTCGTCCCTGTATCGTATTGTTTAAACTCCTCCTCAATGGTAGCCAGCTTTTGAACGGCCCTCCAAGGTTGCCTGGGGGGGTAACAATGGCTAGCAGGTGGCGGCTTCTTTCAAGGGTTTAAGGCTTACCTCCAACCAAAACAGCCACTTAACCTAAGTGTCTCCGGATGAGAGGGATTGTAAGCAGCTTGCTCTATTTGATGAAGTGATGGGTGAGAGGAGCCGCGGTGCCAGGGCAAACAATCGGCCAAGACCATATTGTCTGGCTCGAGAGTTAAAAAAGGCTCTGAGTATCTCAGAACGCAGTATTCCGTTTGTTCAAGTAGTGACTGATGCTTATATTGAACGGCTGTTGATTTTTTTCGTGCTTTTTTTGTGGTTGTCAGGGGAGACATGATTAACCTTGTCACCCCTAACAAGATGGTCAACCTTTCTCAATAATGCCTTGCTAATTAAGCGCTTCTTCAATTCTCTTTCAGCCAAGACTGAAGAGGGCAGCAGTGGACCAGAGGCTGAAACGTGTAGGCCTGTGATCGGAGAGTTGCAAGTTTGAATCCCAAAATCACTCACATCGCAATCTGGCCGAGGAAAGTGAAAGAGACTCTTCTTCGTTTGCAGCAGCTGTCAAGGTGCTTAATTAAATCCCACTGCATGGCCTCTTTAGGGTTAATCACACGAAGCAGCTGAGGACTGTGGCTGTAGTGGGCAGCTGAATGGTGATTATGGAATTCAGGATTGCCGAGGGGCTGCAGGCTGACAGTAGCCCGTAGTAAAAAAAATTGTCCGTTCATTTCTTGAGACCACTGTATTGGCACAGTGGGGGGCCCGGACGCAGAAGGCTCCAGCTAAAAATAATCTCCCAAAAAGTTTGTACAACTTCAAATTTGCCACAAAACCAATAATTTCAATGGAAATACCAGCGGATTCTCTTGTGGGGTTAAAATAATGTGCAGAAATCTTTCAAGATCAAGTTCAAGAACTAGGTTGACATGTGAATTTGCTCGTTGCTCGCTGACAAAGAGCAAAGGGTCTCGGCAGTCCTGACCTCTTGAATGGAGAGCCTAGAAAGTTAGCATGTTTCTATCATCTAGCTAGTTTGCTAGCAAACAGATTAGCAAGGCAGCTAACATGGAGAGTTATTGTGACTGATAAAGCTTGTTCTTTGGGTGGTGTGTAAGTTAGCGGTTAGCTAGTCAGCAGTTCTGTGAGTAATCAATGCGTCACAAAGCTTCTAGAATGACCTATTTTGAAGTGGATATACAGAAGCATATTTCCTTGTCTCACTGGTACCTGCAGCAACACGCCACCACCAACATAACCCTTTGCATTTTGCATTGCCATGTTTGGTCTGAATGCCTGCTAACTTTTCCCTGCAGGGATCAAACCTGCCTGGAAAATCTGCTGCATGTCATCCTCACTTCTCTCGTCACAGTATTTCCTTTACACTGCTAGTTATGAAATAAAGGCAAAAATTCATCAATAAGTAATCTGTGGTATCCAATTATGCCAAACTGATGTGCACCTGTTGCTCCTCGAGAGTTTGATCTCAACAAAGTGACAGAAAACAATGGAGTGCTATTTTGATCAGACACTCTGATTTTTTACACCCACGCGCCTCAATCTGCCCATCACACCAGCACAGCTCAGCGCCAGGGAACTATTCAGTGTCATTAACACTGGCAATTCCCATTTTGAGTCATATCCTTGTAAATCTTTCCCATCACTACCCTTCAACATGATGTGATCACTGTATTAATATCATACAAATATTAAATGACTAACAGCTGTTTGCTCTTTGCTATATTTAGTATGAGATTTCCATTAGTTTTCCTGCGAAATGAAAGACAGTTTGATGCTATTTCATTAGATTGTGGCACAATATACTGGTGACTATTTTGTTTGCTTGTGACAATAAGTCCACATTTAGGAGAATCCTCAATTATGGATTTCTTTCTTTTACAATAGGTTTTCGGTGTTTGATACTGCATCAAATGATTCAGTAAGTATTCAGATCCTTTACCTCAGTAACAGTAGCTTTACCACCACGTAGAACGAGGCTTCTCACAAGTTAAAGTTCTGCATTCCAAATTTTATTTAAAGCTAGGGTAGGTAACGTTGGAGAAACAAGAATAAGCTAGATTTTTAGAAATATATACAATCTAAAAACCCAGTGTCTCCAACTCTTTTCCAATGAAAGTAGCTATAAGTACTGGCTCTAAAAGTCCCTAAATCTAGAGAGAAAGTCACCAAAGTCGGAAACACTGACAGTCCTCCTCCCTCCAAAGACACGCCCCCAAAATATATGTTTTTAACTGATTTAAGAGTATTAAATACTTGACAAATCTCCCTTTAAGGTACATTTTCTGCAGATAAAAAAAAGTGTGATTAATTTGCGATTAATCGTGATTGACAGCCCTAGTCCGTAGCTTAAGTTACGTAAGAATGTTTTTTTTTCTAACCCTAACCAATTAGTTTTTTTTGGCTAAACATAACCATGACTGTTTCACAATGTTAACCGCATGTTACGAAGTTAAAGCTGAAGTAGGCGAGATTGGAGCAAATATGATTAAAAAAAAGTTATTTTTATAAAAGGGTCGCTATATCCTGACAGTGAGACAGGTAATCTGAAAAAAATCATGTTCCTCTGTGTCCTCCGGTGCTCCTACCGGCATCTGCAAGATTTCACAGACCGGAGGAAAACAAGCAGTCAGAGCTGATCTGAGGTCTGCTGTCAAGCTGCCGTCTATGAGAGCCGGCTGTCAATCACTCGCGAACTCCGATCAAACGGTCAAACTAGGCAGCGCTGATCAAATATGAATCAATATTCTGTTACTGTAATGACTATTTCTCTCCTCAAATGTTTTCAGAATCATCTTGTAGTTACTGTTTAGCTGTAAAATGAAAAAGTTTGTGCAAGGGCCGCCATTGTGAAATCTGTTGAAGGAACACCAAGTTCCAGTCTCATGACCGGAGCACAGCCAATAGGAACGCTCTCTCTCTCTGAAATGACCTGTGATTGGTCAAAGTCTGCCGTCACAGACTAGATTTTTCTAAAGCCTGAAAACAGAGCCATGAGGAGGAGCAGAAGTCTAGTTTTCTCTCAGAACACTTGAATTACAATAAGCTGAAAGGTTATTATGGGATTTTTGCCCAATGATGCCAAAAATATACTGCCTACTGCCACTGTTAACTATGCACAAACCTTCTGCGTCAAGATACTACGCAAAAGGGGCTGCCCAAGCAAAATATGACGAGTAGGGATGAGATCAGGTTGCATATTTCATAAGCTTATACTGTATGTTTTGCCAAATAAATCGAAAGTAAATTGTCAAATAAATGTAGTGGAGTAAAAAAGTGTAATATTTCCCACTGAAATGAAGTTGAATAGAAATAGAAATAAAAAAAAAAAATGGAAATACTCAAGTAAAGTACCTATTTAACTACAGTACAGTAATTAGTACAACACAAAGAACACATAGTGCTGCAGGTCATACAGTAGGTGTGTGTGTGTGTGTGTGTGTGTGTGTGTGTGTGTGTGACATTGATTCAGCTGGCATTGCGTGTTCTCTATCCTATTCTCTGTCCAGGGGGTCATAGAGAGACATCCCCTCAGCTGCTGTGTCCCTGATAGATACTGGAAATGGAAAACAGTCAATATCAGCTGAGATGGAAAAATCTATCAGCATCACGTTAATGGTGTCCGCAGCTCAAAGGATCTCGCCCTGGAGCGGGCAACGCCAAACTTGCTGAAGAGTCAGAACCCTTTGAAAACCATCATTAAAATTCAATATATCGCAGAGATAGAAATGCTGAGTTGTTACACATCGCACTCCTCCTCTGACTCATTGAAAAGCAATCATCCATTTTTGGTTGAAAATTAGGATAAATCCCTGATGTAAACTCCAACAGGATGGAACGTATATTCATCTGGTGCAAACTGACAGTCTTTGTAGTGGGAGCTGCTCTATCAGATTATTCTCACTTTATTCCTCTCAGCTGAACTTTATTTGCCTCCTCGGGGCACTAATCCAAGATTAGATTTCCAAAAAACACTCATTATGGAATGTTATTTTAATTTCTTTTTGGTAAGAAAGCTAATTAGTTACAAATTATTTCATTTTGTGATCATGCAATCAGCATTGTAATTTGAGTAATGAATATCAGGAAAGTGGGTCTCAGAAGGAAATGAAATCTTTCAGTTGGGATCAGTAAAAACACACATGATGGATAGACATCCAAGTGCCAAAATACACAAGAAAGAGCAGAATATTGCACATGGACACGGGTTTTGAAAACATATTTTTGGTACCTCTATAAACGTTGCCTCATACCCACCGGCGGAGCAATTTCCTTCAGTGGGAACAGCATCACAGAGTGGAAGTGATTCAAACTGTGAGCAGAGTCATCCACAGCAGCACCGACCCTCCACAATACCTGCTGCTGCTGCTGCTGTGTCACTTCTCAAATATGTCTTTCTATCAGCTCCAGTAATGACAGGCAGCCTGAGGCAGAAGTGAAGTGAACTGGCTGCTCGGGTCCCTACAGCTCCAGATTTGACTCATTACAAGTGTTCACGTCTTGGTTACTAATTTAAATATTAAATCAAGAACTGCTTTGTATTTGCATATTCTAAAAAACAACAACAACATGCAAGTTAATTTTATAGTGCAAAGCTACTTTTACAATTATTTTAAAGAAATATGCTACTAAAAATGTATTTTTTGAGTAAAAACTAGGGCTGTCAAAGTTAATGCGATAATACCGCGTTTAGCGGTAGAGTAACTACAAAACCTAAGGAATCCATCGGTACCAACCATGTCATACTAGCTTGTCCTGAAGGAGGATAAATAACGCTCCAAACTAACGTTAAACTTTGATGAGGAAAAACTGGCATGTCAATTTTCAAAGGGGTCCCTTGACCTCTGACCTCAATATATGTAAAGGAAAATGGGTTCTATGGGTACCCACGAGTCTCCCCTTTACAGACATGCCCACTTTATGATGATATAGTCACGAAAATGAATCCATTTGATTCGTGTACATAAACACAAATTTCCCTCTTTTTTTCGCGATGCTCAGCATGAGTTTCAGTAACGTTTTGTTCGTGCATTTTCCTACGACTTAGTTAGGTTTAGGAAAAGATCGACTTGGTTAGGCTTAGGCAGCAAAACTACTTACTTAGCTTTAGGAAAAGATCGTAGTTTCGGTTAAAATATCTCCGGAAGTGCTGTAACTTAAGTACGGAAGTTAAGTGACAAATAAATAAACTTTGTGGATTCACATGGGACACAAACGCCAGTCTCCTGGGTGAAAGTCCTGCACCCATCCACCCCGACCTCCTCCCTACGCTGCATTCGCCGCTCTATTTTTTATGCTAAATGCAGTACCTGTGAGGGTTTCTGGACAATATCTGTCATTGTTTTGTGTTGTTAATTGAGTTCCAATAATAAATATATACATACATTTGCATAGAGCAGCATATTTGTCCACTACGATTTTAAATACTTGACAAATCTCCCTTTAAGGTATTTTGAACAGATAAAAAAATTTGTGATTGATTTGCAATTAATCGCAATTAACTATGGACAAATAATGAGATTAATTGCAATGAAATTTGATCAATTGACAGCCCTAGTAAAAACACTAACGCCGCGAACGCACTGGCCGCATGGTTGCCGCGTGGCGGCTGCGTCGCGTGGCGGCTACGTGATTGACGCGTCGGTTATCCACACCAGCTGCGTTTCAGCTGCTGCTGCTGTCAGCCCTTTCTTTCTACATAGAGTTTGCCTTTGATAATAGCCATTTCATTTCATTATAAATGTCATTTATATTTATTTTAGACAGAGAAAGGTTAAGAAATGTGTGGTAATTTGTAAATAATAGTAATAATCCACAATTAAAACCCGTACTACATTCAATCATGGAGCTCTCCAAGTCACTGCATGTTCCACAGCACTGTCTGCACATATTTCAGAATAAAAGCCTCGTGTTAACAAATGAAGGAATTCTGTCCACAGAAAAAACGCTTGAGGGCTTTTATTTTGAAATGAAAGCAGAAAGTGTTGATTTAAAAACAAGGCTTTACTTTTTTTCATCTCCGTAACATTTTCTACAGATAGAGACATAAACTGTAGTAATGTTGCTGGTATGATGTTAATATGCAGTCAATAGATCACTTTCTCTGTCTGTTGCTGCTGTGAAACGCGCGCGGCTCGCCTCAAAAATAGGCGAGACTTCGAATCTCTAGAAGAGACACTGCCCGCGTGAGACGCGCGTCTCACGCGGGCAGTGTGGATGCTCTAACCTGTTAACACGGACGCCGAAATAAAAAACAATAGGTAAGGGCAGCCGCCACGCGGGCACCACGCGGGCAGTGCGTTCCCGGCGTTACTTACTGTTTCACATGTTTAGTAGAGTACTGTATTTCTGGAGAACATCAGCTTTCTCGCTGCATATGAGACAGCAAGCATCGTATTAAACTCCATTAAAATAATGATTCGTTGTAGAAGCTCTCTTGAATCTGTTCTTCAGGTTTGGTATCAGGTGTGATGCAGACTGCTGTTGTTCCTACCTGCAGCTTAAGTGTTTATATTGAAAAGTGTCATAGTTAGGCGCAGCTTGCTAAATGCTCAGTGTTAAATACAGTGACAGTTTTTATGCTCCAATGATCAATAAGGTTAAACATGGCGGGGGCTTTTATATATAGTGGGCCCGGCCATATAGGATTAAAATGTGGGTCTAAACAGTTTCTAGCTTGAAGGGGCTCACGAAAGTTGCATTCTAATGGTGGCCTGGACTCACTGCAAAAATCTAAAAAAAGAAAGAAAAAGAGAACAATAAATAAAAAGTAAAAATAATAAACAATATGAAAATATACCAAAATGACTACAAAAAACTAAAGCTTTCTGCAGTAAAAAATCCACTTCTCCGTCATTGAGCTGTAATTTTTAATTATGAAGTAATATAATACGCGACTAATAGGATTTTGGTAATATTATTACATTTTATTACACCCAAAATTAACTCTTTATTGTTTTTATTTTTTCATTCATCTGCACCACTTCCACCAGTGCGCAACCAGAAAAAAAGTCACAGGTTTCTCACCAGGTTGATGGGATTATGGATGAATATTTAGCTAACTCAGAATAAGCTTGCACCGTCATTTATGTCCACTAAAAGTGCTTGTTTCAGGCTCTGATTGTTATTATAAGTGTGTGACGTTATGGAAAGAGTCTCAATCAAGGCAAGGTGACATGTTGCCAGAAGACAACAGTGGAATAGTGGAATACATCCATGGTGGAAACGCGAGCCAGCCGGGCGGAGTTCGTTGTGTTGGAGTACAGAAAGCGTAGCTTAGTGTTATCTAAAAGCTTTTCAATGTCATGACTGAATATTTAGATGATTTCCACAATGTGGATGAGGTCTTTGAATACGATGGCCGCCCGTATTTATTTGAGTCAGAGTATACGGACATTCAGATTTCACAGCGAGGATTCTCCTTGAGCGGGACTTGGGCACACAACTCACAGCAGTTTGTGAAATAGTCACGAAATATAATCTATTTGATTCGTGTACATAGACAAGAATTTCCCTTTTTTCTCGTGACGCTCAGCACGACTTTTAACAACGTATTTTTTGTGCTTTATGTCCAGCAACACGTGACGCACGTGTCAATTTCCACTCCAGTCTTTTCAAAAGAAAACTACTTAGTTAGGTTTAGGAATAGATCGCGGTTTGGGTAAAAATAACACCGGAAGCGTCGTAACTTAAGTACAGAAGTTACATGACAAATAAATCAACTTTGACTTCTGGTTTCACACGGGACACAAACAGCGGTCTCCTGAGAAAGTCCTGTGTTTTTTGACCCACCCATCCACCCTGACCTATAAAGAGCGGTGTTCATCGCTCTTTATACTTCCCAGTTCACAATTACGTGGAATTAGAATAGATTTTTGTGTTCATGAAAAGAAGAAGAAGTGCAATTCGTGTCTATGTACACGAATCAATACATTCAATTTTGTGACTATATGTCACGAACTGCTGTGCGACTGGGCTGGGACACAATAACAGACAGACCGGATCAGCGTTCTCCCTCAATACTGGACCAGTTTCAGAAGCTGTTGTCCCCATTAGTCTCTTAGACACAAACACATGGGAAAATAGGGGCCAGGTTGAAAAATACCAAAGTTACCCTTTAAGACTAAAAATAAAAAGTCTATTTAAAAATCATAAAGGTGGGGGGGGGCTCAGGAGACCAATTCTCAACCTGCCAAGGGCAGCAACATGTCTGGGTCTGGCCCCGATAACACACACAGGCTTTCACTGTGAAACTTCCTCTCTTGTCAAGGGGAATCAAACAGGCCGACCGCTCTCCTGACCATGTGGACAGTGTGTGTTTTAGTTGACCGGTGTGCATGTGTGTGTACGGAGGTCCGGTCAGTCAGTCTGTTCCACAATCCTCTCCTATTATCGACCAGCAGCAGGGTGTCTTTATCTCCTGCCATGCACCACGCTCTTCTCTCTGGCAGGCTGTTGGGCAACCCAGTTGCTCTGGCACCGCATCACAGCCTCAGTTTTGGAAAGAGCTCCACCGCCCCGACACTCCCGGGTAGCGCTAAACTTCTGACCCCTTCTGTCTTGGAGACAAGTGTCAGCGCTCTGTAATCCCCTAATCCTTTTTTCACCGAGAATTTATCATAATAAAAACATGCACCGTGTTGAAAACAGGTACAGCCTCGTTCCTGATTCTGTTGCCAAGCTCGTCTCCGTTACAGAAAGACATCATTTCTGTGAATTTCAGTTGATGGCGGGAGGAAGATGAGTGGGCATGAATTTAGCCATCTCTACTTACCATCTGTTGTATCTGTCTCATATTGCCGGTGTGTATAGTAAGCCCGTTTCAGCATGTAAAGCTGCGACAACAGGCGGAGCTGAATGCAGCTGAGCGAGTGACCGACTAATCCCCTTAACACATGGGACAGTGCCGGCACCAGCTCTAATTGATTCCCAAAAATGACTGGGGCTGAACCTGCGAGGGAAATGAAAGGTTTGAGATTCCTGCGTGGGATGAGGCTTCCAGCAGCAGCAGCAGCCAGAATCTCCAGGTGCTACTCGTTCCAATTCATAATCAGAAGATAAGAAATGCAGATTGCCGCCGTTGCAGTGAACACACATTCACACATGCATTACACTCTCCACTCCTTTAAGGCTAAAAACATTTTCAACTTCTGACTTTCCGAGTGATGTTCGATTTTTTCCTCCCTCCCTCCTCGCTCTCGCTCCCATCATATATTTATAGAATCTCTTTCAGAGGTTGGGAAGGCAGAAAAAGAGATTATGATGGTTCCTCTGAGGACTGTCCTTCGTGCCAAACTTCTCTATTTTTTCCCTCCTTTTGCATCCAGACATCCCTCCTGATTGGGCTGTCAGACTTTTCCTCCCAGACATCTCAATTTGTAAACATCTGAAAACATTTCCGTCTCACGCTGTGTCATTCTCGCCGCAGATGCAAGCAGACACTGCGAATGAAAGCACCACAACATTATGCTATCAAATGGGAGCACTTGGCCTTGGATCTTTAGCGCTTACAAATGGAAATTCATACATCACTTTAAGCACGATGAGTGAAAAGAGATCTTTAAAATCCTCTTTCATTCACAGCGTTAATAGTTGCTGATTGCCGTTATTGAAAAGTTATCAAATATCTGTTTATGATGGGATTTAGCTGCAAATGTTGCTTTTTAGTAAACAGATGTGAATCTTAACGTCTAACGTGACATGCAGCCTCTGAATCCGCTGCCCTAATTAGCAGTTACACATACAGTAGTCATGGATCCAGTAGTGAATGTAGTGCTGCCCTACATTCCTGTACACATCAATGCTTTCCTGAGAGTGAGTCAGTGAGTGAAAACACACCATCATCGCCTCCTGTTACAGATCATTTTATTTATATATATCTTTTTGTGCCACCGGTTTCTTTCTCTTTCTCCTACATATAATTGAAAAATCCTCCAAATGTGCAGCCAATAATCACAATAACCTTTAAATATATTGTGAATATTGTTATGTTGCTGATTTTTTTTTTCTGCAGTTTTTCTTGGTCAGTACCCCTCGGCCTCTGATACCGACGCACCGAGGCACCTTTTGGCGTCTGTATGGGACGCGCCGGGCTTTCAACTAACTCGAGCCCCGGTTAGCCCGTGCAGGGAAAGGCGCGGCCCGTCGACGTAGTAGGATGTGACGCATACTTTAGTTGACTAAATATTAAAACATTTTTTTTATTTCCAGTGTCACAGTATCACCTCAAACTCTAAGATAAGAATAGTTCCCTTTGAAAGATTGTCCACTGTGCAAAAAAAAAGGTTATTTATTTCCATTTGTTTTTGTTTTTTGTCAAATCTACAGGGAGCCACTGCAGAGGGGCTAAAGAGCCGCATGCGGCTCCAGAGCCACGGGTTGTCGACCCCTGGGTTAAAGCAACAAAACTACAACTTCTTTAGGTTTAGGCAACAAAACTACAACTTCTTTAAGTTTAGGCAACAAAACTACAACTTCTTTAGGTTTAGGCAACAAAACTACAACTTCTTTAGGTTTAGGCAACAAAACTACAACTTCGTTAGGTTTAGGCAACAAAACTACAACTTCTTTAAGTTTAGGCAACAAAACTACAACTTCGTTAGGTTTAGGCAACAAAACTACAACTTCTTTAAGTTTAGGCAACAAAACTACAACTTCTTTAAGTTTAGGCAACAAAACTACAACTTCTTTAAGTTAAGGCAACAAAACTACAACATCTTTAGGTTTAGGCAACAAAACTACAACTTCTTTAGATTTAGGCAATAAAACTACAACTTCTTTAGGTTTAGGCAACAAAACTACAACCTCTTCAAGTTTAGGCAACAAAACTACAACTTCTTTATGTTTAGGCAACAAAACTACAACTTCTTTAGGTTTAGGCAACAAAACTACAACTTCTATAGGTTTAGGCAATAAAACTACAACTTCTTTAGGATTAGGCAACAAAGAGACAGTTAAGTTTTGGGAAAAACATTGTGTTTTGGATTAAAATAACTACAAACACAACTACACATTTTTGGTTTCACACAGGATGCAAACTCTGGTCTCCTGGGTGAAAGTCCTACTGTATTTTTTGTGTCCCATCCATCTTCCCCAACATCCACTTCTTTTCAGTTTCACACTGTCTATACTACAGCGCCTGACTTCCACTTCTGCTCCTGTCATAATTACTACAGTCGCTAGAGGTCACTGTCGTGTTCTTTTATACCTTCTTTATGATATACCATGTGAATAGATGATAAAACCTACTAGTGGGTGTAGTAGGCCCCTATTGAGCCACATCTATGGGGCTTATAGCGACTGATAACGCCTATTTAATAGCCTGACAACAGTCTAATTAGCTACAACCTCCATCTGAGGAAGATTGTCTGATCCGATTGAAAGGTCCCGAACAGCTACTAAATGGATGTTGCGATGAGATTATTTGAGATTGAAACCCAAAAAATATCTCATATAAAAGTCTGTATATCTGTATGTTGTAGCAGAAATAAACATGCATTATAAATGCAGCTGCACTTTAAGAAGTCTTGCATGTATTGAAATATGTGCATGTGCTCATGCAAAGTAAGCCTCCCTTTAACATTTCACTTAATACATGACAGTGCAGATCTCAGCCTGACACATACTACCTCTTCAAAGATACACTCCAGACAACAGCAGTTTATTATTTCTTTCAGTTTTTCTTAAGTGCTACTTGAGATGTTTGGTTCCTGAAGTAGAGATCCATGTTAGGGAGCAGAATTTCATCAAATGTTACCTTTGTATAAAGTGAGTAATCTTTTTAATCCCTCAGTCAGAGCGGCCTTTAAATAGGGCGATACACAGATAGGGTGGATTAAGACGGAGAAAGGGCAGCCTGCTCTCCACAGAAAAACACTTTAGGAAGAACTCTGAGCACCAAAGTAAGAGTGCAGTAATAAAATAGGCAGTCCTTGGTATGAACATACTTCACCTTGGATATTTCTTTGAAGGGTGGAAATTTATGAAGAGCTTCAAATAGAGGTTCAAAATAGTGAGATTGAGGTGTTAAGTGTAATGTTGCAATAGTGGAATTACGATACTATAATGACTCATGTAAATTCCTCAAAATGTACATTTCAACATCTCATTCAGTAATTACTTCCCATTGCTTCTACTTTGCCGTTCTTTTGTTCACTGTTAAGCTGCTGTCAATAGAACTCAAAGTTTCCTGCAGATGTTCCCCAGTAAATGCTGACCAGGAAAGGGTGGAATTACAGTAGCCTATGTCCTTTAAAGCTAGAGTTGTTTTTTTTTGTTATATTTGTTGAAATTATCATTTCATCCCGACAGCAATCAATAAATCAGATGCTCAGAAAAAAAGAAGAAAAAAAAATACTGTGGCTGTCACAGGACTGTAATAAACCTGGTCCGAATAAAATGATTTGGCGGGATACCTGCCTGTCTACCTGCGTGCCCGTGCACTCATTGCGCATTGCTGTGAGTAGGCTACTAATAATAGCCACGTTCCTGTGTTTATGTTCATAATGATCATTTTGGGGGAGTGGCTTTGGAGGGAGGCCTGAAGGGACGCACTGTCAGTGTTTCTCTCTAGATTTAGGGACCGACAGTGCTGCTAGCTACTTTCATTGGAAAAGAGTTGGCAACACTGGGCTGAGTTTTACGGTTGGATCATTTTTTAAAAAAAAGCTAGCTTATTCTTGCTAGTTTCTCAACATTACCAATTCTAGCTTTAATGTTGATGATTAAAGCTAGCCATGCAGGAAGTGTTTTGGGGTTTTATTAACAGTAGTTTACCACTGAAACAACAAAACAAAACAGCAAAGTAGAGCCAACTGGAATCAGTTATTGATTCATAACTGTGATAAATAAATGAATAAATAAATAAATAAATAGATAGATAGATAGATAGATAGATAGATAGATAGATAGATAGATAGAAGTACTTTATTGATCTCAAATTGGGAAATTATTGTGTTACAGCAGCAGGTTATCCAAGCAATGCCCAGGAACAGTACATAAAATGTACATGTCAACACTAGAGAAATATATCCATGGAATACAAAATATAAAGCATATTGGATACATTATAAATATACTACAACTAGCATCAAAAAAAATCTAAATTATAAACATAGAATAACCCACTTTATACATTTGCAAAGTGTGAAAGTTACAATGTTTTGTTCTTTAATAAAAAATAATTGAGGTACTAAATGTGCAAATGTAGATGTGCAAGAATATTACAGACTAAAACAGAATGGGGTGTGATTGAGACAGAAACTATAAAGCTGAGAGTTCTCTGTTGGACAGAAGTCTTTATTATTGTCAAAAAATCCAATGAAAAAACCCAAACCAACCATGAATGTGTTGTGTGTTTATCACAGCCTGATAGATCTTCTTCCTCTGTGCCATAGAGCTCCATTGTTGTAAAAACACATGAATGAGCCTCACTGTGTCACTGGGTGACATGTTCCTTCATCACCATGAACATACACACTGTAGTTTATTTTGACTCAATCCCACATACACCGTCCTGCTGCCACAAATACTCACTGGAGCATCAAATGCACTGAAAATAGTCCCCAACAAATTCACTATTTCCTCCTGTTTGAGTTACAATTGCTAAGAACTACAGTGACCAGCTGTTTTAGGAAATAACTGACCCTTTTTCAAAAATGAAACTATATATTTGTGAGCTGTTTAAAAGATTACATTTGGAAAGTCAAAGTATTGGGAGATGCACAAAACACATTTAAGATTTAGGGTTTGTTTTTTTTAGATTTGTTGACAAAAGAAAAATATAGAATAACACCAGCATTTTCCTTTAATGGGAAACATCTGTGCAGAAAATGTTGATTCTCATCTGTAGCTATCCTGTAATTGGATTGGAATGATCTGTACTGAATAAGGTGTCTGAATGGACCTACATGCCAAATAATGAATAATCTTAATTTCAGAAACAGCCCTGATCTCAAAAGTGTTTCCCTGTGATCACATCTTAATCATCTAATTTATAAAAGCAATGGTCGAGCGAGCTCTAGAGTGAATGAAGAGAGGGAGCGGCGTTAGTGAGAACGAAGCAGTGAATCAGAAATACAACATCATTGCTGAAGCTCAGAAACCTCCTAACAAAATAATAAGAAAAGAGAAAATACCATAGACTGTATGTAAAGATGAACGACAAGACAGATCCAAGCCAAAACATCTGGATCACCCCTGGTGGCTGGCTGAAGTATAGGTAATAAACCCCAGGGGGTGAGACGTCATGTTTGCTGTGAGTCTGTGAGTCGCTGACGATTGGTTCAAGTGGGTGACCTCGATACCGCGGCTCCACCGCCCGATCACTACTGCGCAGACTCTGGCTCCAAATGACGTTAAACTCTCAAGATGGCAACTCCAGTATCCGGGATATTTTGGCTTCACTTCTGTACAGTGGGAGGAAGTGGAGACACGTCGTCCTTCTTTATAAACAGTGGAAAATACAGGCCGAGGGCTGGAGGGTCTCTGTAGATACAGACACCACCGCAGGTTTCCGGTCTACTGCACCTGGCCAAGAAATAGCATGGCTACAGTACAAGTACAAATTGTTATTCTTACACTTAGCTTTTTGTATGGATTATAAGATATAACATGTTAATTAGTGAGATTTCCCCCCCTTTTTTCCAGTCTTTATGCTAAGCTAAGTTAAAAGGCTGCAACTTCCTTTTGAAGGGACAGATATGAGTGGTACGGATAATCTCTCTTAACTCTCAGCAAGAAAGCAAATAAGTATATTTCCCAAAATGTCAAGCTACTCCTTCAAACAAAAACACAGCAATCAACACCAAATTTTAAAAGTATCTTTCAAGCACAACTTTAAATAGAGAGGGTTGATGACTGGCATTTATGTGAATATATGCTTGTTATGTTTTGTTGGAGTAAAAACCTTAAACAGCAGCACTCATGTTTGGGTGAAATGAAATGCATCAGACCTCTTTCTGACCTCTAAACTCTGTATTCATATGAACTGATTGGGTCTTCATTTTAAAATGCGGGGCTTGTCAGGAGATGATGCCAGTGGCTGTAAACTGTTGCACATCCCTGGTGTGCTACAAAGTCCCCTGTCAGAAACCCAACAGGAGGCTGTCACCAACACGGTGCTTTCTGCACACCTCCACACTTAAGGATGAGTATTGTTTTTTCTTTCTTAAACTCCAGGGAAAGAAATATACAAATAAAATGTAAATCTAGAAAAAAAAACGGATGAGGTGAGAAGGGGAAGAATGATGTGGGAATTGGCTTTGTGGAACTTTTATCAAAGGCTGGTTTATTTCTGTCAAACGATGTTTTAACATTTCATGGCTCCACATGAAATGGTTCAGGCGATGTAGCTGAAATCAATTATACAATGTTAAATCTTCTATTACCCAAAGCTCCTCTGAGAGGCTCAGTGATGTTCACATAACAGGTGCACTGATAAGATCCAAAGATCCGCCGTACTGATTTCTCCGTCCTCAGAATGAATTAACAATATCTACTGCTGTATTTATAATACGTCTCCTAAGACTCGCCCATTAAAATATTATTAAACGCCAATACATTACTGAAAAATGCAGTCTTCAGCTGCCTTAATACCTATAATTTGTGGCAATAAAGTGAATTCCATCCAGCCTTCATCAATCTCAGCCTTTTATCAGTTTTTCAAATTGAATTAAAGTCAGCGCCTCACTCAAAAGAGATTTAAAGCAACCTGCTCGAAATATTCCGGGCTTGTGAGCCTTTAGTCTTCTGCCTGGAATGTCAAGCAACAATTAATCCCCATGAAATGGAGTTCTGTGGCGTTGGCTGGAATTAAGGTCCTAACACGAAGTCAATCAAGAGGATCAGTGGACCGGCGAGTGGGGCGCCAACGGCCCTGCCATCTAGATATGCTAACTGATGGAAGATGAATGGTCGGCTTATGTTCCAGAGGATCAAAAAGACATCAGCTTAAATATCTACAAAATCATGGTGTTACGTTTTAGTTTTAATTCTAATCAGTTTTTGCCCTGCTAGTGGCAAGGTCTGAGGATGGCTATGTTGCTTTGTCGGCAAGTAAAAAACAGGGTTTGTACATCCAAAAATTCTCAGAATGTTTCATTGATACCATTTCTTTCCTTTTATGTTATTTTATGTTATGTTATGTTATGTTATGTTATGCTATGTTATGTTATGTTATGTTATGTTATGTTATGTTATGTTATGTTGTTATGTCATGTCATGTCATGTCATGTGATGTGATGTGATGTGATGTTATGTTATGTTGTTATGTTATGTTATATTATGTTATGTTGTTATGTTGTTATGTTATGTTGTTATGTTATGTTATGTTGTTATGTTATGTTATTTTGTTATGTTATATTATGTTATCTTATGTTATGTTGTTATGTTATGTTATGCTGTTATGTTATGTTATTTTGTTATGTTATGTTATGTTATGTTGTTATGCTGTTATGTTGTTATGTTATTGTATGTTATGTTATGTTATGTTATGTTATGCTGTTATGTTATGTTATGTTATGCTGTTATGTTATGTTACTGTATTTTATGTTATGCTGTTATGTTGTTATGTTTTGTTATGTTACTGTATGTTATGTTATGTTACTGTATGTTATGTTATGTTATGTTGTTAAGTTATGTTATGTTATGTTATGTTATGTTATGTTATGTTATGTTATGTTGTTAAGTTATGTTATGTTATGTTATGTTATGTTATGTTATGTTATGTTATGTTATGTTGTGCTGCAAGCATTGATCCAGGGATGGCGATGCCGGTCAGTCTGTCAGTCATTCCACCACTTTGGCTCAGACTGAAATATCTCCACTAACAGACTTAATAATAAGCGTTTTTGACTCTGTTACACTTAAACATCCGCTTCGGATTATATCAGTCGATTGAATGGGCATTAGCATCGGTTATTAGCCTCATATATATGGGTTAAAAGGGGCCTGCTACACCTACTAGTAGGTTCAGAAGTTTTTTATCTTGTATTCAAATGGTTGATCACTGATACGAATACAAGAAGACGACACCGACCTCTAGTGGCTATAGTTATTATGACGGGAACAAAGGAGGAGGTCAGGTGATGTAGTATAAAGAGCAACAAAGTCAAAGTGAGCGGGTTGGAGGGGAGGATGGATGGATGGATGGATGGTTGGATGGATGGATGGATGGATGTATCAAACAAACACAGGACTGTTTGTGTCCAGTGTGAAACCAAAAGTCAATATTGACTCATTTTACTTGTCCTAAACCTAACTAAGAAGTTTTGCTGCCTAAACCTGTGTTGTTTTGTTTCAATTCACAACGTTAAGTTTCACTTTCACTTTGGCACTTTGGCCCGTCTGAAGCATTCGAATAGTAGTGATAAGCACTGATTACGCCCATTCAATCGGCTGATAACATTCACAATGGGTCGCTTAAAAATGACCTACGCTGATTGTTGATAAGAGACTGGATTCAATCTCAATTCCTCCTCCGTAAGAGGTTTTGCAGAGTGGTACTACACTGTCACACACTTCAGCCTTTGTTTCTAAGAGATGCCAGTCGTTATTGTGCAACCACAGGAGGTCACATGTCAGGAAAATGTAAACATAGGTTATTTTACCGCTGTTAATTTGGTGGAGATTTGCAATCTCCAGGACGCCCAATGTTTCAATTCAATTTGACATACTGTCAAAGGATGCAGGAGTTAAGGATTGACTGAAAGGAACATACAGCAAGTTCATTCTTTTACTAGGAATAAAGTACAAATGACAGATTGAGACACCATCTAGAAAATTAATTCTTTTCACTTCTACATCTATCTGTGCTTGTTTGAAGCTTGTTTCTCTTTTTATACTTACTGAGAACATGCCACCCACATTTACAGTGTGCTAAACCAATACTTTGTGCCCACAAGTGTGATATTCCTGTGTGCCAGAAGACCTGCTGAGAGCTCAGCCACGTTAAATCTGCATCGTTTGGCGTGCAAGAATGCCAATTTGAAGGACCTCATTATTCACTCAGAGGTCATGTTAAAATGGAACACCTTGTGATTTTTTCTCCCCTTCCCTCTTGCCAGAAGCAGTCATAAAATTAGAGGGTGAACCATTTCAAACCTGGCAACTAATTGCAGGCAGGAATAAAGCTGGAAGCCTGGTGAAGATAAACACCTTGTATAAATAGAAATAGGCAGTTACATATGCAGAATATGTCGACCCTACACATGAGAGGTGTAAGTAGGAGTTGGCAGCTGGCTAAAGCCAGACCTGGGTGCACGGTGAGAATGGGCCACCCGCAGGATAATGAAGTGAGTAGGCACTAAGTGTAGAATTGACTGCACTGAAAATATTTCATTAGCTGCACTCAGTCCCTGCATTGTTCCCCCCCAGAGTACACCTGAGGAAGGTACTCCAGTTCTATGGAAAATGAGAGAGAGAGAGAAAGGGAGTGTCACAAAATTAAAGGGTTGGTTCACTCAAATTACAAGAAACATATTTTTCCAGCTGTTCTCACTCCCAATAGAGTGCTCCAGGGATAACGCATTTTTGTAGGCCAACCAGGAAGTTAGCATCACCCTGGTTCCCTCCACAAAAAGCCAATGGGATGTTTCCATTGGGTTTAAGATTACTGCATAAAATAAGCTCTGTGGCAAACACACGTTTATGATTCTTACACGTTTTGTTCAGCAAGATAATCTCCACAACTGAATATCACTTTTATGATTTTTGAAGTCTGAATACAATCGCCAGAAGTAAAAATCTGACGTTAGGCTATAAACAAACTACACCACAGTCGCATCAGCGTGAGTGTACACAACGAGGCTGTAAAGGCGGACGAGTCGGCATGATGACGTTTGGTAGTCTCATTTAACCACTTGTTAGCAACCGCCCTTTTTAAGACACATAAACACTTTTCACTGTTGCATTTTATGTCCTAGAACAAAACCTTAAATTCTCTCTCTCTCATGTTAACCACAGACTTTATTTCAAACATCTAACTAAAAACCCATTCAAAAAACCCATTGACTTCCAGACGAGGGAACCGGAAGTGCTAAGATGCTGACTCATTTCTGGGTTTTAGGACTCATTCCTGTAGCACTCTATTCGTCATATAGCCTACAGCAGCTACGTAGGTCAGTGGCCCTATCTGTCAAACTATGACGCTCTATGTGGCCATAGTTATGGCGGGAGGAAAGAAGGAAGTCAGGTTACATAGTATAAAGAGTGATAAAGTCAACGTAGGGAGGAGATGGGGGTGTATTTATGAGTAAAAAAAAAAACACAGGACCCAGCAGACAGCTCGGTGTTTGTGTCCCGCGTGAAACTATACTTTCATTTACGTGACATTACATCACGTAGCCTCCTTAAATATGCAACAAACGTAGTTATTTTAACCCAAACCACATGCTTTTCCTGAACCTAACCAAGTAGTTTTGTTGCCTAAAACTAACCGTGAAAACTGAAATTTATTGTGAAAAGACACCTGCAAAACTGACACTAGAGGAGTACCTAGAGAGCGTCATAGTTTGAATCGACCAAGCTGCCATATTAGACAAGTTGGGAGTAAGAACGTGTTGATTCTTCTCTTACCTCTACTAGTATCTAGCCATGGGAATATTTTAATTTGTCAGAGTTTTGAGATATCTGTCTCTGAGCTACCTCCACACCAGTAATGAAGGTAAATTGAATTCCTTCTGTGGTACACTTGGTATTGAAAAGTTAGATAAAAAAGATTGAGATGTCTGCACATAAAGCCCCTGAAATCTTTCTTTAGAAAAACATAAATAATAAAATTAAATTAACATTATTTGTGACAAAATAAGCAACAATTAAACTCAAAGTTTGAAAAAGCGTTCTATTATTAATAATTTAACACTCAAAAGCTGAGCTCCTCTTCATCAGGACTGTGTGGGTGTGGTTTGAACAGATTTCACTGACAGCCCAAGTGACAGCAGACGGAGCTTCTTCATCAGCTTCTTGTCATTTTCAAGCTGACAGATGTGATGATTTTGCCTTTAAAGGTGTCCTGTAGAGTTTTCCTGTGAAACACACTTCTGTTTACATTCAGTGTTTCTCACCAACACAGATTGTGTGTGTCCTTGAGGAATGACAAACATGTTGAATGAAATCTCTTCCTCACAAAACATTTTCAAAGCTTATTTTTTACATTTTTACATCCACGTTTGCTGTAGATGAAAGTCTGTTTTCCTTCATGTATGATAAAATATAAAACTGGTCAGATATTTGCCTATTTGCAGGTAAAGGTGATCACAAGCAGCAGATGCACCAAGATGGATTCTGAGCACTTCTTCATATTTAAACATACAATTTTCAGAAAACTCGTAAGACATAAAGTAATTGTCTTAATGTAAGTAATTAGCTGGGGACGTTTCATGTTGATATCTAATAGTTAAAATGTTTTTTCCCCTATTCACCTGTAGTGTCTTGCAAAATATATGGAATTTTACAATAGATATATTTAAAGTCTGTTTTGTCAAAATGAGCTTTTTCTCAGATTCTGAGCCAGAGATCTCCACTTCAGTAGCTCTTACATCCACCAAACTTTCCAGTTTCATTCCTCTCTATATTCTGAAGGATTTTTACAGAGGGTTTGTTCATAAATCATTCATAGACTGATTATATAATTTTTTATTCCTAAAATAATGGCTAAAATTGAGTATTTTCTGATTCATGGAGTGATAAAAAGTGATATCCAAATCCCCTCAGTAAGAACCTTTGACTCTAATATGTCAACAAAACAGAACAATAATTTTGAACCTGACTTTATCCAATGTTCAGATTTATCTTCTGGACATTTATGCAAATTAGCACATATTTAATAAGATAATGTCTCATTTGTACATTTGCATATATTCAAACATAAAATTTCAGAAAACTTGTAATACGTCAGACAGCCCTTTCCTTTCCAACGAGGAACTGAACTGAAAGTGAATCCATTTAAACACGTATGGTCTATAGTGTGAAACTATCGGTGTGCATTGCATCCATGCGTGTCCTAGTGCACGTGCCAGAGAGCCAAACTAGAACTATATGACCTACTCATGATTCCAAGCTCCAAAGAGCTACTAGTGGTTAAACCCTCCACAGGGTACCCGTAAGCTTTGCATTGCTGTGCTGGTTTTTGTTTCAGTTACTTTGTAAAACCAACCATTTCATTTTCTCCATTCCAACACCAAGAATGTCTCTTTCAGCTTTTTCCTTCTTTACAAGAGCATCTTTGGCTTTTCTCTCCTGCTTTAGGGCTTTTTTTTGTGAAGATTTAGCTGTATCTTCCCTCTCAGAAGCCTCTACGAGAGCTGCTCTGGCTCTTTTCTTCTCCTCTAGGGCTTCTTGAAGCTCATCTCACTCAGGATTCACTATCAGTGGAATAAGTCCATACGAAAAATGATGTAGTTGTCAGTGCGAAGCCTTCTAACAGAGAAGTGGGGTACTGTATTCTCTCTGGGTGACCCAGAGTAGTCAACAATTCGATCTAAGGAGACTGATTTGACTGTCCCAGGCCGGCCAGTGGGCGGTGTTTGGTTTTGGCTTGACTGCGGTGGCCGGGTCACAAACTGTCTTATTTTACAGCTAAAGAGTACACTACAAGATGTTTCTGAAAACATTTGAGGAGAGAAATAGGCATTACAGTAACAGAATATTGATTCATATTTGATCACAGATTATCTGTCTCATGCACTACTGTCAGGATATAGTGACCGTTTTATAAACATAACTTTTCATCATATTTGCTCAAAGTTTTGTTACGAAGATTTGGTGCTAAATTTAACCATTTTTTAACCACTTGAGAATTGAAAAGATGGTCAATAATCCCTCCAAAATACCACATTAAGACACCAAGATCTTGAAGAACACCATAGAAAAAGCCATGCTGTGATATGGTGTCAAAACCTTTTTGTCATTTGGAGATTTCTGTAAGAATTGCATTTTTTCGGTGATTGGATGGCGAGCACTTCTGTTGTTTAAACTGCTCAGAAAC
Source organism: Sebastolobus alascanus (assembly GCA_916701645.2). Lineage (NCBI taxonomy): Eukaryota > Metazoa > Chordata > Actinopteri > Perciformes > Sebastidae > Sebastolobus > Sebastolobus alascanus. The sequence continues at coordinate 303,632 of CAKAOJ020000095.1, read as the reverse complement.
CCCCTTATTGTCAATCTAGCAAGGAAAGCCATCCATCATCTGAATGCTCTAGGTCTCTAGTTTGATCCATCCATCCTCTGAATGCTCTAGGTCTCTAGTTTGATCCATCCATCCTCTGAATGCTCTAGGTCTCTAGTTTGATCCATCCATCCTCTGAATGCTCTAGGTCTCTAGTTTGATCCATCCATCCTCTGAATGCTCTAGGTCTCTAGTTTGATCCATCCATCCTCTGAATGCTCTAGGTCTCTAGTCTGATCCATCCATCCTCTGAATGCTCTAGGTCTCTAGTTTGATCCATCCATCCTCTGAATGCTCTAGGTCTCTAGTCTGATCCATCCAACCTCTGAATGCTCTAGGTCTCTAGTTTGTGGCTGTGAAGTTTCATGAGGCTGTGATTATCCTAGAGGTCACCACAGGTCATTTTATTCAGTGAGGTCAATGAAATGTCTCCTATGGGTACTAACATCATCACACATGAATACAGTTGGGCTCATTGGATCCACAAGAGTCTCAGCTTTACAGTGATACCCAATTTATGTAATTCCAGACTGTTTAGGGACCCCAGTATGCAGAAATATTCAAATACACCATTTTTAGAATAGGAGATAATAACACATGTGTACTGCATGCAAATAACTGCATGTTTTTTGCTCCAAACTGCATGTGATTATCATAAGGTGGGCATGTCTGTAAAGGGGAGACTCGTGGGTACCCATAGAACCCATTTTCATTCACATATCGTGAGGTCAGAGGTCAAGGGACCCCTTTGAAAATGGCCATGGTAGCTTTTCTCCACGTTTCAAGGAGTTCTCGATACTGCAGTAACCCCTTTAAGTGGAGAAAAGAATCTTTTTTCTGTTGTGTAGAGTCAGTGAGCAATTTTCAATATGAGCATATGAAACAGAAATGGGTGGACATCATGCAGTCATAGGGGTCAATTTAAACGCAGTATGTTATTACGGTATGGTTGTGTGTGATTGGCTTTGTTGTTGGTGAAGTCGATCCAGATTTTGATAGCAGTGGTTCTCAGGTTTTTTTGGTCATGCCATCTTTTGGAAGCCAAAACATTTCATACATAAGTTGTTTGCATTTGTATCAACCGGTAACAAAAGGGATACAAAAGGAGCCAAGTTGAATTTTATTGAAATAACATTACCATGACCATGAAATTCATATTTCTTTCAGGCATGTTTCTCATTCATTTCTCTTGGCCAAACTGCCAGAGTTTTTACACACAAAAGACACAAGGCTCTCCTTAAATATTGAGAGTAAACCTGAAAGCAAAACAGGCTTCTTCATAATCCATATACTGTGCATGTTGTCTGAATAAATCTTGCTAGTACCAGAGCACTCTTAAATGAGATTTTATAAACTTTTTTATGACAGACATTTCCACTTGTCATGGGAAAAAACACAGCACAAGTAATTTACAGGTGGAACATAATGATGGCTGTGGATCCAGCAATTATTACAATGCAATGCAGCAACTAATGATGTTTCGTTTTACACCTGCTTGACAAGTCAAAGCGTCTACTCTAAAAGTCTATTCCAATTCAACATATCCAGGATGGGAACCATTGATTTGAAATATAGTGCCTTTTACTTGGAATTGTTTTTGTTGCTTCAGAGTGAATGCTTCTTCAGGTATGGGGGGGCGGCTGCCTGGCTGGTAACACAGTCCTCAGAATGAAAGCTGTGAGACTACAACAGGCCAATGCGTCCATTAAGATTCATTTGTCTTATTAAAGAGCCCTTAGGCAGGACACTAAACCTGCTAAACCAGATTAAGGTAATAGTTAGATTACAGCATTTTCATGGTTCACGTTAATTCCCCCAACAACCAGTTTAGAAGAGTTATTTGGTAATCATGTCAGAGCCTGGAAGGATGTGTGGGCTATTTGTTCCACATGAAGAGAGAGGGAATGTGTGCACTCATGTTAATGAATATATACATAAACAGTAACTAAGATCAGAGCTGGCCAAAGCTCTAACCCCAACCCAGGTTCTTCAGTTATTATAATGCTTAAAATAATAATAAAGGAGCATAATTACTTCCATAAATCATTCTAAATGAACAGAGGCCTTCACTTTTGTAATTTGCTATAATCCAAACTACAAAGATCACATTAACATAAGTTTTGGAAGAGTGTAAGGTAAGTGTTGAAATGCAAGTGTATCCCATGTCTTTTCTCTTGTACAGTATATTAACTAAAAAATAACAATAAGATACACTGTATATTCAGACATTACTACATATAAAGAATGATTGCATGTATAATTTATTTTATCCATTAGATTTTATTGTATGCCTTGACCTTATGGAATCTACATTCTTGAAAACCAACAGTCTGCCTGTTCTATCACATAGGGTGACCTGCAATTGACAATAAAAAAATTGGTAAGGTAGAGACAAGTAAACAGATATGAGATAAAACTTACTACCATGCAACATATTACGACAGCAGCACTGTGTTTTGGTTTACTCATGTGGCTTGAGAACAGAACTGTGTGGGGTTATGCCAGCATGCTAACATGCTCACAATGACAATGCTAACGCTAATGCTGATATTAAGCAGGTATGGTCACCATCTTAGTTTAGCGTGTTAGCATGCTAACATTTGCTAATTAGCACAAAACACACGCAACTGAGGCTGATGGGAGTATCATTAGTTTTGCAGGTATTTGGTCATAAACCAAAGTATTGGACAAATTAAGAATTTGACTTGCTGATGAAAGTTAAGGGATCATTGTAAAGTTATTACATTTCATCTTGAGGGGGACATGAATGTCTGAATCCAATCCAATGGCAATCCATCCCACAGTTCAAGATTCAGATCAAGTTTCACTCAAGACCAAAGATGTGAACCTTATGGTGGCGCTAGAGGAAACCCCAGGGATCACCAAAATCATTAGGGTTCATCCTCTGGGGAAATGAAAATGTGAAACACATTTCGTCGCAATCCATCAATCCGTTTTGGAGAAATTTCACCCCGAGACAAAGATTTGGAACCTCATGGTGGCACTACAGGAAAAGCCAGGGATCTCCAAAGTCATTAGGATTCAAGATACCATGGATATAAAGTATATATACAAAATTTCATGGCAATTCATGGCAATTCATGGCAGTCATTGCGCTAAATCAACACATTCTCATCCCAACTCGTCACATACTGACGCTTTGTCAGACCCCCTTGGTGTTATATCTTTTTGGTTGCAGTGAACACGTGCTTAATGTTGTGAATTAAACAAAAACACTTGCTTAGGTTTAGGCAACAAAACCACTTAGTTAGGTTTAGGACAAAAAACATGGTTGGGCTTAAAATTATTATGTTTGTACAGTGAAAATGACACGAACGAACAGCTGATTGTAGCATGAAAGTGAAACTTACACGGGACACAAACACCGGTTTCCTGGAAAGCCCTGTGGGCCCATTCACCTCCCTCCCACCCCCCACCCTGTGTCTCTTTCGCTCTTTTAACTACGTCGTTGTGCTTTAGAACATAACCACTGTGAAACAATCAGAAAATAACATTTTATTTCTCTGATTCACTGCTTTGTTCTCACCAACGCCGCTCTCTCTCTTCAGTCACTCTATAGCTCGCTAGACCAATGCTGCTCTTTCCCTCGCTCGTTGAGCCGAGGAGGCGGATCCAACTTTGAATGCTGTGAGATTAAAAACACCAACCGCCAACAGTTACATATTATACCTTCAAGGATAAGGGTTTCGGTTTAGGTAGGGGAGAAACACAAATCGATGGGGAAACAATATTTGACACAACACAGGCAACATGAAGGAGATGAAATTTCAGTCGAAGCGGAAGCAGGGAAGAAGCGATGGCGCACGTTGTGTTTGTTTACTAGAAAGTTCATGTGTTTTTTGGGGTGACGATACAGGACAGGTTTCCACCAGTCAGTGTATTGCTGCCTGTAACGTTAGCGAGTGTGCGGTTGAGAGAGAGAGACAGTGAGCTTGTGTGATCGTGAGTATGATGTTAGCAATAACGTTGTAGCTGTAAACGTAGCAGTGCAGTGTGTGTACAGTTTAGACTATTTGTCGGTGAATAAATGCTACAACTACTCAAGACCAAAGCCAATTTCCTGTGTCTTGCTGGCCTAGTGGTAAAATTCGGTTTACCGGTCTGGTGTTTGGCTTAATATCAAACCGGTTTGAACATTTTTACACCGGCCCAACTCTAGTTTTTGATATTGGTCAACAATCATATCCTGTAGATACAGGTATCATTTCGTGCTTCCTGACATCTTGTATTTCATGACCAGCCCTGATTTGTCACTTGTCGCTGATCCGCTCTGACATCTCGGCACACTGTCTCTTGCCGACCACTGGCTCAAGAACCTGCCCTGCAGTAAGTGTTGGCTGTCAACATCTCAGCGCTGTCAATCAGCCTCCAACCTTCAGGCCTGCAATCTGCCCACCGCCGCGTCAGTGGCACCTCGCCAACAATCCCATGAGTCACCCAACGAGTCCACCGTTTTCACTGCACCCGGGCTCCAGCAGGCTGACACGAGAGCCGAAGATCCTGCAGTCACCGTGACGTCAAACTAACACTGTGGAACTCATTCAGCACGCGATACAGGATGGGAAGGACACTCAATAAGTCATTTATAAACGTCTGTACCTTCTATCACAAACTGATAAACACGACTGGGATTTGACCTGTTCATAATAGTTGCTCTAACCTTCAATATTTGAATTGTTCATTGTGTTGTGACCTCTGTCCTTTCCTTTGTTGCTGCTCAGCCTAGATTCAGCTTGGATCAATAAAGTTAATCTTGTATTATCTTAACTTGAAAATGATGAAGGGCTTGCCGTGTCACATGGCATCAGGAGCAGGATATCCACTCTCCTCAATAGCATACTGTATATACAACATTTCAGGCTCTACTTGTACACTTTCTACAGTAAGATTTATTCATTTCATGGCTGAATGAGAATTATTAACCTCTGGAGGGTGCTTGATAAGCCATGCGCTGACTTGCATTTGACCGACCTGCCAGATCATTTATGTTATAATGTAGAAGTGGAGTGCAGATGTCTTATGAGATTTAATGGAGGGCTCTTTAACCTCTGAGAGGACAACTTGTTAAACACTTGAATATAAGAATAGCTGATGAATAAATTGCCAGTGGCCAGTTTGTATAAACTGTATGTTGGATATTGCTGTTCAAGCTAATTTTAATGTGTCTCTTTTGAGATATAGTAATGCACATATTGTCTATTGTTATTGTAGCTATGCCCTTTAATATGCAGTATAATCAGTTCTATGTGTACAGTACATTGGGGATGTTCTAGATTGGAGCAGACCGGTCATAACAGCGGTAACAACAGCAGAATAGAAGGAAGAGTATACAGACACATTTGAAAATGCATCTTTTCCCCCCTCTAAACGTATATGACCACCCAAACATACAGGATATCTTCAAATATACAGTATTTGAAAATGCCAGTCACGAGTTGTGTAACGCTGATGTATGAATGTCATTGGCAATGATGACGGTGTCTGTGATTTAGGGATAAAGCTGCCATATAAAAGGCTATGTAACTATTGAGAGAAGAAGAAATAACATTCTTTACTCTTACAACTGAAAAGCTGAATTCAGGCAGGACGGCCCAAGCAAAAACATGCACTAATCAATTTTGAGATTTTGGGCTATTTTGCTTCCATAACATGTCTTCTTTCAGACTAGTGGAAAGAAAACATCCCAGAATACACATTTAGGTATTTATTTTACTACCTCGTCTATTTGCGTCTGTAGATTTCTCCTAAATTCACCAAAAGTTAGAATTAGATAATGCCTCATTTGCATATTTAAACATAACATTTTCAGAAAATTTGTAATACAAAAATAATTGTCTTAATGTAAGTAATCAGCCAGAGAAGTTTCATGGTGGTATTTATCAGTTACATTTTTACCCTATTCACCTCTAGTGTCTTGAAAAATATATGGAATTTCAGAAATCTCCACTTGAGCAGCACTTACATCCACCAAACTCTCCAGTTTTAGTCCTATCTATTTTATAAAGAGTCTGTTCATGTATCATTCATAGCCTGGTTTATATGATATTTCATTCCTAAAAACATGGCGAAAATGGATTTTTTTATGGCTCTTGCCAGTATTTTCTGATTTATGGAGTGATAAAAAGAGATATACCAAATTCCCTCTGTAAAAACCTTTGACTCTATGTCAACCAAACTAAACAAGAATTTTGAATCCGGCTTTATCCAATGTGCAGATTTCTGTTCTGGAAATATATGCAAATTGGCACCTATTTAATAAGATAATAAGTCATTTGCATATTTAAACATACATTTTCAGAAAACTTGTAATTTAAAAAAATTATTGTCCTAATGTCAGTAATCAAGTGGGGAAGTTTCATGGTGATATCTATTAGTTGAAATATTTACCCTATAGTGTCTCCCCCTATAAGCAATAAAACATCGTCTTACTCAAATCAATATCTCAGGGTTTTTTTTATGATAAGCCTTAATTGGTGAATGACTTCACAATTTGCCTCCCATTCACCCATTCACACACACACTGATGGCAGAGAACTATCATGCAAGGTGCTGACTTGACCATCGGGAGCAATTTGGGGTTCAGTGTCTTGCCCAAGGACGCATCATGTGGACAGCAGGACCTTCAAGACGACTCGCTCTACCCTCTGACCGTTCATGAGCCCCCGGGCTAATACAACCAGTTAATGATAGCTAGTCAGCCAAGTTTACATACACCAATAAGCCATAACATTATGACCACCTGCCTTATATTGAGTAGGTCCTCCTGACCCGTGGAGGCATGGACTCCACTAGACCTCTGAAGGTCTGCTGTGGTATCTGGCACCAAGCCGTCAGTAGCAGATCCTTTAAGTCCTGTAAGTTGCGAGGTGGGGCCTCCGTGGATCGGACTTGTTTGTCCAGCACATCCCAAAGATGCTCCATTGGATTGAGATCTGGAGAATTTGGAGGCCGAGTCAACACCTCCAACTCGTTGCCATCCACATGATGTAAAAGAAAATGTTATTCATCAGACCGGGCCACCTTCTTCCATCGCTCCGTGGTCCAGTTCTGATGCTCACAAGCCCATTGCCCCATACGCAGCAAACTGAGATGCTCTGTGTGTTCTGACACCTTTCTATCAGAACCAGCATTCACTTTTTCATCAGTTTGAGCCACAGTAGCTCTTCTATTGGATCGGACAACACGGGCCAGCCTTCTCTCCCCACGTGCATCAATGAGACTCGGGTCTGACCGTGTCGCCGGTTCACCGGTTTTCCTTCCTTGGACCACTTTTGGTCGGTCCTGACCACTGCAGACTGGGAACATCCCACAAGAGCTGCAGTTCTGGAGATGCTCTGACCCAGTCGTCTAGTCATCACAATTTGGCCCTTGTCAAAGTCGCTCACATCCTTACGCTGGCCCATTTTTTATGCTTCCAACACATCAACTTCAAGGACAAAGTGTTCACTTGCTGTCTAATATATCCCCCCCACTGACAGGTGCCATTGTAACGAGATAGTCAATGTTATTCACTTCACCTGTCAGTATATATAGTGCAGTATAAGTGACATTACTGAGTCAGGTCGCTGCCATTGTGACTATTTCCTCTATAGTTTCATATCTGGCAACGGGGTGTTGAAATGGGCAGTGAACCGGATCACACAGATCCAAAACAAAATCATACGTTCCAGACTGGCATGTAAATTTCAAAGGAGAACATACGGGCTGTAGCATTGTTGTCTGAGAATCCAGTATTTCAATTCAGCATGTTTCCTTAATCTCTGATGACATATCCCGGTCATTTAATGATTTATTTCAGTAAATATATTACATATTGGTCTTTTAATTGACTAAATATATAGGTAACCCTCTAGTGTCAGTTTTGGACGTCTCAGGGACGGCGTGTCAGTTTCCTCTTGTTACATGCATAGTTTCTTTTCAAAATAAAAAAACGTGTTCACAGGAAACATACAGTGTCCGACATGCATACAGTCTCTTTTCAAAATAAACTTCCAAAATAGGTTTACTTAGTTTTTAGGTTTACTTACACAACAAAACTTGGTTAGGTTTAGGAAAGACTTTTTTCACACGGGACACGAACAATGTCCTCCTGGGTGAAAGTCCTGTGTTTGTTTGACCCGTCCATCCTCATACATGGACTTTCTCACTCTTTATACTATGCCAGTTGCTCTGAGCGTCTAATAATGACACGGATGGGTTTACATGGGTAGTTTTGTTGAAAGCCTGGTGCGTCTCATACAGACACTTAAGGGTGCCTCTGTGCATCCAAGGGGCACTTACTGAGTTAGAAATGCCGCAGAGGATTTTTTTTTGTTGCAAATCCGCGAGTGGTCTCTGGGACAAATTGGCAGCAAGGCTGAGTGGCTGCTCCATATCCAGCTGTCTTAGTATATCTACGGCTGATGGTCATAATCATCTTGCTCTTAGCCGGGTCCCCTAATGACATCTTTAAAGCAACTGACTCAAGAGAATCTTCACTAAAGTCTTGGTGTTACTTTCTAGGCTTGTTAGCTAGTGAGCTTCTGTAACTCATGTCAGTGTCTCATTGAGGTTTCTTTCATCTGTTATTCATGCGATGAAAAATGGAAACATGTTCCTGGGATTTACTATCCATATCTGCACTCTGCTAGACTTCAATCCTATTGTGATTTAAAAAAAAAAAAGTCAACAGTAATTAATGTGATAGCGTACAAGATGCTACAGCTGCCATGACTTTTTCCCAGTGTGTCAGTGAGAGGCGGGTCAGGAGCACCGAGGCGCTGTTTGCTTGGAGGCGCAGTAAAGGGAGCATTTCACCTTTTGCGGGGTGCTTTGAGATTTACACCGTTTCTTTTTGTCTTATTTCCACAGGTTTAGTGGCCGTAAAAGCTGTGCAATCCTTTTGTGAATTCGCCCCTGAGTCTTAATACATCATTGTAACTGTTGGTTTCCCTCTTATCCATGATATCCACCACTGCTTTCTTCTACTGTCACCTTTAAAACTGTTTAGCTGTAAGCTGTCTAGAAAAAGCTTTACGCCATCGTCCCTTCTTGTCCTGCTATTGTTACAGCTCTGTCTGACCCAGCTGGGAGCTGCTGACATTTACAAGTCTGGGGCTTGTTGGAAATAGTGTTTGTTAAAGGCTGCCAAAAACAGAAATATTACATAAACAACTATTAGACTGTTTTTAATTGTTCTGTGATGAACGTCACAACATGCTGTGTAGCAAGGCTATGTTAGAGGAGAGATATTTAGTAATTTGTGTTATTATATGTCAAAGGGATTTGGTATGTATTAGGGCTGTCAATCGATTAAAATATTTAATAGCGATTAATAGCATGATTGTCCAAGGTTAATTGTGATTAATGCAAATTAATAGCATATTTTTTATCTGTTCAAAATGTACCTTAAAGGGAGATTTGTCAAGTATTTACTACTCTTATCAACATGGGAGTGGGCAAATATGCTGCTTCATGCAAATGTATGTATATATTTATTATTGGAAATCAATTAACAACACGAAACAATGACAGATATTGTCCAGAAACCCTCACAGGTTCTGCATTTAGCATAAAACAATATGCTCAAATCATAAGATGGCAAACTGCAGCCCAACAGGCAACAACAGCTGTCAGTGTGTCAGTGTGCTGACTTGACTATGACTTGCCCCAAACTGCATGTGATTATCATAGTGGGCATGTCTGTAAAGGGGAGACTCGTGGGTACCCATAGAACCCATTTACATTCACTGATCTGGACGTCAGAGGTCAAGGGTCCCCTTTGAAAATGGGCCAAAATTTAGCGTAAGTTTGCAGCGTTATTTGTCCTCCTTGGTATCAATAGATTCTTTAGGTTTTATAGTTTCATATGATACCAGTATCTTCACTCTAGCTTTAAAACTGAGCCCGCTACAACCTACAAACCACAAGTTGCATTAATGTGTTGATGAAATTAGTGGCGTTAAAAGAAATTTGCGTTAACGAGTTATTATGGCGTTAACTTTGACAGCCCTAGTTCAGTCCATGTCCGTGTGAAACCAACTTTGAAGGAGACATGGTTGCTGGTAGAAGACAGACAGAACAAGATGACTGACAACTGTTGTGGATGAGCAACTAATGGTCTTTACACACTGGTACTGGACTCTGCCTGCGCAAGTCTATTCAAACCTTGTCTTGAAAAAAGTGTTGCAACTGTCGCAAATTTGCATTGCTGCCGATATGAATGGTCTTGATGCAAAATATTTGCAGGTGAGTGTTTCCCATTTTCGTGTCGTTTATTCGTCACCCCCCGAGTGTGTAAAAACCTTAAGGCTGAGGGTAGTCGGACTAACCAACATGTTCTCATCCCAACTCGTCACATACTTTGTCACTTTATTTTTGGCATCAAAACCTTTATAGTTAGATTTAGGAAAGAACAACATGGTTGGGCTTAAAACCACCACATTTGTACAATAAAAATGACACTAATGTTGTGAACACGGTACAAGAACGAACAGCTGATTGTAAAGTGAAAGTGAAACTTAGCTCACGGGACATGGACAGAGGTCTCCTGGATGAAAGCCCTGTGTTTGTTGGACCCATCAACCTCTCCTCCCACCCACCCTGTGCGTCTCTTTTGCTCTTTAAACTACGTCACTGCACTCCGTTTACTGTTGCCGTGGATGGGTTTACACACCCAGTGCGTTTCATAGTGGCGCTAAAGGGTGCCGTGTGCGGCGGTACCCCGAACACTGACGGCCATGACAAACCCTCTGTATTAGGCGCCCTGGGAATGAGAACGAGCTGGACTAACAGAGCTCTGAGTCAAGGTGGAAGGATCCCCGTTGTAACATTAACATTCTATAGGTAGAGTATTACTATAATAGAGTCTGCTATCTCTAACAAGGCCTCTCTGTGTGCCAGCCTTAAACAGTGTATCAGTGGGAGTTGTTCATCTGCCCCTGTACCAATGTCACCAGGACTCCTTCTTTTACATTCAGTGAGTAAAATGACTCAGATGCTGATAAAATCATGTCATTACCCTGCTGTCGACTGGCTTTAACACCCCCCCCCCCCCCCCCCCCCCCCCGCTGGCTCACATTCTTCTCACAATCATAAGGTATTTCATCACTACTTCATATAAAGCACACAATAGTCTGCACTTTCAAAGACCACAATATAACAACGCTGGAAACGAAGCAAAAGTGTCCCCTGCTTATTTCAAAGATGCAAATATCACATATTCATAGATGTTCCTGCTGTCTCGCTGTGTGTTGCGCTGCCACTATAATCTAGAGAGCTTTTGAAGAAGGAGAAATTGACAGGATTGCCTGGTGTGGTGTTTAATGTTTTATGTTTCTGCTCACTGGCCCTTCTCTGTCTGTCTAGCTTTCACAAGCTTGCACAAAAACCCATAATGATATCAACACACAGTATACAGTTCATTTTAAAGCCAGTTCAGAGGGATTACTCTGGGATATCCCAGTAATATGGCAGTGAATACTGGCAAGTGAGATGATCATTTGACTGGAGCCATGAGGAACGTCATTCAAAAGGGATTAGGGCTGTCAAAGTTAACGCTATGATAACGTGTTAACGCAAATTTGTTTTAACGCCACCAATTTCTTTAACGCGTTAACGCAACTTGCGTTTTTTAGGTTGTAGCCGGCTCAGTTTTAAAGCTAGAGTGAAGATACTGGTATCATATGAAACTGGAAAACTTAAAAATCCATCGGTGCCAACCATGTCATACTAGCTTGTTGTGAAGGAGGTTAAATAACGCTCCAAAGTTACGCTAAAGTTTGGTGAGGAAAAACTGGCATTGCCATTTTCAAAGGGGTCCCTTGACCTCTGACCTCCAGATATGTGAAAGTAAATGGGTTCTATGGGTACCCACGAGGCTCCCCTTTACAAACATGCCCACTTTATGATAATCACATGCAGTTTGGAGCAAGTCTGTTGTTGCCTGTTGGGCTGCAGTTTGCCATGTTATGATTTCAGCATATTATTTTATGCTAAATGCAGTACCTGTGAGGGTTTCTGGACAATATCTGTCATTTTTTTGTGTTGTTAATTGATTTAAAATAATAAATATATACATGCATTTGCATAAAGCAGCATATTTGCCCACTCCCATGTTGATGAGAGTATTAAATTCTCGACAAATCTCCCTTTAAGGTACATTTTGAACAGATAAAAAATGTGTGATTAATCGCGATTAAACATTTTAATCAATTGACAGCCCTAGATTATATATATTTTTTTATAATAGACTCTTTATTATTTTCTCTGTACTCTGGCTGCAGTGTCTTGAACTCTTACTTTTAATTGCAGTCTTTTGCTAATCTCTCTAGAGGAGTTCAGCACATGAAGAAATCAATCTTTAAAACTGAATGCTCGGTGTATTGAATCATCAGTGTCGATGACTGAACCAGCAGCCCAGTCGCACAGCAGTTCGTGAAATAGTCACAAAATTGAATCTATTGATTTGTGTACATAACTTCCGTAATTAAGTTACAGCACTTCCAGAGTTATTCCAAACCACAACCTTTTCCTCAGACTAAGTAGTTTGCTGCCTAAGCCTAACCAAGTCAGTCTATTCCTAAACGTAACTAAGTAGTTTTATTTTGAAACTGGAGTGGAAATTGACAAGTGCGTCACGTGTTGCTGGACATTCAAAACGCACGAAAAATATGTTGTTGAAAGTCGTGCTGAGCGTCACAAAAAAAAAAGAATTCGTGTTTATGTACACGAATCAAATAGATTAAATTTCGTAACTATTTCACAAACTGCCGTGACACTGTGTTGGAACCAGACATTTATTTGGTGACTGAAGTATAGTATAGTATTATATTATAGTATATATACCATAGTCATCACACTAATGATATACAGTGCATGTTAATTCCTGGTTAAAAGCCACAGAAACGCTGTGACTTTTGGACTCTGCTGTAGGTCAGTGGCTGCAGATTAACCTTATAAACAACTTATATTGACTTAACTTTGTACTGAACTGAACAAAAAAGTTTGAGCTCGTCGGTGACAGAAATCACTCTGATTGGCTGTTCAGCTTAAACGAATCAGTGCACGAGAAGAGAAACGGAAGTGAGGAAAGCAAGCTGACGAGTAACGTCAAGAGGACGCACAGAAGGCTCTTCTCATGTTTCCTCTTCATCTCATCTGATCGTTCCAACACACGGATATTTTCACAGCGACATGGACATCTGGAATGAAGCTAAGTGGTGAGTGAGAGTGGTTCGAAAACGTTCGGCAGACGCTGCTTTGTTTCATCTACGCATCATAACAACGGCTTGTTTATCTTCCGTTCTCGGTCTTCCGGCTTCCGTTTTTGAATGACGAATACAGACTACTGCCGCCTGCTAGTATGAAGAGTATTTGCGGAGTGTTCGAGTGCAACTTTTTGGCCAAGACAAAGGCGACGTGAGGCAACGCAACAGTCATCCTTCATCGCCGCTAGTTCTTTGATGTCGGTTTAGTGTGTCTGAGCCTTAATAATCTCCCAACTGAGCTATTTCCGCTTGTAGACTTCTCTCACTGAAGATGTCGGTGAGAACAGTGAGACTGACCAAAAACAGCACATTTGTGGGCCATAAAACCAAAACAATGAGCTAAAATAGTCTAAAAAACGCTATGTAGAGCTGGCTGAAATTTTTCTCTCTGGGTTTGTCACTTCAAGTGACTCTTTTCACACTACACATAATAATTAACCCATTCTTCATTAAAAAAGAAGATTAGTGCAGCTTTAAACGTTTCTTAAAGACATTTGATAGCTCTGCAGTCTTGTGCAAATAGGGTGAGGTTGTTCTGGGAAAAGTTGACAGCCTTCTTTGACTGAGTTCAACTGTGGTGCATGAGCAGGAAAAGAAAAGGCCCGTTTCCAATGTAATGAATCTGAACTCGACTTTGTTAGAGATAGTAAATTATTCATTAATAGCACAAGTTTCTCAACGGGGCTAATTCTGTATAAAGTTATACAGCTGTGATTGACTTAGTGGCTCTCAAATATCTATAGTCATTATATAAGAATCAAGGGCAACACTTCATTTTACAGGTCTGCAAATTTCATGGTAATTATAGGTGATAATTAGCAAGTACACTATTTTAAATTTCTTTGGAATTACTTCCAAATTACCCCAATATTTACCTCAAAGTTATTATTAAGGCTGTCTTGACTTGGGACTTGACTCTGGACTTTTATTATTATTATTTTATATCTATTATAAACATTATTTAATAGTCTATTCCGCTATTTACCAATAAGCAGTAATAAATAGCTGGTGCTAATTATCTTCTAATTACCATGAAATTTGCAGACCTGTAAAATGAAGTGTTACCGTATCAAGAGGACAGTAAGGGAGGACATAAATCCCATCTGAAGTTGGAGCAGATAACATGTATAGACAGTAGAGCTGTCAAAGTTAATGCAATAATAACACGTTAACAAATTTGTTTTAACTACGTCACTGATTTCTTTAAAGCAACTTGTGATTTAGCCCAGGCGCTATTCAATCTTTCGTAGGTTGTAGCTAAAGTGAAGATACTGGTATCATATGAAACTAAGAAACCTAATGAATCCATTGGTACCAACCATGTAATATTAGCTTGTTGTGAAGGAGGCTAAATAACGCTCCAAAGTTGCGCTACATTTTTGGCGAGGAAAAACTATTATGGCCATTTTCAAAGGGGTCCCTTGACCTCTGACCTCAAGCTATTTGAATGAAAATGGGTTCTATGGGTACCCACGAGTCTGCCCTTTACAGACATTTGCATAAAGCAGTATATTTGCCCACTCCCATGTTGATAAGAGTATTAAATACTTGACAAATCTCCCTTTAAGGTACATTTCGAACAGATAAAAAATGTGCAATTAATTTGCGATTAATCGTGATTAACTATTATAATCAATTGACAGCCGTAATAGACAGTAGTGGCACCGAAGACAGACGGTCCTAACACTCAGATGTACCTTCAGCAGTGAAAGTAAAGCAGCTACAGAGTTAGCTAAAGTGTTACTTCCTTGGAAATAGCATGTTGTTTAATTAGTTGGTTTAACAGTACACCTCACTGAGGCCGTGAGCCACAATGTTTGCTTTCCATTGACATCACTTTCCTCAGCTGTAATTAACACAATGATTCAATGTCTTCCATTTCTCAGCAGACCAAACAAAACTATAGGAAAATTAAACCGTGCAAAGCCGTAAACACTGATGAGGTATGCGTGAGATGATGTACGTAATAAATCAGCTTTGCACCTCTGTAATGCACTCCTTTAAGTCCAATGTAATGAATGTCACTTGAAGGACTCGGCGCAGTCTAAAAAAAAAAAAGTGTTCAATTATTGTGGAGTTAAAGCAATTCGAAAAGGTTTCCCAGCCTCCCCCTGCCTGCAGCGTACGTGGAGGCTGCTGTTCTCTCTATTTTGCCTTCTGCATATGTCACCTGTAACATTAATTTGAATAATAACTGAATGCTCTCTTCTTCACTGTTACATTCCCCTCCATTGCCCTCGTAGCCTCAGCGGGGTGTGAAAGGTCTACTCATTTGCTTCCCCATTGTTCCGAACACGTCTGTGGGCGTTGTGAAACCTTTCAGTCTGGACAGATGCTGAATGTCAACTCTGAGCAGTCAACACAGGATTTTCTACAAGCTTCCTTAAGCACATGAGAAAAGCTGGACTTTACCTCTTCGATAGAAAAAAAGAAGATAATTTGATGGTGTGAAATAGGATGACTGGGTTTTTTCTTTAAATTGCAGGTTATACAAAATGATAAGGAAAGGTAAGTAGGGTGCACTCGCACTCTGTAATCCTCCTCTTCAGCTCTGGTTAAGCGATTCAGTTCCCATCTGCTGCCTGCTTGCTTGACGACGCTGCACTTTGCTGGAGTTTGGCCGAAACACCCATCTGAAAATCTCCAAATGCAAATTGAAATAACAGCTTTGTTGCGGCGCAATAATTCTGCTGTGACAGATCAACGGGAACATTTCAACCATTTCTCTTCCTCCAGCTCCGCGCCTGCTACTCATTAGGCCCATAAATAAAGCTCCTGCTGAAAAGTTTGGGAGAAAACCGCATCATGTTCTTATGTAGAATACAGACATCAACTTCTCTCTCCCAGAATCCCCACACCATATCTCCCCCCCCCCCTTTTTGTTTGGGATTTCTTGTGAAGTTGGCACACTTCAAAGCCGTCAGATTGACAGCGCTGCAAACTGAAAGATCCCATTCATCTGCCTGGTGGAATTATGCAGACATCTCTCTTGAGCACCACTTCAGAACCTCGCTCTCTTTACTTTAAATATCTGGCCTCTGCATGACACCCTGCAACATGCTGAAGAATGAATCTGTGAAGGAAAGTAGGAGGAAGAAAAAAGGCTCGAAGAGAGAAAGAATGAGCTAGTTTAACACAATATTGCACATCAGTTAAACATCCTACAAGCTGTTAAATGGAATGACACCATTGAGCATTGTGAGTGTGGGATGTTGGAGAGAAAGCGCTGAGGGAGAGTATACGGTGGTAACATACACCAGGCTGCCAGAATATGACAAAGAAGACCCAGCACATATGCACGGCTAATGAATTTTCTGCTTCATTTTGTCCCCGTCAGTCTCACATTCTTGGGTGATCCCTCGCACTCCCAGCCGTCATGTCGAGGCTCGAGACCGTCAGAGTCGTCCCTCGCCAGGCCGAGCATGTGCAGAGCGGCGACTCGGCCCTGACCTCCCTCGGCGCCACCAGGCTCCCCACTCCGGAGACCGCTGCACCGCTCCTGTTATGTCATCCATCACGGCTGTCGCAATCCTATCTGCGCTAATATTACAAACAAAGCCGGGGTGCCGTGTCGCTAATCTAACACACAAAACCACAGTGTGGTGTCATGAGGCAGATTGCAATGTCCCACTGGTGGAGTTTGGGTAATAGACCACAACAGCAGATTTAATAGAAGATCTTAAATTATCATAAAATCTTTTATTTCAGTGTACTCTCATGGACATAAAGTCCACATATCCTATGAAAACCACAAATCTACTTATCATCTTCTAAAAAGAAGTGACAGCCCTATTTTTTGTAAATACAAATTTATGTTGCTTCATCAGAGATGGTATTGCAATTACACCAATTCAGTTAAAGGTTCAGTTGGCAACACGTTTTTGGCATCATTGGGCAAAAATCCCATAATAACCTTTCAGCATATTGTAATTCAAGTGTTCTGAGAGAAAACTAGTTTTCTGCTCCTCCTCATGTCTCTGTTTTCAGACTTTAAAATATCTAGCCTGTGACGGGAGACTTTGACCAATCACAAGCTATTTCAGAGAGAGAGAGCGTTCCTATTGGCTGTGCTCTGGCTGGTGGGCGGTGCTTGGTATTTCCTCAAGAGATCTCAACATGGCTGCGGGGTCACAAACTTTCTCATTTTACAGCTAAACAGTAAGTACAAGATGATTCTGAGAACATGTGAGGAGAGAAATAGTCATCACAGTAACAGAATATTGATTCATATTTGATCAGCGCTGCCTAGTTTGACCGTTTGGTCGGAGTTTGCGAGTGATTGACAGCTGCTCAGAGACGGCAGGGCTCCAGATCAGCTCTGATTGGTCGTTTTCCTCCGGTCTGTGAAATCTTGCAGATGCCATTAGGAGCACCGGAGGACACAGAGGCACATGATTTTTTTTTCAGATTACCTGTCTCACTGTCAGGATATAGTGACTGCTTTATATTAATCTTATTTGCTCCATTTCTACCCACTGCAGCTTTAAAATGGTCATTTAATCCATATTACAAAAAGATGCGTGGTATTTTGTTTGCGGTGCTCAACGAATTTAAGAAATTACATTTGAAAAACCCAAAGTCCTATTTATGCAGCTTATTCTAGGGTAATCTGTGGTGCAGATCTCACAACCTGAGAACATGAATCAAAAATATCTGCATAGTCAGATACCACAGGATAGAAAATGTGATTTGTGTGACCCCTTTGAAGCTGCATTGACTGATTTTTTGGCCACTTTTGGGCAGCAGGAAAAGCTGAAAACACAACACTTACTGTTAAAGTTGTTATGGCTAATGTGTAAGCAAACAGTTGATTATTTAAACATTCGGCAGACACAGAGCAACCCTAGCAGACATTTGGAGTCATGTTTTTGTCCACCTGATGAATGCAAGTCATGTAACAAAGTCAGTTATATTCTCTCCTTTTAGCTCTGTTTTTGGTCTCCACCACAACCCCGAGACAAATATCTGGCTGTTTAGCAGCTTTAGTCAGCTAATCTAACTTTGTCTGTCTGCCATTTAGTGCTGCACAGATAGTGTACAGTGGGTCTGTCAAAGTGTTTTTGCTGTAAACAGCTCCCAGCTGCTGCTGGAAATGAGGTTAGTGAAAGTGTTTGAGGGTCGGGAAAACCAAACAAGCTTGAAGAGGCTAAAAAGTTTGTGGAGCCGAAGGGGAACTGAAGAGTTGAGTGATAACTATCTTGGATGAGCAAAACATTTCACATTACACAGTCATCAGATCTATCGTTAATATAAAAATAAATATATATATATATATATATATATATATATTGATTAGTGCAGCTTTACTTTTTGGCTATGTTTTACGGTGGCAAGATCCCAACAAACCAAATGTGGGACAAAGAGTATGTTTGTGTGGGACAATGTGGGACACATTGCCAAGGCTGAGAGGTAGTATACAATGTTGATATAATGTCTATCTAACTTAAATAATTAACATTTCTCTTCTGCTGCTTATCTTGTAACATCTCTATGCTTTGCCAGAATGCATCCAGAGATCGGCACGTCTCCTTTTGAGACTCACATGAACTGTGTTGCTTCATGTCTTATTCCCCCCTGTGTGTGTGAATTTGAAAAATAACTGGCAAATTTCACAAAAAAAAATCTGAGAATCACCTTCCACCAGCTTATAAATACTTGTAAGTAGTTTCCCAGTCTTTGTTGTAGCTGCTCTTCCTTTTCTTTGCGGACAAACCAAACACTGGATCTAGAGAGGGACATTTGCATTTTCACGTTTTTTGCGTCGCCCACCGTATAGTTCTCCTACACGCTTGGCAGGCGGGAGACGTTTCAGTTGGTTGCAATCTGCAACCTCACCACTAGATGCCACCAAATCCTACACACTGCACCTTTAAGAGTGAAGTTTAAGTTACAAAAACTGGCAAAAATAATGACGTATACTATAGCCCAGTAAAGACCCGTTTTATAACATAGAAATAACATTCCAGCTTGAGTAAACGGAGCTAATTGTCAATATGTGATTCATTTACAGCCTCCTATTTCATTTCCTCTTCCAGTCTGAGCCGGGATCAGTCCCACTGACTTGGCTTTGTCTGGCTTGCCTGGTAAACAATGAGCATTTATCACAATGTGCTCCCAATTATTACCATGTGGATCTTGTTAGACATTTTATGTAAAACGCATCCCCCTAACAATTGTCTAATGATGAGCATACCGGTTTGATGACAATTACATTCAGTCAAGTTGAAAAAAAAAAAAAGTTTGGTGCAATGAGATCTAAGATTAAGACCATCCAGCGTAGATGCAATCAATATGTTGTGACGAACTTTGCTTTGTAGTATAAGCTGCAATGGCTGCAGCAATTACAACAGCGTGATTACAAGACTAATTGGACATAACAGAGTAATTGTGAGTTAAACCAGCACAGCCGCAGTGGTATGAGGAACATCCGCTGAGCACACAGAGGATGAGTGTGCTGCTGTTGCTGCTGAGCTGGCTCTTCCCTAAACAGCTTGTAATAATGTTGGAGGTGCAGGCAGCGTTCACATCACATCCCTTCAGCGGCCTGATGCACCCACACCACCCCTTCAGCGAAATGCACAACAGCTGTTCTAGAGACAAACGGTGAGGCGGAGGAACCCGTCTGACCGCTTACCTCCGACATCATCCATCATCGCTGACAACTCTCTATCATTGCTCATATTAATAAAACCTTCCCATCAATATTGTGGGCCAGGGTATTCCCAAGTGAGCTGCTCTCTCTCTTGGTGTCTTTGTATAGATGTATACCATAAATCTAACCTCTCAATGGCCAATGAATTAGACCTTACACAGGAGATACGGATTAGTATGGGGCTGTAGAAGGTTTTCTCTGCAGTGCGTGACTGCGTGTAGTGAAAGAATGCTTATAGTGCATTTGTATATTCAGCCTGTTTGCACGAAAAGGCGTGTAAATGCCACGAAAATGCGCAAGGTGTTCAGCATGCAATAAGTATACCTTTCTTGATTTCTGAACGTAGTATAAAAAGCAAGAAAGACTGAATGGATCCAACAAACATTGGACTTTAAACCAGCAGACTGGTGTTTTGTTTCTAAGTCAAGATAGTGACATTTGTAACGTGTTTTCCGTAGTTGTGTTACGTTTTTTCCGTACGTATTGTACTTAGTTTACATATTTATTTTAAGCCCAACCATGACGTTTTTTTGTCAACCTAACTAAGTGGTTTTCTTGCATAAACCAAACTTGCCAACCGTTCCCGATTTTCCTGGGAGACTCCCGTTTTTCATTGCCCTCTACCGATTTTCTCCCGGGGATGTCTCACGATTTATGACAAATTTTCATACTTTTTTTCCCCTTTTCATTGTCTTAACCTGTTTCTGGTGCTATACAATGTGTATAAGCCCTATTGTTTCCACCCGGACAACAACGGAGCTACAACACGCTGGGTTCAGTGCACATCCATGCGTGCAGCGCCCAAAGTTGGCAACGGGGTGTGAAAAGTTGTATTCATCATCTGGGGACCATGAATATTCAGTAAAAATGTGGTGAATATCTTTCAAGATAGCTTGTGATGGACCTACGTGTAAGTCAAGGGGGAAATTATGAGCTGATGGTTGTGTTAGAGATCAGGTCAGGGGGTCAACAAAATAATTAGAGGAATCATCCTCTTGGGACTATGAATATGGATGGAAATCTGACCGTTGAACTTGGAGATTTCTTGTTTGCAGAATTAACTTTTTGGCCTGAGTGACATTAGAGCGAAGCTTGTGGATCATTCATAACAGAATAGGTTCGCCCGATGGGGAGCATGAATGTGCTCATTATGTTTCATGTCAGTCTGTCAATTCTTAAGGTCAGGGATCCATGTTTTTTTTATTCATCCCCTGGGGTTGATGAATATTTACAGCAATTTTCAAGAAAATGTGGCCTTCAGTTGTTTTGTTTTTTTGGTTGTGGATCAATGTGTTGGTCGAGAGAAGGTTTACGGTACAGGAAAGGTCAGGAGGTCACAAACAATTGATGGGAATAATCCTCTGAGGAGTATGAATATTTTTTTACCATATTTCATGTCAATCTTGCTGGTATCTGTCAAAATATCTTGCTTTGGAACAAAAACTTGGATGGATGGGTGATGGATGGACAAACTTAATGACACTGTAATCAGGCCAAAATGTGGGGAAGTTAAAGCTTAAACTCATAGTGGAAAGGAGAAAAAAAACTTCCTCTGTAAGACCTGTTTCCAGCTTCCAGTGGTGGAAAAGACGTCCAGTCATACAATTTGAGTGCATACTATATTTGCCAATATGCAAATCAAAGATATTCTTCCATAGAGAACAGAAAGTCCTTTAAACCAGTTTTTTTTTCAGTTTTAGGGCTAGAGTGAAGCTACATATATCATATGAAACTAGAAAAAACCTAATGAATCTATCGGTACCAACCATGTCATACTAGCTTGTCATGAAGGAGGCTAATTAATGCTCCAAAGTTAGGCTAAATTTTGGCGAGGAAGAACTGAAATGGCCATTTTCAAAGGGGTCCCTTGACCTCTGACCTTGAGATATGTGAATAAAAATGGGTTCTATGGGTACCCACGAGTCTCCCCTTTCCAGACATGCCCACTTTATGATAATCACATGCAGTTTGGGACAAAAAGCATGCATTTTGTTTTCATTTTTTCAAATTGTGTATCACTGTAAAGCTGAGACTCTTGTGGATCCAATGAGCCTAACTGTATTCATGTGTGATGATGTTAGTCCCCATAGGAGACATTTCATTGTAGTGAGACCATTTTTTGAAACTTGACCTCACTGTATAAAATGACCTGTGGTGACCTCTAGGATAATCACAGCCTCATGAAACTTTACAGCCACCAACTAGAGACCTAGAGCATTCAGAGGATGGATGGATCAAACTAGAGACCTAGAGCATTCAGAGGATGGATGGATCAAACTAGAGACCTAGAGCATTCAGAGGATGGATGGATCAAACTAGAGACCTAGAGCATTCAGAGGATGGATGGATCAAACTAGAGACCTAGAGCATTCAGAGGATGGATGGATCAAACTAGAGACCTAGAGCATTCAGAGGATGGATGGATCAAACTAGAGACCTAGAGCATTCAGAGGATGGATGGATCAAACTAGAGACCTAGAGCATTCAGAGGATGGATGGCTTTCCTAGCTAGATTGACAATAAGGGGATTTCTGAGCAGTTTACACAACAGAAGTGCTCGCCATCCAATCGCCGAAAAATGCAATTCTTGCAGAAATCTCCAAATGTCAAAAGGTTTTGATCCCAAATCACAGCATGGCTTTTTCTATGGTGTTCCTCAAGGTCTTGGTGTCTTAATGTGGTATTTTGGAGGAATTATTGATCATTTTTATCAATTCTCCAGTGGTACAAAATGGTTAAATTTAGCACCAAATCTGTGTAACAAATGGTATCAACCCAAAAATTGCTGCAACAACTTATGAGACATAATAGAGCATGGGGATGACCATCATATACTTCTATCATAAAGTTCTAAACCCTTATACACTTTCACAATTTATTTTATTATTTAATTAATTAATTATTTCTGATTTTTGTCAAGAACAACTTGACACACAGTGCTGAGCTGCATCTCAAATTAATCTTCAGGTTTCCAGCTTTCAGATGATGTACACCACTTCTATGTGACATCTGTTGACCTGCTATCTCCCCCTAAAGACCCCCTGGACCCCCTAAAAAAGACAAAAACTGGTCTATTGTGGGTCTCAGGGGGTTAAAAGAAGACCAAAACATTCATGACTTCCCCTGCAGCGCTGACGACAAATTCCTGTGCATTTTATTTTAGAAAATAAAGTGATATTGAATCTGTGAAAACAATTCGATTTTTTAAAGACTTGTAAGTCCTGAGTTGCTATTTCTGCTGAAATAAAGTGAAATACAATCTATGCACATCTTATACCCTGTGAAGAAACATGTTTCAGTCACTTGGATGAGGCGTAAAAGCTAATGTTACATTAATGTGTTCAAATTGAGTGTCGCATGTTGCTGTGTCGCCCTCAAGAAAGATGGCATACAAAAGTTGTCCGGCTTTTTGAGCGGCTTGGAATGCAAACTTGTCACCGACTCATTCAGCATGTGCACTTTGGTTCTGTGGAAATATAGGTCTGAAGCAGATTATATAAGTGTTAGTTAGAAGGTCTGTGATGCGTCTCCTTGATGCGGATGTGACAAGAATCAGGCATTGTTGGAGCTCTGTGCAGAACTTCTGAAAGCGGAGAATTCCTCAGATGTAATCTCCTTTGCCCGGATGAAAGGCCCAGTCATAACGGACCATCTCCTGCTTATGAGGCCTCTATGGAGCAGGTCTGTAGCTTAGAAGGAGATTACAATGGATTTACCACTGATCTCACACAACTCCTTTGCAACTCCCCCCACCCCCGCTACCTTCACCTCCCAAAAGTACCACTCCGTGTGTGCTGCAGCCAATTGTCACCAGCTTTGTAGGTATGTGAAGCGGTGATGAGATCGAATGCTTTAAGCTAAAGTGGAAAACTTTAAGCTCTGCGGTCAATCAGAGGGAGCTGCATTTATGATCCACACAACAACACAGAAGTGATTCTTCACAGTGGATTCTTTATCTCAGCTCAGGAGTTTGTGGAAATCTGGGTCATTTCATGATAATGGGGTGAGGATGCAGTCATGAGGATGAGGTCACACTGGGGAATCGTTCAAATCCCGTCCTGCTCTGCTGATGAAATACCCACCGTCTCTCCTCCGAAATGCAATATAGGTCAGTCCTGCAAGGATCTGTATGCAGCGCATACAGAGGAGGGGCGTGTGGGGGGGGGGGGGGGGGGGGGGTGTTGCATATGAATAATTAATGCAACCGGATAGTTGGGTGAAATAATCCAGTGTTTGTGTACCAAATCAACGGGACGAGCGTCACCTAGCTGCGCTTGCAGCGGAGCCTCAAAGGCCATGTATCAGGGGACGAGGATGGGTTGGAAGTGATTAGTCATGTTTATTACTACAGACGTCTCCCATAAGGAACTACAAAGAGCAAGAAAGCAAGAATTTCATCATGTTGCTTCACTATGTTCAGGTGAATTCATCATGACAACATATTTGCTTATTTGGCATCCATTGTATTTGGCTGCAATCCTTTCTTAAAAAGAACTGCTTCAACATACAACTCATTTGCAGTAGAAAATCTGTTTTATTGGAAACAGCAACACCACAACAACGGATCCCATCATCCTAAAGGCCCTGACACACCAAGCTGACGATCGGCCGTCGGTGAGCGACTGTCGGCCTAGTTTTTTCGGCTCTAGTCTGCCCGTGTCAGAGTTTTTTTGGCCGATTCAGCATGTTGAATCTGCGGCGTCGCTCGTCGGTGAGAGAAATCACTCTGATCGGCTGTTCAGCTGAAACGAATCAGCGCACGAGAGGAGAAGCGAAAGTGAGGAAAGCAAGCCAATGAGTAAAGTCAAGAGGAAAAACACAGAAGGCTCTTCTCATGTTTCATCTTCATCTCATCTGATCATTCCAGATATTTTCACAGCGACATGAACATCTGGAATGAAGCTAAGCGGTGAGTGAGAGTGATGTGAAAATGGTCGTCAAACGCTGCTTTGTTTCATGTACGTATCATAACAACATCTTGTATATCCGCCATCCTCTGTGTTCTGGTTTCCCTTTTTGAATGATGAATACAGACTACCGCCACCTGCTGGCGTGGAGAGTTATGTCCTCTGACAGCCAGTTAGCACGTATGTTCTGTACGTGCTAACTGGCTGTCTGCTGTAGTCTTTGCGGTGTGTTCAAATGAAACTTCTTGGCCGAGACAAAGGCGACGTGAGGCGACACAACTGATGGCCTTCATCGCCTCTAGTTCTTTGATGTCAGGTTGGGGTGTCTGGGCCTTAAGGCCAACTGAAAGCATCTTGTTAATGGCTACGAAGACACATTTACTCAATCAGCTTCTTTTTCTGAGCAATGGACTATAAGTTTTGTTTTTGGTTATTTCACATGAGAGATTTGTGTATTCTTCAAACTGGTTTAAAGTGGGTGGGGCTCTGTTGGAAAAAGGTGAAGTGAGTCTTTGCACCAATCAGGATTTAGCGAGGTTTGAATCTGATGTGACTGAATCTGACCCAAATAGGCAGTTTAGCTGTGAGTGCTTCTCTCTAAAGTTAAACTTTGAATGTTGCTAATTTGATCATGTATATTTGTTACATGACTAATGCTATATATTGGTTAAGAAGTATAAGTAGGTTAAGAAATACTTAAGATTTGAAACACAGTTTTCATGTACTTTCAGGGAATTCAGGGAAAGATTGAGGTCTTGGTTAGACGTTAATAAAGTCAACACTGTTTTATAGCTGTTTTTAAGGACTTGTCTCCGCTGCACTCACGGAAGAGCGAGACCACACAGAAACCCGTTTTTAACGCTACTCTTTTTACCGATCGTGGGATTACTTTTACCTTGGTGTTAAGTTTTTCTGATCCGTGTCGGCTAGCCAGCCTCATCAGCGCTGCTGCCTGATTCCACCATGCCTCCACTCACTTCTCCACCCGGTTGTGACAGCTGCCTCCGCTTGTCCCAAACCGTCACCGACTTGGAAAGACGGATCTCTTCTCTCTACCAGATCCGAGAAGAGGAACGACTCCTGGACTCCCTGATTGCCGGAAACTCCATCACCGCCCCGGCTGCTGTCGAGCCAGACTCGGCTGTCCCGGCTGGGAACTCCCGGCTTGAGGACTCCATGGTGGTCACTCTGGGCTCCGCCGCCACCGCCTTCACTGAGGCTGAGCTAGACGCCACCATCCCGGTTGCTCAGCCCCAGTTTGAGGATCGCTGGCTACAGCAGGGAGCTAAACCAAAAAAAACGGTTAGCTCCTCTCCAGTTCAACTGTCTTGGTCCCTCGTCCATAACAGCCGCAGCAAGAACAGGAAATCAATCTCTCATCACTTTCCCCCCGCTGAGCTGGAGCTGACCAACAGGTATGACATCTTGAACCTGCAGGACTTTCCACCGCTGCCCGCAGCTTTCGCAGCAGCTTCCAGACGTCTGACCAACATCTCGGCTCATGGGGCGAAGCCACCCGTCACCCCCGCAAAAACTGGCGCTCCTATCTTCCGTCGGATTATGTCCACCTCCAAGCCAAACTTTACTCCAGCGCCGCGGAGGATCTCCCGGCCGCCCAGCCCAATAAACACTCTTTCGCCAACTCCATCACCTCCGGCGTACCGCTTTCCATCAGTTCCTCCCCCAGTCACTCTTGTCATTGGAGACTCCATTGTGAGAAATATCAAAAGGAAATCTGTTAAGACTATCTGTTTCCCTGGCGCTAAGGTTGCAGATATCCAGGAGAAATGCCCCAGCCTCCTGGATAAATATAACAGTGTTGAAAACGTCATTATCCACGTCGGCTGCAACGATGTCTCCGACCGGAGATCGGAGATCTTAAAACGTGATTTTAGCAGGCTCCTCGATTCCTTAGATGAGTGTGGAAAACGGGTTTTTATCTCTGGTCCCATCCCCTCATTCAATCATGGCGCTGGCCGCTTTAGCCGGATTCTCAACCTCCACACCTGGCTAAAATCGGCCTGCTTAGCCCATCACGTGTCTTTCATTGACAATTTTAACCTCTTCTGGAATCGTCCCTCTTTTTACAGGAATGATGGTATTCATC
Organism: Sebastolobus alascanus; assembly: GCA_916701645.2. Taxonomy (NCBI): domain Eukaryota; kingdom Metazoa; phylum Chordata; class Actinopteri; order Perciformes; family Sebastidae; genus Sebastolobus; species Sebastolobus alascanus. The sequence goes on along the minus strand of CAKAOJ020000095.1, from coordinate 276,680 downwards.
CCAGCGTACTCGGCGCTCGCGTTTTAACTGACAATGTACTCTTTTCAGTATTGAATACTCCGTGACTGCCTACGTCCTCATGCATAGACCAAACGTTGACCACTTCCGGTCATCAGGAAACTGCACAAACCACTGACAGCTCCTGTCCCGTGCCCTCTAGCCCCGCCCTGTGGCCGATAGGTCATCCTTCACCTTATTACTCCACTGGTACAATCCCTGTGATAATTACACAAAGGCAGAGCAAGGACTCCCCAACCTGTACTGGTGCAAACCATAAGAGCCTGAGGCCAATTGCTCCTGCCCCTCCCACCACCTCTTCTGTACCAGATATCCCTGTTAAGCTAGCCCTTCTGAATGTGAGATCACTCTCAAATAAGACATTTATACTGAATGATTTTATCTCTGTTGCCCAGTTGGACTTCTTGTTTTTAACCGAGACATGGCTGAAACCTGGTGATCAAGCCCAGCTGCTGGAATTATGTCCCCCCAGTTATGACTCTTTTAGCTCTCCGAGAACTACGGGCCGTGGTGGAGGACTTGCTGTTATTTTTAAAAACGTTTTTAGATGCTGCCCAATTACCTTTAAAAACATATCTTCATTTGAGATTTTTATGTTCAAAATCTGCTGCTCAGAGCCTATCCTGTGTGTAGTTGTCTACCGCCCCCCCTACTCAAATGCTAATTTCTTACCTGAATTTTCTGATTTTATGTCCTTCATCGTGCTGAACTACGATAAAGTTGTTATAGCTGGCGATTTTAACATCCATATTGATGACCTTTCAAATAGGTTTGCCTCTGAATTTTTAAATATCACAGAGTCCTTCAATCTTGTCCAACATGTGTCTGGACCAACCCATAAATGTGGACACACCTTAGATTTAGTTTTTACTCTGGGCTTGAATGTCAGCTCTCTTGTCCAGGAGGATGCTGTCATTTCTGATCACTGCCCCATTATCTTTGATGCCCTGTTTCCCTGTCAACCTGTTAACCATTGTGTCCCAGCCCGATCTTCTCGCCCCATCAATCCATGCACCATTGTAACATTTGCCAACGCTTATGCATCCTCTGCCCGTACTCACTCTTTAAAATCTCCTCCTACACACCTGAGTGCCGAGAATTTGGTCACATTATTTAATTCCACATGTACAAATATCCTTGATTCTGTCGCCCCTCTCAAGACCAGACGAGCTAAATGCAACCCTCAGCCCTGGCTAAATGACACTACTCGCAGTCTTAGACAGTGTTGCAGGAAGGCTGAAAGAAAATGGAAAAAAGACAAGCTACAAATCTCTTACGAGATGCTAAGAGATCACCTGTTCGAGTACCAGGACTCTGTCAAAGCAGCCAGGGCGAAATATTTGTCAGATTTAATTAAAAAAAACTGCCATAGACCCAAAGTCCTCTTTAACACCATCAACGCTGCTTTAAAGCCGAATTGCAATACTATCCCTGACCCCTCCGCAGCAACCTGTGAAAACTTCCTTAATTTCTTTGTTAACAAGATAGCCGATATTAAAAGCCAAATCTCACCCTCCCCACCATTACCTACTATTTTTCACCCTGCCCAGTCTGTTTTTAATCAGTTCGAACCAGTGTCTCTCTCAACTCTGCGAGAAGTTGTCTGTCACCTGAAGCCCACAACATGCCCCTCTGATTGCATCCCTGCACTTTTACTAAAAGAGGTGTTTGATACTGTGGCCCCCAGCATCTTATCCATCATTAATTGCTGTCTTTCCACAGGTTGCTTTCCCTCATGTTTTAAACACGCCATGGTCCAACCACTCCTGAAAAAAACCAACTTGGACCCTAATGTTTTATCGAATTTTAGACCTATTTCAAAGCTCCCCTTTTTATCCAAAATATTGGAAAAAGTTGTTTACCAGCAGCTTCTTCCCTTTTTAAACAAGAACGACATATTCGAAGCTCTTCAGTCTGGTTTTAGGGAGCAACACAGCACTGAATCTGCTCTTTTAAAAGTTCACAGCGATCTATTATTAGCAGCTGACAATGGGGACTGTGCTATTTTAATACTTTTAGACCTTAGTGCGGCCTTTGATACAGTGGATCATGAAGTCCTTATTTCTAGACTGGAAAAATGGGTTGGGATCCAGTGAACAGCCTTAAAGTGGTTCAAGTCATACCTAGAGAATAGAAGTTTCTCTGTGTCTGTGGGGACTTTTTCTTCCTCCTCAGCCCCCTTCACTTGTGGGGTCCCTCAGGGCTCGGTTCTGGCCCCTCTCCTCTTCTCCCTTTATATGCTCCCACTTGGTCCCCTCATTCGGAAGCACAACATCTCCTTCCACTGTTTTGCGGACGATACTCAGTTATACTTACCATTGAAAAGTCCCAGCCCTCAGTCTTTACAACCCCTGTTCGACTGTCTCCAGGACTTTAATGGCTGGATGTCCCAAAACTTCCTGATGCTAAATAAACTGAAAACTGAGGTAGTTCTCTTTGGCCCCCCAGAATCCACCGGCTCTCTATGTGGAAAGCTTGGCCCTCTGTCATCATGTGTGAAGTCTTCCGCAAAAAATCTTGGGATGATTTTTGATTCTGATTTTAAGTTTGACAAACAGATAAACTCCGTTGTGAGAGGAAGCTTCTTCCAACTACGAAGCCTAGCTAAATTAAAACCTTTCTTATCCTTCCGAGACTGTGAAACTGTAATCCATGCATTTATTACTTCTCGCCTCGACTACTGTAACTCCCTTTATATGGGAGTCAGTCAGTCATCACTGTCACGTCTGCAGTATGTGCAGAACGCTGCTGCATGGTTTTTAACAGGCTCCCGGAAACGTGAGCATATCTCCCCCGTACTCGCTTCCCTCCACTGGCTCCCCGTCACTTTTAGAGTTAATTTTAAGATTTTACAATTTGTTTTTAAAGCACTTCATGGATCGGCTCCCCCCTACCTATCTGCCCTTTTAACTCCCTATACCCCACCGAGGTCACTCAGGTCTTCCCACCAGTCACTTCTGGTCGTCCCTCGGGCTCGGCGGAAGCTCAGGGGCGACCGCGCCTTCTCAGTTGCGGGCCCCACTCTGTGGAACAAACTGCCCCACAACATCAGAACTGCTCCATCCACGGAGTCTTTCAAAGCTCAGCTCAAGACTCACCTCTTTTCTTTGGCGTTTGATTGCACCTGAATTGTGACTGCTAGTCTTTTTACTCAGGGTTTTTTATCGTGGTCTGTCTATGGATATGTATTACTTTGTTGTCTGCTCTGTTGACTTGTTTTTATTCTGAATATGCCTGTAAAGCACTTTGGTCAGCTCATGTTGTTTTAAATGTGCTATACAAATAAATTTGACTTGACTTGACTTGACTTATACCTGATACTTCCTCCTGCAATAACAGCTGAAACAAACTGTACACGCAACATTGAAATATTATCATCTTTTAAATTTATATGATGAACTCATTTATAAACAGTTACCTGTTTACACATCCAGCAAACAGTGAGAATCAATAACATTAATTTCGAGTTAGTTTTAGTTCACCTGATGAATGTAATTTCAATATTCACTCTCTTTTTAGCTCTGCTTTGGTCCCCACCAATCCTGGCTATGATCCTGACCATAAGAAGTGAACGTAGTCACCGTGACATTGCCCATTGGATTTTGTCCGTCACCATCTTGGTCTTTTGCAACCAGAAGTAACACGAGAGGGTGAAGTTAAGTACAACCAGGCGACCAAAAATGTTACAATTAACTTTCATGGACTGAAAACACACTGGGAAAGGGTTAAAGTTCTAAGACGAAAACACGGACAACTCCCAGACAGGACAATGCCTGTCAATCACAAGGTAGCCCCGCCCTAAAGCATCCCCTGCTTTATGGTCTATCTGACTCTAAATGGGACCATAATTTACTAAATGAACATCATGCTGTATTGAAGAAGACTTGAAACTAGTGATTGAGACCATAAACTCATGTTTACAGTGTTTACTGAGGTAATAAATCAAGTGAGAATTAGGATCATTTTCTCATAGACTTCTATTCAATCAGACTTCTTTTAGCAACCAGAGGAGTCGCCCCCTGCTGGCTGTTAGAGAGAATACAGGTTTAAGGCACTTCAGCATTGACTTCACTTCTCAGAACCGGATGTTGCCACCTGGTTCTAACTTTTCTCAGGCTACTTTAGCATAGCTAGCATCTCTAGTTAGCTAGCAAGCTGCATTAGAGATTGTGATTTTCTAAAGGCTTTTAGGTTGAATCATTGCATCATAAAAAAACGTTTGATAATCTTTGGCATAATTGTCGGCAGTAAGAGTAGAAAAAAAAGTGACTTGCACATTATCTCCTACTGTTTTTGTTGTCTGAAGAAAATTCCTTTCTTTTTATTAGCTCTAATTCGTGGCCATAATGTTTTTTATACTTAGCAAACAATTAGATTTCCACTGGTAATTTCATTTATTCTGTTCTCTTGAATCTCTCTGCTTGTGATGAAAATGCAGTTTGGCATGTTGATAACATTACATATTTATAGAAATAGACCTCTCATAGTAGATAGTGTGACACTTAGTCATGTCTTTAACTGTTGTATTCCTCATAATGTGGGTGACAAACTGAGAATGACCGAAGGCTGCCTTTTCACTGTGGTACATTCCTGCTGTTTCCCTCCTCCGGAGTCTTTGTTTTCTCTTTGTGCTTTGATCCAACGTAGTGTAATTGGCTTGTTTCATTTGTTAAGACAGCGGAACTTGCTGTCTCACTACTCTATTACAAGAATATCTGATGTGTCAGGACGTCTTATCAGGCTTCAGAACGAGACTCTTTCAAGCCTATAAAGACCCCAATTACCAATTATGTATAGACGATAAATCAAAGACGACTTTTTTTTTGTTTCAAATAAAACCTCACAGGGATTGAGACACTCTTTTCGCTCCATGTCTTGTGTATTTTATGTTCACTTATTTTTGCATGTTCCACAAATAGCTCGTATGTCAAATTTGTTGAGCTTTAAGAGTCCTTGTCTACATCAAATAAAATAAGGGCTGTTATTTGCCCTGTTATATGTCAGTACAACATTAACTGAGTATGAAGACATCAAATGGGAATAAAGATAGAATGAAGCACAGCACCCCGAAGAGCCCTTCCTATCACAGAATAAAGGAAGCACAGGAAATATTGGATTTCTTATAAAAAAAAAAAAAGTTGACTCGAGGAGAGGAGCAAAAGTCATTACTTTCATTTTTCAAACGGGACATGCATACAAATCATGCCCTTGGATGTCTGTAACTAAATGTTTCACACAGTTTTTTTTTTAATAGCTTCATAGCCCACTTTTATTCTGACACGATATCCACCTGGTCAGTGGTAATAATGTGTAACACAGGGATTCATTGCACTGTTATTTTTGTAACCTTTGCCTATAGACGCTCACAGCATACAAATGTTCACAAAGCTTTTTTCTGAGGCCTCTGATGCTCCCACTCAACTGTTCGATACGGCCGCCCTTTGAAATGTGCTCTCTTCCTCCTGATAACCCACAGACTCCAAAAGAGGCTGCCAGCAGTTTCAGCACTTTCCTCTTGATTATTATGCTCGCTATCAAAGAGGGAAGGAAGGAGTTTGGAGTGGGCTTTATTGATTGAAATTACCATAATATAACATAATACCACACTGATTTTCACGTCAGTCAAGCAGAGGAGGGTAATGGAAAGCACCCCAATACGCACAGTGTCGCAACTGTAAGTCACACGTGAACATACACAAGATGAATATGTTGACCAAAACTTGGATGTGTGTCACAGTAATGTGGTTTTTCCAATATGAGGTTCTCATTTTTTTTCCAGCCGAGGACCCCTTACGAGATAAAGAATAAACCCGGGACCCCCTCATGTATACCCTTAAAAATAATTTGACACAGCTTATTTTTAACACATCTTCTTAGTTATGTGAAAGAACAGCAGAAGAGAAATATATTAGAAAGATATTTGAAATGTATTAAAAATATTTGCACCATCTAAACACAGAATACCCGTAAAACAATGCAATTAAATAGATTAAAAAAATTATAATATTATTTGTTGAACTACGAAGCCTTTTTAAAAAAAACCCCAAATAATAACAATTGATTAAAATACTATTTTTAAAATTAAAAATAAATAAAAATAAAAATAATGGATTTTTATTTTTTATAAGATTTTTTAATTGAATGAATCAAACATTTTTTGCCACAAACCCCAGTTTGAGAATCACTGGTGTAAGGGATTACAATGTGAAATTCATTACAGTTACTAATGCCAGTAGCCAGTGGTGTTTTTAGGTGGATTTGGCAACAACTACTTTGCAAAAATACAAAACCAGAAAATTTCAAAATTTGACATAATGCACTATTTCACATTTCGCACACATTTTAACACAGGTGATAATCCAACTGTTCTGTCATGAAATACATTTGTCAAACACACAGAATTTGTGTTAAGCAAATTCGTTTTAATGGCACTAACTCCTTTAACGCATTAACGCAATTGTTTAGGTTGTAGCGGCTCAGTTTTAAAGCTAGAGTGAAGATACTGGCATCATATGAAACTAGGAAACCTGATGAATCAGTTGGTACCAACCATGTTATACTAAATTGTGAAGGAGGTTAAATAACGCTGCAAACTTACGCTAAATTTTCGTCCATTTTCAAAGGGGTCCCTTCCGGCCTCTAGATGTGTGAATGAAAATGGGTACCCAAGAGTCTCCCCTTTACAGACATGCCCACTTTACGATATGCCATGTTATGATTTGAGCATATTGTTTTATGCTAAATGCAGTACCTGTGAGGGTTTCTGGACAATATCTGTCATTGTTTTGTGTTGTTAATTGATTTCCAATAATAAATATATACATACATTTGCATAAAGCAGCATGTTTGTCCACTCCCATGATGATAAGAGGATTAAATACTTGTCAAATCTCCCTTTAAGGTACATTTTGAACAGATAAAAAATGTGCGATTAATCACGATTAACTATGGACAATCATGTGATTAATCAGAAACAGAAACCCATTTTTGTACAATAATAACATGTTAAATAAATCTAGTATGAACAGAGAATTTCAGTTCAGTCTCCAGAAGATGTGAAAGACTCATTAGATTCATTGCAGGATGATTTAAACCTTCGTCTCCGATAAGAACCAGCAAAAACACTCAAATGGTGTTTTCACAAGACAGCAGCGATAGTCAGCGGGTTGCAGTTTCTATCTTGTTATTTATGTTTAACCTGGACTTCGCAGTATGAGTACCATCAGCACGCTGAATTATTTATGTACAGTGCTGCTAACTACTGGCCTAAATTTTGAGTTTGCTTCCTACAGTATATGCACGAGTCGAGGCAGCGTCTGAATACTAATGTAACATGAGTTCAGCAAGGACATGAAGTTCTGGCTTCACTTTTTATTTTATCACCATAATGAGGCAACGAAATTCACTGTCATTGGAGCTGGCTTGAGAAGCTAAGGGTCACCATAAACAACAAAGGCTAGGACTTTATGAGACCCAGGAGATAAATAGGAACTGCAGAAAAAAGCATTCTTGTTAGAGAACATATGTTTCGCTTGCATCCCCCGTGTAAAGGTCACAGTGAGACAGAGTAATGGCTCTAGCATATTCATTGCTGCGCGTCTTCATCCAGGCAACCATCAATTTGCTGCAGATGAGCGGGTGGGACCCCCACATCATTTATGATGGTGAAATGATGTACTCAGTTGCTGCGAGGGGAAAAGCAGAGTTATGAGTTACAGTATTATGACTTTCCAGGGTCTAATGAAGACATCACGGTGCTGCTGAACTGCATAACTGTTGCTGTTTTGTGCCATATTTAAGGATATTATTGAACATTTGGACACCATTGGAGAGCCTAGGCAACTATACAACATGTTTTATAGTCATATTGTCACCATTGATGCTGCCTTTTATTCATTTCCTCTTTGATTCTGGAAACTGTGCATCCTAAATGGATGCTAATTTACGATTTTTTTTCACTGGCGTGCAATGAGCTGTGAGAACACTGACAGCTTTCTTGCACTGCTTACAAGGAAGTAATTTCACATTTTCACAATAGGATAAGTAAGCTAGCTAATTACTGAAGTGTTGGAATCCAACAGAGCAGAGGAGGTAGTTTATCATGATGCAGAACTGTACCGCTCTGCCATTTTCGGTTTCGGGTTGAGAACAAACTGGGATTTTGAAACTCACTTTGTAGGCCAGAAAATGACTTTTCAAAGCCAAAACCTCTCAACCACAACCCCAACAGCCACTTGCAAATATATTAACTATTAATTAATTGACCGAGAAATGCATCTGCTTTATTTGAGCTGGATTTAGTCTCTTCTTTGTGTGTTTGATGATTGAATTTCCTGTCTGTGGTGTTTCTTTTCTATTTAAACTGTAACTGGTGGGCTATCTTGGCCTCCCTCGGAAAAGAGTCTCAAGGGACTTCCTGGTTAAATAAAAATGATGGCGAATTAGGGCCATTGAAGGTAAAAAAATAATAAAAATGAGTCCAATTCCAATACAATACAAGTATAGTGAGTTTCAGCTCATTGTTTAGCTGTCCCGCCAACAACTTATGGTTCACTCTCACCGCTCTCGTAACGTTTTTTTTCAGCCGCGGATCTAAAAACCCACTTTACCTACAACAACCTGCTCAGCAGCAAACAGCTGACAGACACAGTTAGAGACTAGCTGGTGAACATAGTGGAGCATTCAGCAGCTAAAGAGTTATAAGATGTTTATCTCAGGAGTTGGTGGAGACCAAAATCAAAGCTAAAAGAGAGTGAATATTGGACATTCATCAGGTGGCCACAAACACGACTACAAATTTAACTGCTGTGTGTGTAAATAATAGAGCTGTCAATTGATTAAAATATTTAATCAGGATTAATCGCATGATTGTCCATAGTTAATCGTGATTAATCTGAATTTTTTTATCTGTTCACAATGCACCTTCAAGGGAGATTTGCCAAGTATTTATCAACATAGGAGTGGGAAAATATGCTTCTTTGTCAAATGCATGTATTTATTTATTATTGGAAAACAATTAAAAACACAAAACAATGACCCCTTTTGAAAATGGCCATGACGGTTTTTCCTCGCCAGAATTTAGCACACGTTTGGAGCGTTATTTAGCCTCCTCGCGACAAGCTAGTATGACATGGTTGGTTCCAATGGATTCATTAGGTTTTCTTTAAAACTGAGCCCGCTACAACCAAAATATCGCATTAATGGGTTAAAGAAATTAGTCGCGATAAAACGGATTTGCGTTAACTTTGACAGCCCTAGTGAATAAGCAACTTAGGGTATTTCAACAAATTTATAATGTAATCCCTCACACTTTCTTGTTAGTAAATAAAGTAACACATAGGGTCGGTAATCTTGAGAAGAGTACGCTCGATTCCAAAAAATAATCCAGCTGACAAACCCGGCCAAGTGTTGCCAACTCTTTTCCAATGAAAGCAGCTAGCAGCACTAGTTCCAAAAGTCCCTAAATCTAGAGAGAAGTCACCAAGTCAGCAACACTGACAGTCCGTCCCTTCAGGCCTCCCTCCGAAGACACCCCCCCCCAAAATGATCATTATGAACGTAAACAACCAACATGGCTGTTGTTGGTATCACAGCTGTCAGGCTACCTTTCCAACAGGCAGGTAGATACCTGATTTGTTTTATTTTTTGTCAGAGCATTTGATTTATTGATTGTTGTTGTGGATGTAATGAGAATTTCAACAATTATATAAATGTTTTTGAAGAATATTACCAACCCTAACTTTAATATAACACACTACTAATGCCCAACATTTAATTCTCTAATAGTATTTCTTACACCATACATGCACCTTTTGATTGGCTCATCTTATATATATGTTGCTCTGTTCACTCTGTAAACTCTTCTTCAGTATTTCATTAACGTTCTCTACTGTAATTCAGCACAATGAGAGAGACAGACTACTAAGTGTCAGGAAATTGCAGGGTTTGACAAAACAGTGACTCATCTGAGAGTGAGAATCCCAAATGTCTTTTTTGGCAGCGGTACAGCAGCACTGCGTCAACGCTAAAGGTCAAAGGTTCAATCGGTTCGGCGCAGTTCGGATTCTTAAAGCGTGTCACACAGGATTCAACACGGCAGAAGCCAGCAGTGGCTCAGGGACACGCTGAGAGCTCGCTGCTTATGAGCTGGAAAATGCACCGAAGCAGATAAACAGCCTCGCGTGTCCTCATGCTCTGAGGTTAGCAAGGGAATATTATCAACATCAAACAGCTAATATCACATTATATCTACACTGATCTGAGTGGAAATGTTATATGTTTTATTTTATTTGTTATGTGAAACTGTATGTTATAGTAAATGTACCTTGTTCTACTTGTACCGTATTTTGTTCATTACCAGAGCATCAAATACCGAGGTTTTGTCATGGCTTTTGGTACCGCCACCCGCGGCAACAGTAAACGCTGCGCTGGGAGTGCAGTGATGTAGTTTAAATAGTGAAAAGACACACCAGGCAGCGGGGGGGGGAGGTGGATGGGTCCAACAAACAAAAGGCTTTCATCCCTTGCATCACGTTACAATCAGCTGTTCGTACGTGTCCCGTGTTCACAACGTTCAGTGTCATTTTCACTGTACAAACTTAACAGCTTTATGCTCAGCCATGTAGTTCTTTCCTAAACCTAACCTTTTCTAAACTATAGTGGTTTTGATGCCTAAACCTAAAGGGATGCCAACGGGCGTTACAAAGCGGCGGTATGTGACAAGTTGGGATGAGAACGTGTTGGCAATACTTGTATACTGTGAATGTATTCATGTTGGTGTCAAACAATATACTGTATGTGTACAGTTTTTCAGTTATGCATACATGTTTCACATATTGGGAAGAAAGTAATAACTTTGACATCAATAAATCATTACTACATTAAATAATCTGCTCTGAATAATAATCTGTAGTTTTTATTCCACAAATTATTTCAATAACTCTGTTAGAAATAATTAAAAGTACTTCTAATCCTTCTCCCTGATTAAAAAAAACTCCAGAATCTTTGAATGTGAAAATATTGCTCCTTTCTACAGTTCATCTACTAGACACAAAATGTCTCTTACTTCACTGAAAAGTCCATTCTCAGAGCTTGTGCACTGGAGGTTTCCAGCTTCCACATCACACGTCAGTAAGTTGCATGCTGGACCATTACGTAAGCAAACCTAAAAACTAAGTAAATCTACGTTGGAAGTTTATTTTGAAAAGAGACAGTATGCATGTAACGTGTCGTCCCTGACCCGTCCAATACTGACATTACAGGGTACCTGGAGCGTTATAGTTTGAAGCGTTGGGCCACTGACCAAACGTTGGTGTGTGACGAGTTGGGAGTGAGAATTATTTTGGTGTATCAGGAGCACCTGTGTTGTTATTACGGATGCAGATATAGAACATTTCATTACACATACTGTATGTATATAAGCAGTAGAGATAAGTCAAATTCACACCTGCATTTGCTGGCGGTCAGATAGCATCTGTTGCTATGGATACCATCCAATGCTACATTAAGTAATAGTTATCTGGACTCAGAGCAGGTGGTGACTCTGCGTGACATTTCTTTGTGTTGGTTGCATAAGGAAAATGGTAAGTAGGCAGATACTGTGCAATTAAATGTACTTTATTTAGCAAATCATTATCATTAATAATCTCCCTGTGCTCATTCCTCTTACATAACTGACATGGAAGTGGAGCACTGCTATGAATGGTAATGTCAGTCCTTTACTGTATATATATATATATATATATATATATATCTCAATTGTTTTATTTTCATTAGGAAGGTTAGAGGGAAAAAAACTATAGTCCTTTGGTTCCACTGTGTTTTTGTATGGTGTCGTCACGGTGACGCAATGTTGGAGTAGACTCTCCAGAGCACTGGCCTGGGCGATGTTTATGGGAGACGAGTTGTTACCCAGGCAACAGGTCCCCCCCCCTTCCTCATCTCCAGAAAAATCCAAGGGAAAGGCGAAGCCGATACGCTTGGTGCCGATGAAGACGCAGAAGCTGCCGGACTGGGTTGGGTACAACTTCAGCTCGCCGGCGGGACTCCGTGTGTATCTTCGTCAGAGTAACCATCTCCTAGAGGGATGGCCGACCAACGTTAAAGAGCTCCCTCTGCACTGCCAGCCACCGCCCCAATCATTGTGATGCTCCTCTAGGTTAACACATCATCCACCTCTGGAATGCCGTCTGGAGAATAGCTCCAGAAGAGCAGAGTGGTGGCCGTGAGCTAGCCAGTGGGGCACGCTCACGTGCACAAACATGCACTAAAAGCATGTGCAGGCTGGCCCGGCGATGTCAACAAAGCACAGAGAAACTCAGATTACAACACACACAGAGGGAGAGATACTTCATTCTCTGCTCAGGTAGACATTACTCCTCTATATCTTTACATAGACAATAGTAGTTGATGATATATTAATGCTCTGGATATCAAATTTAGCACCTTTGCACCTTTTGCTACTGCAAAACATGTGGAGGAGGAGGACGGGTGGATGGTGTACAAAGCATCCGACTTTGACACTGGAGTCCAATATTCACAACGTAGTCTCCTACTAACAGTCAACCATGACCACGTTCTTTTTCTAACATCAACCAAGAACTGTAGTTTTAGTTTTCTAAACACCTTCCAAACTTTAACAATAGATCAGAAAAGCTAAGAGACGTTTTTGTAATGGTCGTGTGTTTTTCAGAAGGCACTGGCAAACAGTGTCATCCTGCCGATAGGGACACTAGATCAGCTCAGAGGGGTCATTTTCTTTCAAAGGTGCATTTCATGATCTCAAGGCCAAAATATGCAGCTGCCGAACGGTGCGCATCAAAACAGTGGTCCCTGTTATTTTCTGTGTATTCCCCCCACTCAGTGACACGCCGCCCCGCGACACTTCGCACCACTGTCCTAATTCAAGCCTGAAAAAACCACATTTATCCACTCGCTTCCTGTTCGCTACGTCCCGGCTCCTGTAGCAGCTCTTCTTCTCTGCTCCCGTCGCAGCTCGACCTCCGATCTCCTCACTCACCTCTTGCTGTCGCTGTCGCTCGTATGTGCCGAGAGACTAGTTGTTGAGGTCGAGAAGTTCCCGAGTTATAAGACCCACATTGGCAAAAGGATATTGCCTGGCGAGCCGTAGCTCTGGAGATTAGTGGAGAAGTAGTGGGTGTCCACGCATGATTTAAAGCTAATGCAGAGGTGGAAGAAGTTTTACTTTAGTAAAAGTAGTAATAACACTGTGTAAAAATACTCGACGTGCTGCAGTGTAACGCTTCTGTTGGTGCTCGGGGCGGCACATGCAGCGTTGCGGCGGCAGTGTGTTTTCAGCTTAAAGTCCCAGTGAAAGTTAAGTTAGAGCGTCTTTAGCTTCTGTACTTTGAGTATTCCCCAGTGAAACGGAATATTTGAGCGGTGTACAGTTACGAGAGGGATTTAAATCAAATCCTTCACATTTGATCGGACTGCTAATAAGAGGGCGGGCCTAGAATGTAGCGCGATACGGAGCTACAGCACACACACCTCCCTTGTCGCTAAAAGTTGCAGATTGATTGATGGATGGATGTCACGATGCTATGTAAGGGATAATGTACAGCGAGCCGGTCATTGTTGTGAAAGAATCCCCGACAGGGCGATGCTGCATTCTCTCATCGCCCTGAAGGGGATTCTTTCACAACAATGACCCGCTAGCTGTACATTATCCCGCTTATTACACGGCTACTTACTGAAGAGATCAATATTTTGACGCAAAAACGGTCCTCCAGAGTCCGACATCAGAGCTGCGCCCATAGCAACGGTCTGTTCTACATAGCAACGGTCTGTAATACAGAAATAACAGACCGCAGAACGCCGTGATTGACCAATCAGAATCGAGTATTCAACACAGCCGTGTAATAATGGTTGATATTGGTTGGTACTAGCTTACATAAACAAACGTCTTATTTTGTTTAACAGGAAGAAAAGATTATTGGATTTTGGTATAAAAATAAGAAAAAAAATATTTTTTGTGAAACATTTTTTGCATATATTGTTAAATAGTTGAACAAAATGAGGCGGGACGTGATCTAAAAGGGTTATAAAGGCCTTTTTCATTTCATCTCGACTTCAGTGCTGAGTCATGGTGCGTTCATGTGCTGGTGAGAGGTTCTGAAATCTGAGCTATGTGGGAGTTGGCTGCTGTACAGCGCTGCACTGATGATACTGTTGTATGAAAATCAAACCCAGACGACACAGAATAAACAAACATGGATATAACGGAAAGGAAAACACGAATTTGACAGCTGCTTGCGTTGGAAATGAAGCTGTGAAGCAGCCAATTATTATTATTATTATAGTAATCACACTTTTATTAATATCACAGGTAATTCTAGAACAGAGATAAGTGCATCAAAATAGGACTTTTAATTATATAAGACAAAACAACTGGGTTTGATTATAATATTCAATACTGTAGGAACATTATATATCACGTGTAGTGCAAACACTGCAGCAGTCTAGTCCTAAGAACAGAGTCATGTGGGTCCCTGTGCAGAGTGTGTGTGTGTGTGTGTGTGTGTGTGTCGGGGGGTGATCAGAGCCAGCAGAGAGGCAGCTGGGTCCCTCCTGAGACGTGAGCCCATGACCCTGAAATCCTGCGCCCCAAGGCTCCCAAACAAGAGGCCGAGCGGCGGAAATCAGACACCTCTCCACTCCTCCAGCACCGTCGCTGCTGCTCTCACTGGTCCCAGCACCGAGGTCTACTGGGGGACAACCAGGGGAAGTCGACATCATTTCAATTCCAGGTTCCCCAGTCCTTCAACCCCCACCACAACCACCACCACCATCCTCCCCTTCACAGCACCAAGCTGGTACTTCACGCCTGACATTGATCTGTACTTCAAAACCACAACAGAGCCTCACGTTCCATCCCTCAGCTGACACAAACGATTTGTCGAGATGGGTCCGCTGCAGCTGACAACCGGCAAAGCCCTCTGGCACCCTGACCCCCCCCCCAACTTTCCCACCCCACATCTAAACTGACAAGTAGTGTTTTTGTTTTGCGATGCAAAGCAGGTTTTGCTCTGTGATTTTCTGGTATTTGAGCACATGACCAAACATGTGCCACACACAGGCGGCCGGGAGGGGATTTTTCCTTCAGCATCCATCCACAGAAAAAAACGTGATGCACTCAATATAATTCACTAACTTGATACTGCATTTAATTTCATATTTATAGAACCCTTTTTTCCCCATGAAATGATCTATTTTTCTAGGAGCAAAAGGTTTCCTTTATTTAAGAAATTGCAGGGGCTCTCAAACTTTTTGGGGCCAGGGACCCCTTAAACAGGAGAACATTTCCCAAGGACCCCCTCATAATCGTAACACTGATTAAGCATAATGCTTACTACCATTTGTACTCTTAGATTGGAATACGGTGACCAGATGTCCCGGTTTGTCCCGGACTGTCCCGGTTTCAAGCTTGGTGTCCCGAGTCCCGACAAATATCTGTAAAACACTCAAATGTCCCGGTTTTCAACAGTCACTAACAAATTGTCCCGGTTTTCACCACAATTAAAATCAACAGGCATTTCGCTCCTCTTATAATTCCCTCAGGACCGGCACTTCCTGTCAGTCTTTCACCCGGACGGTGTCTCCATCCTGGTCAAAATGTCCTCTGAGCTCCACATTTTTAATTATAATATTCTGTGGCTGTTGCGAGCGACATGATTTGATAGAGATTGTTCGGGTTCAAAACTAAAGTTGAAAAATAATTTCTGTATCAAGTTTCCTCTGAGGAAAACTTTCTACAGGACTCCCAGACTGTCAGAGCGTCATGAAGGGGAGTCTTGTGATTAAAGGGGGAGAAAGTAATGAATGTGATCAGTCATGATTGTCATAGCCTCTAATGCACCTACATATAATAATGTGTGCATATTAGCACGTGCATGAACGTGCACGTGTGTTAAGGGTCCCGGTTTGGGGGTTTGAAAATATGGTCACCCTACATTGGAACTATTCTATTCTAAAACTTTTCAACCTAAATACTTCAGACCTGTTTGATGGTGATAAACAGAAACACATTCCAGTTTGAATCATGTTAACACCACTTTCTTTTGTCCTGATATTGCAGATGCTTTGTAATCAGATGTTGCTTTAGCTTGGCCGGCTTCATGGCTTCGTTCGCCAGCACCTGAAGACACATTATGTTCTCCCGTCACTGTCGCTCGGTATAACTGTCATCATATTTTCTCAGTGTAGCTAGTTTGGTCTTAGCGTCACTTGACGATGTGGACGGACTCAAATATTTCTCCATGCTCACCAGCTAGCTAGCTGGCTAGAGGAGTCAAGAGTGAGAAGCTGAATGAGGGAGGAGACAGGAGAAAGGAGCAGAAAGATGAGAAGGGAGAGGCTGAGGAGTCAGGAGCATGGTTCTACCTTTTTGCATTGCATTGAACAGTGTTAGAATATGTTAAAATATGTGAACACATTAGTTTAGCAGCATTCAAAATAAATATGATTTATAGTTTTCACACAATTTATCATTTTATTCATTGGTTTGGAAAAAACATAGTTCTTCAATTGAAATCTTAAACGCATGCTGTCCAACAAAGTGGACATGTGAAAAACTCCTTGAAAAATGTGTGTTCAAAAAAATGAAAGTCAAATTGTTATTTTCATGCCTAAAGATGAATAGTAACACTTGGTAAAAAAATCCTGACTGAGGTTATCATAAGTCATGCATGAAAGGTACAGCAAAATTTTATAATATATAGCAAATTATTTTGCGGATTCTCACTTTGAGAATCACTGGTATAGAGAACTCATAGACTTCACAAGCATGTGTGCAAATTGACTCACATTTGAATTACACTGCTCTGGATCTACTGTTGTTTTTAATCATATCTTTGAATGTTGTATTAAAAGCTTATAATCCCATGTCAGACACACCAGATAGTGTATCCTGCAGATAACTAACATCACACTTCAAAGACACTGCATAACCTCTCAGAGTAAAAAAGATAGGATGTCACATGTGGGTGTGAGTGACGAGTCCAGTCTGTCTCTTTGTCACATTCCTCAGACTCATCACCGAGCACATCACAGGCCGGGCCACATTACTGGAGAGAAATCGTTGTTAACATGTCGAAAGTTTTCCATCAACATTAGTGTTTTAGAATTATTCTCCAAAATGTTAACAGCTATATCTTTTCATCTCCTCTCTGATTTAGTTTAAATCTACAATCTGTCAAATTTGAAAGAATAACACAATCTTTATTTTACTATAATAATAAAAAACATCCCCAATTCATTACGCTCTATTCAGGGTTTTGCCTTCCTTGGTCTGGTATGATCAGTAGGTTAAGGATGCTATAATGTTATCCACTTAGATATTGGTGTGTAACCGACACTACTCAGTCAGTTCACTGACTTTTTCTCTACTTGTGCTATTGTTATTACACTATGTGTTAGCATGTCACAGTTAAAAATTTCAATAATTTTAATTAGAAAAATAAAACAAGAATTAAACATATTGTACCTCAGCTGGAGACAAGCAACTGACTCAAGGGAATCTTTGGAAATGGAAGACATTCAACATGCCACTTTCCTGTAATTGGCTTCTAATGGTTTCTAATAAGAGGAACGGTTGGTTTTGCCAAAAATGTCTGGATACGTGGTTCCTGGACTGCTGCATCAAAGAAAACTACAGTTAATTACATTTGGGTTTTACTTACATACTGTAGCTCTGGCTGGTTATGATAACGTTTTACTCACTAAGGTAATTGCTGAGATCTTGGAACTCAGAGACATCACTAAAAATAGGTGCACCAGCGGGCACCCCGGGGGTCCAGGCCCTCGGGGTTAAGGCGCTGGCCATGAACCACATGGTACCCGGTTTGGCCGGGAACCTTTGTTGCATGTCATCTCTCTCTCTCCTCTCATTTCCTGCCATCTCTGTACTCTTGGCTATAATAAAGGCAATAAAATGTCCAAAAAATATTTATATAAAAAAAAAAAATTGGTCCAATTAGACAAAAAATACAAGTGGACAATCAACAGTAAAAAGCTGGTTTTAAACAAAACCTAGATTAGTCAAATTTATTTTGAAGAGAAAGTTTAGGTAAACGGTAAAATAAATAGTCTATGTCGAGAGCTACAACAGTAAAACCTCAAGTTGTAATAAAACGTAATTTCCCTTTTAGATCACTGATCAAATCACTACGTTTTGCTCCTGCAGTCATTCAACAGCATGAACAAAATAATATGACAGTGTCAGCAACAGTGGTGGAAGAAGTATTCAGGTCTTTGATTTAAGTAAAAGTACCACGGTGTAAAAAGACTTTGTTACAAATAAAAGTCCTGCATTCAAAATCTCACTTGAAGTTACTGTGTTATAGTAACTGGTTATGAAACAGTCTCAATGTAATCCTGATGCCTCTATATGACCTCCATGAGTAAACGAGACCATCAGAGAGAAGATTGGCTATTTCTATATAGTTATTCTTAATGCTTCTCATCGGTGCCAACGGGTTTGTTTCCACGCAGAATCAGATGAGATCATGCAGGTTCACCAGAAACACCGTGGACAAAGCCAATTCCGGCCCGGAGCCGAGCTTCGTGGAGCCAACAACACATTCTCACCTGCAACTCATCAAATACCGCAACTCATCAAATACCTTTTAGTTTCACACGGGATACAAACACTGGTCTCCCGGTTGAAAGTCTTTTTTATTTGACCCATCCATCGCCCCTCCTACCCGTCCTGAACGGACTCTCACGCTATTAACACTACATCAGTTGCTCCGAACGTCGAATAACAGCGCGGTTGGGTTTACATTGGAGTTGGTTGAAAGCCTGCTACGTCACATACTGTTTCTAAAGGTTGCCTCCATGCGTCGGTTTCCAGTGCCGAGGGGCGCTGACCAAACGGCGGTATTTGACGAGTTGGGGGTGAGAACGGGTTGGAGCCAACACGGACACCACGCTGCTGAAGGCCAACGCCGTATTGCTATATTCAAGAAAAGTACAAGAACCTCTAAATTGTACTAAAGTACAGTACTTGAGTAAATGCACTTAGTAACATGATCAACAACCATATTGTGTATCACACTACAACACAACGCCAGCATTTTGAAATGTAAAAATGAACATTTATAAAAGGGTAAAAAAAGCTGGTTTAGTGTTGATGGAAGCCAAAAACAGTGTGTGGACATGAGTTTTAGTAAGGTGATGTCATACGGCTGTGAGTAAAAACTCCAGTCTGTCTTTGCCACATTCCTCCGCCTAAATCATAATAATCCATCTCATATCTCAGGACTGAAATGAAATTCAGTCAGTCCTCCTTTAAGGGCCCCACTGAAGACTTCTCGGGACTAGCTTGTCTTTCCCTTAAGCTAAAAAGTGACCCTGAGGATCATGGGACCCTGTCTGCTGCTTAACCTCCAAACTTGAACCTTTCTGGGAGGAGGGGCGGGGGGGGTGTGATTTACTGAGTGCCAGATCCGAGCAGTTCCCAGCGATGTGATTTACGGAGTGCGAGGAGATCTCGAATCTGACTCGGAGCTGTTGAAGTTTACTACAGGCTTCGCTCCGTTTCCTATCAGCAAACCGCAGACGTTTCCTAGCAGTCACTACTCATCCCCGCTGATGACAAATTCTTTACGCCTCTCCTGTGTTATTCATGCATGTGATCCTAATTCGCCCATAGCCCTCTTTAGATATGTAAACTGCTCCTAAATGGAACAGCTCAAGTGGCGCTTAGATTTGTCTCTGCACCCAACAATATCCCCCGAAACACAGCGAGGGCAGGGGAACAATATTTCACCATGCATAATTCATGTTGTGCTTGACTTTTAACGAGGTGCTAAAAATCCTGACATGTGGCCCACTCAACACTCAATACCGCGACATAAATTCTTAATACTTTTTTTATGAACAGCGTCAGTCCGAGGTGTTTATCTATAATAAAAATCTTGAATTGTAACTTGGCGACATTAACATTGTTGCCCCGGAGCTCATATAACATGAGTAAAAGTCTCGTCCCGGGGATTTTCTTTTTACATCAAGATCCACGTCGGCTCGTTTCAGCAGCTCGCCTGTTAGCGATTAGCTTGCGCCGAGTGAGAAATACCAACCATGGGCACACACTTTATTTTCTTCTATTCAAGGCTATTTATCTGAAATGCATGGTGAATTTGTGCCTCAATGCATTTCAATGCTCTTTGTTTCTTTGTCAGCGTCTCATTGCATGCCTATACTGTCATTACAGCACTGATTTGGCTGCAAAATGTTGTTTACCAAGCTGCTTTATGCTGCTTTCCTTTAACCAGAAGGAGTGCGTACATGTGTGGGTGTACTATCTCAATATAATGTCATAAAGAAGCTGTTCGCCACTCACATTCCTCGCCTCGCTATCTCTCAGCATGACAGCCACAGAGTAAGTAGAAGATAATGTCTGAGCTCATGATAAGAGGGGTTGGGAAAAAAAAAACAGAAAAATCTCCATGTTTCTGGACCATGAAAACGATTTCACGTGCTACACGCTTACGTCTTTGTCCGCCTGCCTGTCTCCATCTCTCAAATATGAGTGGGCATACGTTTCACAAGGCGAGATGAATATTGTGTCATGACTTTTGGAAATGACATGACCTATGAGCAACGTGGCCTTGTTTTGCTGGTTCCCGCACATGCAGCAGTTTTTCTGCGAGTGTCCACCACTGAGTTGCCTGTAAGGGAATATATGCAAGGATTCATCAGTCCAGATAATATTTATGTGTTCTTTTATATTAAGACCTTTGTTGGCAGGTAGGAAAACATCTGTTTGTGGATAAGAGACAGGATTCAGACGAGCCAACACATGCATATCATTGTATTGTGACCATTTTTTAAATTTCATTTTCCCTTTTCAGTTGGTGGGGACACAATGAAAAATGAAGAAGATTTGAAAGTATTCATACAGAAAATACAAATACCATAATACACTAAAAGAAAAAGAAATAATGAAAGATAAAAAAAAGCTCCATTCACTGATGAAGACCATGAGATGTGGTTGAAAGCCCTGGTAAAAGCTTGTAACTGCACCTTGAGTTAAGACTGTTTTGTCAAATGTTGTGTGCAAAGTCTAGATGAGTTTTTTACAGTCATGAGTTTAGTTCATAGACGGTATATAAGAAGTGGACGTAGTCACCGTGACGTCACCCGTTGATTTGTCGACTGCTGTTTTGAAGCCTTGAGTTTGTCATTTTGGCCGTCGCCATCTTGGTTATTTGCAACCACAAGTGACACGAGAGGGTGGAGCTAAGTACAACTGAACGTTGAATAAGACATTTTTAGGTGGGCAAAATGTAACAATTAACTTTCATGAACCAGTGTTAATATTGTTAAAGAAAACTATGACGTACTGTATGATCTTTTTTTTCCACAACTAAGACGAAGTGATGACGAGACGGCACCGACGTCATTAAACAAAATTGTGACGATATCAAACATGCGGCGCTCAGTCCGTCTCTGCTGTCTCAGTCCTGAACAATTGTGCCACTCTAATGCATAAAGATGGTGGTTTGTGGGGCAGATCGAGTTCCAGGTGGTTGAGTAACTCTTATTTTTACATGTTGGGTCTCATAACGGACCGGTGGGTGCGACTGAACTGCGCATCATTAATGAGTCAGTCAGGAGGACTCAAACTAACTGAAAAGCTGCATTCTTCATCATTCCACCTGTGTTTTTTCATCACATAATGATAAGATAACAGGACTAAGATTAAATAAAAAAAAAAACTGACAAAATTAAGAGAGAAAACATTTTGACTAAAATCAAATGAGTTTTTGGCAACTAAAACTATGAAGGATAAAAATGACTAAAATGTGAAAACTAATAAACTAATAAGCATTTTCTTTTTAAGTCTAAACCTAAAAGAGCTGCCAAAATTAACACTGTCATGAATTGAAAACACACTGTGAAAGGGTTAAAGTTCTAAGTCGAAAACACGGACAACGCCGTGGTAGCGACCTGTCAATCACCAGGTAGCCCCGCCCTAAAGCATCCCCTGCTTTATGGTCTATCTGACTCTAAATGGGACCATAATTTACTAAATGAACATCATGCTGTATTGAAAAAGACTTAAAACTAGTGATTGAGACCATGAACTCATGTTTACAATGTTTACTGAGGTAATAAATCAAGAGAGAAGTAGTCTCATTTTCTCATAGACTTCTATACAACCAGAGGAGTCGCCCCCTGCTGGCTGGTAGAAAGAATGCAGGTTTAAGGCACTTCAGCATTGGCTTCACTTCTCAGTTACAATTAAATGATGCTTTATGTTATGCTGTACAATTAGACAAGATTCATACAGCAATATTTTATATATTACAGCAATATATACAGTATTTAATACAATACATTCT
This sequence comes from Sebastolobus alascanus, assembly GCA_916701645.2. Classification (NCBI taxonomy): domain Eukaryota; kingdom Metazoa; phylum Chordata; class Actinopteri; order Perciformes; family Sebastidae; genus Sebastolobus; species Sebastolobus alascanus. The sequence goes on along the minus strand of CAKAOJ020000095.1, from coordinate 254,295 downwards.
ATATGTATATATTTTTTAAAATATAAATATTAAATCTGTATATATTTATATATTTACAGTAGGGCTGTCAAGGTTAATAATAACACGCAAAATCATTTTAATGCCACTAATTTCTTTAAAGCATTAACAGCTAAGAAAAACTGTCATGGCCATTTTCCCTTGACCTCTGACCTCCAGATATGTGAATGTAAATGGGTTCTATGGGTACCCACGAGTCTCCCCTTTACAGACATGCCCACTTTATGATAATCACATGCAGTTTGGGGCAAGTCATAGTCAATATATACAGCAATTATACTATTACATTACACTACTGTATCATATACTGTAATATACACTACTATATTCAGTACTCTTGCACTACCATTGCCACACTGTCACTTCACTGCTGTACTTATGTTATCTTATTTTCTATTTTATTTTACTTTATTCGATTCGATTTTATCTCATTTTAAGGTGTATTTGTGTTGGATGTGTTGTTTAATCTACTGGATGCCTAAATTTCCTTTGGGATCAATGAAGTATCTATCTATCTATCTACACTTATAACGTTTATTAACATTAGCCACCTTAAACTAGTGGCCTTACCAGCCCAAGTAACGCTGTAGCAGCAAAAAAAAAACTAAGTGTATTGAATTGATCAAGGGTGTGATTTATTGCTTATGAACTCACCTCTTATTTGTAAGAGAAAGATTGTGTAATTGTAATCATTTCAAAAGAAAATATACTTGCTTTAATTACAAAAACACATCCTGTTTAAATCACAAAACTGATTTTGAAAAGTACACCTTTTTTTTTCTAAGCAGAGGTCTTTAGGTTGACTCATTGGTGCTGCTTTGATGCCAGCAATGATTTTATGTAACAGATGCTGTATTGCATTTCATTCAGGGTATAATGGACTGCTAATTCTGGAATGGAACTCTCCAAAAACTCTCCAGTATTGAGATGTTTCACCCTCAGGTTACTGTGCTCAGTTACACCACATTCAACCTGCTTCAGCACTCTTGTGTCATTATCATAATGGCCATCAGAAGATGGATCGGAAACATATCATGAACACCCTGTTAGCATGACAGTGCTAGTTACACATACGGCTGACCCGGCCTAATTAGTGGATGATCTGAGCTAAGAATGAGATGTGTTGACCAACCAGCACTGACCTTGTGACGGAGCTCCAGCATCTGCTAGCGTGGGTCACACAGAGAGGTATTCCCTGCTGAATTCTATTGATCTAGCTGTATAAATACTGCTGTAGTTTACAGCCTAACACGCTGCAGATGTTTTCCAGGAAATCCCCCTTATATGTCGGCCTGTCAGGATGACAAATAATTAATTCACATTTGGGCTGCTCCAAAGTCCACAGGCTGAAGTCATGCTTAGGTAAAGGCTTGTAGTTAAACCTCCCGACCAGCCATTCCAACACTTTACTGTCTCTTTGACTGACTTTTATTGTCCGTGTTACAGTGGCCTTTCATGCTTGTGTGCAAACATACAGACGCACCATCGTCCTCTGTCAAAGCCTGAACCCTAAAACAAAATGTCCAAAGAAACAATGCACCTGCCTGTTGTATTTGCCTCCCATAGAGCTCAACCTTCACTCTGTCCTGTTGTTTCTGTTGGCTAACTCGCTGTCTGCTCTATTTTCCTTCAGCATCTGGGGCCAGCTTACATGGAGCCTTCACACGGGGAAGTGTTTCAGCCATCGCTGGCCATCTGGGGAATGTCTTTGCAGATACTGTGTGAAATATTGGCATGTTTCAAGTTTCGGGAAAGATCAAGGAAACATGATGACAAACTCTTCAACGGAAAGTGCTACGTTTTTGACTTACCAAACTGCACTTTCAGTAATGCTCTGTGACATTTTAACATTGATGTATCTCAACAGGGATACAGCATTCACCCTCAGGCTGTCTGAGGTGCAGGGGCACCAGCTGCACTGGTGGGGCACTAGCGCACATTACGTTTTCTTGCATGTAGGGCAGCCTTTATTCTTTAATTTTAAGGCCACCTTAGAGGGCACCTCATGTTTCTTTACTGGAATGGGCACTTTATCAGGTTTTCTCTAATAGAAGGGCACCATAGAGTGCACTTTATCATGTTTTCTCCATTTAAGGGCACCCTAGAGGGCACTATATCAGGTTTTCTCTACTAGAAGGGCGGCCTAGAGCGCACCTCATCATGGTTTCTCTACTGGAAGGGCACCCTGGAGGACACTTTATCATGTTTACTCCATTCAAGGGCACCCTAGAGGGCACTTCTTTATGTTTTATCTACCATAGGGGCATCCAAGAAGGCACTTTTATTGCATTATATTAGAACATGTGGGCACCAAGGGGGGGACGGTCGCACCCCCCCCCTTCCCCCTCAGTGCACGAAAGCTTTTATATTTGTAACTCTAATCATCTGGGGATCTGTTTTCATGACACAGCAATTTTGGTCCACAGCCCTGACCATGAAATTATTAAATGGCACGCTACACTGTGTGCACCCCTGAGTCCATTTACATGCGTGCTACTGTCCAGGTTATGCATCATATCCTATTTTAATCATATTTGGGACATGACGCTTACATGGAACATGTAGCAGAGGCCCGGTGTCTGGTCACTGTCTGTTGTGTGTGCAGGGATGTCTGAGCTTACACCCCGCCTGGTTCTGTCTCATTTACTGTAGTATTGATCAGCTGTTTGTTTGTGGTTGCCTTGTAGCTGCTGCATTACTATGTCGTGTTGGTCTTATCATGAGCTTGTGAAGTACAGTTTTACTTTACATGTAGTACATCCACCATGTCTGGCTTTGACTTACATCAGTGCAAACTATACATATCATTTATCATGATATTGCAGTTCAAGACACAACAATCAGAAACCTGAATCAGCTGTTCACATGCGTCAGTGCTCGGACATCTTTTGAAAGGACCCAGAACATAATCCGATAAAAGCTTATCTTGGTTTCTGTGACCAAAACTTCCAGATAGAAAAAAAAAAAGATTGAATCAGTAGTGAAATTTTGCCAGGCTGAAGTATTGGATCTACATTGACGCTTGACATTGAAACCAAATTGAAAGCGCTCGCTCTGTATTGATTAAACGTCAGATTTTCAATCATTACTGACACTGGATCAATACTGATTCACCCATTGGCTAAATGGGCCTGGGATTGAATTTTAGTTGATTTTGATGTATTGAAACATTGTTGCACTAATTAACTACCAAAAAACATATATTTTATCTTAATTTATAACATTTGTACAAATGTAATTCTGTTCTCAACATGTAATTGAAGTTAATGAAAACTTTTGCTTTCATTAAAAAAAAAATTAAGTTAACAAACTCATACACATTTCCAAATACTCAATCAGAGTATGGGTAGGGTCAATTTAATTTTACACAACGTTTACTAAGAAAATTATTAAATGTGCGTTGGGATATTAATGAAACTATACTTACAGATCAAACACGTAATATAAAGTGAGATATAATATCACAGCACGTCTTGCAAATCAAAGTGAGTGAAATAATTCTAGAACATACAATATTAATGGTATCGCCTCATGTGATTTCACATGTAAAAATTAATAATATTTTTCATTCAAAGCTGTGCCTTTCTTCATCCTGTCCCCTTTGTCTCAGTGTCTTTTTGCAGTGCAGTGCCAAGAAGAAAAAACAAACACATAAAAATCTTAACCCAAACGATGATATTGCACTACTAAACCTAAACTCTTTGCTCCTTTTGAAAAACCATAAAGGCCAGGATGGATTTGTCAGTATTCAAAACAAGTAATCAGAGAGCAATGTTCAATTTCTTTATGATCAACACACAGATCATCTTTGAGGTTACTGAATACAGTCACTATCCAGGTGTCATCATACTGTATATTGCAAAAATATCAGTTAAACAGTATGAATTATGTTCGTCTTGCTAACAAATCTGTAACCAGATTCAACAAAACCAAATATAGATATCTTAATTTGTCTTAATGGGGCTAAAAGGGGCCGTCATCCTACCGACTGGGTCCCTGCAGACCCCAGAGGTCTACTTTTTCCATGTCTCTTCATTCTATCATTTCAATTGGTCATGACTTTGTCAATCAATTTGTTCCTAGTGACTTCATATCATTGTTTTCTGTCTCTGTTTTAATTAGTGCTTTTTGAAAAGACCAATGTATTGAGGTCTTAGAGGACCCAAAAGCACCTAATTGCAGCCATTAAAATAGATAAAACAGAATAGATTGATAATATGTTTGCCATGGGTTGTAATTTAAAGTATCACACTCTATCAGGGGGGGTACGGACACTCTGTCAGTCATTGTGAAGGAGACAGATGCAGCAGACACAGATTTCCTTATGTGATCTGTCTATTTTCATTTTATACAATATGCAAATTAACTATAAATTTAATTACATAAGTAATATTTTTTGAGAAGAAATCCGTTGACATTTTTCTATGATGTTGTTTCTTACAGTAATTTGTTCTGACCCCAATCCGTAGTGCTCGTATGTTAAATTACGTGCCATTTAACTAGTAAATTGGACACGCCATAAATACACTTGTGCCATGCACTTTAGAACATGCACTGTGGATCGTTTAAATAGGGCCCAACAGCTTTAAGCTGTATTCACATTATCACAGATAAACAGCTTTTTCATGTGTCTCCTCTATAATCACGTATGTGGTGTGTTGCAACAGTCTGGTTCTGTGTGGAGCTGCACTGAGCTGCACATTTGTTGAACTTTGACCCGAGCTACGCTGATCTTTGTGAACGAAAGACAATGGCTGAAGGCTACTGCTGCTTGTGCTGCGATCAAAGATGGAAGAGGAATTAATAAGGAGCTTTTCTGAATGTTACAATACACAAGGACAAAGCATGACCATATTGAACCAAACGGGGAAAAAAAATACTTGTAGGGCAAAATATCAGTCTTCAGGTTCAGTTACCAAGTTTGTTTAAAAATTTCTGTTACACTTTTCGTAACTTCGATAGTGGTTTCAAAGTTTTGCAAAGTCATTTCTCCTGGAAATCAGAACAGGTCAGGATAGATTACACCACTTGGCTAAGTTTTTGCAGCTAGGTCTGAATCCTGCCCTGAGCAAAGCAGCACGCAAAGACAATGAAACTAATTGTAAGTCATGCTAGCGATGTGGAAGCAATATCTGTCTGTCCATCGGCTCACCACTGTGGTCCAGACTGGAATATCTCAACAACTGTTTAGTGGATTGCCAGGACATTTTGTACAGGCATTCATCCCCTGATTTTTTCTCTAGCACAACCATGGGGGGTTCTTTTTCATTATTATTATTTGTTCAGCTTCAAACATTTGTCCCAGATCTCTTCTTTCAGTTGGGTAGTTGATATTTTAAGGTTTTGAGTGAAATGTCTTAACAACTATTAGATGGATTAATCCAGTGGAACCATGGATCCAATAGTTTTTGAATTGTAATAATATTGGTTATCCCTTCACTTCCTCTAGCTCTAATTTTAATATTTAGTTTCAAATTCTGACCAAATACCTGCAAATCTAATGACACTCAAGGTTACAAGGTTTGTTCATTGTTATTCTACAACGCAGAGTTGCAGAACGAAATGCAAGTTGTATTCCCTTTATGCGACACAAGAAACAAACAAACAAACTACTCTTTATGGTAGAATACGGAGGATCACATCAGTATTGAATGAACTGGTATATTTTCTCTAAAAGAAGAACAATCATCTGCACCTGTCAGGCTTTTCTGGAGAAGAAAGATGTCTTTGCCATACCTCTGACTGGATTTGGCAAAAATGTAATATACCAGCTCATCTCTGCACACTGTAGTCTGTTTTCATTTTTACAAGTCAGGATCTATGGCTATAATCATTAGCATGTGTATGTTTATGGTTGTTCTGTTATTTCTGTTAAAAAGCTACACTGTGAAATATCTCTGAGAAATATCTCCGTAGCTGTGTTATTGCAATTTATCTGCTTTTATAATTATTATTATTATCATCATCCTAGCAAAAGGTAAAGCTCCCGTCTTTGGTCCCCACTGCACTTTGTTTGCTGAGAGTCAAAGTAAATTACAGGTTAGAGAAAGAGACGTGCTCGTATAGTGAAGAAAATGCAAATCAAAATGAATACAAAAGTTTGAAAGGAATAACGATGCAGAATGGCTGCAAGTTTAAGCTTTGAAATAAGCCTGAATGGGGCATCCTGACAGTTTGTCGAGGTATGTGACATGTCCCCTCCTCGTGACCTTTGTTGCATGTCATCCCTTCGCTCTGTGCCGTCTCTGCTGTCACTCCACGCTGTCGTTGCCCAGCAGAGCAGAAATGTCACCAAACATAATCTTAAAAAACAACTAAGAATTAAGCATGACAAGTCAGTGAAGTGCTTCAGAAAGTCCACGCAGCACGCTCCGTATTGAGCTATTTGTATTCGTGCTCTGATGCCCGTCGATACATCTGTGACAACAACTGGAAGCGGCTGTCGTGCAGCATTGCTCGGTATATTGTTCAAATTAGCAGGGCCCTATCTGATTTCCAGTCAGATGCAGTCATGTGAAGTTGTGGCATATTAATTGGGTTGAGTGCATACGTGTCAGCAAAATGACTTTGAGCGAGTGCACAGAGAGTCATTAGATGGAGAGCTGTCTGCTAAGTGTGAGCGGATAATGTGTCAGAGAGGACCTGTAGTCACACAGCACGATCTGAGCTGCAGCGAGTGGAACTGACACACTATTTTAATGATCAATCCACTGAGTAGATGATGATTGCCGCAGCAGCTTGCATGTAAAAACCTGTAGTATAATTGATGATGGAGGACTTTTCAGTTGTGAATTTTGTTAGCTTTAAAGCTGCACTAATCACTATTTTTATATCAACAACAAATCAAACCAAATGTGTAACAGAAAGGTGTTCCTCGTAGTGACAAACGCAGATATTATCACCAACTCTACTCAGCTTTTTTGCCTCGTTTAGCTCATTACTTTTACAACCAGCACACCCAACTATTACTGAAGAGCTATAATAAACCCACTGAACACAACCTGCTCAGAGCCAAACAGCACACAAACTTCTCAGGAATTGGTAGAGACCAAAACGGAGGACAGAAACACGACACCAAAAGAATGCTAATGTTGCTCTGTGTCTGCTGCATGTGTAAATAAGCAACTTTGCTAACATGTTTTAATATTGTGTTTTTTTAAGCTTGTCTGTCCACAAGTGGCCAAAAAATCAGCAACTTTACCAAATTTAGACATAAACTAAGCCGAAAGAAAGCTGGTTGATGTTGATGAAGACCAATGCAAATTGCCAAATTTGCATAAAAAATCACACCCCTTCTTCTCTGAGTTATAACTCTGTCAAACAGGAACGCACAGATGTCATAAACATTCTTCAGGAATCAGTGCAACTTCAGCCCCTTTCACACATGCACTCTAGATGTTCAGGAACATTTCCTGCATGTGTGAACGAGAGCAGGGATCGATGTTCAGAGAAATCTGTACCGCCAATTTCCCCCCTCAAGACCTCGTAACATTTCAGGGAAAATGCTGGTGAATGAAAACATTGCAGGGACGAGCACATAAATGGTTCCGCTTGTCTGACGGAAGACGCTTTCACGTGGATCGAGTGAACCAATCACAAGACATATTTGAATCCGCGACTTGTTTAACAAAAACCTTACTTGTGTCGCAAACTTACTGAAGAACACTGGCACTGGACAAAAACAGCTCCTCGCCCGCCATGTTCCTGAAAATAAGATGTCTTCTGCTGCGTACACGCACATCCAGCCTTGCCTCGTCTTGTTCTTCTTCTGTTGAGTTTTATGGCGGTTGGCATCCCTAAGTGTTGCATTCAACTAACTCCAATGTAAACTCACCCACCACAAGCATTGGTCAACGGTCGGAGCAAGTGACGCAGTACTAATAGCGTGAAAGTCCGCTAAGGGCTTGCAGGAGGGGTGGTGGAAGGGTCAAACAAATATAAGACTTTCGTGTCCCATGTGAAACTAAAAGTAAAGTTGACTTATTTTGTCACGTCAGTCGTTAGTCACGTGACTCGTTGGTATCAGTTTTGTGAGTCACGTGAGTCGTTGTGCACGTAAGTTAAGTCAGTGAAGTTAACGTCAACCACGACCGTTTCCCAACCCTACCTAAGTGGTTGTGTTGCCTAAACCTAACTTCCTGTGAAAACGGAAGTTTATTTTGAAAGGACACTATGCATGTTACGAGGGTATATTAACACGCCATCCCCAAAGAGCGGTACCCCGTGCATCGGTCTCTGATGGCGAGGGGCACTGACCAAGCGACGGTATTTGGCTGGACTGTCCCTTGCCCCATCTATTCCTGCATTGCCATAGCATGTGTAAAAAGGCTCAAAATGGAATAGTTCCTGAAGGTAGTGCATGTGTGAATAGTGACAATCGCTAGCAGTGCCTGAAAGGTTATCCCAGTAATTTACCTGGAACTTTGTGTGAAAGAGGCCTTACTATTTCCAGTGGTAGCATTTTCTCTGATGTTCATCAGGACAAATGGCCCCAAAAGGTGATAAGATGCTCCCTGTCCCAGAGAAATCATGTTAAACTTCAGAACTTCCCTCATAATTGTTAAATTCAGACTTTCTTTCACTACTAAGATAGTTCAGTTGACTAGCTTCAGGTGTACTACTTGTTGCAACACAAAGAAAAACGACAGCTTAAGTTCTGAGAGACGCTCACTCCAACCAAAGCACCCAGATGTCACACACATACAGCTGGAATCAGCAGAAGATCCTCTTAGTGCCGTTTCTCTGATGTCCGTTAAGATAAACGTCCCTAAAACATGCTCCCTGTCACTTAGGAATCATGTCAAAAATATGCCCCTTATAAACTTCAGATGATGTCTCATTATTGTCAATTTCAAACACTTCAAACACAAGTAATCCACAGATTGTTGTCTGTGTAGCCATGGTTACAGTGCAGTCAGGAACTGCTTTTGCTAATGAAACATGGCTTTAAATGGTGCAAATTGGTTAATGCAAACAAATATAGGCCAAAAGAAAAAAAAATACACTCTGGTGGAGGCCACAGCTGACTGACTGACTCGACTAATCAGTGATAAAATTACCCGAATATTCTGTTGATCTTCCACATTCCTCTTTCCCAATGTGGCATCACGTGATGGACACAGGAAGTTGTATAGCCACCATTTGGCCACTACGAAAAATTGGCTTCAAAGCCCAGCGCTCTTCCTAGTCAAGTCAAGTCAATTTTATTTGTATAGCCCAAAATCACAAATCACAAATTTGCCTCAAGGGCTTTACAATATGTCAGGATACGACACCCTCTGTCCTTTACAGTACGACCCTCTCATCGGATGAGGAAAATCTTAAACAAAAAAAACTCTGTTAACAGGGAAAAAGATGTTAGAAACCTCAGGAAGACCAACAGAGGAGGGATCCCCCTTCAAGGATGGACAGACGTGTGATAGATGTCGTGTGTAAAGAGTAACAACATAATGAAAATACAACATAGCAGTCCATATGACAAAAAATAATACATATAATGTGAACATATGTGAGAAGATGGATCCAGGAGGATGTCAAGCAACTTCCCGGCGTCGCCAAACGGATACAGCCAGAGCAACACGACCTCCTCTCCACGCCAACCAGATAGAGCCCGAGCAACACAACCTCCTCTCCACGCCAAACAGGTAGAGTCAGAGCAACACGACCTCCTCTCCACGCCAACCAGATAGAGCCCGAGCAACACAACCTCCTCTCCACGCCAGATAGATAGAGCCAGAGCAAAACGACCTCCTCTCAACAGCAACCAGATAGAGCCCGAGCAACACAACCTCCTCTCCACGTCAGATAGATAGAGCCAGAGCAACACGACCTCCTCTCAACAGCAACCAGATAGAGCCCGAGCAACACAACCTCCGCTCCTAGGGGCTTGGGGAACATGAGCAACATTATACTTCCTGTTAACTGTATATCACCCAAAACATAATCAGAGCCACTGTGGTTAAAAAAACCCAACATTCATAACATATTCACCCATCAAAGATATAAGACAAAATAGGAACAATAGGAGACAAAATCCCCTAAAATGCACTTTATACTATCAGTGTATCATCAATGTATTGACATCAACATTGTTCTTATATGCCTGAATGACTGCCACTGTTGCAGTCATATACAAATACTGTATTTACTGTGTTAATGGTTGAACATACAGATCAACAAAAAATAAAACAATAAAAACAACTCTCTTTTTCATAAAATCTGTCCAAGAACATATACAGTACCATTGACATGCAAATTGATGACATGTCTGAGTAGCAATAGTAATTAATCTGAAAATAACAATAAAATGACATGTGGGAGTTATGGCCCAGGGTTGCAAAGGGTTAATGGACTCCCAGTGGTAGCAGACTACATTAGGCTTGTATGGATTTCATGGGTACATGAATGGGTAATGAGAGTAATTGCTTATTAGATTTGGTGTTTCATAATTTGTTGTAATTGTTCGCACCACTGATATTATTATGAAGGAGGCACAAATGCTCAGAAATCATTTTTCACTTTAGAGGTGAGGTCGGTGAAATATTTCATTTAATTTGAAACTAGTGGGTCGTGCCACCGCCGCGCCGCGACTTTGTTTTAATTTCCATCAGCACGGACTAATAAATTGTATTTGCTCTATCTCCTCCCGCCAAAATAGATGACAAATGCACATAATGTTGCAAAATGACACTTCTGGGCCAACAATGAACCTCACCAGATGAAAAATTGTTTAACGGAATCGTCGGCTGGCGTTTGTTGTCAAGGCTCTCTCCAAAAAGGCGACCATGCAGCCACTCAATCTCCTGCCTGCTCTCCTTTCTCGACGCGAGCTGTCACATCGTGATGGCGGCCCTCGTATTTGGAGCAAATTATGTGCGGAAGTCCAATGGAAAAATATGCCGTCCGCTTCTTGACACGCCTAATGACAACGGATGGCTGGGTAGCGTGAATGGGACCGGACACCTGACAGTCTGTTGTCTCTCTCCATCAGTGCACAGGAGTCGGCTCAATCCGGTCGCACATCTCTCCCAGTGGAAATGAAGATGTCCCGTCTAATGGGAAGCATAATGGTTGTGGACAGATGGAAGACATCTCGCTTTAGCCCCGTATTCCCCTGCTCGGTAATGAAGGCACGGCTTGTTGACAGATAAGGGTTGGGGAAAAAACAGCAGCGAAGTGGTGTGTCACTGCTCGGTATCCAGGCCTCAAAGAATGCACCTGCGATAGGATAAACCATGCCACAATATTGGAATGTGCGTGGGTGTGCATAATGTACTGCCAGGTGTGTGTGTGTTTGTTTGTGTGTGTCTGGGAGAAATAATGGTGTTCCCTGCCTCAGAGCATCAGGTCAATACACGCTCTCCAGGACGTGAAGCCCCTGGCAGGCAGGTCATGTCACTGGCTGTAAAAATAGCGCCTGGCAATCCAATAGCTCTGATTTATGAAGCATGTCAATACCCAGACTGTAACAATGCATCGGCCGGGTGATGATTGGTGGTCTCTCACTTTGACAATAAGCACAGCCTCGCTGCGAGATTGACACTTTACCCAGCGCCATAAACCCATCATCTCAGCTGTAAAGGGACTCAATTACTAATGGCAATAACTCTCAACTTTTCTTTTCTGGTGTTATTTTGGGATCCTTTCTTTGTTTTCTCTTGGGAGAGGGATCTTGCTCAGATTTCAGCACATGATTTTAGCACAATTTCTGAACCAAACATTTAGAAAAATATACATTTTTGAAAAAAAATGATAGTTAGCTTGTGTGCCTGAAATTATACGTTATTATTTGAGGTTTTCAAAAATTCCGATATTTATTAGAGCTGTCAAAGTTAATGCAATAATAACGCGTTAACGGACATTTGTTTTAACGTCACTAATTTCTTTAACGCAACTTGCTAACTCAAACCTTTTGTAGGTTGTAGTTGTAGTATCCTGGTATCATATGAAACTAGAAAACCTGATGAATCCATTGGTACCAACCATGTCATACTAACTTGTCCTGAAGGTTAGGCAAGAAAAGATCATTGAAGAACTATGTTATGTAACTTCTTATATGTATTTCACCCCTGATGCATCACTATTAGAGCAGCATGTTACTGTTGTAGCTGCTCTAACAGGTGGAGCTGGTTTTAACTACTTCATATATATAGTCAGTCCAGTGGTTCCCAACCTAGGGGTCGGGCCCCTCCAAAGGGTCACCAGATAAATCTGAGGGGTCTGAAATGATTAATGTGAGAGGAGAGAAGAAGAAACAGATTTCTGATACACAAATTGTATGTGTTCACTTACTGGCAAAAGTGGATTTCAATGGCGATGTGTTCACTTACTGACGTGCATTTCAACAGCGATGTGTTCACTAACTGACATGCATTCCAACGGCGATGCATTCACTAACCTCCTGGGTGAAATTCCTGTGTTTCCAAATTGACTTCCATTGGCATCGTGTCTGTGGTGCCGACACGTCATTTCAACACATGACGTGCCGCCACCTCCATGTTATACGCTGTTAAGAGATTGTGGTCATTTCCCGTATTTCTGTGCGATCAGGCTCCATTTTTTTATGACGTTTTTTGCTTTGAGTTGCTTTCATTTTGTGGGTGCCGCCTTTTCAAGTGCTATTATATTGATAAATTAAGTTGTATTGAATCAATGAAGGACTGCTCAATCATAAGTCCAGGGAGCCTTACGGTGCTCTTGAACAAAACACTGGACATCAAAAATAAATCTTCAGGCACTCTTTGGTAGACAAAGAGTCCTTTAACAGCCTTTATTAATGGTTTAAACCACTAACTGGTTTAGACCTCCCAGGATCAGGGTGTAGATAATAAAACAGATTGATCGCTGCTTGTACACTGTAAACTGACCTTGAAACCAGTCAGTATTTTAAACCATTAATATATCCAACTAAATAAAGGCTTTAATGCTCTGCCTAAGAGCGCCAGAAGATTGTTTCTGTGCTGAATTGAATTGATTGAACCGAGCTCCCGTTTTAAATGTTATCAGCCCATTAAATGGCCAGTTGTTATCAACACCATTATAATGCTTCAGACAGGGCAAACTGCACCTACTGTACATTTTGATATGGTCACAATTTTAAACATGTGGTCAATGTTGTGAATTGAAACAAAAGTACTTGGTTAGGTTTAGGAAAAGATCATGGTTTGGGTTAAAATAAGTGTTTGTTACGTAGCTTAAGTAACATACATAATGTTACGTACGTTAGCCTAAGTTAAAGGACCAATATGTAATATATTTACTGCAATAAATCATAAAATGACCATGATATGTCATCAGAGATTAAAGCTGCAGTAGGTAGAAACGGAGCAAATATGATTAAAAAAAGTTATTTTTATAAAACGGTCACTATATCCTGACAGTAGTGCATGAGACAGGTAATCTGAAAAAAAATCATGTGCCTCTTTGTCTTCCGGTGCTCCTAATGGCATCTGCAAGATTTCACAGATCGGAGGAAAACAACCAATCAGTGCTGATCTGGAGTCTGCCGTCCAGCTGCCGTCTATGAGCAGCTGTCAATAACTGTGATGTTTTCAGAATCATCTTGTAGTGTACTGTTTAGCTGTAAAATGAGAACGTTTTTGACCCGGCAGCCATACCCCCAACAGTTGAGGAAATACCAAGCACCGCCCACCAGCCGGAGCACAGCCAATAGGAACGCTCTCTCTCTCTGAAATGACCTCTGATTGGTCAAAGTCTCCTGTCACGGGCTAGATTTTTTAAAGCCTGAAAACAGAGCCATGAGGAGGAGCAGAAGTCTAGTTATCTCTCAGAACACTTGAATAACAATATGCTGAAAGGTTATTATGGGATTTTTGCCCATTGATGCCAAAAATATTCTGCCTACTGAAGCTTTAAGGAAACATGCTGAATTGAAATACTGGCTTCTCCGACAACAATGCTACAGCCAGTATGTTCTCCTTTGAAATTTCCATTCTGTTCCGGACGTCTGTTTTTATACTGGCTGCTGTGATCCCGTCCACTGACCATTTCAACACCCCGTTGCTACATATGAAACAAACTGGCATACAAACAGCCTTCTGCAGCCTTGGAAGCAAGCTAACGAACCGGATCAACAGAGATAACGTTAACGTTAGATTCTACCGACCTGAAAAGCCTTGGAACATCTCTCTGGGGACCATGTGCAGCTGGTTATCAAGGCAGCGAGTATTTGAGACAAACAGACGGTGAAATGATTCGGACTACTGCTGCTGGCCAGAGGCCAAAAGCGGTCGTGTCTAGAAGGTAACCCTCAAATTGCGAAAACATGTGCTGCTATCAGTCACACCGGAGGAGTCAACAGGCGACAGATCCAATGTTTTGCATTTGGACTGCTGTTACCCATTTTATACGCTAGCTGTCAGTGCTACATATTGCTCCTTTAACTTACGTACGTAAGTTAAAATAACTCAATGTGTTGACTTTTGGTTTCATTACGGGACGCGAAGAGCGGTCTCCTGGGTGAAAGTCCTGTGTTTGTTTGATCCATCCATCCACCCAGACCACCGTTCTTGGCGCTCTTCATACTACGTCGCCTGACTTCCTCATTTATTTCTGTCATAATTACTACGGGCACTAGAGGCCGCCGCCTAACAATTTTTGACCTCTCTGTGGTGATCCAGCTTACCAATAGGTGATAACGGCCTACTGAGCCAAATATGAGGTAGAGCAGGGCCATACCACCTCAAATATATGCTCCCGATGACAACTGATTCGAAGAATCGAAGCAGGTGAACTGAGTCAGTCTCAGCACTAAACCTACTTGGTACTTTAATACTGTTTGTTGTTGTAGTTTTATCCGTTCAAAACATATTCCTCAACAACTTCCTTTAATTATTGTGGTTTGATGTAATAAATATCTGCAATAAACAAAATGTCTGTGTGGACAAAAACAAAAAAATAAAATATAACACAGAAGATGATGAGCATTCAAACACATGTTTATGTAACTGATTCATTTCATTTTTCAACATCATACAATAGAGAGTACATGAGGAGGACCCCTACCCGGAGCTACAGTATTTGGTGTGGTGCGGCTGACTTTTTTTGTCGAGCATCAGCTCCTTTATTTTGGAGATGCTTCACATTGTCTGGACACTGGGATACACCCTTCCCCAGAGGGACCGACTGAAGTCAGGGCTGGGAAAATGTGCTGAGCAGCACAATTGTCATTTATGAAAAATGGAGACACGGAGGAGAGGGGGGACAGAAATAGCAGGGGGGCTCGCACACAGTAAAAAGAGTGGCACATGTTAGCTTTCAGGGGTGTTCCTGCGTCTCTCTCCGGCCGAGCCACCATCAATCATCGGAGTGTCCTTTTTGTCAAGGTTTGTCTTCACACACTGACCCCCAGCCCCTGAGTCTGAGACATCAGAGACAGACAGGAGGGGCAGCGGAGTGGTGAATAGAGGTGCTACCCGTTTCTGAGCAATACTCCAGGGATGATAAAGCTGTTTATAAAGTGTATTTCTTATTGAGGTTATGATATAGAGTACATTGGCTTACTGTAAGTGTGACAGGAGGTCCAAAAACTGTGTAGCATAGTTAGCCTCAGTTTTTGACTCTCATGTGTTACCATCATGTTTGAGTCTTCTGTTTAAGAATATAAGGAAAACCCAGGACGTCGTTTGACAACACTTCTGCTGTTCTGAAGGTATTCTCAGAATTAGATTTGCACTAAGTAAACTGAGTAAAATATAGTCGGAAACTCAGGTTAGTATGAGGGCTACTGCCTTTCTGCACAATACGACACCTCCAGAAGCCATGTATGTACCGACGCTGGCTTGATATTCAGCCTGTTCTCACTACCAACTCGTCAAATACGGCAGCTAGGTCAGAGGCCCTACGCGTTAAACTATGACGTAAAGGAGTAAGTCAGTAACGTAGAATAAAGAGCGATAAGGGTGGATGGATGGGTCCAAAAACATGGGACTTCCACCCAGGAGACTGGTGTTTGTTCCCCTGTGAAACCAAAAGTCAATGACTTATTTTAAGTTATGTACTTAAAGTGGCAGTAGACAGAATATTTTTGGCATCATTAGGCAAAAATTCCATAATAACTTTTCAGCATTTTGTAATTCAAGTGTTCTGAGAGAAAACTAGACTTCTGCACCTCCTCATGTCTCTGTTCTCAGACTTTAGAAAATCTAGCCTGTGACGGGAGACTTTGGCCGATCACAGGTCATTTCAGAGAGAGAGAGAGCGTTCCTATTGGCTGTTCATTCAACGGAGGAAGCTGTCAATCATTCGTGAACTCCGACAAAACGGTCAAACTAGGCAGCGCTGATCAAATATGAATCAATATTCTGTTACTGTAATGCCTATTTCTCTCCTCTAATGTTTTCAGAAACATCTTGTAGTGTACTGTTTAGCTGTAAAATTAGAAAGTTTGCTCTGGCTGGTGGGCGGTGCTTGGTATTTCCTCAACTGATCTCAACATGTCGGCCGGGTCTCAAACTCTCTCAAACAAAGGCAACAATGCTCACAGTTCTAACACTGTTAACCTGAGGGGGAATCAGAGGGTGGGTGCTACGCTTCCACAACAGCACCGTAACTACACAACAAACATACTTATTTTAACCCAAATCACAATCTTTTACAGAACCTAACAAGTAGTTTTGTTATCTATAAACCTAACCAAGTTGTTTCCTGTGAAAACGGAAGTTTATTTTGAAAAGATAGTTTGAGCATGTAGCGAGTGGATTTCGACACGTGGAAAACTAACGTTAGAGGGAGCATCATAGTTTGAAGCGTAGGGCCACTGACCAAGCTGCTGCATGTGACGAGTTGGGAGAGAGAATGTGTTGCTACAGATTCTGGCTTGATGTTAAAGATAAACCTACTAATTTTAAGTGAAATTTTGATTGAAAAAAAAGAGCTAAAAGGGAAGTGGAGTAAAATGTCCTGCATGTTACTTATTCATCGAGTTCACCATTTTCACTAGCTCAATAATAAATAGCAAAAGGAACATTTTGGCCACTCCAACTGTCATCTCCTATAAAGGCTCCCCATCCTCCAGTGAGGGGACGAGTGGCAACGAGAAGGAAAACATCTTGATTCCTCCAACACAGAAGCCTCACCCCATGGTGAGCTGCAGAATGGAGTGGTGGCATCATTCCATGCATTATTCAGGAGTGTAAATTAACCCTGAGTAGGGATACTCCATCAATCAAGGGGGGGCTGCCTAACAGGGTGCCTGCAGGATGGAGGGAGGGGGGGGGTGTGGATGGAGGGAGGAATGCTGGTAGTGGTTGGTTGGTGTATAGCTGGTGGTCTGTCAGATGGAGTGTAATGGAGAGGGAGTCCGGAGTCACGACTAGAATTAGCCACCCACTATTTCAACAGGTGGCCCCGTGGCATGTGGACAGGCTGCAGCCTGAACCAACCTAATACTGTCAGAGCCCGAGTGGAAACAAAACAACAAGTGGGCCAGGATTTAAGGCTTCGAGGTGTTTAGAAAAATAGTTAAAGTCTGTGACGTGCACGTAAATAATGTCTGCCTTTTCTGATACTGTTACCAGGACATGATAAGTTTAATTTTAATGTTCTAAACACCAAGTGTTTGGTAGGGTTGTGCTGAGGAAACATCCTTTGGTTCATTGGAAGCAGGGCCGGTTCCAGCATTTTTGGGGCCCTCGGGAAAGTCCCCGCCCCCTCCTCCCTATACACAAGATGGCGCTTCACACATACATTTAAAATTATGTAATGAGTTTTAGAGTTCATTATTTTTTCAACTATTCTGGTTATTCTTGTTGTGTGGTGCAAACCATTTGTCCTGAGCTCAACATCCATCGCCTTCAGCTATACTGTGTTACAGTATAAACGTGTGTCGTGAGGACGTCATGAGAACACAACTGTGACAAAAGTCACTGCTTTGTTCCCCTATTTCTAAAATGGTGAATGATCTTCGTGTTCTGTATTTCAGCACCGCTCATCGGAATGATCCAAATGTAAACAACCAGAGCTGCAGCTCTGAGGACGCCGAGGTCGTGTCCTCAGTATTTTCTAAGAACTTGAGCTTTTTAGAGACAAACGTGGCTGATAGCTGTGGAGGACGGAACCTGCCAAAATAAAAAAAATAATTAATTAATAAATAAATATATATACATATATATATATATATATATATATGTATATATATATATATATACATATATATATATATATATGTATATATATATATATGCCATTAAAAGTAGCAAAAATAATATTAAAAATAAATGTAGTCATTAATTAATTGATAAAATGTGACAGAAATTAATATTTCAGTTTTTAATTTAGCATTTCATCCCTTATTTATTTCCCCAAACGTATTTATGTCTATATTCTTTTCTTTATACATTTATTCATACATTTGTTTTTACATGTCTTCATGCTAAGGGAAAATCATGCATTAATAAATAAATGTTTAAACACATACATAACTACATACATTTAAAAATGAATATAAAATAAATAAAAAATAAATGCATAAATAAATAAAAAATAAATGAATGAATAAATACATAAATAAAAATAAATGCAAAAATAAATAAATACATTTAAAAATTCATAAAAATAAATACATGAATAAATAAAACGGGAAATTGCACAGAAGAGTAAATAAATAAGGGAAATAATACAAAGTTAAATAAATAAAAAAGCAAATTCAAACTATCAAATATCAATTTGTCACATTTTAAACATTAATTAATGACATTATTTCTGCTACTATTAATTGCATATTTATTTTATTATCGAGGAATTTATTCATTTAATTCTTAATTTTGGCAGGTTCCGTCCTCCATAGATTACAATTAAATAGCATTACCCCCCTCCTGCTAGTTGAACGATAACAGCAGCATGTTCAAAGTTGATTCATTGATTTTTTTCGTGTTGTAATAAACTGAATTATTATTATTTCATAACCCTCCATTCAGTATTTGTTGGAATTTTTCACTCAGACTTTTCACACTGAATCTATAATCAGACGAACTGACAGATATTTACATCTATATCTAGTGTATAACATGTACTAGTGTTATGTACTTGCATGAGATGAGCGCTGCCATCAGACATGTTCAGAGTGTAAAAGTGAATTATTGGACTCGCTGAGATTTGATTGAAAGAAAATCTTTTTACCCTTTTTCCCATTAATTTATTCATTCCCTCAGTCCCGTGAGATACGGGAAATATTTTATTGATTGTACAATATCCTTGTGTGGACATGTCTTCAGGCATTTTTGCACCTTCTCTGTGACCACTGCAGATTCAGAAGGAGAGTGTTTTTCGTCCCCGTCCCCCGCCCCCCCTTATGTAAAAGAACTGGTTTGGAAGTCAGGAAAGCTAAAGCCCAATTTTCTGGATTATAATGCTGAGCAGTGCTGAGGCGGTCATGATGATGCTCGGAGATATATTACTGTCTAGAAAGCGTCTTCAACTAGAGCTCCCCTTAATTTGAAAAAATAAGCTCACTTTTTCAGCGTTCTGTAGCAGAGGAAATGAAGTACCCTCGAAGGAACATTAAACTGCACTCCTGTGTATTCCCTACATTACGGATTCAAAGCATTATTCAATAGAGAGAAAGGCTATTAACTCTGCTGCTTTCTGGGACGTGGTCCAAGTCAGATCAGAATTCTGGTATGGTTAAATCCCCACAAGGGTTCCCGAGACGAGGCTGGCGCTTTCTTCCCGTGGACGAGCAGAGGACACAGGCATAATGACGTTAGGCACGGTGGTCCTGTTTGGATGGCTGTTTGTTTAACAGCATATTCATTGGCTGTTTGCTGATAAAACTGGCGGGAAAGCTCTCGACGCCGCCTCTGATGAATTGCCGTAGAGCTTCCTTGGTGATGTCTATTGTTTGGTCCTCGTCTCTGGCACACCACGCGACAGGATGGCTAAATTGACTTTGAAAAACGGGACGAGGCTGGTGTCAAAGGACAGTCTGTGGATGCCTGTGACACCTTCTGCTGCTGGAATCTGCTTTAGATGGAGATACACAGAGGGAAATATTGCTGTGTGCTCCTATTCACATGTCTGCTCTCACCAAATGTTAGACAAATAACGGACATCTTAATGATTAGATTACAGTAAGAATAAAGCGTAGAAAAGTCTGTATCAAGACAATGACGGTAATTACGATCAGCGATATCTGCACTCACGCAACTGACATGAGCGGTTTGATTAAGCATCTCCTCCGCTCATGGCCTACATCTGCCCTCATTTCTCTGTTTGATGTATTTTCCTTCCTCCTTGTTTTTTCAAGGGGTGAAAATAAAAGGAGACACCAAGCTAAATTTCCTTCGGGACCTTGAATCATCTTTCATGGATTCCGTGGATGGCTATCTTCCTCTGTGACTGGTAATCTTTGACAAGCGTTATTGTCCCACATCAATACCAATTCCTACTTCTCCTCATGGTGTGTCAGTCGATTGTTTCCTTTGCCTTTTTGATTGATCTCTTTACACCACAACCCACGCACCTCAGCTTTGTAACCTTTGGGTGTCTCTCTGTAGCTTTATCACACCAAATTAGTCCTCTAACATTCCAATACTGACAGGATATAAATACATTGTATGTTAAGCCAACACATTCTCACTCTGTCAAATACCGACGTTTGGTCAGCGGCCCTACGTTTCAAACTATGATGCTCTAGGTACCCCTCTAGTTTTGGACGTGTCAGGGACGGCTTGTTACATGCATGTTTACTTACTACTTAACAAAACTACTTGGTTATGTTCGGGAAAAGATTGTGGTTTGGGGTTAAAATATGTTTGTTACGTAACAAAACTGAGGTAAAATAAGTCAACGTTGACTTGGTTTCACACGGGACACAAACAGCGGTCTCCTGGGTGAAAGTCCTGTGTTTGTTTTTCGCTCGTTATACTTACACCAGATACAAGTCATACAACCATTATAAGCCAATAGTGACGCATATACATATATATACGATAGAAATTGCGTCACCAAAAGGCCGGCTCACTATATCCATCTCACACTTTCTACAACTGATAGAGTAGACTGTATAAAACTGGACAATTTTGTGAACTTCCTTTAAAACATTCTCTCTGATGAGACAACTTTAGCACTTTATAAACATTGCTTTTTTTTAATGTTGTAGGTTCAGGGAGTTTTGGTTGGTTTCCCAGTTGAAAGTAGTATTGCACTTCCATAAAGTTGAAAGTCTTGCGAGAGACAGATGGTCAAAATTGAATCAGCGAAGGCCATATAGAATGGCTCAAGCTCCAGAAACACATCCAATAATATAACTCGATGGGTCATTCGACCCTCCCTGCCTCGTAAACACCCATATCAGTCAAACTGTTCGCCGCCAATTTGTGATGCAGAGCATTTTGTAGTGTTCAAGCCCAATCCGAGGTACCTGTGTGATGTCAGTATTCTCACACTTGCTCCACTAGAGCCACAGAATATACAGCCTAGTCACACAGCAGTTCATGAAATAGTCACAAAATTTAATGTATTTATTCCTGTACATAGATACGAATTGAAAGGAGAAAGGAGGTTGGGTCAAAAAACACAGGACTTTTGCCCAGGAGACCGGTGCTCATGTCCCGTGTGAAACCACAAGTCAAAGTTGACTTATTGTCACGTAACTTCCGTACTTAAGTTACAGCACTTCCAGAGTTATTTTAACCCAAACCGCGATCTTTTGCTAAACCTAACTTGTTTTGTTGCCTAAGCCTAACCGAGTCGATCTATTCCTAAAGTAGTTTTTGTCACGTCACTTCCATACTTAAAGATAGGGTCGACGATGTTGGAGAGATAGCATAATTTGAAAGTAGCATCGCCTCAGGAGCTCCGTCTAAACCCACCCCCTCCCCTCAGGGCTCCTTCCAAGGCAACACCCCCCCCCACACATACACGAGCACTGCCGCATCGTAACTACTTCACAGACACAGAGCGGAGAGAGGACCTCAACTCAACAACACTACCTCATGACAAGTAACCTGTGCAGTGCTGCTGCAGGGCTGAGTTTTCTCTTCCATTCTCCAGGAAACGTGCGACGGGCTTTGAGTTCAGGCTGGTGCACGCCAAGGGTAGAGAACGAGCAGGGAGGCAGCGAGGCATCTCATTGGTTCTTCACAACTGGACGCAGAGGCAGTGATTGGTAGACGTTTTTACAGGATTACAGCAGCTACAGATGACGGATCTTTTCCGGTCCTTTTTCAGAGCTCATCAGTAATGGATCGCTGTTGGGGTGTAAAGACCATTTCAACCAATATAACAAATAGTGTATACTGGAGAACATCGTCAACCCTGACTTTAAGTTACGCCACTTCCACTGGAGCAGAAATTGACACGTGCGTCGTGTTTTGCTGGACATTCGTAGGAAAACGCACAAAAAATATGTTGAAAGTCGTGCAAGTCGTGACGTGTCATGCAACTTTGTGTCTATATACACAAATCAAATAGCTTAAAGTTTGTGAGTATTTTACAAACTGCTGTGAGACTCTGTTGGAATACATTATATAATTGTTTTCAATGAGTGGACATTAAACTGTCATTTTAGAAATAATAGTTTTAAATTGACTTTTACTGCTAAAAACAGCAATTGGAAGACAGACATTAAAAGTGCAGCCCCAGTAGAACTGCAGATGGCTGCCAAAGTGAGGCACCAATCAAACAGCTGAGACACAGAAACATTGGGGACCTTCACTCACACTGAAGCATGAGGAGGAGCTGCCCTGTTCTCTGTCACAGCCAACAGACACTTTTTAGGTTTTATAGCTAAGACTTTCCTGTATCAGTCTCCAGGCAAGTCCAGGAGCAAGGTGTTAGTTATGTGGATGGGTCCAATCCCAGGCCTCCATCTGCCCGAAAGTGGGCAAAAGAGTTCAGCCTCTGGTCTGATTACACTGCAACCAGCTGGTAACGGCCTGAAGCAGTGATGTACAAATGCAAGACCAAGTGGCTCGATGTTGCAGTGGTTCTTCATTGTTGTATTTAGTTGTTTTGCATTTAATCCTCGCCTGCAGGATGTAACACAGCAACAGTGTTCAGAAGATGTCAGTGTATTCACAATGATCCTCTTAAAAGGGACAGTTCAACCTAAAATAAAATATTTCCTGTAGTGCTATTTATCAATCTAGATTGATTTGGTGAGAGTTGCCGAGTGTTGGAGATATCGGCCGTAGAGATGTCTGCCTTCTCTCCAGTATAGAACTAGATGTCGCTCGGCTTGTGGTGCTCAAAGCGCCAAAAAACAAATACATTTGAAAAACTCTCTTTCAAGAAATCATGACCAGCAGTTTCATGTAGAAACTATGTCTTTCTACCGAACTACACCCGCCAACTGTATCACCGTGCAGAAAGAAGCTTGCATCTAGTCATGGACGAGAGGCGCATAGCTAACTGATACTGCTAGCTCACGTTGCATAACTGAACTAGCTAACGTTACAGCTCATCCGAGGAGGACGCCAACGATGTTTACGTCCCAGAAGTAGGCGTACGTCTACTCATGGACGAGAGGCTCATGCTCATTTTTTTTGGCACTTTGAGCACCACAAGCTGAGTACTATCTAGTTCCATTATATTGGAGAGAAGTCAGACATCTCTAACGCTGATATCTCCAACACTCGATAACTCACACCAAAACAATCTAGACTGATAAAGAGCACGACAGATAAAGAGGGAAGTTATGTATTTTTGATTTTGGGGTGAACTGTCCCTTTAAGGACTTTGATTGTGGTGCTTATATATGATTCATTATCCTGAGAAACTATGACAAACTCGGTCATATAGTTGATATAACATTGACATATTTACATACACAATACATGGATACCCCTGTCCACACACTTTTGGTCTGTTTTTAATAGTTAGTGGTGTAATGCTACATTATACAGTGATATTATATACAATAATGCCACAATGTATTTTCCACATTGGCAACAGTTTATTTGGTCATTTCCTGTTACAACATGACAATATCCCCGTGCACAAAGCTCCATAAAGAAATTTTTGTTTTGGTTTGGTGTGGAAGAATGTGACTGGCCTGCACAGAGCCCTGACCTCAACCCCATCCAGCACTTTTACGGCTGAATGTGTTTTCGGTGCTGCACTGCTCAACGAGGTGCCCAGGTGTGCTGCATTTGCTCAGGGAATGAAGTGCTTAAAAGCTCCTGTGCCAGCAGCAGAAGGGAGAGGCTTCTGGTGATGGGACTGCTGGTTCTGCTGCCTCTCAGTTTATGACTCTATATTGTCTTTTTTCATATGTCTTTGTTAATAATTCCTATGGATTTTGAGAGTTTTAAAGGTGTCTTTTGTGGTTGGTTTGGGTCAGTGTTGGAGTGTTGTTCCCCCCATTAGGACTGCCAAGGGTGGGGCATAACAAATGGGGGCTCGTCCGGGATTAGAACGTCCATGAGGTGAAGTAAATGTAAGTTTTGCTTTGGAATGAACTAGAACCCCGACTGAGAGCCAGACTTTATCACCTAACATCAGTGTTGGAACTCACTAGTACCCCTTTCAGACAACAGATGTGGTATTTCATGGGTCTACTCAGTGCATGGTGCTGGACCAATTCGTATGAGACAGCTGTCGCCCTGCTTGCTGCGTTAGCAGAGACTCCAGTCTGCAGTTCAGTTCATACACTTCACTGATAAACCAGAGAATTACGCTGAATTATATCCAATAATTACCAGATAAAAGTTCAGTTTCAGTTTCACTTCTCTGGCTGTCCATATGTACACTCCCTCACTCTTGATCGCCCATGCATGCACGCTTTCTATTTTTTCCTCTCTCTTTCTTCTCTCTCTTTCTCCTCTCTTTTTTCTGCCAGTTGGTTAAATGATGTTTAAACATCGGCATCACTGAATTAATTCCTGTTCCTAGTAACAACGCCAGTTCACTAAAGCCTTTCCCCACATCCAACCCTGGTCAGAGGGAGGGTCGACTGACGCTCGTTGACCCATCAGAATGGATATAATATATCAGATGTAGGTGTGATGTTCGGATGTTGAACTTATAAAGTACAATATTTTCTCTTCAGTCCTATGATAAAAATATCACAATGCATGTTTGTTCCTGTCCACATTTGTTTATTTAATGCACCCATACTCCAATCCCAGACTATTTCATCTGTTCTGATCTTGCCCTGAAGGCCTCGATATGCTTCAGATGAATTACTTGTTTGATTGTTTAATGGCACCTCACACTCCCCTTTCAATGGCAACAACTTTTTTAACTCTCGTCGACAATCCAACAATGACACCTTCTTTATGCAGTGATTCACCAAGTATGGGGAGGTATAAGTAAGTAAAGGCAAAAGTAAAGATGTGAAGGAGAGTTCAGAAGGACTTAGGAAAAGACAACCGTGGTGCTCAGAAAATTCAGACTGCTCTTTCACTAGGCTGCGTAATTATGATGCGACGGCGGCGGATGTTAGTGACGCGGGTCTGCCGTGGTGAAACTACAATGTTTCGTGGACGTGGACAACTTACTTACTGACTACTTACTTTACTTTATCTGTTATTCTTGTTTTGTTTTTTACTTGTTACATGATCAAAATAAATAAATAATTTAAATTAAAGTGAAACAAAATTATTGTCGCTGTCCACTGATATTTATCAACATGAATTTCCTTTGGTAAAGGATGGTCCAGTGTATCCTATACTAAAGGAGATAAGAAAGGAAGCATTGAAGCACCTTTCCTTAACATTTAGGGAATTCAAACAGCTCCTAATCAAGGCTGCTACTGAGACACTTCCTTCATTTCACTCAGTTAGGAACCTTCCAAAGCATAAAATACTTTTCGACCGCAGCCTTGTACAACCTTTTTTCCCTCTTCGTTTTGAACCTGCTTCCTGACGGGGGGTGCATCAACCAGTTAGCTGGCTTGACGTGCAGGTTTGAGATTTTGTGTGCGTCAGAGACCTCCGAAGGAACGTTGGTTCGCAGAGATATTTATGTGCATGTTTCGGAGAAGCATAATTCTGAAGGCTGGGTTTGAACTTCTCTCTCAAGCTCTCTTTTTCATTCTTCACATAATTTTTTTGCTTGTACAACGGAGATCAACACCTTTAATGTATCTGAACTGAGACTGTCCCAAAGCGTGTCTAAGAATCTCCATGTGTATGGAGGTCTAGGGGAGAGTTCGGGGAGGCGGTGGGATGTAACCAGGACAAGGGTATGACAGCAATTTTGCTGCTGAACGGATTCAGACAATCGAACAATGTACAGTAGCTGTTTGAAGTATACTGAGGCCTTTAAATGGAATTCCTCAGTGCAAGCTGGGTGGAATCAGGAACTGGCATCACCTCAGCCTTTGGTCCTGATGTCTTCCCCGTTGGTGACAACAGCAGCAAACCTCCCCGCCTCCCTCCCTGCCTGCCTGCCTGAAGAGGCTGTGATATCTGTCATGTCCATGGCCCGCTTCCACCAGATAACACAACTTTAATAGTGGATCGCTGAAGCCCCTGACACTCTGAATGACACTGAATGAAAGGACCTGACATGGCAACGTGAATGTGAGCACAATGCTTTTTGACAAGCAAGCAACAGCTCCAACAGGGAATTATACAGCGGCCTCTGGATAAGAAATAATGCACCCTCTTTAACTATTCATCAGCCCACTGACACGGAGGACCACTTGAGTGCCTTCGACGGTATTAGACCTGACAAAATGTGGTTGCTTGGTAGGAGTTCAAATGCAACAGCAGGCATGGACCTTGGAGTGTGCAGACAACTGCTCATTGATTCAATCCCCTAAAGGCTCCGTTGCTGCTTTGAATTCATCAACAAAATGTCTTTTGGGGCAAAAAAAAGTCTCTTTTCATCACTGGACCCATCGCATCAATCTGATGCTGATGCCAGCCGGCCTGTTGGATAAACCTCAAGCCTAAAAGTTTTGTAGTCAGTTACCAGGGGTTGTTGTAGTGAAAACACGCCACGCCACTCACACTCGCTGTCTACCCTGAGTTCTGCTGTGTGAAGGCAGTAGGGGTGGAGGGGGGAGGGCGGGGAGGTTGGAACATTGGGCCAATTGTCTGTCACATCAATCAAGGGGATGTTCATCCAGCAATCAGTCAGTGAGCCGGTGGTGGCATGGGCATCAATAAGGCAGGCTGACAGCCGGCTTGGAGAGACTGTAACGGTCCTCTTCTTCCTGGAGTGTGCCCCGAGCACACAGATACTCAACAGATAGAATGGACTGACTGCGCTATTCAAATCAATAACAACTCACAATCCAACCGTTCCTGCCTCTTATTCAGACTTTAAAAAAGTCATTTGGCTGGAGGCCTGCCTCACTGGCAGAAAACCGATTTGGGCTTTTTTGGAGCTTCATTTGGAGACAAAACAAGTTTGTTTTTTACCGTCATCTCAACACCAACAACTGGTTTGTTCAGTCATCCCGTATATCCCACAGTGGTGCGACATATGCTGTATTTTTAAACCAGGCCCTGAGTTGTAATTGGTTAAAAACCAGGGCTGTCAAAGTTAACACGATAATAACGCGTTAACGCAAATTCATTTTAACAAAACCTACGATTTTTAGGCTGTAGCGGGCTCAGTTTTAAAGCTAGAGTGGAGATACTGGCATCATATGGCACTAGAAAACCTAAGGAATCCATTGTTACCAACCATGTCATTCTAGCTTGTCGCAAAGAAGGATAAATAACGCTCCAAACTTTTGGCGGGGAAAAACTGGCATGGCCATTTTTAAAGGGGTTCCTTGACCTCTGACCTCAAGATATGTGAATGAAAATGGGTTCTATGGGTACCCACGAGTCTCCCCTTTACAGACATGCCCACTTGAGTTGGACTTGAGTTTGCCATGTTATGATTTGAGCATATATTGTTTTATGCTAAATGCAGTACCTGTGAGGGTTTCTGGACAATATCTGTCATTGTTTTGTGTTGTTAATTGATTTCCAATAATAAATATATACATACATTTGCATGAAGCAGCATATTTGTCCACTCCCATGATGATAAGAGGATTAAATACTTGACAAATCTCCCTTTAAGGTACATTTTGAATAGATTAAAAATGTGCGATTAATTGCAATTAAGTATAGACAATCGTAATTAATCGCGATTAAATATTTTAACCAATTGACAGCTCTATTAAAAACAATAAAGTCTTTCCAGAAAAGCAAGAGCATTACATATCTTACAGCTGTGTTCCAAGATGAATATTTAAAGTTGCTCTGATCAGTATTTTTAACAAATGATTAAATTACTATGTGAAAGGTGTCACTCATGACAGATCCACAGAGAGTTATCACCCAACTTTGCAGTTCCCCGCAGCTCTACAGAGCGTTCTGTAGCTACTAGCAGCTATAGTGAGTGAAGAGGGTCGAGCATTTAGCTAAACCCCAGATATTTTGTCAGGAGCTGATGAATAGTGAGTTTGGACCGACGTTCAGGTGGTAGAAATAAGACTCCAAATGAATGCTAATGCTGCTCATTGTGTGCTAGATGTAGATAAGACTGGACGCAGCCACTTTTAACAGCGCTTTGTTAAAGCAGCTTAAAGCAGAAATATGAAACAGAAAATAACACAATTTTTCTTTTACAAATGAAATGATGATGTTTTTTTTTTAAGCAATAAAACACACTATTGTTCAATTCAGGGTTTTTGCTGCTGTGGCCTTACTTCCAGTCCAGTCTGATCAGGAGCTTATGGTTTCTAATTAAGGCTGTCAATCGATTTTATTGCGATTAATCGTATGATTATCCATCATTAATTGCGATTAATTACATATTATTGGCTCATTTTTTATCTGTTCAAAATGTACCTTAACAGGAGATTTATTAAATATTTAATACTCTTATCAACATGGGAGAAGACAAATATGCTGCTTTATGCAAATGTATGTATATATTTATTATTGTAAATCATTTAACAACACAAAACAATGACAGATATTGTCCAGAAACCCTCACAGGTACTGCATTTAGCATAAAACAATATGCTCACATCATAACATGGCAAACTGCAGCCCAACAGGCAACAACAGCTGTCAGTGTGTCAGTGTGCTGACTTCACTATGACTTGCCCCAAACTGCATGATTATCATAAAGAGGGCATGTTTGTAAAGGGGAGACTCGTGGGTACCCATAGAACCCATTTACATTCACATATCTGGAGGTCAGAGGTCAAGGGACCCCTTTGAAAATGACCATGCCAGTTTTTCCTCACCAAAATTCAGAGTGAATTTGGAGCGTTATTTAACCTCCTTTGCAACAAACTAGTATGACTAGTATGAGTATTCATATGATGCCAGTATCTTCTCTAGTTTTTAGACTGAGCCCGCTGCAACCTCTGAAAGATCGATTGCATTAATGTGCTAAAGAAATTAGTGGCGTTAAAACACATTTGCGTTAATGTGTTATTAACTTTGACTTTAATCTTTTTTCTAATGTTTGCTAATGTTAACAAACTTTAGATTGACAGTTACCACCATCGTAAATGCTAAAAGACAATTTTATAATAGTACAATTGAAGATGATTCATAGTCAGAGATGTGACTCAGTTATGTCTGTGACCAAAAGTGACATAATCTTGCTTGACAATTAGCCTTTGAATAATTATAAATGCAGACAGATCGCAACGATGAAAAGTGAACACTATCTCCTGATACAGCAAATTTCACTTATTTATTTTTTTAATTTCTGGTTCCATCTTCAACAAGTGACAAACTGAATTTATCAAACGACACTATACAAACGGTCTTAGCAGTGAGTGGGCAGTCTATTTAGAGAAAACTACATCTGTAGACTGTCTCATCTTTTCTTTGGTATGAAGCAATCACAGACTGCAGGTTCTGATTGCCTTGATACTAATCTGTGCTGTTTCTGATTTCATGATTTCTGGAGATCAAACCTTTTACCTCTCCTCGCCATTTGAAGCAACTGCTGTGCAAAGTTGCCGGCATCTACTTGAATGAAGCGATACGTTCCCCCAGAGAGCTGCAGTTTTTGAAGTAGAAACCCGTGCCCCGCGACACACTGAAGGTCTTTCCCTATCTGTCTGTTCTAACTCTATCTTCAGAGTGCTCCCTCTGCAGCGAGGTGCCAACTCTCTGCCTCTTATTCAAGTCAAGTCACAAATCTCGGTGGGAGTCCCTCTGAGGACAAAAGCGAGGAGGCCTGGACCATGAAAAGAGATTACCATTTCACAGATTTGAATTCTGAGCAGTGCCGCCACCGCTACTGTTTCCAACTAAACGGATGAAGTGTTTGTTTACTTGGTTGTTTCAATACTGATTAAAATAATAATAACCGGTGAGGAGTAGAGCAGGCATTACAGTGGCTTTGCCCCTCATGCGCCGCGGGTTAAGAGCTTGTTATAAAGAATAACTATCGACAGATCTGTTCTGAAGTTTGAAAAGCTGCATGTTCCTGGAAAATGTCCAAATGCATAGAGTTGCTTGTCTTCATGCTGTTCTTAAGTCCCTGTGGCACCAGATATAGATTAAAACAGAGAGTAGGCTACTTATTCTGTTATTAATGTATTTATCACTAATGGATGTGTTATTAGCATTTATGGTAATTGTATACTGCGTATAGTTTGGTCATCATGTAAAGTTATAAAGGTGTCAAACCTTGAAGTAATATTGCAGTGTAATACTTCTTCTGAACAAAAGACTAGAACCACTAGATACAGTATTACACATAAATATAAATACTATGTAAACCTATTATATATTCCTAGATTCAGTAAAAGCATTGTGACACTGTAGGTACCCCTCTAGCGTCAGTTTTGGACGTGTCAGAACCGGCTTGTCAGTTTCCGTTCATTACATGCATAGTGTCTTTTCAAAATAAACTTCTGTGTTAACAGGAAACATAGTTTTTGCTCATTACATGCATACAGTGTCTTTTCAAAATAAACTTCTGTGTTAACAGTAAACACAGTTTTTGCTCGTTACATGTATACAGTGTCTTTTCAAAATAAACTTCCGTGTTAACAGGAAACATACAGTTTTTGCTTATTACATGCATACAGTGTCTTTTCAAAATAAACTTAAGTGTTAACAGGAAACATGCAATTTTTGCTCGTTACATGCATACAGTGTCTTTTCAAAATAAACTTCTGTGTTAACAGGAAACATACAGATTTTGCTCGTTACATGCATACAGTGTCTTTTCAAAATAAACTTCCATGTTAACAGGAAACATGCATTTTTTGCTCGTTACATGCATACAGTGTCTTTTCAAAATAAACTTAAGTGTTAACAGGAAACATGCAATTTTTGCTCGTTACATGCATACAGTGTCTTTTCAAAATAAACTTCTGTGTTAACAGGAAACATACAGATTTTGCTCGTTACATGCATACAGTGTCTTTTCAAAATAAACTTCCATGTTAACAGGAAACATGCATTTTTTGCTCGTTACATGCATACAGTGTCTTTTCAAAATAAACTTCTAATTTAGGTTTACTTAGTTTTTAGGTTTACTTGGTTAGGTTTAGGCATAAAACTACTTGGTAGGGTTTAGGAAAAGATTGTGGTTTGGTATAATAATAACTATATTTGTTACGTAACTGCTGTTAATAAAGTATGGAAGTTACGTAACAAAAGTAAGGTTAAATAAGTAAACTATGGTTTCACACGGGACATGAACAGCGGTCTCCATGGTGAAAGTCCTATGTATGTTTGGCACATCCAACCTCCACCTCCCATCCCCAATCCACCCTACGCGGACTTTCTCACTCTTTATGCTATGTCAGTTGCTCTGACTGTCTAATAATGACACGGATGGGTTTTGGTCTCATACAGAACTCGGTGCGTTGGTATCAGACGCAGAGGAGCACTGAACCAAGCATGGCTTTTTCAGAAGTTGGGAGTGAGAAAGGGTTGTCATGGGAAGTGTAGGACCCAGTGTTTTTGGAGCTTGCTCCATACTAGGGATTAAATGTCAGGATATTTCATCATTGCATTTTTTTTTTTTTTTAAATCTGTCTCTCGCAGGTTGCATACCTTTATGGAAGTGTAAAACTCCCATAACTTTTGGTATATTTTGTTTGTTCTGTCCCAGACATTATGAGTTGTGGCAGAAATCTCAGAGACAAATCCAGGTGGATCCAGATGGAGAATATCTGTGGATGACAGATCACTAGATTTATATACAGCAACAGCTCTGGTTTATTTTGCTTTCACCACAGTGGTATATCCAGCTAACTATCCAGCTCTTCTTACTTTATTCTTTATTCTCGTGTGCATAATAATTCTGTCAACTTTAGCCCTACATGATACCAGGCCCATACATGCAGCTCATGTACTAAATGTAAAATTATGCACAGCAGTAGGAAGAGTAACAGAACAGATATTCATTTGACCAGTTGTGTGGATCAAACCTTTAGAAACGCTTTACAATGTGAAGAAGAGTGATGTCTGGGTGACCAGGAAACACCTCAGCAGGAGAGTGTCACGTGGCTGACGAGGCACAGGTGCCCCATCCACATGCATACATACGCTGTCCCATCCATCGTGAGCCCTGGTCAGTCGTCCTAAAGGCCACTTCATCACGGCCTGTCAGCGAGACAGAGCCGCTCAGTGTGTGAGTGCACTGGCCTGAGACGGGAATGAGGCCTCCATCAGTCTCTTTTACACAACAGATTTATGAGCCAACCCGGCTAACATGACTCATATAAGAACAGGAAATAACAAACAAACAGATAAACATGTTTGAATGGAAATGGATAACAGGTATGTTCTCAAGATGCAGTATTTTGATTTACCAAAATGAACCATAAAAAAGGAAGAACCGAAATGAAGAACATATGTGTTCACTTAGTGGTATCTCCCCATTCACATAGTTTTGGTTTTATTTCTCCAGGTCTCTAAAACGTCCTCCTCCAGCCTAATACAATGGAGGTGAATGGAACGTTATTGTTTTAAGAGCACCGGTACATGCTGGAACAGTTTCTTAACAAACAACAGAGTATGTATCTGCAGTATTCTCTGCTTACAGTGAGGGCTGGTTGGTGAGCAGAGATGTTGGTATAGATCTCTGTGTAGGCACAATGGTACCAACGGAGTGACGACAAGACCTTGGGAAACTGTGCACACTGTGACTGCTGTTGTTCACCCAGAAATAGATTCAAGAACTCCCCCTAAAGACATTTTTACATTGGTATTGTACATTTTTGTTGATAGAGAGCTACAGGAATGAGTCCTAAAACCCGGAAATAAGTTAGCATCTTAACACTCCTTGTTCCCGTGTCTGGAAGTCAATGGTTTTTTAGTTAGAAATAAGGTCTGTGGTTAACACAAGCTGAAGAGATTTTAACGTTTTGTGATACGACATAAAATACATCACTAAATACTCCACTCGTGAATTCTGAAGCCACGTGTCTAACAAGTGGCTAAATGAGACTACTAAACGTCATCACGCCGACTCGTCCTCCTTTACAGTCTTGTGTATTCCCACGTTCATGTGACAGTGGTGTAGTTTGTTAATAGCCTAACTTTAGCTTTTTACTTCTGCCGATTGCATTCACACTTCAAAAAATCAAAAAAGTGGTGTTCATTTGTGGAGATTATCTTGCTGAACAAAATGTGTAAGTATCATAAATGTTTGTTTGCCGCAGAGCTTATTTTCTGCAATAATCAAAAACCCGATGGAAAAATCCCATTGGCTTTTTGTCGAGGGAACCAGGGCGATGCTAACTTCCTACAAAAATATGTCATCCCTGGAGCACTCTATTGGTAAGCTTTATAAGTGTTGGTAGCCACATTTTTGAACTTTGGAGAGAGCCAAGCTAGCTGTTTCCCCCTGCTTCCAGTCTTTATGCTAAGCTAGGCTAACCAACAAACACAAGGCTTTCAACTAGGAGACCGCTGTTCATGTCCCGTGTGTCAAGTTACAATCAGCTGTTCATTCGTGTCCCGTTTTCACAACATTCAGCGTCATTTTCACTGTACAAACGTAGTAGTTTTAAGCCCAACCATGTACTGTAGTTCTTCCCTAAACCTAACTATAGTGGTTTTGTTGGGTTGTTAAGTTGTTACATTAATATTTGAGCACACACCATGATTTGTTTTCTAACCTTAACCAAGTAGTTTTGTTGCCTAAACCTAACCAGTCGTTTCACAATGTTAACCACGTGGCATTGCATTTCTGCTACTGTGATATTAAACGTATTTATGATTCCAAAACATCGCCATTCATCATATCTGTGGTTTGCAGAAAGGTCCAATGTCAACATTTTTTCTGGCGACTGTTGTGATTCCCTCATTTTACTTTTGCAAAGAAGGTGAATAAGCACACATCTCAAAATTACTTAAACAACCCTATAAACTATTACTTTAAGTTTATTCTTTATATATAGTTACATGGGGTTATGAGGCATCCAGGGCAGCATAATTTTTTTGCTACATGTTGAAAACAGAGTTCTGAATCCATTATGAGTCCCAGGGACACGTTGTGTGTTGTAATTTCTCCAGAAACCATTTGGTTAACACCTTTCCTCCAATCTCTCCCCTGAGAGTTAGAAACTCGCGGAGCTTCACTTTGCAACTCATTTGGGAAACATTTTGGGCGATTACTTGTGTGGGATGTGGTAATGCAATTATATCTCCGTGCACGCCGCGTTGCTCAGGGCTGCTAGAATGACATTAGACGTGATGGATACAGCTATCAAACACATTGTCATGATTGTCATGTGGCAGTCAAACACAGTGTCTGGAGTTTCCTCCCACACAAGCTTATGTCCCAAAAGGAAGCCGTTACATTCACTTTACACTTATTGAATTATGAGTGACTGATCATTTGGACTGGGTAATGAGGTAAATAAAAATAAAGCTAGAAAACTACTGTGATAAATATTTGTAGGCCTTCTGCTGTGTTATAATGAGCGCAATTAATCAGATGCGACAAAATAAAAAATTTCTGCATCCTAATAAACTTAATCGACACTAATTATCAAGTCTGATTTAATGGCTTCTTCTTCTTTGACAGCTTTTACAGTTGTGGCTGCCGCTATGGCTCAGAGGCTTCGACTTCTATCAGCTTGAGATTTGCTGATATTTTCATGGGCAGCTCTTGCAAATTCCAGCAAGAGTTAGATCACAATTTGTTCCAGATTGTCTGTGCGGCAGTTTGTTGGAGGAGCAGTTTGAGGCAGCTATTTTGCAAACTTAGTTCTCTCCTCCGGCTCTACGGAAGGTTTGCCACAAAGGCCGAGCAGTTTGTATGCACTCATGGGTCCGTTTGAATTTCTGTCTCTCGCTCCCACACACAAAACACACTTTCTTATGGTCATGTTAAAACAAATAAAAAGCCAAAGTGATGATGTTATGATGTTGGGTGGTTTTATGAATATGGCTTTCTGTTAGTGCAGCTCTTTCTTTCCGTGCTCTGCCATGTTGGGTATCAGTGCTTACAGTAACTAGGGATGTCATATGAACCAACAAAGTCTCACGGCAGTTCCTGAAATAGTCACGAAATTTTATCTTTTTGATTTGTGTACATAGACACAAATTTCCCATTTTTTTCATGACGCTCAGCATGACTTTCAACATCATATTTTTAGTGTGTTTTCCTACGAATGTCCAGCAACTCGTGACGGACGTGCCAATTTCCGCTCCAGTCTTTTTAAAAATAAAACTACTCAGTTAGATTTAGGAAAAGATCGATTTGGTGAGGCTTAGGCGTCTGGTATCGAATTGGGCATCGAGAATTGTGGAATTTCACTGGTATTGGTATCGAATACTAAATTTGATGGTATCGTGACATCCCTAACAGTAACAGTGTTGTTCTTCAGTGTACAGAAGTGCTGCACATGCTTGGCAAAATAGTACTTTTTAAAGGATAAGACTGGTGATATTCTGTATCTTTAAAAAAAACATTTTTTTTCAAAATGTAACTGTTGTGCGTGTAACGTATGGCTTCAGTAGGAACCAATGGGCTTGGGGCTGAGTGTCACAGAAAGCGTATTGAGGTCAGAACGTATTGAAAGATGGACTAACTCGTTGGTTTGCGTCTTTACGTGGAATTTGTTGACAATAAAAAATAGTTATAGCTTAAGCCAGCAAGACCTATTTTTCTTAAAACAACACTAAATCCACATTGTTCTGAATGTATTTTCCCCTAATTAGATTTTTGTATTTATTTTAAATGTATTGAAACAAGACAGTAGAAGGCAGATCGCTGTACTAGTATCAGAAAAGGACAACTTTATTAAAAGAAATATTGGAACCAGGTGAAACATTTTAACCCCACTGGCAGATTTTTTTCTCTGTTTTAAGAAAATAAGATTTCCATGGATCAACAGACGAAATGTAAGGATGGAGATGTTTTGCAGTGTATCCCAAAGACTTTTGCTGCTGCCAGAAACATAAAACACATAATATCCTGTGAGGAGGATGTTGTTTATTTTCTTCCCAGAAAAGACCTACATTACCAGACGCTCGGAGTAGCAAATTGATGACATCATTTTTGTTCTATAAAGAGCAACAAAGTGGAAATGTGTTTATGAGCAAATGTTCCAGATTGTTTCTACAAAGTCCCCTAACAACCTGCAAATAAATTACAATTGGAAGTGAAGGCTACACAGAGCAGCAGCTCCTCCACACTGTGCAGCTGCCAATAGCCGCTGCCTCCCAACAGTCCTGCCAACTGCTGCTTGTCCCTTCTCTCTGGCAGACATGTCTTTTTAAGGCCCCTCGCCACTACAGCCTTTGAACACGGCGCAGGCTGCAGGACACACTGTACTCACTAGATAAACACAACATAACATATCACAAATTAAAATAAATTATTTCATCTTTTGAAATGATTCTGTTAATTTCATGCGTTACTTATGGCATTTTTATACGCAACAGAACTTCAGCTAATTCATCCAAAGTTTTTCTTTTGGCCACAAAAACAAGGCTGCTTTTATCTAGAACTTGTTGCCCTCTGATCAATACCATCCTCGGGCCTTTGATCGCTGAGCCTATACACGCATGAAGTCCGCATTTAAGTGATTTTGGTACTGAACCATAGATATTGCCAGCGGGTGGATCTGAACTGTGGGAGAACATATGGGGTCAATTAAGCAGAGTTTGCTCTTGGATGGGGTTCAACTGATCCACAATAGGGACCTGCAGAATAGGTGGTCTCAGGCCATTTGGCAAGGCAATTGTGGGCAGCCTGCGAGTTAGCGACATGAAAGTATCAGGTGTTAGCCAGCAAATGATCCAGGAAAGGTGAGGCTGGGATAGCAGATTGGCTGGCTCGGGCCCCGTGTGACCAGTGTTTGCAGATAGAGAGGAGAGGGAGAGGAGAGTAACCATGCATGATACACTGCTCTTTGGACACACACTATATCAATGCTCCATTTAAAGCACTTATTAGATTCCTATTGTGAAACTGACAGTGTTGGGCAAGTTACTTTAAAGATATAATCAATTACTTATTTTTTGAAGATAAAACAATTTTGATTTTGATATGATAATACTCACTCTCTCATGGAAGCGGTCAGAATGTTTTTCTGTTTTTTTTTAGCTCCTCATCATGCCATCCCATCCCTGTCTCCTAAAAATTACGTTCCCATTAGGGTGTAATGTAATGAAATACAAACACTCCTAAAAGTAAACGGAGCCTGATAAAATACATTAACACATATCTACAACAGAAGTCATTAATAAGGAACCTGTTTCTGAATCGTTTTTTTAACACAAACAATCCGTTTTGTTTTGTTTATTTGACAATTCATTTAAAAAAAGATGCACGGTTACAACACCAGTGTACATGCACAGTTAAAGCTGCAGTATGCGAGATTGGCGCAAATATGATTTAAAAAAGTTATTTTTAGAAAACGGCCGCTATATGGTGACAGTAGTACATGAAACAGGTAACCTGAGTTAAATCCTGTTCCTCTGTGTCCTACTGTGTCCTCCGGTGCTCCTAACGGCATCTGAAGGATTTCACTTACCGGAGGAAAACAAGGTCCGCTGCCCAGCTGCAGTCTATGAGAGCCGGCTGTCAATCACTCCCGATCTCCGACCAAACGGTCAAACTAGGCAGCGCTGATCAGATATGAATCAATATTCTGTTACTGTAATGACTATTTCTCACCTCAAATGTTCTCAGAATCATCTTGTAGTTACTGTTTAGCTGTAAAATGAGAAAGTTTGTGACGCAGCCGCCATTGTAAAATCTGTTGAAGGAAGCCAAGTTCTGGTCACATGACCGGAGCACAGCCAATAGGAACGCTCTCTCTCTCTGAAATGACCTGTGATTGGTCAAAATCTGCCGTCACGGGCTAGATTTTTCTAAAGCCTGAAAACAGAGACATGAGGAGGAGCAGAAGTCTAGTTTTCTCTCAGAACACTTGAATTACAATATGCTGAAAGGTTATTATGGAATTTTGCCAAATTATGCCAAAAAATTGTTGCCTACTGCCACTTTAAAGGGAGATTTGTCAAGTATTTAATACTCTTATCAACATGGGAGTGGACAAAGATGCTGCTTTATGCAAATGTATGTATATATTTATTATACAATCTAAAAATCACAAGTTGCATTAATGCGTTAAATTAGTGGCGTGAAAACAAATTTGCATTAACGAATTATTATCGCGTTAACTCTGACAGCCCTAGTAGTTCCCATACAACTAAACTGCGTTCTCAATTAAGTTTTAAGGGAAACGTATTTTCCAGCGGATTACGGTTCCAGTTTTAAACACGTGGTTAACGCTGTGAAGTGAAACATAGCAAAACAAAAACGCAACCAAACTATTTGGTTAGGTTAAGAAACAAATCATGGTTTGGCTTAAAATAAGTATGTTTGTTACGCTACGTTACTTAAGTTACGTATGTAACGTTTAACGTAACGTTAAAATATGTCAGAGGGACATGGAAGGACATGTTCCTCCTCTTCATTCAGAAGCTAGCTGCTGCGCTAAGCCAACACTTAGTGGAGCAATCTGTCCACTGAACACACAGAGACATCCAGGTCCTGGTAAGACACCAAATGAGCCGATCACTAGAGTGGTACTGGAATTAGTAACTGCGATCTGTGAAAGATTACTGAGATCCACATTGTACTTCTTTGGATTACTTTTTACTGAAAAAAGACATTAGCTACTGCCAAACACCAGAAACGGCCCATTCCATTTAGAGTTTTAGGTTCCCAGCTTTGGGACTCTGGAGACACCACCATTGATGTAGAATAATTTAAAACACATACAGTAGCGACATACATTTTTTTTCATATTGTGGTTCTACATATTTTAAGTCAGAGCTGTGTTGAACCAACATAATATCATACACATGCATGTGGATTTAAAGTTGGCTGGCTGGTGTTGCATTTGAGGTAAACCTAATTTTGAGTGAAACATGATAATATATTCCATGAGACTTCGGCGGAGGTTAAGAGCATGTTCTTGGATCTCAGTGAACCCTGATGGCATAAAGTCTGAGTCAAACACACAACTGAACGGTTCTATCTGTAAATAAACGCCCTCAGAAGAAACAGGTTCAAAGCTTTTATACTCTCCTAAACATGCCTTTTAGGTTCATGAGTCATCCACAGTTTAGAGCTCAATCTTTGCCTTCAGCGCATAAAGGGATTCAAAACCACAGTTTACAGTTCCCAGCACAGCTATCCATCAGAAAAATGAAACCATGGTTTGAGCTTTTCAAATATTCACTTTGGTCTGCAGGGTGAAGTCACAAGTTGTCTATGTTGTGTAAATTGGGGAGTCACAGTGGAAAATGGGCACTGATCAAAAAATAGAACGGCTACTCAGCGGAATCAAGGGACGTCAAAACAGTCCGAGGAAAAAGCAGAAAAGCCCTGCGTGCTGCCTACCATGAAAAATCATATTGATGAGCCCATGAAGGAGTCCTGATTGATCTTTTTTTTCCGCAGTGCATGTTTTCATTTTGGAACATGAATTGGTCCTCATGCTTGTCTCTGCAAGAGAAACTTTATAGGTGTAATATAGAACCCAGAGGTTGTCATTCAAGTCAAACATATTATTCTGCCATGAACCCTGAAACACTTAATTACACAAAGACTCTTTAAAGGGGAAAGTCCAGTTCATTACAACTTGGGCTGCATTTGCGTAGTTTTGGCCATCATTAGATTAGATTAGATTTCCTTTATTGTCATTGTACAGGTACAACGGAATTGAGTTTGCAACTCCCCACCACATACACGATGATTGGAAAAACAGTCTATAAATATAGGGTACTATACAAGCGACAGCTATAAGGTTAGTGACCAGTGTCGTATATGCAAACTGTCTTAAAGGGCAGTAAAAAGCAAGCAGACGATCTAAAACAATATAAAAGACAATGATTATAAAATATAATTAAATACATAGGCAGGTTCTGTGTGGTTAACTAACCTTGTGGCCTTGTCTTGTATATGGGACTGTTATTATTTTAGTGTATATCGTGCTCATGTGAAGCATATTAATAAGTGAAGTTGTGTTTCATCAACTGACAGAATAACTGGGACCAGGTAGTATTATTACAGCATACAGGTTGGTTTCTGGGCTCATAATCAAGATGCTATGTGTGGTGTGCTGTGTTCACTGATGGGGGGCAGCAGGGTCATATATATAATGTAGAGATGGTGGTATAGGTGGGCGGTGGAGGGTCAGTAGAGGCCTAACAGAGAATTTTTGCCCTAGGGCCACTTCACCTCTTCATCTAGCCACGACTAATCCCAATGTCATGGTATAATATACAGTTGCTGAAAATATACGTCGGAAAAAAAGTTGTCTTTAAATACCTGTTGCGGTGAGAAGTCACATTCAAACCACTTTATATACATACTGCATAACTAATGTACTTTATACTCTATACATACTGCATAGCTAACATACTTTATACTCTATACATACTGCGTAGCTAATATACTTTATTCTTCAATTCAAAAAATGATTTTAATACTTGCTGTTCCTTTTGTGAACCCAGTTCTGAAACATCTGTTTCAACATTTGTTTTGTTTCTGCACTGGAACATTTTGGGCTGACGTTCTTCATTTTGTCAAATGTACTTTCTTGGTGATTTTTGTTTTCCATTCAAAGATATTGTCTTTGGTGTCTTTATCTTGTGCCAAGCATGTAGGACAGGGGTTCTCAACCTTTTGCAACTTAAGGCCCATTTCTGATTGTTAAAACATTTCCGAGGACCACCTTTCCAAATAAATGAGAAAAAAACAAAACACGACAATAAAAAGAGAAAAAATAACCTGGGCTGTAAATATGTGTTATGTCAGCTGTAATGACCAAAATAAATATTCTGCTTACCCTCAGTGAGACACTTGGGCTTTCTTCTGGGAAATAATGAGATAATGGGATGACAATACATGGCAAAACAATAGATCCTCGTGATTACTGTCCTTGCAGTATCTTACAAAAACTAACAATAAAGCTGCATCGCTAACGTCAGTCGACTCGTCCAGCTGTATGACAAAGTATGGGCTCGCCTTTATTCCTTCCACAAGTTGGCATTCGATGTCATCACTCATGTCAACAATTCTTCTGCTCACGGTGTCATTGGAGAGTTGTATTGACTGAAGTTTGTTTGCAGCAGCCTCCTCCAGTAACTCTCAGCACATATCCACAGCGCTTGGCAAAATAAGCTCCTCTGCAGTCGTAAAGGGTTTCTTGCTACGAGCTACACGAGCAGCAACAATATATAGCTGGCTTTGTGTTTATTGTTCTAGCCTGCACATGTCGGAGGTTTTTCGGCCGATTCAGCATGTTGAATCGGTGGCGGCGCCCGTCGGTTAGAGAAATCACTCTGATTGGCTGTTCAGCTTAAACGAATCAGTGGACGAGAAGAGAAACGGAAGTGAGGAAAGCAAGCCGACGAGTAAAGTCAAGAGGACACACACAGAGCCTTTAAACAGACAAACAGTCACATTTAAAGCAAAACTTAAACACTGGCTTTTAGATAACAAACCTCTGTAAAGCAGCTGTGTCGGCAGGTGTATGTAACTCATCTAATGGACCAGTTTTAGGTTCAGCCTGTTATTAGAATAATGCTTGTTAATGGCTAATGTGAATGTTTTCTGCATCTTGATGTTTTTTTGTGCTTTTATATGCCGCTTACGCCGTACTCCACTATCTTCATGCGCAGCTACATGCACACTCACACCTCTACGACATCAAACTACAACAAGGACCTCAATGGAAATAAGTCCTTTTTATTAACCTTGATGTTCTTTTAACTGTGCATGTACACTGGTGTTGTAACCATGCATCTTTTTTTTAAATGAATTGTCAAATAAACAAAACAAAACAGATAGTTTGTGTTAAAAAACGAATAAGAAACAGGTTCTTTATTAATGCCTTCTGTTGTGTATACTGTGTGTTATGTATTTTATCAGGCTCCTTTTACTTTTTAGAGTGTTTGCATTTCATTACATTACATTCATATGCTGATGCTTTCATCCAAAGCTGATACAACACAAAAACATTTCATCAAATATGCTGAAGATACAATTTACTATTATCAATGGTTATAATTTAATAAAACAGAAAAGGGCAGAGCAGGAGACTAAACTAGATTATAGTCAACTGACTTCACAAGAACAGCACACAATCAGACGTTGTGCCTGTTTATTGTGTGTTGGTACTCTTGGCTAAGTTGTTTACAGT
This sequence comes from Sebastolobus alascanus, assembly GCA_916701645.2. NCBI lineage: Eukaryota > Metazoa > Chordata > Actinopteri > Perciformes > Sebastidae > Sebastolobus > Sebastolobus alascanus. The sequence goes on along the minus strand of CAKAOJ020000095.1, from coordinate 211,700 downwards.
TTTATAAAACATTGCACGACATTTACTCAAACTACTTTTTCAGTTACAGCAACAAAACGATGGAAGGATATCCCTACAAATATTAGAGGGTGTGCTGGTTTAAGCCAGTTTAAAACTAATGTTAATCAAGGGTTATGTTGTCTCAACAAGTATCTCTCTTTCCCTCGCCTCTTCCTTCACCTCTACCTGCTGCTCTGTAGTCGGTCTGCGAGCGTGACTGGCCGCCTCTCCAGCGAGCTGCGCCCGCGGGCGATTGTGGAGCTTTTCAACTCTCAATAACTCTATAATTACAGGTTCCCGTTAACTCTATTATGGACATTTGTGTTGTGATATTTAAACAGGGAAATGCCTCTTGTCTACAGACCGGAGAGGAGAGGTAGTGACCCCGGCAGGCGCTAGTTAGCTGTCACCGCAGTTTGTGGAGCTTCTAAACTCGAAAACGTTGGTTTGAATTTTTGATTCGCCATCAATTTTCATAAAACTGCTAATATTAAATCGAAACAGTTGATTGCTCAGGCTGGTGGGCGGTGCTTGGTATTTCCTCAACTGATCTCAACACGGCTGCCGGGTCACAAACTTTCTCCTTTTACAGCTAAACAGTAACTACAAGATGTTTCTGAGAACATTATAGGAGAGAAATAGTCATTACAGTAACAGAATATTGATTCATATTTGATCAGCGCTGCCTAGTTTGACCGTTTGGTTGGAGTTCACGAGGGATTGACAGCCGGCTCTCAATGACGTAAGCTGGACGGCAGACTCCAGATCAGCTCTGACTGGTTGTTTTCCTCACAGAGGAACATGATTTTTTTTTTCAGATTACCTGTCTCATGCCCTTCTGTCAGGATATAGTGACCGTTTTATAAAGATAACTTTTTTTTATCATATTTGCTCCATTTCTACCCACTGTAGCTCTAATGCCACGTCATTACCATGAAACAGTCACGGTTAAGTTAAGTCAACTAAAGCTACGATAACGGCCACAATTAGTTTTAGTCAACAAAAACACTTGGTTAGCTTTAGGAAAAACATCATGGTTGGGCTTAAAATAAGTACATAAAGTAAGGACAATATGTACGTAAACAATGTAACATAAGAACGGAAAACACAAACTTCACTAATGTAACTTTATAAAAACACTTTGGGACGTGAACACCGGTCTCCTGGTTGAAAGTCCTGTGTTTGTTGGACCCGTCCACCATAAATCTCTCTTTTTATTCTACGTCACTAGCTCTGAGCGTAGCATATTCACACTGATGCTTTTACATTACAGTCAGTTCAGACTACATGGTGAACACATATCACGCCAAAAGCAAGAATGGCGTTGTTATTGCACGCAAAATGACTTACAAATTGCTATGTCATTCATACGCCCTGTGGTGAGACCGGGCTGTGTGACCCATCAGATCTATCTCAGGCCCCATGGGGGGAACCGCCCCCTATGTTGGGAACCACTAATCTGAGTCAGCTGTTGGCTTGTTTTCAACAGTTTGAACATCCAACTGCTTTTTGCTCCATGTTGCCTTTTCCTCAGATTTCAACTGTTACTTTGTCCAATGTTTGAACTGAAATTGAGGCTCCAGTTGTAATAAACTAAATGGAAGTGATGACTTTAATGGTCGAAGGTTCAGTCATGGTTTGACAGTAATGTCTGATACCTGTTGCACGTTGACATCCTGAATTAGCTGCAATTGTGACTGATGAAATCAGCTGTCATTTAGCCATAACTCCGTTTAGATCTCACGGTACGACCTCCGATCATCATGCAGCATCTGTGTGAATTATGTCTCGCCTGCACCGAACACTTTGAAGCATTCAGCTCTTTGTAACAGCTGGCATTTCACTACGGTAAAGCTGCAAACACTGAGGAAAAAAGTTGAAAATGACGAAATTGCTTTCCCTTTATTTTGAGGGTGACATTTTCGTCCTCATGCATCATTTATATGCCCCCTAGAAAACGGGATGGGAAAAAGGAGACAGAGGAGATGAAATTATAAAATACCAGCCCTGTTTGGATTAAAGCTTGTGTGTGTGTGTGTGTGTGTGTGTGTGTGTGGATAGGTACCACTCCTGTCTGATTTTATCTGTCTCTATGTATGCGTGACTGCATGTGTGTATATCTACGTGTGTGTGAGACGTTTCTGTTGCATCCGAGGAAGTCACAAATGTACATGAATGGAAACAGTGGGGCATTCCGAGCAATGTTGCAGGTCCAGAGGATAATTCTGCCTTTCAACTGCTTCCCATTTATTTCATAGCTGCGGCGCTGTCATCTCACCCTGGTCAAGATGAAAAGCATCGTTGTGTAAAGAAATTGAAATGAAAATCCTTCTGGACCCAGCAGGTTGGGGGGGTTGTGGTGGTATTATCTATGACTCAATGGCACTTCCCTGGGATAAGATCTAATTCTGGGAGGAAAATTTCTTTATATGGCCACCTGCTGTCGTCAGCTTTGTCCCAGGATCACAAGTTGTTCTGGGTGACTGGTCTCGGGACACGGCGAGAGGAATGCACTCAGCTCCCCGCTGACATTTAGATCTCTTTATTTTCTCTTTCATTCAGCCCAGAGCTGGCTGGGAAGGATGGGGGGAGGGGGGGTCCTTGATGAAGAGTCTGAGGGATAGAAGGGGTGAGTAACAACATGAACGCCATGACAAACTGCATGCACCATTGGACAGTGTCATTAGAAACTTTACCCTTAGTGCAGCAGTTTGTGGGAAAAAAACATTGATATTAAAAAAAAAAGTCTTATTTTGCTGGATTTTCTGGATGTGGTCCTGGATCTGGAATCACACACCTTTGCTCCTATCCCATAGCATAACTGTAGCATTACTGGTAATTCTACAGAATCCCTCAGATCAGTACCTCCGCCAGAGCCATGCTATTGTTTTCTGACAGCCCATTATTCCAAAAAAACCCAATAGTCCGAGTAAATGTCCCATCGGATCGAAAGCCCATTGCTCAGAAAATACAACAAACCAAAGCACATGGCTAATTATTATGCAGAACGCTAAAGGTTCATGAAGGAACATCAGGCTGAGGGAACAGAGGGCCGAATTTGGATGGAAACAACACTCGGTCCAAACCGAGTATATGTGTGGTCAGTCTGAGTTTGTGGCTAAATTGTTCTACAAGTAGTCATTGGTCTTTTTCTATAATGTTAAATCCAGCGGTACATGTCCACCAGGTCCAGCGAGGACACTAGGGGACGGGCTGCTCCACTCAACTGGCCGTTCAAGCGGTGACGTACCTTCTCGTTGAATGCACCTGATTGGTCTCTGGTTCTCTGCTCGCCGTATCAAACAGGAAACAACATGGCGGCCTGCTCGTAAACTTTCTGTTATTCCGTCTAAACAATTAACCAAAATCTACTTCTGAAAACATGTTAAGAGAGAAACAGGCGATGCTGTCACTGCTGCATCTCGTTTCATTTTAGAACTAGATCGCCTAGTTTGACAGCTTGGGACAAGTTTAGTGAGACAGACGCGTCGCGCTGGACGGGCTCATTTCACGGTTCTAAAGAGTATAGAACGGAAAGAGAGGAAACTCCAGTGCTGCCGCCATTTTGGACTGAAAACGCTTATTGTATTTATAATATTTTATTGTTCAACACAGGCCATTTCGGTAGAATATGACAACAGAGTAGATATAATTTAGTTTTAACTTTTTTACGACACATTTTTAGGTGGACATTTCACTGGCGTTCGGTAGACGCTTTCAGTCCAAAATGGTGGAAGCGTAGCTCTGCTGCTGGGTGCTGATGTTGCAGTGGAATGAAAAATTTACTTTCACTTCTTGGCAATATACATTCTTTGACTGTTTCCCGCCTTTTCATTTTGAAAGAGCAACGGCCAATGAAGAAACTCCAACACTTGGCCGACCAATCGTGTAACTTCATCACTCTCTCTTCATCAACTTCTGCGTTTGCAAGGCTGGCCCTCTGCGGTCCAGCCAAAAGAATCCTAGGTGCTGAGGGAACTCAGGCCTGACCCCAGTAATTCTACATAATTATGGATTTTAGTGTGGCTGTCTGGCACAAGGGGTACTGCCGAAGGGTTTGACAGTCTGCTCCGCTTTGTCCTGGTTCTGGTTCTCCCGTACTTCCCCTCCCTCCCCCGGGCCTCCAGCAGAGTGGTGTTGGCTCCCAGCAGGGACCGGCGGAGCAGCGAGATGAAGCTCTGCTTCTGGCCGGAGGAGGAGCTGCTGCTGCTGCTGCTGCTGCTGGATGCTTAGCTCTCCACCTCCCGCCGGAGCTCCGACTGCAGGTCGAAGGTGGCAGAGAAGCCGGATCTGAGTCTGTCCGCGGTGAGCTTTTCGGTGCCGGAGGCCCCGCTGGAGTCTAAGCTGAAAGAGGTTCTGGTGAACCTGCGTGATTTCATCTGATTTAGCGAAGAATCGGACCCGGTGGCATCGATGACAAGCATTAAGAATAAATATAAATAAACTAGAAATAGCCAATCTTCTCTCTGATGGTCTCGTTTACCTATGTAGGTCATAAAGAGGCATCAGGATTACATTGAGACTGTTTCATAATCAGTTAAAAGTTCCTCACAGTAACTTTAAATTGATAAATAACAGCTGCAACTGAAGTTTTTTTTATGTCATGCATTAATCCAGAATTGTATTAGTTTCTAAGTTACTCAGTTACACCACACTTTGTTCTGCTGCCAGCAGGGGGGGCTTTGCCACTTGCCCCAATTGACCCGTCGCCTCTGAAAATGTAGGATCCATTGTTTTTGAAGGCTGACTCATACTAGGCACTAAAAGTCAAGATATCTCTGCCTCTGCTGCTTCAATTTTGACCACTTTTTTTAAAAAAAGAATCTGTGTCTCACAAGTCTCTAACTGGATGGAACTGTGATACTAAATCACTGGAGTGGCCCTTTAATCTACAAAGTAGGACATCCGTTTAGTGGAGTTAAAAGTTCAATAGTTCCCTTTAAAATATAAAGTTGCATACTTTGACTAACATCACCACTTCCTCCAGGGAATAAATAAAAGCAGCACAATCGATGCTTTGAATTCAATCAACTGGTGGTCGTGATGGAGAGCACTTACTTATCATGCAGCTCTTTGAGAGGGGGGGGGTCGGTTGGTCTCAGTGAGCCTCTTGTGTCTTTTCAGCAGAACAATAGATCCTTGCAAAGAAGTCAGCTCAGAGCCAAGAGACAAATCTCCCCAAAAGACAACCTTTTGTTTCCCCTCAAACCAAATCTGTTGCTCCGCGCCACATAATCAATGGCCAGACGCACGTTCCTCTTTTCTTCTACGAGGCTGAATGGGAACTGTACCGCCGCCATTTATCTTTCCCACGCATGTCATCACAAGACAGGTTCTGTATAAAGTACACCCTCGTAACTCACGCTGTTGTTGTAACTGGGAGATATGATCTTGTTGAGTGTAAAAATACGGACATATATAAACCTTAAGTGCTGCTGGGTGGAAAGTGCTGCCAGCTGATTACAGCAATAAAAAGATGGAGCTGTTGTTTTCTCTGTCTGCTGCAGAGATGTGAAAACAAAAACACAGATGTGAATGTTGTTAGCTGGTGTCACACACAAACTACAGATAACTGGCATAACCTGCAGCATGTCCTGAAATATTTCACTTGTATGAAGAAGGATTAGGACCATGTGAAGAAAAATATAGACACTCAGAAATGTGACACCTAAAAATGATCATGATTTGAACAGGGGATTTTGAGGTTTATGCATTTCCAACACGGCACTAATTCTTCTCACATAACATTCAGGACGTTATCAACTACAAGAAACATGTAAACACATATTTCTTCTTTAGAATGAAACCGTGATGTTAGAGGTAACGCACCTCATTTCTACATTTTATTGCATTTCAATGCGCACAATACACTGAATACAGGGGGGTTTCAGGGGGTCTTTAAGCTTATTACTTAATGTTCATTTATGTGCGACTGAGCGTGAATGATGTCTTGCTAGTCACGCCACTTCATGGATATAATACAGGAATTATCAGTTATAGGTGTGCAAACTATACAGTAAACAAGCAAATTAAATAATTAAAGCTGCACGGTTCTGATTCTTTGTTCCACTTTACTTATTTTGACTGATCCATTTGCAAAATACAAGCTATCAGCTTGATAGCTTGTATTATATATATATATATATATATATATATATATATATATATATATATATATATATATATATATATATTTATATTTATATATATACATATATTTTTTAAACGACACAACTGCACTTGGAGGGCTGGCACTTTAATTAATAATTGATCATATTTAATAATAATTTCAGCAAAGTTCCTCTCACTTTTAAACTTGTTTTAAGATGTTTCCAGTTTTCCATTTTTTTTTATTAATTGTGTGTTGTAGTTGAATTGAATGTCTTAATATAATAATACATAATAATAATTAAATATGGTATGATTAATACCATAAATATAAGTGTACCTACACTGTGACACAAGAGTCTAATCCCACCTGTGAAGTGTGTGCATGGCATCCTCTGATTGCCACCATGTATTTGCAGACTGATTACAAATGAAAATAATTAAAGATGTCTACGTTAGACTTTCATTCATCAACTTTCAAATGCATTACTTACATGTTAATTAGCTATGACAATTTACATTGTTTTTTATTTGTTCCTCAGTTCTTCTAATTCATTACTTGTTAAATTAGTTTTTTAATATATATATATATATATAGTAAACATAAATTAATATTTTTTAAAGAATTGACATTGTTATTATAAAACATAACCTCCAACAGCATCACAGGATGCTGTTAACTGACAGAAAAATCTCTGTATGTCTGATCTAGGCTCAGCAGAATAACCTCACATTGCATTTTTAGCGCCAGCACAAGCTGCTGCATCATGTTTCTAAAGGTTGGCACATACACTAACAGTATGCAATCCCATTTTCTGGGCCCTGTTATGTACAGTATATATGCAACAGATGGATATAAGTGGACACGCTTGAACTCTCAGTTCAGCTGAGACGCCGGTCGACTCCGGAGCTCTCGAACAGCGTCTGCCGTCCACACTGACTGATGCATTGTGGTGCTGCTGTGACTGCAGACTTGCTGTGTGGATGACAGAACGTTAACTTGAATAAAGTTTCCAATAATGAAAGAATAATGGATAATTATTTTTGTGAGTTTAAATGTAGCAGGTCTGTCTATGAGTTTCCTTTGGAAATCAACAAGTGTTTACAAAGTCTCCACAATAACTCAACTCAAATTTAAAAATTTGTATCAAATTACTTAATATGTCCAATAAATTATTCAGAAATTAAGGACTCGTTTTAAAAAAAAAGTAACAACCAAAACCTGAAAAAATAAAATGCAATTCAGTGTGCATCTCCATCAGATAGTGTTACTTAAATATTCTTAGAACGTCAAAATGACATAATCTCTTGATTCTGAGCAATAAGACGTAGAAGAAGAAGAAGAGGAAGAAGAAGAAGAGGTAGAAGAAGAAAAAGAAGAAGAAGAATAAGGAGAAGAGGAAGAAAATTAAGAAGTAGAAGAAGAAGAAGAAGGAGAAGAGGAAGAAAATTAAGAAGTAGAAGAAGAAGCAGAAGATTAAGAAGAAGAAGAAGAAAATGAAGAAGTAGAAGAAGAAGCAGAAGAAGAAGAAGAAGATGAAGAAGAAGAAGAAGAAGAAGAAGAAAAAGAAGAAGAAGAAGAAAAAGAAGAAGAAGAAGAAGAAGAAGAAGAGGAAGAAAAAGAAGAAGAAGAAGGAGAAGAGGAAGAAAATTAAGAAGTAGAAGAAGAAGCAGAAGATTAAGAAGAAGAAGAAGGAAAAGCAGAAGAAAAAGAAGAGGCAGAAGAAAAAGGAAAAGAAGAAGAAGATGAAGAAGAAGCAGAAGCAGAAGATGAAGAAGATGAAGAAGATGAAGAAGAATCAGAAGAAGAAGAAACATACTTGATAACTAAATGATTTTCATCCACAGGATTGAAAGTTCATTCTTGACCTTGGAAATAGCACTCGACAAAACAACCCATCACAAGGTCTATTTAGTAGCTCTTCTGGAGCTTTCAGTTGTATCGTTGAATCTTCCTTTGGAGTTTTCATGGGCTTTAAGTTTCCTATTTTCTTGTCCATGTTGGTTTAGTCAACTGTTTTCTGTCATCTGGTATTGAGTAATCACAAAGTGGACCTGATGATAGACAGCATGTGATGTTGGTTCTGGCAGCTGATGTTTCAAACATTCATGGGTAATTCTACAACTATCGTCTATTTGGTCTGCATCAGTCCAGGTTTGGTCAGGTTTGGAGTTGCATTAAATATACACTAAATTCAACAAAATACAGGGACAGAAAACAAAAGATATGACTCCCAATAAATATTCTTCCTTGAATACATTTACCTTTATTATTTTTCCTCTGAGTTTCCTCGATGGATCTCAAATGTTCCCCGGTCACACATTGTGACTATTTGCTGTGGTCGGCAATTGAACCTAAAAACAAAATTGCATTGTGTACAGTTTGGTGGAAAAGACGGTGACTTCAACGGACAGGTCAAGTTTCAAGTTCTTTATTGTCATGGGCACAACTATTAAAGCAGTTGTTAGCAATGGGAATCTTGAGATAAGATAAATATGAGATGAGATTAATTAAGATAATATAAAACGAGATAAGATAAGATTAAACAAGATTTGATCAAATGAGATGAGATAAGATTAGATGAATTAAGAAAAGATAAGATAAGATCACATGAATTAAGATAAGAAAGATTAAATAAGTTTTTCAAGTTCTCTAAATTCAAGTTTCAAGTTTTTTATTGTCATGTGAACAACAATTACAGAGAAGCAGTCGTTGGTGACGTAAAGCTTAGATCTCCTTAGAGCTCCTTCCAACATGAGATAAAATAAACCAAGATAAGATGAGGTAAATTAAGATAAGATGAATTAAGGTAAGATGACACAAATATAGATGAGATAAGATGAATTATGATCAAATAAAATAAGATAAGATTAATTGAAATACCATAAGTTAAGATGATATTTGATGCATTAAGATAAGATGCATTAAGATAAGATGAACTAAGATAAAATTAGATTAATTAAGATTTGATGAGAATAGATGAGTTAAGATAAGATGAGATGAATTACGATAAAATAAATAAAATAAGATTTATTAAGATAAGATATGATGAATTAAGAGAAGATGAAGTGAGATACAATAACATACAATGAGATGACTTAAGATGAGATGCGATAAGATAAGATGAGATGAAGTAAGATGAGATAACATGAGATCAATTAAGATGAGATGAGATAAAATAAGATGAGATGAAGTAAGATGAGATAACATGAGATCAATTAAGATGAGATGAGATAAAATAAGATGAGATCAATTGAGATGAGAGGAGATTAATCAAGTTAATTAAGGTCAAGTATTAGTAAGGTATTATAAGGTAATTTACATTAAGGTGAATTAAGATAAAATTAGGTTAATTAAGATAAAATGAGATGAATTACGATAAAATAAAATATGATGAATTAAGATAAGATGAATTATGATAAGATACGATAAGATAAGATGATATTAATTATGATGAGATAAAATGAGATCAATTAAAATAAGATGAGATAAAATCTGATGAATTAAGATAAAATAAGATGAGATGATGAGATAAGATGGTCTTTATTGATCCCAAGAGGGAAAATTCTCAATCTTATATCTAAAATCTTGTTTCAGCTCTTCGGCCTCTAGTTTTGCTCCCCCTTGTTTAGCACCCTTCTATAAAAGAGCTCTTCCTCCGTCCCCCGGTCTGCTCTCCACATGTCTGCGTCCACATGTGACTCTTTATTGTGTGCATCTCAAGGTCTCCACTTTCATGGCAGTGGAACAGAGAGGTGTTTCTTTGGGAGCAGAGGCAGCGGCCTGCAGCCGTGGCCCTGCGCCGGGATCGCCTTACCCCATACAGCTCGGCTTTGTTATCGGATCTCCGGGGGCTGAAGGACACAGTGCATCATCTAACCCGCCTTAATGCATGCAAGATGTCCAATCAGCGCTGTGTTTGGTCATTACGGCCGCCTCGCCAGGCCTCCTTCCTGCAGGCTGTCGCGGCTGGACCCGGGAGACCCGCTGCTGATCTCAGAGCAGATCTCTGTTTCCCCTCACATGAGATCCCTGTCCCAACATTCATTTCTGCCAGGGGAAACACGCACGGACACGGTGCCCACCATACATCAAACTCGTTAAATATTCCATCCGAGTGGAAACGCTGCTGACTCCGATATCACACCCGATACTGAATCAGCCCGCTATGGAAGCTGATACCTGTGGATTCTTTATGCCCTCTGAAGTCTCTCTACATTCACCTACAGGGTCTGCAAACATGTCACCACTCATCTTTTTCTTCTCTTTTTGTTTTTCTGTCTCACCAAAAACATCATGTATTTCTTTAAAATCTGAATTGTATGTGTGGCCCTAAATATACAATATATCCCAACTCTATTTCTCTACTCTTCAAAACGTGACAGAATGAAGTACATGCATACTAAAATCACTTCATCACATAATGGAAATGGAGGAGCTCCTCACAGCTGGGAAGAGCTGACCAAATATTGGAGGAGTGATGCTCCAGAACTTGGAAAATGTCAAAATTAAACCGAAAATGAAAATAACTCACTTTCAACATTTCCAATTAATGAAATTGGAACTGAAAGTTCTGAAACTGCCGCTGGTTGATGTCTGTGACACATGCACATATTAGTGCATTATTAAATAATGCACTATACAGTGTTAGTTATAGTAATAGTATATGATATGGGTCATAGTGGGACACACTGCCAGCTATATTTACATTGTTGAAGTCAGGATCCAGGTAATATGTTGGTTGTGTGAATCTTAAAGGTCCGGTGTGGAGGATCTGGCGGTATCTAGCGGTGACTGAAGCCTCTCCCGTGTGCCAAGCGTGTTGGAGAGCTACGGTGGCCGACACAAAAACGCCAATGTTCCTCTCTAGAGCCATCTGGAGTAGAGTCAGTGTGTACATGGGAAGTGAGTGGTGAAGCAAGAGAGAGAGAGCGGCGGTGACAGCAGCAAGTAATGTCATCGACTCCGGCCCAAGTAGGAAAAGTTAACAGAGTTTGGTTTGTCCGTTCTGGGCTACTGTAGAAACATGGTGGTGCAACATGGCGTAATGAAAACACAACGATTCTTATTTTAAGGTGATTATACACTAAAGAAAACATACTTACTAATATTATATTCCATTTCTGCCGATAGATCCCCCTAAATGTTACACACTGGTCCATTGAAGGAAAATGTACTTCTTTCCAAGAGTGAGATAAGAAGATTGATATCAATCTCATGTTTGTGCATTAAGCACAGAGCTTAAGTCAAGATGTGGTTAGTCTAGCTTAGCATTACATATATGCATAGCATAGCTTACCTACCACTGTGATAAGTGATGGCTAATTAGGCTACGTTGACCTTGAAGTTCAGGTATAGGTCAGCAAGACTTCTAGCTACAGTAGAGCTGGGCGATATGGGTATATCTTGATATTTTTAGGCTATGCTGAAATATATGATATATATCTTGATATTTTCATATTTTCTCTGAAATAATATATCATATAGTAAATTAACCTGAGCACTGAGGTGGGGTACTATCATATTGATGTCAGATTGGACTTTGGAAATGTATTCTTATTATATAGGTTAGTTTGACTAATTATTTTTTTCTCTGAAATACAGTTCTATTCTTATTTATATATTGGGATTTTTTTGTATTTTTATTTATTTATTATTAACATATTGACAGACTGGCTGACTTATTTAATTTATGTGAAACAGCCATATCACGTTCAGCGGAAGGTCGCTTTTGTTTTGAAGTCAGTTCTTGGTTGCTTTTATTTTGAAGTCAGGTCTTACAGGCTAGTATATACACGTACCGTAAAACAACGTTGGGGGCTAGTTTGACCGTCTTTTTCGAAGTGGAAGATGGCGTCTTCCATCACCGTTTCTGACCTCAACACGTTTAAACTCGCTTTGGCGGTTCTCTTCTTCCGCTCTCTCCAGGCTCTTTCCCTGCTTCCCTCCAGATACAAAAACACAACTCTTGATACGTCACACACACTCAAAATTAAATGCTGTCGGCTTAAAAAAACAGTGTGGCAATTAATATTTGCAGGCTACTCGATGTTTGCGATATAGTCATTTACTATACATCCCACGTAGAACAAGCCACAATACATCGAGTATATATGATATGGCGCTCACGCCTACTTCTAGCTGATGACAAAACACATCACTAAAAAGATGTTATGAGGCGAGAAAGATGAACAAGAAACAGACAGGCTGTAAACAATAATCCCTCAGTATACAGGACATGTACACACAACTATGGTAAGTAGAGTAGGTCAAAGCTTAAATGTGATGAAAGTGTTGGTGATAACTTTACTTCACTTTTGTTTTCTCTTCCAAATACGTTTGTTGAACCTGGAGGGTTTGGTCTTGACCTGTTTTTTAGTACTGTGTTCTAAGATTTAGTTAGTAGCATGACTACCAGCTATCATTACACACCTCTTCACCAGGCTTTTTTTTAAGGAGCCACAAACACTTGAGTTCTACAAAGTCCCTCAACCGGTTGATTGAGGGAGAATTTCTGTCCTGGGAGCTGTCGCCGTTGACGCTGCCGTTGATGACGGATCACGAGTGAACGCAGACAGCGTTCGGTTTGACGCTTTATACACATGACATGACATGCTCTATCTCAGCGGGGCATCTTTCCGCCTCACCTACTGTACGGCACAAACACTGTTTTTTCCCTCCTCCTCCTCCTTGGCTCTCCTTATCAGCTTCATCAACAGACTCCTTTTAGCGTGTCCTCTGGTGGGTGACAGCTGGCATTCACATTCTCTTTAACAATTTTGAGTTTACATTTACAAAGTGGTCATATTGTACGGCCAATCATACAGTAGCAGCTAAAACTACGTACCCTTTCTTTGCATTCATGCATGCAGAAAAAAAAGTGTGCTTGAGCTGTAGAATAATAAAAATAACAATAAAAGAGGATGGCACTTCCTGATAGCAGTGGGAAAGCTCCCTTCACTCAGGAGAGGAGTCATGATTTATAAGGCAGCCACACAACAGATTCATACCTACTGCAGTGAAAAAGGCATGTATCATTTCTCCCAAATGTCTCTGCGATGTGTTGGCGGCTCTGAATAAAATATAAGTCCGCAAAGGAAGTGTTGTCGTCAGTGTGCACACAGAGCTGCAGACCCAATTCCAAATCAAATAGATATTTTTTTCAGTTTTCCCACAGCAGAATTATTTTTTTTGTTTTTCTAGAACTGATTTGAATATTATAGATGGAGCGGTCTGTCTCTGCAGCCCAAGGGGAACAAAAACACAAACTGGGAGGCATTTCCTAACCAGCCAGGTAATCCGACACAGTAGCTAGACCTTGCAAAGCACACGTGCACGCGCACTGGAAGGAAGGCATACCAACCGCGACAATCAATCACACACACACCCCTCCACCTGATTATGGAGTGAAGTAGACCATCAACACAACACGCAGCCTCTCTCAGTCAGGTTTGCTGCCACATCAATCACCTGGGCTCTGGCCAAACCAAATATGAGAATACAGAATACCATCAAATTAGGGTTTGTTTTTTAACTCAACTAAGCACATTTCCCTGTTTCTGCAGCCAGACGCTGAGTGCTTGGATCCGGTTGGGTGTGTTGGGTTACACGCATGCCTTTGGAGCTCGCTGCCCCCCCCCCCCCCCCATAATCTGCTTAATGCCTTTGGCTTCCTGGGATGTTATTAATTAATAAGACTTACAATCAGAGCTGATTTCTATGGATGGCTTGCACACTTCTGCCACTCCGCATCAGTTTCTCCCAGCATTGCGTTTTAATGCTTTCGGTGATGTCACCATCCTGTAATTTCACACAGTTGTGGTTGTATGTCGCTTGAATCGCTAGGTTAAAGGGTCAGTTCACCGAAACTAGAAAATAAATATATATTTGCACATCTATCTCACTTATTTCTCTCTAACCATGCATAGCTTTTCATCATTTGTCTTTATTTGGATTATCTGTCTCTGCCTCCACCTTAATGGAATTTACTAATGTAGATTTGTACATGCATATTTTTTTAAATATTTATTCAATGTCAGATTGACTTTTTTGGACACACTGAAATATTCTAATAACAACACATTATCATTAGCATCTTTTAACCACTCAGTACAGAAAGTGATTCCTCTTCTGTGCTTTATGCCGGGAACGCACTGGACGCATGGTGGTCGTGTGGCGTCTGCGTCGCGTGGTGGCTGCGTGATTGAGGCGTCGGTCATCCACACCAGCTGCGTTTCAGCTGCGTGGCAGCTGCGTTTCTGCTGCAGCTGCTGCTGCTGCTGCTGCTGCTGTCAGCCCTTTCTTTCTACATAGAGTTTGCCTTTCGTAATAGCCATTTCATTTCATTATAAATGTCATTTATATTTATTTTAGACAGAGAAAGGATAAGAAACGTGTGGTAATTTGTAAATAATAGTAATAATCCACAATTAAAACCCGTACTACATTCATTCACGGAGCACTCCAAGTCACTGCATGTTTCACAGCACTGTCTGCACATATTTCAGAATAAAAGCCTCATGTTAACAAATGAAGGAATTCTGTCCACAGAAAAAACTTTTGAGGGCTTTTATTTTGAAATGAAAGCAGGAAGTGTTGATTTAAAAACAAGTCTTTACTTTTTTTCATTTCCGTAACATTTTCTACAGATAGAGACATGTAAACTGTAGTAATGTTGCTGGTAGTATGTTAATATGCAGTCAATAGATCATCCTCACTGTCTGTGACATATTCTACAGATGTCTAGACATTGAAACTGTAGTAATCTTGCTGATATGATGTCAATATATTGTCAATAGATCACTTTCTCTGTCTGTTGCTGCTGTGAACCGCGTGCGGCTCGCGTCAAAAATCGGCGAGACCTCGAATCTCTAGAAGAGACGCAGCTGAGACGCAGCTGAGATCCGCACTGCCCGCGTGAGACGCGCGTCTCACGCGGGCAGTGCGGATGCTCTAACCTGTTAACACGGACGCCGAAATAAAAAACAGCAGGTAATGCAGCCGCCACGCTGCCACCACGCGCCCAGTGCGTTCCTGGTGTTATTCAGGTTTCAAGGTTTACACAAACTGGTGCACACACGGCTGCACAACAAGACATGGTGTCAGTAAATGTACAGTCATTGGAGGCAGCTGGTATTCTGTCTGATAAGTACAAGTAAGGGTGGTTAGTGTGCATGTGTTTATCCAAGGGTGTGTTGATAATAAGTGTGGGGAGGGGGCCACACATCCTTCGGCCTAGAGCAGTGGCTCCCAGATGACCGACTGGAACACTTTCTATAAGAAACAATCTGCTTGTGAAAAATTAAAAAAAGTAAATAAATATGTAATTGGTGGAACCTTTCTATACTACACGAATCAGGTGAAGTACCGGAAGTAAACAAGTCTCCGTTACTACGGTGACATGTCCCAACAATACGTGCACGGTTGAATGCAAGCTGTCCTAAGAAGTGTAAGAAGTGTACAATTTCCTTCTGTCTATGAGTTCAGAAGAACCTGAGCCGTTCTCAGTTGCCTAACGTTAGCCTGACATGGTGAAACAAGTAACGCCGGCTAAGTTACAGAACAGTACTGTGAACACTATCCTCCTTCCACGGTGTAATTCAAACACTGTAATTTACCATGTAGGCCTATATAATTTTTTTTATATCAAATATATTGAACATTGAATTACATCAGATCTAAAATGTTATTCCTTCATTTAGATTTCAAAAGTGGCAGATAAAATGTCTGAGTGGCAGACAAAAAAATACTTGTCTGCCACAGTTGTAGGAAGTGAAAAAAGTTAATTTCAGACACTGGGTCTATTAGTGTTTTTTATGTAATTAATGACAATAAAATAAAGAGAAAATAAAGTGAAGTTTTGGGTTGTGTTTAGTTTAGTTTTTATGCTCAGCCATACTCCAGAAATTATTAACTTACTAAATCACTTTATCTTTGAGTGGGGAGAAAACATGCTGCAATTAGTGTGTTCAAGCAGACAACCCTTCTATATACAGTATGTTTGTGTTCTTTTGGTCATTTAATTAACAGCAAACATGAATTTGACACAATGCTGTGCTTCCAGTTTGTCCAGTTTGGTGAGGAAGGGAGCAGTTGACAGGCTCCATCCATCACCTTTTGGATGAACAGGAACTGTGAGCCAGACCTTATCACCTTATAGATACCTTATACTATATGGTTTTAGAATGAGATGCTCAACACGTAGATGTTGTTTTTTAAATGCTATTTTATCAGTGCGTTGAAGACCAGCACTAATTAAATTTTGTTTTCCTTCATTGCACTGTGATGGAGGCAGAAATCACATTAAAAACAAAACTATCTGCATGGCTGGATACCAGTAGATATTAAAGGGAGAAAATAGGATTTATTTATTTTGTATTTCTTTGTGTTTTGGGTGTAGGGCTGTCAAAGTGATAACGTGATAATAATGCGTTAATGCAAATTAATTTTAACACCACTAATTTCTTTAACGCATTAATGCAATCAATCTTTTGGAGGTTTTATCGGTCTCAGTTTTAAAGCTAGTGAAGATACTGGTATCATAATCAGAATCCATTGGCCGAGAAGGACGCTAAATAATACTTTTTTAAGGGGTCCCTTGACCTCTGACCTCAAAATTTGTGAATGAAAATGGGTTCTATGGGTTATGTTATGATTTGAGCATATTGTTTTATGCTAAATGCAGTACCTGTCAGGGTTTCTGGACAATATCTGTCATTGTTTTGTGTTGTTAATTGATTTCCAATAATAAATATATACATACATTTGCATAAAGCAGCATATTTGTCCACTCCCATGTTGATAAGAGGATTAAATACTTGACAAGTCTAACTTTAAGGTACATTTTTGGAACGGATATAAAAATGTGTGATTAATTTGCGATTAATAAATCGATTGAAAGCCCTAATTTTGGGTGAACTGGTTCTTTAAGTTTTATTTTTTAGGTGTCTGTTAATATAAAAGTGTCTTTTATGAGCGTCCATCTAACTTTGGTCGTCTCTGAGTGAAAGTGTCACCAAACGTCGACACCATTGAAGACTCCTGCATGCACAGGTTGCAGTTTGCTATCAGTAACACACTCAGTGTGTAAACTTCCCGTCCGTCTCGTCCGTCCTTGTTTGTTGATGCTAAATCACGGTGTGACTTGTCGCACCTGAGCTTCAAGGAGATCCTGTTACCTTTCGGGGGGGGGCTGATACAACTTTAATGGCTGGCTTTTGTTTGGTGGAGTATACATGTGTATTCTTACTGAGCCGGATGGGAGGGGGGGCATACCCTCCAATATCTCAGAAGGGGTGGGGGGGGGGGTTCAAAGGAGCGTCAGGCTTTAAAGTCAACAACGCAGCTGTGTTTACACAAAGGCCTTCAGAAGTGAGGGCCAGCACTGGGCGGGGGGGGGACCGGGACAAGATGAGGTAATAACAGGCGCTGACCCCGTCACCCCCCCCACATACAGCAGACCAAGAAGAGAAGAGATGCTCTAAATGACAGCCCGCTGACTCAGGGGTCTGTCTTAACTTGTGTTGTGCTCTGACTCCTCAGAGATCATCTTACCTTGTTGTGTTGAGTGAATAACGGCCAACAAACCTAAACAATATGGAGCACAATGCCTCCGCCCACGTCAGCGTGCTGGGGATCCAGTCTGACCTGCTCTGGTTGTTTTTTGTCCTTGTTAAAAAAAATAATAAACAGTCATGGGGTTCCTGGGTGGGTCAGTGAGGAAGGACTCATGGCATGTACTCACAGCACTGTGTGTATATAAAGGATGGAATAAACTTACAGTACGTCAGCGCTCTAATCTTAGAGCTGGACCCAGCAGCAACACTTTGGATGCAGAACATTGTGCTGAGGAGCTTTGTGAAGTCGCTGTGAGACAAAACTCACAATACTTCCAGAGTAGCAGGCAGGAAATGCAGCTTGACTCGTGATCTCTGTTGTGATGATGCAGAGCTATCGCTAATGCTGACGACAGGTCGCGTCCTCCTTTTTCTAGGAATTTGGGGGTTGTAGTAACCTTGGGGAAGTTTATGTTCTACAATTTAAATGTACACATGATGGTTATTTTATAGGCTGGTTCCAACAATATGTTTAGGGCTGTCAATCGATTCAAATATTTAATCGCAATTAATCGCATGATTGTCCATATTTAATCGTGATTAATCACAAATTAATCGCACGATTTTTTTATCTGTTCCAAATGTACCTTAAAGGGAGATTTGTCAAGTATTTAATCCTCTTATCAACATGGGAGTGGGCAAATATGCTGCTTTATGCAAATGTATGTATATATGTATTATTGTAAATCAATTAACAACACAAAACAATGACAGATATTGTCCAGAAACCCTCACAGGTACTGCATTTAGCATAAAATATATGCTCAAATCATAACATGGCAAACTGGTCACAAACGTCACAAACGTCACCAACGTTACTTCAAAATAACTCGACAAATCTTTGGACACAAACACCGATCTCGAACAGGGGCCTCCTACTTGAAAGTCCTGTGTTTGTTGGACCCATCCAACTCCCCTCCTGCCCAACACAAGCAGTCTTTCCTAGTTTTTATTCTACACCACAAGCTCTGAGCATAGCATATTCAAACAGTTGTAATATATTATGCACTTAGTTAAAAGGTGTTTACATTTTCTAAGACAGTCGGGCCTTCATCATGTGCATACACATGGTCTGAGGCAGTTCTAAATTTGTTCACAGAGTAAGAACAAATTCAGGTACGAATATATTGATGAATCCCAGCTTGCACGGCTTAAGCACAAATTTGTGCGTACATACCTTACTTTGGGAAATATAAACATGTTAAACATAGAAACGAGCCTTTTTTATTGATAAAATATATCAAACTGCTTAATGCTTCTGTGTGAAATAAAATGTTTTGCTTTGATAAAATACAGTGAAGTTAGAGAAGTGTCCACATTTAAATCAGGAAATATCTGATCCAAGAATCCGTAAAATCGCAGTTAACTCTGGACAATCACACGATTAATCAAAATTAAATATTTTAATCGGTTGACAGCTTCTAGTTGTTAATTCTAGTTGAAATACCTAAAGAAACAGTTTAGAGTGAACAGGTGATTTGTAAGACAATTGAGAAACGTGTGCAGAACTGCTGGTGCTGCATCATCACTTAGTGCAGTGACATTAGATGTATATTTGCCTCACTTAAACTTGTATTGCTGGTTAAAGACAACATGATTCAGTAACGCTTGTAGCTCCACACTGCTGCAGCAACAGCCAGGACCAAAACGTCTGTTCAGTGAAGCTTTCACATGAGTTTTACTTTTAGCTAGAATAGAATCAATATCTTTGTTTGCCTACATTCATTAATGTTCATTCGACAGCTTTATTATAGTCTATAAAGTTTGTCCCAATCATCCGTAAATATTTATTCTCTGTGTCTGATAGTGGAAGACCACCAGCTCTAACAACATTTTTATTTTCATTCATCAAAGTCAAGAGAAACACCATGAAATCCTTCGTGTACATGGAAAGAATCTGCTGTTTAGAAAGACGCTGGCTGTAGAACTGTCGGTTTTAGGTGAGCGAGCAAAGATGCATATCACATATTTTCACTGTGTTTGGATTTAACTGTGTTAGCACATCTTACAGTACAAAGAGCAGTGGACCCACAAGCAAACAACAACATACACTTCAAACAGAGCTCTCACTCCTAATTCACAGGAAGCTACATGATGAACATTGTGAACTAAAATGTACAGTCGATACAGAAAAGGCAGTAATCACATAACTATATACAACATTTACACTAAGCTTAACTGACTCTTACTAGCTGTATCATTAGTTATTATCATTTTACAAGCTGCTATCATTTCATCAATATGTAACTAATCTAATTTCAAAACCAATCTCCAACAGAACTGTCAGCTGATATGGAAGAAGAATGTGTGAAATTTTATTATCAGGGTTTTTATAGGTGATAACATCCTGATCATGTGATGATGATCATGCACATTACACGGACGTTCCGCGTGTCATGAGTATGCGTTCTTTGTCTGCACTTAAGTTAAGGTAAGAAAACCACTAACTTGTCATGGTTGTCCTAAAATAAGTAAGTAAACTAAGTTAAACATACGGAAACAACTACGGAAAACACGTCACAAATGTCAACAAAAACACAAACGTCACTAACGTCGGGTGTTGGTTGGACCCATCCACCTCCCAACCCGCCACCATTAGAGGTCTTTTCTCGCTTATTATCTACGTCACTAACTCTTACCGTAGCATTTATACGTGGAAACAGTACAGGATACATGCACAGATACATACATTGCACACTAAACACCTTGTGCATTATCGTGGCATAAAAGCTGTCCATTTTTAGTCCGACAATGTCAGGAGGAGTGCCATTTTAAATAGGTGAGTACTCTTTTAATCCATCCAGGGGAAGAACAGCCAGAACTAAAATAATCACATTTGTAAAGCTTTTAAATAGAAGACCACCTGTGGATTTGACCTTTGTTTGCATTACTCAATGCAATGCTGTTTTATTATATTCCACAAATTATGTCAAAATCATCAGTTATACTCTCTAGTGAGGGACCACCAGAGAGACTTGCTTGGTTTCTAAAACAAACCACCTTTGTTTTATTTACATCAAGTGCATCTCTTAGATCATTTTTACCTCCTGTTATTGTTTCTGTAGTTCCAAATCAAAGAGAGCACAAACACCATAAAATTTTCCATATAAAAACAGAGAAAACATCTGTTGTTTGAAAGATAGTGGCTGTAAAAATGTTCGTTTGGACTTCCTGAGAGACATGACAAACCCTGGGATGCTGGGCGGCCCCGGCTCTCATTAAATGAGTATTATACTTTGTCATATTGACTGCGTACACGCCAAAAAAGTAGAAGGGGTCGTGCTTCTTCATGGCCAGTTATGTATTTGCCTTTATTGAGGCTGTGTGTGATGAGACCTCTGCGGCTACAGAGAGGAGTAAAGCCCTAAACTCTGTCATCAAAAGACAGCTGACAGTTATTCAATAAGAGGACAGCAAGGGGTGTTAAAGATTTTACTGGGAAGGGATTTTCACTGAAGGCAGGGCACATAAATCTGGACAAACAGGGCGCCGGGCCTGTTCGGATGACACAAATCGCCGCCTCGTTAGGATCAATAAAGTAAAACACAATGCTGCAAAAGCAGAAGTGCAAACTGTGAGGCTCCGGAGGATTCAATAGCCCCAAAGCATGCGTGGGAATGGGGAGCTCAGGTTAGAGGAGAGCTTCAATCCCACCAACTCTGCCATGAAATAGAAAGGGAGAGAGCAATTGACCCATGAACCGGGCTGAAAGAGAAATCACTTGTTCTCGTAATGACTGCCTTCCACGTCGGCAGAGAGCTGGCGGATATCGGCTCGCAGTCGGGGAACTGTGCTGAGAGGGAGGATGAAGAGGAGGGTGGTTTGTCCAGCTCCTATGGTCTCCAGCTGGTGTGTAGAATGATGATCAGCCTCCTCAACACTCGACACCCCCCCCCCCCCCCCCCTTACCCCCTTATACAAACAACCGCTATGAGATAAACACAAACACGGCTGCGTCTCGTAAAACTGAATCTGAGACAAATTAGCCAGCTCATTAGGCAGCTGAGGTGAGTTTCCTGAATGAATAGCTGAATCGGGAGGGTTTATTCAGCTCTTGTTTATTTACAGAGAACAGCCCGCTCATTTGCATTCTCCTCTCCGAGTACAGGAAGACTGAAGTGGGTGCTTATGTCTTCTGTGATAGAGGAGCTTATCCGGCTCTTTGGGGAGCATCTGTGGGCCGCTGTGTTCCAAAAATTCCTCGCTACCCAGCGCGGGTCGTCTCAGTTCCGGTGATAGTGCAGGAGGAGACCCGCAGAGAGCAGAAGACTTCCAGGTTCTGGTCCACAAGTAAAAAAAACCTCATTCAAAATCACATTGATATTTTTTGGCTGGACCGCAGAGGGCCAGCCCAACGAATGCAAATGACTGTCACTGAGTGAGTGACTGTATTCGAAACCCTCTACTACATACTACTGACTAACAGTACATACTGCATACTGCGTTCCTCAGTAGTATGCAGTATGAAACAGTTAAAGTTATGTATTTTGCAGTATGCTAAACCAGGCTTTAGCCTTTAAAGAAGCACTGGACAAAAAAACAAACTCGTACCACTATTGTAATATTATCAAACAATACAACTTGTTTATTTCTGTTAGTTTACTTTATAAGATACTGCAGGTTTAAACTATTTATTCTAACAGCTCATAGTGAAGTGAGACAAACAGGATCATCAACGAGGGGAGACGGGAAATATAAAACATTGATCCACGACATTGCGGAGGAATGAGCTAGCTGTCACGGCAGTTTGTGGAGCTTCTAAACTCCGAAAACGTTCGATTAAATGCTTGATTCGCCATCTAATATCGTAAAACTGTGAATATTCAAAATCTACACAGTTGATTTCTCGCTTAAAAAAATTTCAGAAGTGAATTTAGTGATGAAATAGCTACAAACATTTTTTTTAAAAACGAGCCGTTTTTGGCTGCTGTTATTGTTGTAACCGTAGCCTGTACTGTTCCAGCGCTTTGCATTGTGGGATACAGTAGGCGAGGTAGACTGGTGCGATGCATACTGGAGATTTTTTTCCGAATCAGTACGACATCCGGGTATTTTTGGCATACTGTACATTTTGCTTTTGTTCGCATACTACATACTTTTTCAATTGTTTTTTAATATTTTTGCCAAATCAGTACGTACTACTAGTGTAGTATGAGGTTGTACTACTAGTGTAGTATGAGGTTGTACTACTAGTATAGTATAAGGTTGTACTAGTAGTATAGTATGAGGTTTGGAATACAGCCACTGACTGAGTGAGTGACTGAGTGATGAAGTTACACGATTGGTCGGCCGAGTGTTGGAGTTTCCTCATTGGCCGTTGCTCTTTCAAAATTAAAAGGCGGGAACAGTCCGTTATGAAAATGAACTCGTCCAGCATGACGCGTCCAGTTCATAAAACTTGGACCAAGTTGTGAAACTAGGCGTAGAGTAGACTAGACGGAGTAACAGAAAGTTTACGAGCAGGCCGCCATGTTGTTTCCTGTTTGAAACGGTGAGCAGAGAACCGGAGACCAATCAGGTGCATTCAACGAGAGGGTACGTCACCGCTTGAACGGCCAGTTGAGTGGAGCAGCGCTTCTTCTAGTGTCCTCGCCGGACCTGGTGGACATGTACCGCTGGATTTAACATTATAGACATGACCACTGACTATTTGTAGAACAATGTAGCCACAAATTCAGACTGACCGTACACGGTCCAGACATGTACTCGGTTTGTTAGCGTGAAATGGCCGCAGTTAGGTTTAGGGCAACAAAACCACTTAGTTAGGTTTAGGAAAAACATCATAGTTGGGCTTAAAATAAGTTCGTAAACAACGTAACATAAGTACGGAAACATGTCCCTAACGTAACTTCAAAATAACTCAACAACACTTTGGGACACGAACACCGGTCTCCTGGTTGAAAGTCCTGTGTTTGTTGGACCCGTCCACCGTGAGCAGTCTTTCTCACTTTTTATTCACTAGCTCTGAGCGTAGCATATTCACATGGGTGTGTTTACTTTGCAGTCAGTACCTGACTGATTGGCGTGAATAGACAGGTTGCCAAAAGCAACACCGGTGTTGTTATTGCACGCCAAAATGACTTACAAATGCTGTGTCATTCATTTACCATTTGGTGAGACCGGGCTGGAGACAGTAGAACGTGTGTTGAAAATATCATCATGTCATTAAAATTCCATTAATTTAAAGGTTATAATAAGAAAACAAAGTTTAATAAACTGCTCTCTTCATGGTTTGCTATAAATGTCAGTGACTGGGCTGTACGACCTGAGATAATAAAACTGTTCAGATTCACAGGTGTTCGCTTCATCTGTGCTTTGTGAACACAGAGCACTCCAGGTTCACTTTGCCTTTTGCCGTTGTATTTAAGCCCTCTAGAGTTGCCGTAAACAGATCACACACTCACTTGTGCACTGTGATGCTCAGAAAAACAGCACGGAACCATTGCAGGTAGTGGACGAGGAGCAGTTTGGACCGAAGAAGAAACTACTGCACTTCTCCAGATGTGGAACGAAGAACACATCAAACCTTAACTGTCTACAACGCACAGAAACGCTGAGGTTCTCCTCAGTACTTAACCACGCGATAAAATGAGAAAAAGCAGGGAATCCGCTGACATAAAAGACACATGAGCCTTTTACGATGAACTGGACAGTATTCTGTATGTCAGCCCTAACAATGTCATTGAAGGTGAAGGTAGGAACTATAGTGTGAACAGAAGGAGGACTGAGGACCCATCTGAGCTGAAGTGGACCAGAAACACAACTCAGTCCCTTTTCTGTTGTTCCACTTTAAGAGGACTGGTTTGTTTAAAAAGGACTATATGTGAAAACACCCTAAGAGTTTAAAGTGAAATATTAACTTAGTAAATACTCATTTACATCAGAATACGGTCAGTAAATCCCAGGAAGAGTTGCAGTTACCAAAGCTAGTGGAACAGTGGCTAGAGAGGAAGTGGCGTCAGGACTTTGGCTCTCTATAATGGCACAAACAAATGGACAAATCATTAATCTGGCCTATCTGTGGTTGATCCGGTGTTGAGTGTGTGTCCCCATGTGTTAAATTGGCCTCACCCCCGCCTCCCAAAGCCTCCCTGTGATCCTGATAAGCGGCATTAACTCCCCCTCATAACCCCGGCCCTCTAAACCCCCCCCCTGCCAAGCAGCTCCCACCCCTTTCCTCCGGTCATATTAATCGTCCCTGGTGTTCCATTTGCGCGGAGCGTCCCTCCCCTCCTTCTCGGTGACAGCCTCTTCCAAATGGCTCCTTGATAGTCGGGTATCTCTCTGCACAAATCCACCAGCCGGCTCTCACACACTCAGCCGCTGCCCGGCGCAGGTCATCTGTCTTCCTCAAATCTATCTAATGGCGTGTTTCACGGCCCTCTCCGTGCTACACCAGCCGCTCTTGGAGGGGGGGGGGGCTGAGGATCTGATGGCCCCTGGATATTTTTAGAGCCACAGGAATAGAAATATAGCGGGGAGGCATGAGCCAGAAAGGTTGGTAGCTGACAGCTCCGATGCACAGAACGGCTGCAAAAATGTTTATGGTCTCGGACACGTAGAAAGTCATAATAGATAAAGGAGGAATCCATCACAAAGCCATAATTCCTGCATTTCAGTAAAAGCCTATGAATTTTAAAAATAATATTGTAGGAAATATATATTTAGCTCTCCTGTAGGAAGAAATAATTCATAGGAAAGGTGGTGAAATGGACTTTTCTTGTAGTGTAAAGACATCCATGTATGCGACCATTTGGAGGACTAAAAAGGTAACACGACTCGGCACAAATGACAAGATAATGCTTCTTTGGAACAGCCTGTATCAATTATCTCTACTGAAGCTGATGACAACTTTAAAGTTTCCCATAATTATATCTCAGATGGTCTTTAATGCAGCCTGCCGGAGCGAGAGGCGGAGGCAGATCCCGACGCTATTCAGGAACGTCCCTGACAAAGACGTCAGCTTCTGACAGTTTAACAAAGAGGCAACGAGAGGAGAAAAGAATATATCAGCCAATGCTAATATTGACCCAGCACCACAATTGCAAATTAGTTGCAAAAATCTGAGATAGAGTGACGGCATCTAATCTGCTCATTTCGGCAGATGCAATTCTTCTGGGAAGGAAAAAGAGAGAATTCCTCAAAACACACATCTGCTGTGTGTAATGGCTTTTTCATTATACAGATTGAACTAGTCAATAGGCTGTTCTTTCTCTGCATACTAAACCTACAGTCACTTTATACTGCTTAGTGTAACTTACACTCCTGATAGATGAAAAGTCTTTCTTTTACTCGATTGCATATTGTGTTTTATGGTATTCCTACTTTTACTTACAGGTGCAGTGTGAAGGATTTAGCGGCATCTAGTGGTGAGGTTGCAGGTTGCAACCAAATGAACACCCTCTACTCACCCTCCCACTCCAAGCATGTCAGAGAACTACGGTGGCCTTCAGGTGACATAAAACGGTGAAAGGCTCTAAGAGGACCTGCTCCCTATGTAGATATAAAGGACTCATTCTAAGGTATGAAAACACAATGATTCTTAGTTTCAGCTGATTATACACTACTGAAAACATAGTTATGAATATTATATTCTATTTCTGCTAATAGACATACTGGACCGTTAAAGGGCCAATTCACCCAAATGAGAATAAAATATTTCTCATTTACCTGTAGTACAATGCACATAGTTTTGGTTTTATTTGTCCAGGCTTTGAGATAACTGTCTGAGGGCGTTTTCACATTAGGTAAATACCGTGTCGAGTACGATTGCCCCCCCCTCTCCGCTCAGCTTTCACATTAGTAAAGTTGTTCCTTACCCGAGTACACTTGCGTCATCATCCACGTGTGTTTGTTTATCTTGAGATCAACTGTTCTAGTGGCGGAGTATGGTAAAACACTTCATTCAAACTTGACAGGAATGAAATAAAACTCACCAATATTGTCGTCGTTAGTCTTTCCAACAATCACCAACTCCGGTTTGGCCGAAATAAACTCTTATTTCACAGAGTTTGATGTGAAAAAATGCCGCCTCTACACGTTGTCTCTCTGCTAACGTTACTCACGTTAAATAGCGGTCCACTTCCGTGTTTCGGTACGGTTGGCTTTCACACCTGGTGTGAACCGTACCCGAGTCCACATGAACCGTACTCCAGATTACCTTTTCAAGTGGACTCGGGCACGGATCGACGAACCGTGCCCGAGTCCGGTTCGGAGCGTTCACACTAATCAAACGAACTGGACTTTGGGGACAAGTGTACTTGGATCCGGGCCCGGTTCCCTAATGTTTGTTTGTGTGCTCAC
The DNA here is from genome assembly GCA_916701645.2 of Sebastolobus alascanus. Classification (NCBI taxonomy): domain Eukaryota; kingdom Metazoa; phylum Chordata; class Actinopteri; order Perciformes; family Sebastidae; genus Sebastolobus; species Sebastolobus alascanus. The sequence goes on along the minus strand of CAKAOJ020000095.1, from coordinate 184,673 downwards.
AGCATTGAACAATTCTACATCTTTTTCCAGTGACAGGGTCTCGGTTACGCATAATCCACAGAAAAGTCAAGGGGTTTTAATTGGAACTTTTTACCAAAGAAATAGTCCATATGAAAAGTGTTCTCACAGCTTACATCAGCAAAGGGAATCAGCACACGTGTTCATCATGTAAGATGGGGTTGAAAGCTCTGAAAAAGCTACTATGTGGACCATTGAATAAAAAATACAGGGAGTGTATCTATGTTCCACACTTCAATATTCTGTTAACACACCTCTCCTATTGTTTTTATCCAGTTATTTTAACAGAACTATGCTTCAAAACAGCTATATAAAAAACAACAATTGATTTTGAAGGTCTCTAAAAGAACATCTGTTGTTATTAAAGAGTCTGGGTGGTTCTGTGGATGAAAATTTACTCAAACTCGACTCAAACTCTTGTTTGGTTTGGGTTTGATCCAAAAAAAACTACCCAGAACATTTTATTGCTGCATGCCATACAGTTAAAAAACAATGTTCTCTGTGGGGATTTAGTTTCATGAGATTTTCAACAGCAAGGTAAATGTGACCTGTGGACCACAAAAAGAAGTAAATGTAGATTTTGTGGTTATGAATGGAAGTTAGTTATGAGGTAAGAAACTATATCAGGTAAAAATTAGTGTTTTGTGGTGAATTTTAAAAAATGGTCAATTTTTGTTTGAACAATCAACTCCTTAGAGTGTCTTCTAGTACAACTGAACCCTGAACAACGCCGTGGTAGCAACGCTGTGGTAGCAACGCTGTGGTAGCGACTTGTCAATAACAAGCATACCCTGTTTTATCGTCTATTTTACTCTAAGTGGGACCATAATTCACTCGCTTTATTTCCGGCATCAAGACCACTATAGTTAAGTTTGGGAAAGAACTCCATGGTTGGGCTTAAAACTGCTATGTTTGTACAGTGAAAATAACACTGAATGTTGTGAACACGGGACAAGAACGAACAGCTGATTGGAACGTGATGCACGGGACCCAAACAGCGGTCTGAAAGCCTTGTGTTTGTTGAGTGCCAGTTGGCATTACATTTGGTTAAGAACGCATTATGATTATTTAGGACTCAAAACTCAAAGTTTAGAACTTGGGATTTGACTCAAAACTTGCTAGGCTTGACTTGGGACTTTATAAAAGCAATAAGCCACTTGAGACCGTGATTTACAGTTATTTTACAACAGCTGAGGGGATTTTAGGCACGACACAGACAAACACACTGTGAAAGGGTTAAGGTTTTAAGACGAAAACACGGACAACACCAAGCTGTGCAACGCCGTGGTAGCGAACTGCCAATCACAAGGTAGCCCCGCCCTAAAGCATCCCCTGCTTTATGGTCTATTTGACTCTAAATGGGACCATAATTTACTAAATGAACATCATGCTGTATTGAAGAAGACTTGAAACTAGTGATTGAGACCATAAACTCATGTTTACAATGTTTACTGAGGTAATAAATCAAGAGAGAAGTAGGCTCATTTTCTCATAGACTTCTATACAATCAGACTTCTTTTAGCAACCAGAGGAGTCGCCCCCTGCTGGCTGTTAGAGAGAATGCAGGTTTAAGGCACTTCAGCATTGGCTTCACTTTTCAGACTCAGAGGTTGCCGCCTGGTATGAAGTCAACTTGTCATTTTTAAGAGAAAGAATGTGTTATTTCTATTTACAAAAATTACAAAGGCTTGCTTTGAATGTCCTTTTGCCGAGTCTGTGAGCACCACAAACAACATTCTATTCACCTCCATTCGATTGGGAGGACAGATATCATAAAACCTGAGCCAATCAAACCCAAACTATCTGCATGATGAGGTACCACTAGAGGTAAGCATAAAAAAAGATTATTATTTTTTCTTTTCCTGTGCTCAAACACGATGGTGTACATGTTTTGTGTACATACGTGCACATTTTTCTGCAGCTCTGTTTGGGTGAAACCTGAACGCTGGAATGCGGTGTCCTTCATTCACTGGAATGTTTACTTCCCGATATGACTGGGCACGGAAAGGGCAAAATGTCAGACTCTCCGGGGGAGCTTCCAAGAATAATTTGGAGGAGATGGTTGGATTTCACTCGGGAGAAGTTGAAAGGAAAGAAGGGGTCAGAGGTCAGCGAAGGATGAATAATCAATTAAAGAGGAATTACAAGCGTTACACTTATTTGCAAACAATATAAGTTCCCTGATTGAATCGGGCTGCCAGAGAATGCCCTACACCGAGGCGGCATGCAGCCTCACTTCACATATGAGTAATGGATATGAACATGGCTGCTTCACAAAGAGCAATAGATATGGGAGAGGCATTTTTAATTGAATGTTGAGTCCGCAGCCCAGCACACCGGCCCCTTTTCAATCGCTCGTATGACTTGTGATCCGCAGTTTTCAATAGTTTCGTTTTGCACGCTTAAATTGCTTCTATTGTTATGTGTCCTCACTTTGCTCAAAGCTTTGCCTCTCCAGCCTATCAAGTTAAATATTAATTGTGTGCCTCAGGAGGATCGTCTATCAGGCTGAAATCAAACACTGCAGTTAGTCCCTTTGGTGACAACAGAAAAAAACTTTGCCTTTTCTCCGTGTCTATTGTTTTCCTCCAATCGTTTAACGTCGCCGTGTGAGGAGCGTATGCGTGTGGAAGGACATAATAAGGAGGTTTTTGTCCCCGGGCTGAATTTCAGCCTCATGAAATTGTGAAATAAATGTCCACTGCACCACAGATAACACTTCTACTGGAGAGGATAGGACCTGATGGGCATTCTGTGAGTGACTCTTTTGATTTGGAATAGCTAAGAATCAGAGTCAAGCCAAGTAGAAAGTTAAGAAATAAACACAATGTAACGATCACATCCAAAAGTTTTTCGATCTTCAGTGAAACTAGCTTTGAACTTTATTCATTTCAGTCTTGGAGCTTTTTTTTGTGTGTGTTGGGTTTGCTTTGAGCCTGTGTGTGAGATTGCAGGGTCAAGGAGGTCAAGGAGTTTGTGATATCACTGGGATGAAATGTGCCTAATGAAACCTCTCTTCCCAGGATAGCCTTGAAAACACACACACACAGAGGGAGTGGGGGAGATAGACGCTCTCGCTGGTACACACACACATATATACAGACATAAAGGTGACGCCCATACATTGTTCTTGTTTTTAAGGATCATTCCAAGTTATTAAAATGGTGTCTTGTGGTCGTCATATCTGTCAGTTATTATAACATTGCACTCACCAAAGTAATCTGAGATCTGGGAACATGTGGTGACATCGCTAAAGCAAAGTCCAACAGAAAGAAACACGAGCGGCGGGGTAATCAGACGAAACAAAAAGTCCTCCAAACTAAACGACAAACTACATCTGACAATATAATCTTGACTTAAAGGTCAAATGAAGTTGTGCTGATGAAAAGAGGCATCAGAAAACACTTACAGGGTTTGTTTGTACGGGACATATTTTGTTGAGTATGGAAGCTCATCCTTGACCTTGGAAAAAAGGAAAATAATCTTGACTCAAGGTCGACTTAAAGGGATAGTTCAGGTGTTTTGAAGTGGGGTTGTATGAGGTCCTGTATCTGTACATAGTCTGGGTACAATTTAGTTGTAGAATATATATCCCTGTTAAAATACTGTTAGTATTGCCGCTGTCGAAGTTTAACTCAACTTGCGATATTTAATTAACCTCTGAAAAATCAGACGGGCCGCCGATCTTTCGGAGGTTGTAGCGGCTCAGTTTTAAAGCTAGAGTGAAGATACTGGTATCATATGAAACTAGAAAACCTAAATAATCCATCGGTACCAACCATGTTATACATACGTGTAAGGAAGCAGGCTAAATAACGCTCCAAACTTGCGCTAAAGTTTGGCGAGGAAAAACTGGCACGACCATTTTCAAAGGGGTCCCTTGACCTCTGACCTCCACATATGTGAATGAAAATGGGTTCTATGGGTACCCACGAGTCTCCCCTTTACAGACATGCCCACTTTATGATAATCACATGCAGTTTGGGGCAAGTCATAGTCAAGTCAGCACACTGACACACTGACAGCTGTTGTTGCCTGTTGGGCTGCAGTTTGACATGTTATGATTTGAGCATATTGTTTTATGCTAAATGCAGTACCTGTGAGGGTTTCTGGACAATATCTGTCATTGTTTTGTGTTGTTAATTGATTTCCAATAATAAATATATACATACATTTGCATAAAGCAGCATATTTGTCCACTCCCATGTTGATAAGAGGATTAAATACTTGACAAGTCTACCTTTAAGGTACATTCTGAACAGATAGATAATGTGTGATTAATTCGCGATTAAATATTTGAATCGACAGCCCTAGTTAGTATGAGAAGGTCTTGCTAGCGTTCAAAGGAAACTGCAACACGCTTGTTGACTCTCATGCGCTAGGTAGCCTACATTTATTTTTGAATATTTCCATTGAATCAGTATGTACGAGTTTCTCTGTCTGAGCTACATCTCCGATGAGAACAGCTTTGGGGAATAGCAACATGCTGTTGCTTAACATAGGTTAAGCACATTATAGTTCAGTTTATTTCCCTTAAATCAGACATGCTAATCTGAGGGCAGGATGTTGTCTGAGCTTCATCTCAGATGAGAAGGGCCTCTCGGCACGTTGTCTTCTGAAACTGTTTCAGATCACCGTTATAAGAAAATTCATATTATCGTTTTTCAATCTTCCACCACCACGGTGAAGGTTTGGTTAAGTTCATGCCCTGGTTCGTCATCGTGGTTGAAATAAGAACTACTCGCTTAAAAGAAACCAATGTTGACTGTAGGTAGAAAAATGGAAACTCACAGTAGTTTCCTGTGTGAAAGTCAAACACGTAGTCGACCCACCTTAATTCCTCCTTTAATCACAGTTAAACCAAATAATTATTGTATTTAGAACTGTCTTTTTTGTGGTAAAATCATAGACTGTATATAAGAAGTGGACGTATAGTCACCATGACGTCACCCATTGGTTTGTGGACTGTGGTTTTGAAGCCTTGAGTTCTGCATTTTGGCCGTCGCCATCTTGGTCTTTTTACGACCAGAAGTGACACGAGAGGGTGGAGCTAAGAACAACCGAATAACACGTTTTTAGGAGACCAAAATGTTACATTTAACTTGAACTGAAAACCCACTGTGAAAGGGTTAAATTTCTAAGACGGAAAAAAATCCCAGACCGGACGACGCCATGGTAGCGACCTGTCAATCACAAGGTAGCCCCGCCCTAAAGCATCCCCTGCTTTATGGTCTATTTTACAAGTTTTTCAAGTGATAAGTAGGCTCATTTTCTCATTGATTTCTATATTCTATATTCATTTCCTCCTCTTAATAAGTTTGGTTGTACCTTTTTTAACTTGTCTGATCACCTGACTGCTCATGTATTTGGTCCCGTCTGTCTTCTTTTGAGTGATGTCATCGTGTTCACAGATCTTAGCAGTTACCTTGGTGAGTACAATGTTTTTACTAACAAGAAAGATGGTCCCAAACTATGATAATAAAAACCAATATTTGTAACAAAGCAGCCTCTTTAATTGATCATCATCCGGGGTCTGTCTCGCTCCCCTGATAATGACACAGATGTTACTTAAAGGAGACCAGCTGTCAACTGCAGTGAAAACAAAGCGTAATTGGCACAAGGTCAGGAGGCGTACATGCAGATAAAGTCAAGGCAATTGCCTGTAAGTATGTTAGATGCAGAGTGATGTGATAATTTATTGATCCCTGCGGGGGAAACTCTGTCTTCCCTTCCACAGGGAGTTCGGAGGTCAGGGTCGGCTACACAGCAGCAGCCTCGGAGCTGGAGGGGAGGCAGAACTTTGCTCAAGGACACTTCAGCAAAGCAGCAGCTTACAGGCTCCACCGTGTTATAGTACACTTTGAACACATACATAGAATGAACAGTATGTGCGTTCAGTCTCAGTGTTGACGGAGTCGATTGCGTGCCGAGACAGGCGTCTCTACTTCAGTGTAATTTAACACAGCGGCGGAGTAGCTGTGCCTCTTTTAATGTGCCGACTCTCTGAGAGGTGATGAAATGGATGAAGGGAAAGTTCAGACGGAAGCAGTTCAAACAAACAATAAAGAGTTCTCAGTGATGCAAAACATTAGCTTCCAGCCCCGTCCTCCGACACATTTGACGTGACACAACAAGATTCCCACATTTGCTTTTTTTCCTCTTCCTAATTTCTGAACTTGAACATTTAATTTCATGCTTTGGGGGAAATGTTGATGGAGATAGAAAACCACACATGTAATGAAGGATAATTCCAGTTTTTTGTTGGGAGTTATTTTGTAGTTTGGCCATCATTCCTATCAGTTATAATAACTGTTCTCACCAAGTTAATTGCTGAGATCTGGAAATAAAAGAACACAATCAGTCAGATGATGTCTGATCATGGGTTATAAGGTTATAAACACAAACCTGAGTCAAACATGTCCTCCACACTCACAATGAACAAACATGATCATCATCACGTCAAACCTGCAACACACAGAGCTATTCTCTCAAGCTTCATTTATTCTTCTGCGTTAAGGGGTTACGTCTTAGCTAAATGCTTGGGCTCTGAAGTTAAGCCAATCTCTGTGCACACAAGAGTTTTAGCACCGTTTCAGAAATTATCTTCATCCATTTCTAATACGCCTGAAACCACATATCACATGACCATTCACGTACACTGGGCATGCGTGTGTCGGTGTAAACAGAAACAACTCTGCGGTCGGTTGCTTAGTTGCAGAAAGTACTACGGAGGAAGAAGAGCAATGGTGGAAAGTAAGAGCAGAGATTTCTTTGCTTGGATGTAGTCTGTGTATTTAGCTATGGGTTGCTTACTTGTACCCAAGCACTGTGGCACCGTGTGTTTGGTAGAAGTTAACGACAGGATCCTTCACTTCGGGCTCTGTACTCTATGTTGTGATGTAGTCTGGACCCAGGAAGATGCTTCGTCGGGTGCTGACTGAAACAACTTGTCGGGATAGTCTAAATGCATTAGTGGTTTAGTGGAGTCTTCTGTCGTCACTCAGGTAATACGATGCACGTGCTACCTGTGGAAGTACTTCCACGGGCATCCTCATTTTTTTTGTTGCTCTTTCCACATGCGGATGTTGTCTTTCACTGTGGTTGTGCAGAGCCGATCTGGACATTCAAAAGTTTTCTCGCCATTCCTCATGAACCACAACTTCATTGATAAAATCCTTCCACCAGGCACTGGTTCCTCCCAGCCTCACCGGCGCTCCATGTAGGACTGATAACGCGGGTCGCAAAACGCTCAAATACTAGCCTGCCTCCTGCACATGTAGTTAGTAGTAGCATTATAAAACAGCTGATAGCATAGACAGCAAGGTCAGCAAAGGTAGGTAATCTGTTATCCATGTTGAATTAACCACCGGTAGTCTAGGCTAATGTTTGTGTTCCTCCGGAAAAGGGTCACATGACAGGAACGTGGTGAATCAAGAGAAGGACACGTCGTGACTGATAAGACCCGATCAGGAAGTGAACGTGGGTGTCTGCGTCATCGTACAACCCTGCAACCCTGGAGTTTTCAAACTAAAACGCGGTCAGCAGCAGGTCTTCTCTCTTTTAGGGGTTCTAAAACGCCGGAGTAGTGTAGACGCTAGGCATAAACATGGCATAAGTTATGCATTTTAAAACGAGAACACATTAGTGTGGATATAGCCTCAAACAAGACAAATCTTACCTTGTTGCTCTATATCACAAAATAAATGAAAAAAAATGTCACCGCTGGTAATATAGGCTATATTTAAAACACAATACAGCCTGATCACGGACTGCTGTGACGTGAGGCGACTCAACGGTCGGCCTCTGTCCCCGCTACTTCTTTGATGTCAGGTTGATCAACAGTTTTTCTGTGTAACACAACATTGTTATTGAAGTTGTACTCAGTTTCTGTTCAGGTCAAGTGGTTTAGATAAGCTTGTCTGATTGTCTTACTTTTTTAGCAACTGAGCCCTGTTCAGATCTTAGTAATTACTTGGTGCCGAGTTGTAATAAAGTGAATATTAATGAACACGGTGACAAGGTGGGGGAGGAAGGCTGTCCTCCGAACAAGTCAGTTCACTTCACGCTGGCGGTAGATGTGAGACAGTCGGGTGTAATTGTATTCACAATGCCAAACCAGTGTCACAGACCCGGCCATGCAGACCTGTTAATTGGTTGCCCTGTGTAAACTACTGAGGGAATTAAAGTGTGAGCTTTGCCTATAAAACAAGTCTTCAACATGTCATACAGCTTGTGTGTCAGACATGAATGAATCCTTCCACTACTGCCTCAAGCATTGCTGTTATTTTGGGAAACCACACAGATTCCCCCAGCGGTGCAGATTAAACCCCTCTGCTGTCACACCATGCTTATTTTAGCATCATTTAGTGTTTACCTTGTGACGACAATTAGCATGGGTTTGCAATTTTAACTGCAGGGGGTGTTTGTTTAAAAAAAAAAAATATCACATTTAATGAGGTATCTCTTTCCCACTGCGTATTTAGTTAGTGTAAAAGAAAACTGGGGAGGGGCAGCCATGCTGATCTGTCTTCTTTATGTTTGGATGGAGGGACTTAGGGAAACATAAACATATGCTTCCGAAGTCAGAGTTTGACATGTGTAAGCAGGTATGTGTAAGTGAGGAGGGGACAGGCAGACAGGAAGAGGAATGGCTGGAATCACCGTGCAGCAGATCAAGAGTATCGGGTGAGAAACATGAACACGGCTCTCAGCACAAACTGAGATTTTCATGTTTCCTGTGGCCCGGACATGCACGTACTTTCCCCCTTTCCAGCCACGCTCAATCACAGAGCAACTCTTGAGAAAGCAGACAAAAAGTCGACGGAGCGTGAACGACGCTGAAGTTCTCTCAATCCTCCAGCGAGCGGCTCAGGTTCAGGCTTTGGTATGCCCCGCGCGTCCCCAGGATGCCAGATGGACGTCGGCCTTTCTGACATCCCGCCTCACAGTTCCATCCTCTGAATGTTCAACCAGCAGACGTCCAGTCAGACGTAACGCCGGAGCTCGTGGAGATCAGCGTGACTACACACACACTCGGCTCATCATCGGTCACACTGATGATGTGCACGGTCAATAAATCAGATCAACCAATCTGGAACTCAATCAGCCTCCGATCAATATAATCCTCCAGTGTGTCGTTTCACTGTAGCTTTCACTCCCACCGTCTCTATCGCTGTAGCTCCTCTGTCTCTGACTCAGTTACACAACACACAACCTGTGTTCACACTGCATGCCTTCATGCTCCTATGAATTACTGCTTGCAACTGACTTTTTTAAATAAGCCTGTTGATTTCTGTTGTATTCTGGCACTCAACACATACTTGATACCAGTATAAACTGACAGCAATCTGGACATGCTCAAAGTGAAAATAAGAAGCATGTCTCATCTGTTTGCACACGCTGTCAACACTAAGTTTAATGCAACATTTCAAGTCATGGACTATCGCCAGGCATCAAATTCACAATATGAAACAACGACCTCTTCATAGAGTGCTCCAGGGATGACGCATTTTTGTAGGCCAACCAGGAAGTTAGCATCTCCCTGAGTTCTCTAATAACTAATAAATATTCCAAAAACTCCATAACTCCAACCTAATGTCAGTGTTAACTAAATCTGCCTCCTCTGGGAGATTTGTATCCGTTCTGACGGACAAACCCACAATTTACAGGTTAATTTAAAAACAAACGTAACAAACAGAAATACCTTCAGTCTTTTTTCTCTCCGTTTTGTGTTGGATCAATGTACCCCGGCGTTAGCTTTATAAAGCGTTAGCTTTAAAATAGCTTGATCAGAGAAACAAGACGGAAGGTATTTCTGGCCGTTACACCCGGTCACGTTTGGTTTTAAATCAGAACCTGTAATCGTACGTATGCCTCTGCACTGTATTTTCTAACGTTTACTCCAGAGACGAAGGAGACCAGAAGGAGACGTCATCATTTCCTGTAATTTATCACGTGAGCAACGGCTGGCCCACACCAAAATATATTTTAAATCTTAACAGATTTTGAAATGTGAGAGACCCCACACAAAACGACATGTTATGTTAAATTTAACAGTTTTGTTCCTATAGCGTGAGAACAAAGATTCGGCCCAAACAGCACGATGTGCTTCTGTTAGTTTTTGCACTATTTATACTGAAAATTCACGAAGGATTGATGGATGAAGTCATGGAGACACATTAAACACTTGTGTTGTTGCCACGAATCAACAAGTTGGTCCTCCATTTCTGAGCTTCATCTTACTACAACGTTATGCTTCATGTTTAGCATTAGCTCATGCATTAGCTACGGCCGCCATGACAGCGGTGGTTGTCCTTCCTTCTTCAGTCAGCCTGGTTCTCTATTGGCTATCGTTCTTTCCCACATGACTACGTCATCGATTGTCCTCGGGGTTCCCCACACACAGCAGGATATCCCATCGTAAATATTGAACATGTTTTATATTTACGATTTGAAATCAGTGCGGCCAGGATGGACTTCTGAGCCATACCTCACACCAAAGGAATATCTATAAAGATCATCTTTATAACCATCCAACAATCGGGGCTTTTCTGACGATCATCGGGAGGGGGGATTCAGGCCCCAAATCTGCTTGATTCTCATGCAGTGTGTAGCCGGCGTTGGGAGATGTTGCCACAGCGCGTGCTGTGCAGCGTAACATAGACCCAACTAATCAATGATGAAACTCGTTGCCAGATATTTTTATTGTTAGTCGTTGCGGCCCTAGTTTGTGCTGATGTGACTGCATGCAGGTTTTTGCTCCTCATATTAATCAGGAGACTTTCAACACAAATCTGTATCTGTGTGTAGAATGAAGACACTTTCAGCTGTAGTGTGAACATTTCCTCTCTCTCTCCCTCTCATTCTCCTTCTCTCTCTGTAGCTCAGTGTGTAGTTGGATGCTGTAGGCCCTGCAGAGGTGACCTGCTGCCATGCTGCACAGTGTTGTGTTGGTGGAGAAGGCGGGTGCAGTGCCAGGGGCATCTCTCTGACAAACAGAGCAGATGCCTTACACTAACAAACAGCCCGCCGGGGCTCGGGCGGCCTCCCCGTCAATCCTCTGCTGCTACATCAACTCAAAGTGCTGAGACTTGCAGCTGCTGCAGCAAAGACTCTGTGCCCTTACCACTCACTACCACAGCCAACACGCAAAGCAACCCAACGGGTCGCTTTCTTTTATTGGTCCGTGGTAAGCTGCTGCCTCCGTCACCTGCAGCTCTGGAGCTTCATATGATTGTATTTTTGGTCATGGGCAAAAGGCTATGTGAATATGCAGCTTGTATTTATCTACACAAAGGGACTATTGTCAGAAGCTTATCCACACATTAAAGTTAAGCTGTTTATGCACTGTGGGCTGCGATGGCTGTAATCTCAACTGACTGCAGTTTGGAGAGATTGTGATGTCACTGTTTTAAACTCAAGCATTCTGACGGCCTTTCTTCTGTGTTTTTAACTCACCGCCGTCATTACACACGACCAGAAGATCTGAAGACTCTGACTTTTTGTTAAACACAACTTTCTTTTTTTTTTCATCAGCACGTCCCCCATATGGAGTTTGTTTGTTGCTTTAATTGTTGGGTCGATCCAACTTCAAACAGCACCCACCCACCCACACACATCCAGTATATCCACATTTACACACATGCACACACACTTTAGTGGATGCCAACACGGAGGCTGAAATAAAGTCTCATTATCAGGAATTTTGGGTTCGGCCAAAGTGCTCACGAGCGCCTTGGGACACACAAACAGATATTTAATGAATTTATCATGAATTTTTCAAAGCAGGATTATTATTATTATCTAGGGTTATGGATAAATTATGAAGGGAAACAGGCACAGCTTACATACATTTTAATCTCAGACTGCAGGGGGAGTAAAAAAAAAAAAAAAAAAATACTTTTTATCTGCTGCCAAGTGATGGACCACCTACAGCAGCGGAGCGACGTCGGCACTGATGAGCGCCGCTCTGGCCAACACTGCAGACGGGGTAACGACAGTTTACCATGCAGCATCAGCATGACAGCTTCACACACAAACCCTGCATATGACGTGGGGTCATGAGTCAGTATGCAAATAACGCTGTTAGTCACAGGTAAATCAGAGGTTGTCACATTTTACACAGACAGTGTAATTCAGTAATTCATACCCCTCTGTGCTAAACCATGTAATTACCAATGCTGTCATTGTCGATGTCAGGAAAGGTGAACAATGTGGTATGACTTTAGCATTTTTTAGTCATCATATGCATACTTGCCAAACTTGAGACCTCACAAAAAGGGAGGATTTCAGTTTCAGAGACTTTGTTTCCTCCATTCTGGTGACTTTTAGCAGCATTTTTGTTAAATAGGCCTACTTTTAATTTTATTTTTAATTGTCAGGAAAGAAAACTGAATAATTCGCCCCTCTGGTGTGAACTTGTGGTATAAACAAGGCTAATATTCATCAGTTTTTATTGATTCATTATTTTTTTGCCCTACTTGAGTATTTCTTTCTCTTAGTTCTCTCCATTTCTCACTGAAGGTCCTTTCAGACACAACGAGACACCACTGCGCTCTGAAACACGTTATTTCCAATCGTTTGCGCCGCGCCACGACGGCTTCTCGCTGCGTCCAACAAAGACCAACTTGGGCGCTGCACGCTGTGATGTGCGGTAAGCGCAGCTCAAACCGTGTTGTGTCGGTTGAGAGCATATATGTATATCTATGGTCGCAAGCAGCTCTCTTCCGCCAGGAAACTACACTTGGTGTAGCTGTATTGCCGTCCGGTTGGAAACAACAGAGCTTATATACGCTGTACAGAGCCAGAAACAGGTTGAGATAATGAAAAGGAAAAAAAGTGTGAAAATCGGGAAAAGTACGGGATAATTGTGACGCCGGGAGAACATCGGGAGAGGGCAACGAAAAACGTGAGTCTCCCGGGAAATCGGGAGGGTTGGCAAGTATGATCTTATGGGAGCATTATGCAACCAGTTATGTTCTACTACAGAGCTTCTCAAGATGTCTGATGGAAGCGTTTGATTCATTTTTATTTCCCAAACTTAGGGTGCTTTCACACCTGTAGTTGGGTTGATTTGGTCCGGACCAGTTCTGCTCTGGTTGCTGCTCACGCTGACTTTTTACAAATGAGTCTAGAGGAGTAAACATGACGTTATACAGACTGACAGGTAACTCGTTAATTGGATAGTTTTTTAGCGATTGCCATAAGGACCCACGTGGGAAAATCTAATTCTGGTGACTGACATAAGTTCATGCAGCAGTTGAATGCTTCTCATGTGTATATGCAACGTATTCTCATACAACGGTTCATATGAACTCTTACGAAAAAGTTATTCCTCCTTTTTCGTTTGTTTTACGACGAATGTCCAGCAACATGTGTCAATTTCACGTGTCTTTTCAAAATAAACTTCCGACTTCACAGGAAACAACTTTCTTAGGTTTCGGCAAGAAAAGTACTTAGTTAGGCTCAGGAAAAGATCAACTCAGTTAGGTTTAGGAAAAGATCGACTTAGTTAGGTTTAGGAAAAGATCGACTTAGTTAGGTTTAGGAAAAGATAGTGGTTTGGCTTAAAAGTACTCCGGAAGTTGAGTTACTGAAGTAACTTGCGTGACAAATAAATCAGCATTGACTTCTGGTTTCACAAAGGCATCGAACGTCGGTCTCCTTGGTGAAAGTCCGGTTGTTTTTGACCCAACCATCCACCCCGACGTCCTCCTTATGCGGCGTTTGCTGCTATTTATATTTCCTGGTTCACGATTACGTTAATTAACACACACATTGATTTTGTGGGATATACAAGAATTACAGCGCATTAGTTTTCGTAGGTACAGTATAGCTAAGAATGGTGTATCAGACCACCCTGGTATACTCTATGTATGTTTAGCTCACGAAGAAATAACTGATTATAAGCATTATTAGAATTATTAGATTGCAAATCGGCCGCATGTTATAAATAATGACTAACAGAAAGGATTGTACAAAAGTCTGTTTGCATGCTCCCAAAAGTCTGGTGCAAACGTTGGGGAGCACATGGACACGTACATGAGGTGTCTTCTACTGTAATGATTCGGGGCTTATTACTGTGGGATCGCTGTCACACACTTTTTAATGGAGTTCATGAATACAAGCACAGCAGTTAACCCAGCTTTTGACCTATTAATCAGGGAAAATACCCACGTTGACGTGCATATGTGTTGATTTGCATAGATAGGTTATATACATGACCTTAAATAAAGATCAATTATAAGATCTCTCCCTGAACAGATTTCACCATCAGCAGATGATTTATTAGTAGTTTAACTTTTGAAATAATGATAAAATCACTTATCTGCTATGATAAAATCCTGTAGTTGGTTTTGTTTGCTTTCACACCACAAACAAACCACACTAGAGTCCACTTAGAAGCGGACCGAGATCCAACTTTTCAGGCCGTCTCGGTTCGGTTGTTTGGTCCACACCAGGGTTCGATTGACAGCTTTAACTCAAACGAACCGAAGGCTACTAACCGGGCAAACAGACCTGAGTTTGTTTTAACTGAACCAAACAGGATGGGTGTGAAAGCACCCTAACAGTTTGCAGCCATGCCAGCAGCTCCATTACAAATAAATGCTAACACATCCTTAGCACGTTAGCATGAAGCTATTTGCTAATTAGCACAAAACACAGAGTAGCCTACAACTGAGGCTGATGGGAATGTCAGTTTTGCAGGCGTTTAGTCATAAACCAAAGTACTGAACCAAATTTCATGGCAATCCATCCAAAAGCCAAGACGTCAACCTCATGGTGCTAGAGAAATGGTGCTAGAGAATCTCCAAAGTCATTAGGATTCATCCCCTTCAACCATGACCATGAATGTCTGAAGCAAATTTCACGGCAATCCATCCCATAGTTGTTGAGATATTTCAGTCTGGACCAAAGTGGTGGAGAGACTGACAGACCCTAAAGCCATGCTGCTAGCATGGCTAAAAATAAATAGCGGAAATGTTTGGAGCTGCCTCCACGGTCTTGATAATAGAACACAATGTCAAACTCACATTCACAATTTGACAACTCTAATATTTTTTTTTTTCAAGATTTCTTCAAGGTCCTTTTACCACTTTTTGGAGACTTTTTCAGCCATATCACAGGGTCTTCATCTGCAGATGGGTCTGTTGACAAAAATGCACAAATAACGCATGAATGCGATGGACACAGTTGTTGTAAGTTGACTTCATACACTTTAAAACTACTTTGTCTTGAAAAACGTTAAGTTCACAGCTTCCATGTAGTGCTAAATACTGTAGGGTTTTCACAGTGGATCACAACCTGGGGGATAAATATTGGAGGATTGCTATCATGCAACGATAATCTGCACTAATTTACGGCCTCTAAGCCTCATTTCATAAAATAAAATGATACAACGTGAAGGGGGATTCGTCCTTTGGTTGACGTAACTCTTTTATTGCGCCTCCCTGTGATGAGGGGCCACTTAAATTTAAGGCCTTAAACCTGCCAGAGGGTCAGTCAGTACAAGCTCATGCTATGCAGCCAAACGTCGTTAAAACCACAGAACTTTATCTGATATTCTAATGGAGGTCAACCCCGGGCACTGAGCCAGGTCACATCACCTTGTTGACCCACCAAAAAAAGAAAAAGGAGAATCAGGCTTTTCTGAGGTTGTTGCTAAATCAGAGTAATAGTGATGATCTACTACAGCCTGTGCTTGGAGCCGTGAAACACAGCTGAATAATCATGACAGCTGCTCTGCAGAGGAACTCATCCTGTATGTGATGGAGCTGAAGAGGCAGAATACCTGTGTCCCCCCCCCTTCGCTCAGTCTGGCCATTGAAGAGACGTCAAAACAAATCTGATCACAGTCTGTAACCTTAGCTAAGCATAATGGACTTATTTCAGGCCATTTACCCTCTCTGGTGTTCATACTTGTTAAACATGCTTGAAGAAATAGCTGACTATAAGCATCAGTGAACACTGGGAATTACACTCAGTTCCATTTGTTATGCTAAGCCTTTCAAGCAGCAACTGAGAGCTATCAGATGACAATTGCTGTCTTCTTATGGACATGAAACCTTGTATTTTGGGGCAAGATTCCATTAGATTAGGTGGATCCCAAAAATCTGAAAATTGCTTCATCTTTCCCTCCACTACATGTTACTTTCTTGCAGGAGAGGAAGTAATCTTCCCCAACGTGATCTCATGGGAAAACGTTTAAGGACATTCCGCCTGTCATGTTACACGTTTTGAGCTTTTCGCATGTCATTTCACGCCACGGGGTTAACGTGAAACGGTTATTCACAGTTTTGTTTTGGTAACAAAACTACGGTAACAGTTGCAATTAAATTCAGCCTACTAAACTACTTAGTTAGGTTTAGGGATAACATCATGGTTTGGCTTAAAATTATTGCGTAATCTAAATAGAATATGTACGTAAACAATGTAACATGAGTACTGAAAACACGTCACAAACGTCATCAACGTAACTTCAAATAAGTCAACAATACTTTTGGTTTCACACAGGACACAAACACCGGTCTCCTGGGTGCAAGTCCTGTCTTTATTTTATATTACGTCACTTGAGCTCAGCGTCGCTAGTTATTCTATGTCAACGTCACTAGCTCTGAGCGTAGCATATTCACGCAGATGGGTTACATTTCTTTGCAGTCAGTACAGACTAAATGGCGTGCCTAAGTGACGCCAAAATCAAGAATGGCGTTGTGATAGCACGCAAAATGATGTCATAAATTGGTGTGTTATTCATATGTCTTTTAGTTTGACCAGGCTGCCTTCTCACAAAGCTTTCTTGTGAGTCCAGTTGTCACTACAAGATATTAGTGTGCTAAATTATTGTGCAAATATGATAATATAACGTGTATCCATTGTAACAGGTTTCACTTTTCTTCCAACTGTTCTCCGCCCATTAAGGGAACGAGTTCCTAGAACCAAATGTAAGCGCTGTGCGTGTTCAAGAGGTGATGGTAAATGCAAGTTCCAGGTACTTTCAGGGGTTTTCTGTCGAGTCAGGGTGTGATCGGTGAAGTAGGTGTGACGTCACGTTACAACAAGGATGACAACGTCAAACACAACAGTAAGCACGATTTTACTGCTGCATCTTTTCTCAATCAGAACATCCAGTAATTTGATAAAGAAGAACAGCAGAGAACGCTTGGACCAACCAACATGTCCAGGCCATCATTAGTATTTTGGGGAGGCATGGTTCAGATGTTTATAATGAAGAGCCATATTTTTAATCCAATCTAGCTGTAAAGCAAAGAATCTCTGTCTGTATGTAGGTTTGTCCTTCACATATCCAAAGAACCGCTCATCTGATATACTTCACACTCGGCGGGTGTATTGCTCAGGATTCAAGTGAGCACAGCGTCGAATGTGGTGCAATTTGGCCAGATGGTGGCGCTATAACAATGAACTTTACATTTTAGCCCTGTACCTTTTGAACTGCAAGTCTCAGGATCCAGACCAGAGGGCAACCTCCGGGTCTGAAAAGTGAAGCCAATGCGGAAGCGCCTTAAACTGTCATACTTTCTAATAGCCATTATCGCCATTGTAGAGATCACCAGATTGTATAGAAGTCAATGAGAAAATGAGCCTACTTCTTACTTGATTTATTACCTCAGTAAACATTGTAAACATGAGTTTATGGTCTCAATCACTAGTTTCAAGTCTTCTTCAATACAGCATGATGTTCATTTAGTAAATTATGGTCCCATTTAGAGTCAGATAGACCATAAAGCAGGGGATGCTTTAGGGCGGGACTACCTTGTGATTGACAGGTCGCTACCACGGCGTTGTCTGGATGTTGTCCTTGTTTTCGTCTTAGAACTTTAACCCTTTCACAGTGTTTTCAGTTCATGAAAGTAAATTATAAAATTTTTGATCGCCTAAAAATGTCTTATTCAGCGTTCGGTTTTGCTTAGCTCCACTGTCTCATGTCACTTCTGGTTGCAAAATCCAAGATGGCAATAGCCAAAAACCAAGATGGCGACGGCTAAAATGCTGAACTCGAGGCTTCAAACATCAGTGCACAAACCAATGGTTGACGTCACCGTGACTACGTCCACTTCTTATATACAGTCTATGATCCAGACAAATCTATCTATATAAGCCCAATAGGTGGCCCTGTAGCAACATCATCTAACTATGAAGGAAGGAATTGTTGTCTCTCTGTCTGTGTGTATGTATGACTGGCCTTTGCATATCTCAAGAACCATCCAATCAACTTCACACTTGGTGGGTGCAAGCAGCCATACCACAGTTCACATTGTTCTCGACAATACTGCACCAGTTTGAAGTAATTGCTGAAATGCCGCCTCCCTCCATCTAGGCTTTATACTAAACATTTCAAATTAAATATGATTAAGCAACCACAGCCCAGGAGTGCTTCAGTAACAGTATTCAGGGTATAGTTCTAGAGGAAATTTGACAATTGGATACAAGAAAGGTTTACAGCATTGAGTAAAGGAGAGTGCTTGTTATAGCTAGGACTCAGTTCTGTTGTATGATGAACATCATACTCGCCAAAGTATCAAAAGATCTTGAAATGTGTCGCTAAAAATATAGCCAACGGCTAAACAAGGGCAAGCAGACAAGTTTAGCTACCACTTTATTTTGAGGGAAAACAGTCACCATACCCATGATGATGCTAAGAGTCCATCATTGCACAAGAAAACCCTATGGTAGGTCAAAGTTGAACCAGGAAGTCAAAATGTAAACTTAATTTTTTCTTAACCTTTGAGTATAGGACAGGAGAACATCTTTCATTTGGTTAAAGGTTGATCCAAAGCTATTTTTGGTTACACCTCTTGACAGTAGCTACCCCTCACCCAAGCAAATGCAGTGCTTTTTCAGGTCACAATGTGCAAAACTAGATTTGTGGTCTAAATGTTCAAGGCTAGAGGAAAAGCACCAGGAGTGAAACAGCTTTGGTATCAGCCTATTCTCTCAGCTAACAAACTGCACTGTTCTAATCTGTCCAAATGAACCCAGATGAGAAAAAGGTTCCCGAGTTTGAACAAACCAAACCTAGGGGCGAACATACTCTCACTGAAAAGATAAACCAAACACCATTCGATACAGCCAGTTGTCTCATTTACACACTTTAGCTGTCAGCATTCCCACACGTCTGTATTACAACATGACAAACTAATCAAGTACCATGGGAACAGGGTGAGCCTGGGAGCCATCTGCAGCCGTATGGAGGGTGGGACTGCGCAAAGCTATTCTATTCTCTACGCCTCGTTCTATTTCTAATAAGTCATCAAGTGCCGTCCTGCAGGCCTCCTGAGCTGTTAAGCTCTTGCTCAAACATGATCCTTGCCATGTTAGTGATTTGCAGGACAATTGGCCCACTAGGGATGTGAAAAGATCAGGCTGAGGTGCTTGTCCGGTCCCCTATGTTAAAGCTGATACACAAGCAGCCCTAATCTGCCTCAGAGCATGCTACTGACCACCTAGCTGGGAATTAGAAACTCTGCTGCTTCACCTTCTCTGAGAAGACATGTGAAACCTTCGGGTCTGTGCTGGGTTCAACAAGGGTGAGCTGCAAACCTGCAGTTTGCTTGGTTGGTTTCACAGTTAACACACGAGTCTTTAATGTCAGTTTAAGACATTTATCAATCATGTGGTCTAACATTTTTGTTCATACCTTCAAGCCGCATAGACATTGTATTTAAATAGGCAACGTTTCTATCACCGTCAGATCTTCATCAGGTCAAACTATCTGAAATGGTTACCACACCACTACAGCTAAACTGATATGCTGACATACTCTGTGATGACATCTGTGTTTAACCATTCAACCCGCTCATGGTGATGAATCTCAATTCAACAACTAAAGCAGTATCCAGTGAAAACTAGAAGTGTAGGATGATTACAAAGACAACACTACACTGAATATATGGAATATATATGAAAAAAATACAGTCATAAGATGAAAGGAAACATGATATTGTACAATTATATACAATAATATTGTAAACATCCCATGAGGCAATGTAACTTTATGGGTAATTAGCATGTTTGATGTTGTTTTTACTCAGTTACATTATGTATGGTATTTAAAATAAAATAAGACAAATCAATATCAGTAATTTTGACTTTGCAATCAGAACAGGCATCTGCAGTAATTTACCACATCCCAGATTCTTCTTTTATTATTTTATTATGGTAATGGTAAACGGACTTGCATTTATATAGCGCTTTTCTAGTCTTCCGACCACTCAAAGTGCTTTACACTACATGTCAGCATTCAGCCATTCACACACACATTCATACACTGATGCATGCAAGGTGCCAGCTTTGCCCATCAGGATCTAATCTAAATATTCATTCACACACCGATGGCTCAGCCTTCGGGAGCAATTTGTCCTGCTCAAGAACACATCGACATGTGACCGGAGCAGCCGGGGATTGAACCACCGACCTTCCGGTTGATGGACGACCTGCTCCACCCTCTGAGCCACAGCCGCTCCGTCTGTGATGCAAAGCAGCCATCACTGTGCAATTTTTGCACTTAATTTCTAAGGGATCTCTTGTCACAGTTTTTTTATATACGAAGTGGACGTAGTCACCGTGACGTCACCCATTGGTTTGTGGACTTGCGTTTTTAAACCTCGAGTTCAGCATCTTGGTTTTTTAGAAGCAGAAGTGACACTAGAGGGTGGAGATAAGTACAACCGAACGCTGAATAAGACATTTTTAGGCGACCAAAGAACTGAAAACACACTGTGAGGGTTAAAGTTAAAGTTCTAGGATGAAAACACGGACAACTCCCAGACCGGACAACGCCGTGGTAGCGACCTGTCAATCACAAGGTAGCCCCGCCCTAAAGCATCCCCTGCTTTATGGTCTATCTGACTCTAAATGGGACCATAATTTACTAAATGAACATCATGCTGTATTGAAGAAGACTTGAAACTAGTGATTGAGACCATAAACTCATGTTTACAATGTTTACTGAGGTAATAAATCAAGTGAGAAGTAGGCTCATTTTCTCATAGACTTCTATACAATCAGACTTCTTTTTGCAACCAGAGGAGTCGCCCCCTGCTGGCTGTTAGAGAGAATACAGGTTTAAGGTACTTCAGCATTGGCTTCACTTTTCAAACCTGGAAGTTGCCCTCTGGGTTTGACTCTGTTCAGCCATGTTCTTTCTTACTCTGTTGATGAAACAATCCACCGTTGCTGCAGGCTACTGTAGCTGGTGCAGCTTTTGGGAAGTGCAACGTTGTTGTCAGGACATATCTCTATTGCTTCAAAGAGTAAATAAAAAATAAGTATAAAGCTTAAGTTACTTTTTTGTTTCAGTGCAACCCTCTTCCTGTTGCATGTTGGGCAACACCTCTCTGATCTAAGGAGAAACACTCTGCACACACTTTGTGTAGGTGTGTGTGTATTTCTGTGTGTTGGTTGGGGTTACACCATCACTGCCCTGAAGAGAAACTGTGTGTGGCCGTTTTGTTTTGCATATC
Source organism: Sebastolobus alascanus (assembly GCA_916701645.2). Taxonomy (NCBI): domain Eukaryota; kingdom Metazoa; phylum Chordata; class Actinopteri; order Perciformes; family Sebastidae; genus Sebastolobus; species Sebastolobus alascanus. The sequence goes on along the minus strand of CAKAOJ020000095.1, from coordinate 163,176 downwards.
ATTCCTGACTGAGCGGAACATGGAGGAGCAAGTCGAGAGCTGTTTACCAGAATAAAAGAATGATGAACAATTTCAAACGGTGTCCCTTCTCATAATAGAGAAGTTAACTCACAGCCAGGAGGTTCAGCTCAGCTCCAGCTGGCTTCAGGTCAGTATGACAACATGCACTGTAATACACAGTGTACCTTTTGACTTGTTTGTCTCCTCAAAAGTCTCCCAACCGAGGTAAAGTTTTTATATTACATCTACAAAATTATGACAGTAGTTTAATGTATAAATTTCCCGGCAAACTGCAGATTCAGCTTTAGGACCCCACAGTAGAGGTGTTCACTCAACTCAGTTACAAGTACTCGAGACCTGATCCAGGACCTGAGTCGGGCTGGGTACAAGTTCTACTCTGTCGGATCGGGCCAGGTAGGATCCCGTTCCGTTGCCACAGGTCAATGACATGTACTTGAGATATGTGACATCATGAACTGCTGCTGTTCGGTGATTGGTGGAGCATCGTGCTGGTGTCTGTTCGATCAGGTGTAATTTTCCTCTATATTTGGATCAGATATGACTGTCCACAGGTCCCTTTCAGACTGGGTCTCTTAAAAAGAAAAAAAGAAACGTGCTCATGCATGTCAGTTTACAGTAGATTTCCCACAGGTCTGTTTTAGATCAGGTCCAAGAATAGATGGCCAATTAGGGTTCCAAACATGCAACTACATTGTCATGAAACTGTACCGAGCAGATTATATTTGTGTATGATGGATTTTAAATGTATCTTAAGTAGATTATTTGTGACCTTACCTTCCAGAATCACTGATAATACTGAAAACCACAGGAGCTGGGTATAGGATGGACAGGCCTGATTCTTGATTCACTGGTAGCGGAAGTTGCTAAATATTGACAAAATTCTGCTTCGGGAACGCACACACACACACTTTGCATTGCACTTTATCCTCATACAACAGTTCATATGATATCTTACGAAAAGTTATTTTGTTATTTTTCGTGCATTTCCTGCAAATGTCTAGCAGCACAAGCGATCAGTGTGCCTGCGCAAGCACCTGAAGTGTTTAGGCAATAAAACTACTTGGTTAGGTTTATGAAAAGATTGTGGTTTTGGTTAAAATAACTACGGAAGTGGCGTTACTTAAGTACGGAAGTTACGTAACAAATAAATCAAGGTTGACTTCTGGTCACACAGGCACGAACAGTGGTCTCCTGGGTGAAATTCTGGTGTTTTTAGACCCATCCATCCACCTCGACCCCCTCCTTACGCTGACTTTGTCGCTCTTTATACTACGCCACCTGTCCTGGCTCAAGATTACGTGGATTGAATAGATTAAGCGGGTTATATACGAATTATAGTTCATTACTTTTCATAAGTATAGCTACGAACAGTGTATGAGAACAGCCTGTGCATTGAGACCAGATCAAAACCAAAAATCTTGTGATTACAAGCCTGATTATTACCTAATTGTATAACTGCTTGACTTTAAGCTCTTTTCCACTGCATGAATTCAAAACATTGTGTAACATTGTCACCGGTTCTGCTGTTGCACTGTTTAGGAGGTAATACTAAAAGTTCCTGGTAATTTCAGTGCTGTCAACTGTGACCGATCAAGCAGATCTGCCATGTCGTCACATAAGAAACGACCTCTAAATCTGTAACCATCATTTCAATACTCCATTTGTATCGACCAGGACAACCAATAATTTAAAGAACAATGGAGAAAGCTTGTTGGACAAACCAAGATGTTTAGACCAAAATACAACCATAGACTGTACAGTATATAAGGAGTAAATGTAGTCACCGTGACGTCAACCATTGGTTTGTGGACTATGGTTTTGAAGCCTCGGGTTCAAACCATTTTGGTGGTAGTGGCTAGAAAGGAGCCCGCAAACTGGGGAAACTCTCACGAGATTGTTAAGGTCAGGCATTGATCTTGAATGGTTAAGGTTACGATAGGTCGTCGGGCAGTGAGTGCAAAATTGCAAAAGTTTTAGTTCTAGACACAACCCATTTTGACCGTCGTCATCTTGTTTTTTTTTTGGAACCAGAAGTGACGAGAGGGTGGAGCTGAGTACAACCGAAGGCTGAATAAGACATTTTAAGGCGATCAAAATGTTACAATTAACTTTCATGAAATGAAAACACACTGTAAAAGGGTTGAAGTTCTGAGAGGAAAACATGGACAACTCCCAGACCGGACAACGCCGTGGTAGCGACCTGTCAATCACAAGGTAGCCCCGCCCTAAAGCATCCCCTGCTTTATGGTCTATCTGACTCTAAATGGGACCATAATTTACTAAATGAACATCATGCTGTATTGAAGAAGACTTGAAACTAGTGATTGAGACCATAAACTCATGTTTACAATGTTTACTGAGGTAATAAATGAAGAGAGAAGTAGGCTCATTTTCTCATAGACTTCTATACAACCAGACTTCTTTTAGCAACCAGAGGAGTCGCCCCCTGCTGGCTGGTAGAGAGAATGCAGGTTCTCGAGGTTTCCGCCTGAGTACAACACAGGCTGCAGGTATTTGGGCATAAAGTATTGGACAAAGTTAAATATTGACCTTATGATGGTGCTCAAGGAAACATAAATGTACCAAACCATAAAATATCACTCCTGTCTCCATGCTCTTATATACCTAAATAGCATTACAGTATCTTACACTTTCCTGCACCTACTTGCAACTATAAATGGCAGTCTGGATTACTAGTCAAACAGTTGGTTAGACAGACAGATAGACAGTTATAGTTTAGGATAATGGGATGGCCTATCAGATTTCAGGGGTGACCTCAGGCCCGTGTCCGGTTGTTCCTGCAGTTCCTCCAGTCGTTTTCAATCAACCCAGTTGTACAGCAGTTCGTGAAATAGTCACGAAATTCAGTGTATTGATTCGTGTACAGAGACACGAATTTCACATTTTTTTTAATGATGGTCAGCACGAAATCAGTTCGTAATCGTGAACCGGGAAGTATAGAGAGCGAACGATCGCTGCGTAGGGAGGAGGTCGGGGTGGATGGGTGGATCAAAGAACACAGGACTTTCACGCAGGAGATCTGTTGGTGTCCCGTGTGAAACCAGAAATCAAAGTCGATTTATTTGTCATGTAACTTCCGTACTTAAGTAACAGCACAGAGTTATTTTAACCCAAACCGCGATCTATTCCTAAACTTAACTAAGTAGTTGTACTTTTAAAAGACTGGAGCGGAAATTGAACGCACTAAGAAATATGTCGTGTCTGTGCACACGAATCAAATAGATTACATTTCTTGACTATTTCACAAACTGCCGTGAGACTGTGTTGTTTTCAGTACTGTCCCCACGGTTATCATAATTTAGTGCTGCTGTCAAGAAGGCTTAACTATTTTTAGGGTAGATGTTTCAGATCCTCTAAAGTGGAATGAGCTAAACATATGAATTACAATATTTTGTGGACAAAATTGTTGTCATTTAAAAAAAGCTTTGAATGTAGTGTATACAATATTTACGAGCAATGTGAGTAATTTGCACGATGTGATAAATAACGTCTCCAAGCAGATCAGAATGTGTTTTATCTGACTGTAGTAGTGAGAGATATTAGGAGAGAACAGATTTACAGGTGATGTAGATGGTGATAGAGTGAATAGATGAAGGATGTGATTTCTATTGTGTCCCTGCCGATTCAGAGGAGGTTGGCAACTCAATTCACTCCTCATATGTGTTATGGATTACCATAACTCTGACACAGATACAGACTGTTCTGACAGTGTGTTTTGTTTCTCCGCTCTGCAGCAGGAACACAGACGCTGTTATTTTCAGCCCTGCATGCCTCCGCAGCAGTCTGCAGTGTGGTAGGTGCATCTGCAGCGCTACAGATGAGATACCAGGTTCCGGTTGTCCCCCGACCTTGATGCGCCCGGGCACCACCCGATGAACCAGCACGGGCCCCCTGTCCTCTTCCTTCGCCCATAAATTTCTAACGAGGGATTATGGGTTCATTTAGCCCCGCCAAGCCGCCGTCGGCCTTTGACTGGAGGGGCCTCGACAACATGAGCCCTGCTGCATGGGGGTCTGCATGCTAAAACTAAGCCTGAGATTCAGGAGGCGGCCCCCTTCTCCGTGACACCCCCCGCCCCCGGTGCTTGACGTGGTGTCAAGCCCAGGTGCCGCGGTGGCTCAGCTCCTCTCAGCGCTCCAGACAGGCCAGATCCAGGCTCTGACAGGCTCGGTCTGTGGGGAGAGGCTGAGTCCAGACGCTGCTCTGACCCCGCTGCCCTCCTGTATGTTGTTTACCTTCAGGTGTTGGCACCTGCTCAAAGAGAGAAGGAAGGGGGGGGAAACAGGGATGTCTGCTTCTACCTTCCCCAGACAGGAATCAGAAATTGACAATGCCGGGGCTGGAAACAGCTCAGCCAGACCCGGTGGGCCCTGTGGGGCTGCCTAGAACTGACTGGAGCTTGACCACGGCTTAAGCAGCTTCTCCAGACCAAATGGACGTGAATTCATCTTTTACCTTGACAAGAAAAAGGAACAGTTTAATCACAACTTTCTCTGTTGCTGTTTTAAGGGAAAAAAACACTCACGTTTAAACTTAAGTTTGAATTAATGCATTTTCCAAGAACATAATGAATGGCTTTCAGGTCAGGCAGCATCTGAAACGACTAACTCCAACCAAACCTTCAATTACTGCCAGAATAAAAAGAAAAGAGACGAGAGAGCAGCCATGTTAGCGAGCCCTATGAGAGCTCTCGCTGAATAAACGCCCACGTGGGCAGCACCAATCTACCACCTTGTTCACCTCCCCTCGGTGTGAATGGGTTCGTTTTCATCAGCTTGATTTGATATCATTTTCTGCATTTACAACAATGTGACGTCCAAATGAGAATTTGAAAATACAATGCCGATTTAAATACATTTGGCCTCTCAAATTGGAGGTTAAAAAGACTGGACGGCAATTGCAGCAAATATACTTTCTCGCTGAAGGTTTACTGCACACTGCTCCATTCTTGGTGAGCATTAGTGCATGAGTAATTATGGAGAATTATTCAACGGAAGCATAATTATGCAAAGTCTTTTAAATGACGGACAAATCTGTCGCATTATGTTCATTGTTTTGCAAATGCGGTTGATGGTTGTGTTATCTGTCTCTTGCTCTGCAACACCTGTTTTGTATAATTAAAACAAACTTTGACATGGAATTTTGACTGTGGCAATTAATAGAATCATAAATGCCATTCAACCTACAGGAAAATAGCCAGCTAATGGTCGGTCCACAGGTGATGTGTTTTCATATGGACGTCCTCTCTTTTCAGCTCTGTGGGCAGCGCACGCCAAACTAGATCACAAGTTTGGATTTGAATTCATGCATCTCAGAGACTTCAGAGTGAAGCGTTGTATTTTTAGAAATCCTCACAAAAGAGGGTTTTAATTATCGTTTGCATATTATATTTAGAATTACATGCCTTCATGCTATGTTTTGCTCAAACACACCCACAATCCTGCCAATCCATCCTCATTTACAGACACATTTCTGCAATAAACATAACTCCGAAGTGCAGTTTAAATCCTGTTTTTAGCCACATTTTTATTCTGATTTCTTTTGTATTGGTATCTACTGTACTTTCATGCTCATATTCATGTAGTTTCACTCTGGAGCTAGGACATTGAGGTCATGTCAGTATTGTTTCTTGGAATTTGGTGATTTTAAGTATGTCAGTACAAGTTTACATTTTACATTTTACAAACAAATTAAACAAGGTATTTACAATTTACAGGAAATTTGCAAAAAAAAAATGCAAATATAAGGACATTTAAATGTTAATGTTGTTGTTGTGTTTAACCTGTTTTTGTGTTTTTATCTGATTCCCTGGTTTTAACTTGTTTCTATTTTAATTGTGTTTTATTTCCACAACATCTATTCACATGTGTGTCTTTATGCTTGTATGTGTAGACATATACAGTATGTCTTTGTGAAGCACTTTGGTCCAAAACCTGTTTGTTTTTTGAAGTGCTATATAAATGAAATAAAATTGAAAATGTATTTGTCAACTATTTTAACTAACTATCTTAACTCTCAGTTTCTGAAAGCTTGATAAGACAGTATGACATCACTGTTATTAAATATAATGGTCCATAAAACTGACAGTGTGTCATGAAGCTATTAACTTGCAGTAAAAAATAAGATGTTAAAACTGATATATCATTAGATATTACTTCGCTAAAGATTATCAGCTTTGAGATATTCCCGCTGTCATCACTGACGTTGTTGCTGCTGTATTTATTCCTAGATGGAGTGTTAATTAGCCGGGCGCTGATCGATCCGAACTCCATTCAGAAAACAAGCATTTTACAAGTTGTTTGCTTGTCGTCTTGCAGACAGACCCGACAAAGCATGAATTCAGACTTTTTACTAATCACTTATCAGCATCATTATGTAGTTATTTCAGCACACTTTTGATCCGTTTACAACAACGTCGCTGCCGTATTTATGCCTAGATGACGTTATGTTGAGTGTTGATGGAGTAGCTACAATGATAGCATAGCCTGGCATTGATCGATCCGAACTCCGTTCAGAAAACCTTACAAAGGCCTTAGGGGGGGACACTGGGATTGGGCCCATGAGTTTGTCCATGGTACTTGAATCTGTTTAGAAGTTACGTGTCTTTTTGTTAGAGGCCACTCCCACTGCCACACCCCCTTTTTGCCATGTGGCATGAGCACAAACACACACCTTCACACACTTGACCTCCATGCAAAAATTTCAGCCTCCCAGTGTGAAAACTGTGGAAATTTTTGTGGACTGACCGACAGAGTGAGCTATAGAGCTGATGGTCGCAGCTAAAAATGCATTATATTATACATAATCCTTAGGAAAGAAGTGTTTAAAAATATATGTATGTGTCTGTGCCTATATATGTGAGTGAAAGCAGACTGAATGTGAGATTATGGCTTGCACGACCCCTCACAGTTTATTGTTAATTACTCTCTTCTAACACTTAGCAAGTAGTAGAGGCGGCAGCGCTGGAATAAATAGTAGACGGCTGTAGTTCCACCGTTTAGCGGGTACAAAAGACATTCTTTAGTCCTCTCCAATTTATCTGCACTTTGTGTAAGAATCCTAAGCGAATGAAGAAATAGAGGTGTAGATCCATTTGGATTGTTCTATTGCTTGAACATGTAGTGTAAGTAAAAAAAAGAAGTGTCATCCTATGTCTGCAAATATATTCCCCCTGGGGTCAAAGTCAATAACCTATTACATGGATTAAAAGAGCCTCTTCTGTCCTTCACCGTTCACTTCTGGACAGCTGATTTTTATTCATTGGTTTCTATCACAAAGAAATAGTTGGTAAAGTATGTGTCAAAGCAATTTACTCCCTAACATACACACCCACACAGAACAAGACTCCTGCTGCTCGCCTAAGCATTGGACTTCCTGACTCACAAAGAGACAAAAAAAAAAAAAGGGAAAAAAAAATCCCATCTTGAAGGAAATCTTAAGCAGATGCATAGAAACAGGAAAATCCCCCTGGATAAGCTGTTCTGGTGTGACAACCTCTCTCTGGTTATGAGCTGACAACACACTGCCTTTATTAAACACAGGTTTCATCTGTGACAGATCTAGAAAGGTATTTCAGAGACGCACCGCAGGTTGCGTCTAACACAAGCGGCGGGCTATTCACAGCGTTTAAACCGCTGCAGCAGAGAAATGAGACGAGATCCGTGCCTCCAATCTTGCCCTTGGAATTCCAGGTTCATGCTTGACAACGTATTTTACCGCTTGATAATGTGCTCAGTGCACAGCTGAGTTCTAACAGACTTGCATTTCTCGCCCTGTTACAGGATCCAAGAATTCTCTCAGCAAAACTAAAGTATAATCACATCAATCTAGAATAATCCTTTGCATGTGCAACATGAAGGGTGTGAACGTTGTACTTCTCCTAGGACCGCACTTAAAGGATCATTCCAGTTTGGGACAACTTGGGTCTTTTTTATTTCTGTACATCAGGAGATCATTTCTATCAGTAATCATGACGCTGTACTCAGCAAGTTGATTGCTGAGATCTGGGAACGTGTCGGCAACAGGACAAGAAAAGCAAGCAAAGCTGTCTGTTGTTCTGTTGTAACCTGTTTCAACTCGTACTTATTGTTCTTTCAGTTGTTTCAGAACACACACATTATCATAAAAACTGCTGTGAAAAAAAACTACACAAATAAATACTACTGTGGGATAATTGTCTGCCTCCACCAACAAGTCAAGTGTCCGTTTACATCCATGTCATCACTTCATCATTTTATCCTGTTAGACATTTGTGTGAAATTGTCATAATTAGCATATGAATTATTGAGTTTTGGCCAAAAACGTGTTTTGTGAGGTCACAGCGACCTTGACCTTTGACCACCAAATTCTAAACAGTTCGTCCTTGAGTCCAAGTGGGCGCTAGTGCCAAATATGAAGAAATTCCCTCAAAGCGTTCTTGATATATTGCTCCATCGCCAGCACGGAGGCATAAAAAGATCACGGTTTGTGTCAAGCTGTACACAATGTATTATGAGGCAGATTGTACCATTAATATCTGGTAAATCATAACTCTAGGATGTAAATAGAAAAAAATAAATATGGAAGCAGAGACACGTCATCCATCTGCGCCCATGTTTTTGCCCACGCTAACAGCGGTCAGTCAGTCACACTTTGGTCCAGTGGACCAGTGAGGGTTTCTGGACAATATTTGTCATTGTTTTGTGTTGTTAATTGATTTCTAATAATAAATATATACTAACATTTGAATAAAGCAGCATATTTGTCCACTCCCATGTTGTATTGAAGTATTTATAAAATACTTTTACCCTTTAAGGTACATTTTTGTCAGATAAAAATTGTGCGATGTACGATTAACTATAGTCAATCATGCGATTAATGGCGATTAAATATTTTAATCAATTGACAGCCCTAGTTGTTTTTTAGAAAGGTGCTTATAATGTCACGTTGACTAGAGTATTCTGTGTCGTTTCATAGTAGATGTTGGTCATAGCAGCATTCACATTGTATGCAGTTTTGGACTGAAAAAAGTTTCCACCATGTTTCCCAACTTTTGTCTGATATGTGAAATAGCACATTATGTCAAATTGTAAAATTGGGTAATTTTCTAGTTTTGCATCTGTGCAAAGTAGTTGTTGCCGCTGCTGCTGCTGCTGCTGCGTATAGGGACCCAGATTAATCTCTAAAACCCTATCACAGCACTATAAGTTCATTAGCAGCACTCTGAACTCTCCTCTGGCCCAAACACAACCTCAGCATGCACTGATGTGGCTTTCTGCAAGCTGGACAGGGACTTCTGGGCTGGGGATTCACAGCTAGCTGGAACTATAGACAAAACTACAGTATTGGAACTCAGCTAACGCTGCTGTTTCTCCGGTATGTCCAGATGACCTCGGGAGTCAATATCCTTATTTGCTTATTTAGTTCAAGACATGCACCCAAACACCAAAGTTGTTACGGCAAAGCAGTGATTTATTTAGCCAATTAAACTCGGGGATAATTAGGTGGAGACAACGAGGGAGCCGGGTGGGGAATTTGTCCAGTATGCAGAGGTTAATGATAATCCTCTTTGAGATAAGTGCCATGTGACCAATGGGAGTTCAGACTGGAGTGCCTGATCCAGCAGACATCGCCGCGGCCTCTGAAGTGCATAAATTAGGATAAGGCAAGCCCCCCGGCTGATTTACTGTAACTCCCAAGTGTCACGCTCATTATTGTAATGTCTTCTCCACACACCCTTCCACTTTATTTGATCATGTTTATTTCAACCTGATTAGCACCGATGTTTCTTTTTGCACAAAATTATGAATAATGGAACATGAAAACGCAATTATTTTCTCAGTGCACGTTGTGAGCGTGGAGAATGCCTCAATGCCAATGTTGTGCAGTGGAATATCAAACATCACTGGCCTTCTTCTGCTGATTTCTATTGACAGCAGTGTGTATAATGAAATCATTATTGCCTAATCAGACAGATTAAGAGCTGTTTTTCTTGCACTTATTCATTAAAAGGACATTTTGAGCTGTAATACTTAAATACAGATGCCTCTACTGGCTGTTTAATACAAATCTGTGAGATGATAGTGACACGATTGGTAAAATGCTAAATCAGCATCAGACGCAATTATATTCAGTCAACGTTTAAAGTGCTCTTACATAATCAACATTAAAAGCCACTTATAGCATCTGAAATAATAATGGGCCATTTAATTAATTAGTTTGATTGGGAAAAATTCATCTTAGCAGTATGTTACCATCACAGCAGTCAGATGAAAACCTGGTATTTTCTAAATAAGATTAAAAAAAGCCCTGTTTCAGTTGGATGATCATCTGTTTATTTACATTATCCTCAGATTTGGGAAATGGTTAAACTCAGATACATGATACTTACAGTATCTCTCTGGAGTATTTGACAAATCTTATCACACTCATAAAATGATGTATATTTTTAAAATGTAGGATACATCTGTATATCGGTCCAGATATACTTTCCACAGTGATCAGGGGATTTGTTTAACTTAAAGTTTTTTTGTGTGTATGTAGATATGTATACATGTTATATCAGCCCAGTATCTAAGAAATACATCCATATTCTACTCCTCTCATGAATTATGTCCAGTGACAACATTCAGTGCCAATGCAGTTAGGGGTGGTGGACGGGGCTTTTTGACTTTCATGCACCAGACCAAAATATATATATATATATATATATATATACACTGTTCAGCCATAACATTAAGACCATTGAGAGGTGAGGTGAATAACATTGATTATCTCGTTACCATGGCACCTGGCAGTGGGGGGGATATATTAGACAGCAAGTGAACATTTTTAACTTTGAACTTTGTGTAAAAATGGGCCAGCGTAAGGATGTGAGCGACTTTGACAAGGGCCAAATAGTGCTGGCTAGACGACTGGGTCAGAGCATCTCCAGAACTGCAGCTCTTGTGGGATGTTCCCGGTCTGCAGTGGTCAGGACCGACCAAAAGTGGTCCAAGGAAGGAGAACCGGTGAACCGGTGAACCGGCGACAGGGTCAGACCCGAGGCTCATTGATGCACGTGGGGAGCGAAGGCTGGCCCGTGTTGTCCGATCCAATAGAAGAGCTACTGGAGCTCAAACTGCTGAAAAAGTTAATGCTGGTTCTGATAGAAAGGTGTCAGAACACACAGAGCATCTCAGTTTGTTGCGTATGGGGCAATGGGCTTGTGAGCATCAGAACTGGACCACGGAGCGATGGAAGAAGGTGGCCCGGTCTGATGAATCACGTTTTCTTTTACATCATGTGGATGGCAACGAGTTGGAGGTGTTGACTCGGCCTCCAAATTCTCCAGATCTCAATCCAACGGAGCATCTGTGGGATGTGCTGGACAAACAAGTCCGATCCACGGAGGCCCCCCCCTCGCAATTTACAGGACTTAAAGGATCTGCTACTGACGGCTTGGTGCCAGATACCACAGCAGACCTTCAGAGGTCGAGTGGAGTCCATGCCTCCACGGGTCAGGAGGACCTACTGAATATTAGGCAGGTGGTCCTAATGTTATGGCTGAACGGTGTATATATATACTGTATATAAAGTTGCTTAATGTAGCAGAGCTGCTGTGTAGCGTGATGCTAGCGTGTGGTTTGTTTAGTAATGTGGAGCATGTGGTGACTTTGCTCTTGATGTATCATACTGTAGGCGTGGGGAGCATTTATGCAGGAGCAAGCCTGTAAATGTCTGTCTCTTCATAATTACAGGTATGTGGGTTTATGCATTCATCTGGACTTTCTCCTGGGAGATTTATGCAGGAAGAACTGGAAATGTTTGTTTCTTCATAATTCCAGCTTCTGCTGCTGAAGACATTTTGCAGTAATATGGTATATATTGTTAAACTTTTCAAAAGGTGAAGTTTAAAAACAAATCATCAATACTGGAAGTTTCCATGTGAGACTTTAATTACAGTTTCCCGTTACAACAAGCTTGAGGCAGTGAAAAAAAAAAGTTGTTAATATCTCTGCAAACATGTAAATACTTGTTTGCAGGGATCTGTTGTTGTCTATCCGTAAAGCATGCCTCATCACAGCTGTTCAGGATCTCCTGTACCAGCATCACAGCAACACAGTCAGTGAGTCACATACAGCCAAACAACAACCACACCTTTCCTTTCCTGTTGCAATCTGTGCAATCAGCCGCATTACTTACCAGGCAGCCACAGATGGATTTGAGTCAGAGCGCTGTGAGTAAGGAAGGGATTTCACTGACACATCAGAAATGTATCATCCACTGTGAAGTTAGGCTGCACGTCTAGACTGGAGTAAAATCCAGTCAAGTCAGACTTTCACACCTGACGTCATGTATTTCATGTTACTCAGATATAGGACACAAACAGGGCCGACACACTCTCACTCCCAACTCACCAAATACCGACACTTGGTCAGTGGCTCCACGCTTCAAACTATGACGCTCTAGTTTCCCCTCTGGAGTCACTGATGGACGTGTCAGTGATGGCGTGTCAATATACACTCGTTACATGCGTAGTGTCTTTTCAAAATAGGTTGACAACAAAACCACTTAGGTAGCGTTAGGGCATTGGCTCTCAAAGTGTGGCAGAGGCATGACAGGTGGGGGCGCACGTGACCGGTGGGAAAATGTGATGCACAATTAATGTTTGGACGTCGGAATCTTTTTTCATGGCGGAACAGTAAACAAATCTCGCTCTTTATAAATCCATGGTAGCAATGGTGTTCGTTCAGACAGGTAGTCTATAGGTTTACAGACTGGACAGATGACAGGGGCAAAAAGAAAAACAGACGATGCTTCGGTAACGAACAAGATAACGGTATCATCTGATGGTAATCAAAAGAAAATATGATGAAGTAGGGCTGCACCGAAGCTTCATAACGTTGACATTCAAATTATTATTAAATTTACAAAAACATTGGTCTACCTTCCACCTTCTCTTCCCTCCTCTCTCCTTCAAACATACACACAGAGCGAGCGTCAGTCCTCAGTCAAAAAGTCAAGAGAGATCGTAATTATTTCCAAAATTCACAACATGTTTTTATCTAACAAAATATTCTGTTTCAGACCATATTTTTCGTTGAATAGCTTTTTAAAAACAACAGTTTCACTGCAGTTTAAAACTGTTTTCTCTACGGCAAAATATTTCTTCCTCCAAAGGAGGGGAGGGGCAGAAAAAGTTTGAGAACCACTGGGTTAGGGAGCAACGGCCTCTTGGGTGAAAGTCCTGTGTTTGTTTGACCCATCCATCCACCTCTCCCACCCATACTAAGCGGACTCTCGCACACTTTAAGGCCTTTACACACTGGGGACTGTGATGAATAAACAACACAAAAATGTGAAATACTCGCCTGTGAATATTATACAGTTTGTCTATAATGGGCTTTTATTGTGAAAAGGTAATAATGTAAGGAGTGGATCTGGTCTGAGCTGGCTTTGTCAACGTTTAAAGGAGTAATAAAGTTTGCCGTCTTGGTTCAGAGTACGGAGCCTCTGTGATGTTGTTTCATAAATATACTGAACCCGTTCCACACAACGTGATTGGTTGATATCTTTATTTGCGCTGCAAAAGCTCAGAAAATCAACCTTGTTCTGATTAAAAAAAGTATGTTGCTTTTTCGCCGCGTAATATTGGAGTTCTGTGTGAAAGTATTCATGACAAAAACAACAGTTTGAAAAGATATATTAACGTGCGAAAAAAACGCCCCCACTGTATAAAGGCCTTCACAGTATGTCAGTCTAATATATATATCATATTTGAGTGATCTTCTTTTTGGCTGGACCGCAGAGGGCCAGCCCTACAGACGCAAAAGTCTGTCACTGACTGACTGAGTGATGAAGTTACAGGATTGGTCGGCCGACTGTTGGAGTTTCCTCATTGGCTGTTGCTCTTTCAAAATGAAAAGGCGGAGAGCAGTTCTGTGTTTACGTTTTCTGGGGAGCGTGTCAGCGGTTCAATGTAACATTACATAGTGCTGTTGTGCATGTGTTATTGTTTATTTTCGTTTAAGTTACGTTATGTTCGCAAATTTTCGCCTCGCTCTCCTCCATTTCCGCCATGAACTGACTATCTAGCAGCCACACGTCGCTACTGCGGTATGAACCCAAAATAAACAGATTGTGCTGTGATTTAATTGCAATAAACAGATCAAAATAATGCCGAAATAACAACATAAACATATCGATTTGTAAAAAGTCTGAATTCATTCTTTGTCAAGTCTGTCCGCAAGACAACAAGCAAACAACTTTTAAAATGCTTGTTTTCTGAATGGAGTTCGGATCGATCAATGCCAGGCTGTGATAACACCAGCTGCTCCATCAACACTCAACATAACGTCATCTAGGCATAAATACGGCAGCGACGTTGTTGTAAACGGATCAAAGTGTGTCGAAATAACTACATAATGATGCTGATTAGTAAAAAGTCTGAATTCATGCTTTGTCAGGTTTGTCCGCAAGACGACAAGTAAACAAATTTTAAAATGCTTGTTTTCTGAATGTAGTTCGGATCGATCAGTGGCAGGCTACGTTAACATTGCAGCTGCTCCGTTAACACTCCATCTAGGAATAAATACGGCAGCAACAACGTCAGTGATGACAGCGGGGATATCTCAACAGTGAGAAACTTTCGCAACGTATGTATATATTGAACACCACTTATATGATGAATTCTTTTGATACACATGCTTAAATAAAAAACTGAAATACTTTTAACCTTGCATAATGTATGTCATGCTAATACCTTTTCACCTTGTATAAAATGTATAATATACTGACTAGTAAATATTACCATTTACTATTACTGAATTTCATTTGCTTCATTATAAGTTGGCTTTCAATCAAACATTAAGATATAAGTGAAAAAAACTGTTCACAAAACATTATAGATATGACCACTGACTATTTGTGTAAGAATTTAGCTACAAATTCACAGACTTGACCATACGGTCCAGCCATATACTCGGTTTTGACCGAGTCTTGTTTTTCTAAAAATCACCATTATTTTGAAAAATCACATACCAATTTAGGAAATGATCAGTATCTATATTGTTAAAATTGTAACAAAAAGTATCGGTATCGTATCGAAGTAATAACGTTTGGTATCGGCCATCCCTAGTTGGGAGTGAGAACATCTGGTTGACAGGACACAGCAGTCTGCTCATGATAACAGGTTGTATGATGCACTACTGAGTTAAATCACACACACACACACACTCAAGTACATGCAGAAACCTCCTCACAGGGAGTACAAATACTGTAAGTGGGGATGGATTTGAGCCGCAGGTGGACAGAGCTGTGAGTGTGTCCATTTCTTCCTGCTGGGAGAACTGGGGAGGGAAGTCCTGGGAGTACTGAGCCCCCCCCCCCCCCCACCTGCTATGTTCCAGAAACAGCTCTCGTCCTCCAGGCGGCCGGCGTCTATAGACCGTACAGTACGTGGACCGGCAGCAGCCCAAACAAACAAAGGAAGTGCTTTTGGGAGGAGCGGCTGAATGCTTATTCTCAGACACATTCTGAACGCCTCGCAGCAACAGGAACACAGTGTGAGAGCTTTAATAACTATACAGCCATATACCATAATTTCTAAGTGGGGGAGTTATCATAAGTATAAGTAATGCATTCATAAAGTGTATGAAGAACGGGGGAATTCCCCAGTGAATAAATGTGATTTTACATATTCCGGTGCAATTATTAATTCTGAACACATCTGCAAAACGATCCAACTGTGAGTAAAATTATGATTTGTTCCAGCAGGCAGCAATAAAAGAAATGTGGTTATTTCCACTGATTTATAATTATCTCTGTACTGTCTTATATCTACTAATAATCGTGCGGTAGTGGCTATGAATGGTAATAGTAGACTGATTATTTTGAAATATGACATTATGGCAGGATCATATTAACCCATTAGTGAGCCCTATAGGCCAAAAATACCCCCCCGCTGACCCTCCATCCCACCGGTAGTAGTTTGATTACATAAACTATCTAAGCATGATATGTGCTATAAAAATAAAAATCTAGATAATAATGCAGGTGCCACATAAAGGCCTCTATCATTTCAGTTTATAATTTGCTTTAGTGGTGCATACATTATTAACAACAACAAAAAACTAAAAAATTTAATTATTTAATGACCACAAACTATTTGCCACACCTAGAGCCTTGGAGCGCCGGGGGGTCGGGGGGTAATTGCCCTCTTTGCCAGGTTCAGTCTTGCTCTTGCATTTCAGAGAACTTACCTATATTACAAGTCTTTCTGCTTATTCTTAAATATAAGAAATATGCAACAGTGTGCTGTACACTGCTGATACCATACAAGCAATGTATTATGTACATGAATTAATGTGTAATCATGGAATGTTGTTTTATTTTTAAAAAGAGACAAGTGATAATTATCAATACAAAAGTGACATCTGCATATTTGATTCACTTTCTGTTTCCCAGTCATCTTGTTATAATTCATCGCTTTGGCTGCTGTCATATACTTAAAAGTTCAACAAATATTAAGCATATTGATATCCTTTATCCTGGCTGAGATCCTTTATCCTGAGCTATAATAAGCACAGAACACTTTATTTAAAAAATGGTATAACAGGATGTGGAAAATATCCAAGTAAACCAATCTGGCTTGATGTTTTTGCCAAAGTCAGAGCTGTCCCTTCCAAATTTCATCCAACATATGAATCCAGTGTGGAGTGTAGAGTGTGTGCACTTGTATGTGTGTGTGTTGTGGGTGTTTTTTTTATAACGGAACAGCAATCTGGTCTGACGGGAAGGTGTATAAATACCACAACAGTACATTCAGCATGTCATTTGTACACCGTGAAAACATCCGCAGTTAGGGTCAGAAAACCACTTAGTTAGGGTAAGGGAAAACGTCATGGTTGGGCTTAAAATAAGTAAGTAAACTAAGTTAAACACGTACGGAAACAACTACGGAAAACACGTCACAAACGTCAACAAAAAACATGTGACAATCATCACTAATGTAACTTAGAAAACAAAACACCGCTCATCAACGGTCTGGAACACGGGTCTCCTGGTTAAAGGTCCGGTGTTTGACTCGTAATATATTTCTGTGGGCTTTTCGAAATGTTCACATGTCGTGGACTCAGCTGTTGTTGTTGTTGTTGTTGTTGTTGCCTGTTGTCACACTTTATGACACCATTGGCGTGAGAATGAGTACGTACGGTGCTGTTTGCTGGTGTCGGCTAAGTTGATAAAGGTTCAGGTTTTTCATCTTGCCGTCGCGGCTCGCTCGTGGCTCGTCATGGCAACCACAGAAATGGTCTGTGAGCAACATTAGTTACAAGGTAAGGGGTGAATACACAACGTTTTTTAGATATTAGCAAGCACCACTAGCTACATCAATCAAATCCTATTGCTAAGCATTCCCTCTACATTAAAATACAACCCGCTCTATTTGGCTAACCTTAACCAATGAGTTTTAATTGCCTAAACTTAACCTGAGACGTGGAAGATCAGAGATCTCTACTATGAATTGCTTGTGTCAAATTGGTTATTGTGGAAGACACTGACTAACAACCTATTTTGTTTGTTGTTTAGGTAATAGGACAAGTGGAAAGAATGAATTTCCATGAATTCATTTTTATTTTCTTGGAGCTTTTATGAGCGTTTGTCCTCAGGTTGATGCTGGAAATGACACGGGGTATTTGGAGTCAAAGGGTTTATCCCACTGAGGTAAACCCTTCTGGGCTCATTCTCTGGGGAGCATGAATGTGCTCAGTAATGCCATTTCGATCAATCTATTAGACTTTGAAATTTTAGCCTGATAGTGATGCTGTAGCAAAGGTCAGGGGGGGTCACCAACATCATCAAGAATTGTCCTCTGGGGACCATTAAAACCCATATCAGATTTCAGAGCAATCTGGCCTAGTTGTTGAGATTTTCACTCATGAATAAAGGGATGGACAGACTGAACAACCACCATCACCATCGTTGTTTTATCTAAAAACTGTCTTATGTTCTTCTATCACTCAAAAACACACACACACACACTCAAGTACATGCAGAAACCTCCTCACAGGGAGTACAAATACTGTAAGTGGGGATGGATTTGAGCCGCAGGTGCACAGAGCTGTGAGTGTGTCCATTTCTTCCTGCTGGGAGAACTGGGAAGGGAAGTCCTGGGAGTACTGAGCCCCCCCCCCCCCCCACCTGCTATGCTCCAAAAACAGCTCTCGTCCTCCAGGCGGCCGGCGTCTATAGACCGTACAGTAGGTAGACCGGCAGCAGCCCAAACAAACAAAGGAAGTGCTTTTGGGAGGAGCGGCTGAATGCTTATTCTCAGACACATTCTGAACGCCTCGCAGCAACAGGAACACAGTGTGAGAGCTTTAATAACTATACAGCCATATACCATAATTTCTAACAAAGTGGGGGAGTTATGATAAGTATAAGTAATGCATTCATAAAGTGTATGAAGAACGGGGGAATTCCCCAGTGAATAAATGTGATTTTACATATTCCGGTGCAATTATTAATTCTGAACACATCTGCAAAACGATCCAACTGTGAGTAAAATTATGATTTGTTCCAGGAGGCAGCAATAAAAGAAATGTGGTTATTTCCACTGATTTATAATTATCTCTGTACTGTCTTAAATCTACTAATAATCGTGCGGTAGTGGCTATGAATGGTAATAGTAGACTGATTATTTTGAAATATGACATTATGGCAGGATCATATTAACCCATTAGTGAGCCCTATAGGCCAAAAATACCCCCCCGCTGACCCTCCATCCCACCGGTAGTAGTTTGATTACATAAACTATCTAAGCATGATATGTGCTATAAAAATAAAAATCTAGATAATAATGCAGGTGCCACATAAAGGCCTCTATCATTTCAGTTTATAATTTGCTTTAGTGGTGCATACATTATTAACAACAACAAAAAACTAAAAAATTTAATTATTTAATGACCACAAACTATTTGCCACACCTAGAGCCTTGGAGCGCCGGGGGGTCGGGGGGTAATTGCCCTCTTTGCCAGGTTCAGTCTTGCTCTTGCATTTCAGAGAACTTACCTATATTACAAGTCTTTCTGCTTATTCTTAAATATAAGAAATATGCAACAGTGTGCTGTACACTGCTGATACCATACAAGCAATGTATTATGTACATGAATTAATGTGTAATCATGGAATGTTGTTTTATTTTTAAAAAGAGACAAGTGATAATTATCAATACAAAAGTGACATCTGCATATTTGATTCACTTTCTGTTTCCCAGTCATCTTGTTATAATTCATCGCTTTGGCTGCTGTCATATACTTAAA
Source organism: Sebastolobus alascanus (assembly GCA_916701645.2). Lineage (NCBI taxonomy): Eukaryota > Metazoa > Chordata > Actinopteri > Perciformes > Sebastidae > Sebastolobus > Sebastolobus alascanus. Next base: position 143,854 of record CAKAOJ020000095.1, on the reverse strand, counting down.
AGTTCAACAAATATTAAGCATATTGATATCCTTTATCCTGGCTGAGATCCTTTATCCTGAGCTATAATAAGCACAGAACACTTTATTTAAAAAATGGTATAACAGGAAGTGGAAAATATCCAAGTAAACCAATCTGGCTTGATGTTGTTGCCAAAGTCAGAGCTGTCCCTTCCAAATTTCATCCAACATATGAATCCAGTGTGGAGTGTAGAGTGTGTGCACTTGTATGTGTGTGTGTTGTGGGTGTTTTTTTTATAACGGAACAGCAATCTGGTCTGACGGGAAGGTGTATAAATACCACAACAGTACATTCAGCATGTCATTTGTACACCGTGAAAACATCCGCAGTTAGGGTCAGAAAACCACTTAGTTAGGGTAAGGGAAAACGTCATGGTTGGGCTTAAAATAAGTAAATAAACTCAGTTAAACACGTACGGAAACAACTACGGAAAACACGTCACAAACGTCAACAAAAAACATGTGACAATCATCACTAATGTAACTTAGAAAACAAAACACCGCTCATCAACGGTCTGGAACACGGGTCTCCTGGTTAAAGGTCCGGTGTTTGACTCGTAATATATTTCTGTGGGCTTTTCGAAATGTTCACATGTCGTGGACTCAGCTGTTGTTGTTGTTGTTGTTGCCTGTTGTCACACTTTATGACGCCATTGGCGTGAGAATGAGTACGTACGGCGCTGTTTGCTGGTGTCGGCTAAGTTGATAAAGGTTCAAGTTTTTCATCTTGCCGTCGCGGCTCGCTCGTGGCTCGTCATGGCAACCACAGAAAAGGTCTTTGAGCAACATTAGTTACAAGGTAAGGGGTGAATACACAACGTTTTTTAGATATTAGCAAGCACCACTAGCTACATCAATCAAATCCTATTGCTAAGCATTCCCTCTACATTAAAATACAACCCGCTCTATTTGGCTAACCTTAACCAATGAGTTTTAATTGCCTAAACTTAACCTGAGACGTGGAAGATCAGAGATCTCTACTATGAATTGCTTATTTCAAATTGGTTATTGTGGAAGACACTGACTAACAACCTATTTTCTTTGTTGTTTAGGTAATAGGACAAGTGGAAAGAATGAATTTCCATGAATTCATTTTTATTTTCTTGAAGCTTTTATGAGCGTTTGTCCTCAGGTTGATGCTAGGAATGACATGGGGTCATTGACGTCAAAGGGTTTATCCCACTGAGGTAAACCCTTCTGGGCTCATTCTCTGGGGAGCATGAATGTGCTCAGTAATGCCATTTCGATCAATCTATTAGACTTTGATATTTTAGCCTGATAGTGATGCTGTAGCAAAGGTCAGGGGGGGTCACCAACATCATCAAGAATTGTCCTCTGGGGACCATTAAAACCCATATCAGATTTCAGAGTAATCTGGCCTAGTTGTTGAGATTTTCACTCATGAATAAAGGGATGGACAGACTGAACAACCATCATCACCATCGTTGTTTTATCTAAAAACTGTCTTATGTTCTTCATCATATCTCCCTGACCTCTGGAGCAGAGCCCTTTCAAAGACCATTTTCATGAAATTTGTGCTTTACTAGACAGTTCACAGTGCATAGAGATATAAAGGAAAATGGGAAATAGAGCAACAAATATCTGACGATGAATTTGTACGTTTGAGACGTTACAATGAAAGGCCAGAGACTGAGCCACCGGGGCAGTCCATCAGTGCTCTTAATGGAGATTTTAGTCCCTGCTCCTCTTAAGCCCAATTCCCACTGGACAAAAACCCACTAACACCCACTAACATCTGGCTTTTGTCTTTAGTGGGAAAAGTTAAAATCGGCATTCATTCCCTGGACAAAATGACTCTCCAGTGGTCACGTTTATTTATCGCCTCCAGATCCGATCGACAGTGATTGAAACGTGACACCTGGGTCGGCACGCCAATTTTCAATTTGTCAAAATAAATCCTTAATTCACTAAGTTAGATGTGAAAGGAAACAGCCGTTGTATGCGCTCAAAGCCACCGGACTCCATTGACAGAAACAGTCATTTTATCTCGCTGATCTTTGTAAAACACACTTCAATCAATCACCAACTCTGGTTTGTGAGTTTGAAAGAGAGACGCAATTAGTAACAGATATAAAAACATTTTCACTGTTTACTTTCCCTCTTTTCTGGCACATTTGTGACGTTGAATTTCCAGAAACACACACACAAGAAAAAACAAACAAACAGAAAGGCTAATCGCTTACTGGCAATAAATCAGACCGGCAGTACGTCATCCAGAGTAGGTTTGCATGACCACGCCCTATTTTCTGGAGGAAAACAATCCTGTGTCCCTCATAGACGGTAACAGAGTAAACAGAAGAAGTTGAAACATGTCTCCAAACTTCTACTTTTAACAAACCGCTTACAGTAATAACGCTATGCTGAAGAGTTGTGTGTAGTTGAGTGTTGTCTGTGTAGTTGGTTGCACCAACAATAAATCCAAAAACACTGATCTCCGATTTGTTCTTTGTCTTTATGGCTCCAAGCTATAGACCAGACCAGCATGGCTTTATGGCTCCAAGCTATAGACCAGACCAGCATGGCTTTATGGATCCAAGCTATAGACCAGACCAGCATGGCGTCCTCTCCGAGGCTGCGCTTCCTTTTGGGGGAAAGAAACTTGCCGTCACAGGAGAGAAAATGATGAAAAGCTGTTGTGTAGCAGGTTAACGAGGCTTTCACACTGAGATCTGAGGCTCATACGAAACGTGAATATTCACTGTCAGTGTGCTAAACGGCTAAATGATGCTGGCGACAGTGACTAGCATGGCTAGCTAACGTTAGCTTGAGTGGGAGGCTGCTGCAGTAATACAGTCATACATTAACGTTATAGCAGCATCAGACTGTCGTCTCCAACTAAATCTCAGCCTACAGATCAAACAGTTGGTAATTAACACGTTGGTTATTTACAGACAACACTTAGCCTAACGCGATTCAATCAGATATGTAGAGATGTCTGGATGTGTATAAAACAAATGTTTGTATAACAAGAGATGAATGCATACGAACTTGTCAAAATCACAAACCAAACATACGTCAAATTGCATTGAAGTCTATGAGATCTTTGGTTTTCTTTCCCTCGTATGTGCCGGTCTGATGTATTGAAAATGAGTCCAAGGTATTTTTCTGCATTTAAAAAACATGTATATACACACTAATTTTGGTGAAAAAGGCTATTAGAGTCTGTGACATACACTAAGTAACCCTATTAACATTTGAACACTACCTCAGCAGTTGACTTGATTTTTGGTATTTGCCAGGAAAACATGAGCTCGAATGAAATCCAAAAGGGAAAGTAGGAAAGCCGCAGCATCTATATCCCAGCATGTGCTCTAATTCTTGCAATGACAAACTGAAGGTAAAAATAAAGTTGACAGGAATTTGATGGGATGTCTGAACTGCTTAGTATTGCAAGACATCAGAGAGATGAATGATTGTATGTGACAGATGTCAGCGTGGGATGTGTGGTGTTCTAAACAAGTGATTATGAGTTGCAATGAAATACAAGAGAGAGGATGAAAACTCATCTGTGTGTGTACGTTCTGTGGGTGGGACACACAAAAAAAGTTGACGCGCCCACTCTCACAGCTCGCACTTTCATGCTTGAGTGTCGGTGACAGGTCATGAAAGGAAAGAATGCTGAGAGAGATATTTATCAGCATGTGAAAGACGAGAAAGGACGACGACGATCAGGGAGAAAAGAAGAAGAGAAGAGGAGGATAGCAACAGTTTTGGTTTAAGGGACATTCTGTTGAAAGCGTTCATGACTCCAGGATTAAAGGAAATAAAAGATTTCGCTGAAGAAGATAAAATCTAAAATTGAAGCATTTTACAGGATAATATGCTAAAATGTAACATGCAGACTCATTAGAATATACCGCCCACAGCTTGAGATCTACCTTTGCAAAGGTGCACCATGTCCATATCATGCTCATTTCCATGTTCATACATGTATTTTGGGTTTCTACTACAACACGTTTACATGCTTTATTGTTCAAAAAATACATTATTTTTCTCATCCTGTCTGTCTGAATATACCTGTATTCACCCTGTGACTGAAACGCTCCGTTTTAGCTCCTGTCTCTTTAAGACCCCCCCTCCTGAAAAAGCCCGTTCAGCTCTGATTGGCTTGTGAGACAAATATGGTGCACCTTTACAAAGGTAGATCTCAAGCCTTGGGCGGTATGATGTCTGAAATAAGGTCTGTGGTTAACACAAGCTTAAGAGATTTTAACACTTTATTCTACAACATAAAATATGTCAGTAAATATCCCACTTGTGAATTTTGAAGCTTTTACGTGTCTTAAAAAAGTCAGTTGCTAACAAGTGGCAAAATGAGACTATTAAACGTCATCACGCCGACTCGTCCTCCTTTACAGCCTCGATGTGTTTATACTCGCACTCATGCGACCGTGATGTAGTTTGTTTATAGCCTAACGTAAGCTTCTTACTTCTGGTGATTGCATTCACACTACACTAACAAAACGTGTAAGTAACATAAATGTGTGTTCGCCACAGAGCTTATTTTCTACAGTAATCCAAAACCCAATGGAAAAATCCCCATTGGCTTTTTGTGGAGGGAACCCAGAGCGATGCTACCTAGTCACCTACAAAAATATATCATCCCTGAAGCACTTTATATTCTAATGAGCCTGCATGTGACATATGAAGGGGAGCCACATCTGAATGGCTTGTTGGATCACATGTTTTCTGATCTAGACGGCCCACAAAAAAACTGACTGGGTCGTCTTATTTCACAGTTTGTAGGTTGGTAGGAACTCCAGATACCCAGATGGATGTACACAAGCACTGAAAAAGTGAGTTTTTCATGATATGTCCCCTTTAAAATATGTGTGAAGTTTAGCAAACAGGACATATTGTATATTGTGTTTTCTCAATAAGCAGGATGTGACATTTACTAACATTAAAAAGAAGTCAGGATTCATTTCATTTTTAAGTGAAAGCAAACATGCATTTAAGGTAAAGACAATTTTGTCAACAAAAGGCTACAAAAAATAAAACGCATCTGAGTTTTGTATTACAAAATAAAATGTTCCCTCCAGCAGTGGTCAGTGCTGACACTTGTGCTTCAGTATTACTGAACCACAGCGGTGCTTCCACTAGTACCTCGATTAGTTGTTTATTTGTGGAGGCAACACATTTCCTCCGCCATAAACTGTATAGCAGGGAAACAGCATATTTACTGTATATATGAGGCACAGCGGGCAGCTCTGTTTGGCCAGTGAAAGCCATGTTGGATGGATGTGACCTGCATACATATGTTTTTGAAAACATGTCTTCACCACAGAGGGAGGAGGAGGAGCAGCGCTCGGATCAGCATGCCTGTGCACGACTTGGATTCAAGCTCGCTCCGCCGTTGCCTGAAGTCATCAGATATAGAAACAAAAAAAAAAGCTGTAAATCTAGAAAGATCACCAAGCTCTGACAAGAAACCGAAGAGGCAATCAACACATTTAAACCCACTGTATCCACTGTATCACAGTCCACATGAAAAGTTTTGGACTGTGAGACACTGCAGCGCAGAGACTAATGGGATTATCATGAATATCATGTGGTGATGTGGCAGCTACACTGATGACTAGCCCAAGGGTGTGGAAAAACAATTATTGTGCAAAACCACCAAGGGGAAAAGATGGAGCATTTAAAAAAAAAAAAAGCAATGCTGTTTCTCCCCCCTCATCTTCATAAACCTGCGTGGAGAGAGATGCTGAGGAGCCGATGTGCTTTAGTGGCTGTCACGGGATGTCACTCATGTTTCAGCAGCTTTGACAGGTCGAACATTAACCCTCAAGCCACGAAAATGTCGAGCAGCGTGCACGCCGGCGGCTACTGTAAAGTTGATGAGCTGTTAAAATGACTTATTATGGTTTCAGATGCCTTATCTATTATGTCGAGGGAACAGGATTTCAATTTAACGGCAAATATAACTTTACACCAGCTCCAACCCATAAAGTGCGGTTTTCACACTTCCTTTGTTATATGGAGGCTATTATTAAGCAAAGCGCTTGAAATGAGGAATAAGTGCCTCTCTTGTTCTTTACAATCCTCTGATGTTGTGATACGTGAGGAAATAAAGCGCCTGCGTCTCGTCCCCAGGTCGGAGTGGCAGTTTCGATTTCACATGTTGAATCCGACATGTAAGAAGATGTGAAGCACAATTGTTTAGAGATTTAATTATCTGATAGCATTGTATGAAGTATGGCTTTTCCAGTTATTGTAAATTCTTGCGTGGTGCCCGGTATTGTCAATCCTGACTCTGGTCAAGCTTTCTCTGCCTTTTCTGAGCATCTTTTGGATCATAAACTGATCAGTATCTTTATCTCATCCTGTGTCTGGCATCGACATCCCCGTAGTTATCCTCTTAGTCACAAATCATACTGTCACTTTTTTTATTGCTTCTATCTTTTGATTCAACATTATCTGCTCCCCTCAGGTCCTTCTGTGAAATAAGACAAAACTAAGTCTGATCTCAGTCAAACAGACCGACTGTAGACACTAACAATAAGGCCCGGTTCACACCTGGCATTAACATGCGTCTTGGGTGATCCGATCCAACCTGATCTCATGGGAAGGCGTGTAAAAAGCACAACATTTTAAAGACATTCTGCGTGGCTTTTCACGTGTTTGAAACCGGGGTTAACGTTGTGAAACGGCTTTCCACGTGTCATTTAACGCCAGGGCGTTACCGTGAAACACTCAAGGTTAAACATTAAACAACTTAATTTAAGTATGGAAAACACGTCATAAACATCATTAACATAACTAACAAATAACTCAACGACATTTTGGACAGGTCTCCAGACTATCACAGGGCTGACACATAGAGACAAGCAACCATTCACACTCACATTCACACCTACGGGACATTTAGAGTCAACAATGAACCTGCATGTCTTTGGACAGTGGGAGGAAACCTGAGTACCCGGAGAAAACCCACGCTAACACGGGGAGAACATGCAGACTCCACATGCTGTGAGGCGACAGTGCTAACCGCTGCACCCCCGTGCAGCCCATAAGCATAAGTCTTCCTCACTTTTTATTCTACGTCACTAGCTCTGAGCGTAGCATATTCATACGGATGTGTTCACATTGCAGTCAGTACAGACTACATGGCGTGAAATGACACGCCAAAAGCAAAAACGGCATTGATATAAATAAATTGACAATTTTGGTGAGACCAGGCTGTCTGATCACAAGTGGACAGCTCTAAGTAGGCCAGTTCACACCTGGCATTAGAACGCGTCTCCACATGTGTCTCACTGCCCCGCTCTATATGCAAATAAACACATACTGTACATCATTTCTGTTTGCAAAGACCAGATGTGTTGTTTTTAACCAGTTTGTGTTTTGAATGGTTTCATTTACTTAATTGTGCTGAGCAAAATGAAGCACTTAGCTACTGTAGCTGTAGACTGAGAAAAAAATATTTAATTCATTTTCACTGTGCAAACATAGAAGTTTTAAGCCCGACCATGTAGTTCTTTCCTAAACCTAACTAGTGGTTTTGTTGCCTCATCCTAAAGTGACACCAAGGGTAACTATAGCGGTTTTGATGCTGAAAATAAAGTTACGGCAAGGGGCGGTATGTGACGAGTCGGGATGAGAACGTGTTGAGGCTACTGAAAGCTAACGGACACTTTTAAGGTGGAATGTTTTCTTGCATGTTACTCAATGCATGAGTTGACATTGTGAAACGATCAACACACTTTAAATGTCATAATGAACTTTGACCCTTCCATTGTCTCGTAGTATTACATGACATATGCTTTAGTGATCAGATCTTCATACGTTTAAAAAAATGTATATGAATTCAGGTTATAGTTGGATCAATTTCCAGTTTTGCCGGTCTGGTCCGGTGTACAATTGTACACCGGTTTGATTTTAAGAGAGAAAAGAAGAGGATTGTTTACTAGACAGTTCATGTGTTTTTTGGGGTGACGAAATGAGGTGAGTTTCCGCCAGCCAGCGGCTTGTAACGTTAGCGAGTGTGCAGTCAAGAGAAAGAGAGAGCGAGTGTGTGACTGACGGTGAGTATGACGTTATCAGTAACGTTATTATAGCTGTGAACGTAGCAGCGCAGTGTGTGTACAATTAGACTGTCAGTGAATAAATGCTACAACTCCTCAAGACCCAAGCCAAGCTCCTGTGTCTCGCTGCTGGCCACCTGCTGGTTAAAGTGAAGGGGATTAGCCCCGAAGTAACGCTGAAAACACACCAGGTTGCGCCAAATTGCGGCCGCAATAGTTACATCTTACTGCAGCTGGGAGACGTGTTCATGTGTTTTAGGCGGGAAGAAATTCTTTGCAGCATAGGTCCACATGTCACAGGAGTCACATGACTCTGTTTACTGATTGGCTGTGGGTATTCTCTGGCCGCACTTCCCCACTGCTCTGGTGTGTTTTCACCGTTAGCAACAACTGCGGCCCAGGTTCACTTCAGGTGTGCTGACCTTTAAGGTGGATCAGCTATTCTCATTTTAGTGACGAGACACTACTTCGAGTTTTGGTGGAGCGGCAGCTGAGTGCGACACCTAGTGGTAAAATTCGGTATACCAGGCTAAATATCAAACCGGTTTGAAAATATTTACACCGGCCCAACTGTATTTCAGGTGGTGGCTCATAAAAGAGTCAAGTTCTCAGTTTAGTTAGTGTGGAAATGTCATTAAAATGTACTACATAGGTCAGAACAGGTATTATGTTAAGTTTAAGGGTTCAATCAGAAGACATTTTATTGCATCATGTAATCTTGGCCCTGCTGCCAGCTGATTAATTCTACTTTAAGTTCACATGTCAATGCTGGATTAAACAAAGTGATGTGATGTTCAACAAACAAATTTCTTAAAGCACATTTTTCCTTTTGGAATAACAGTCTCGGTAGAATATTTGTCCTCGTTGCATTGATGTCTCAGACTGTCTCTTCCTTCCCGACATCCCATAACAGCCTGTAATAAACCCATTACTGGTTCCTCTTGGAAATGCTTATTGGCATAGTGGTGGGATTTATGCATGAAACATGGAAGGTTATGGGCTTCACACTATTTCACACTGGATATGTTTGGTGACAGCGAGCTGTAATGGATTGAAAGGTGTGAATCCATATGGATTTACTATAGGGAAGTAATAAAACATGTTGGCTCGCTTTTTCAGGGGGAGTGGGCGACCCAGCTGCAGACCCTGGAAAATGAACAGTCTTTCTTGGCTTAGCAGGAATGCAGACAGATTTCACATAATCACAAATGTGTGGTTTCAATCCCCACCTTCTATCAAACACATTAAAAAAGGGCTGCGAAGGTTTTACACTTCTACTTTTTAACTTTAGAACTTATTAATCATAAAGTTTGTCCTGTCTCCTTTTTCTACCTTTATGTAGTCTTTTTTAGGATTTCAAAATTCATGTTTAAATAACTATATATGTTAATTTGTTCATCTTTACTGCCATATTATTTTATCGACAGTGTATAAAATCCACTCCCTCCTTCATATCTTGCTTCCCTAATTACCTGCATCTCTGTTTAATCTCTCTTTAATCCTTCATTTGTGCTTGATTTGAATTCTTTTCTCTTTCTTCTTCATAGTTGAATTGTGTTTTTTTTACCCATTATTATACCCATCATCATCATCATACCCATCATTACTTCAATCAGGAGAGACCCCATATCGAATGAACAATAATTTATAACATAGTGCATGATGAGATAGATAGATAGATAGATAGATACTTTATTGATCCCGAAGGAAATTTTGGCATCCAGTAGCTTAAACAACAAGTCCCAACACCAATACACCTTAAAAAGAGATACAATCGAATATAAAGTGAAATAAAATAAGAAAATAAAAATAAGATAACATAAGTACAGCAGTGAAGTGTCAGTGTGCCAATTGTAGTGCAAATAGTGCAAATAGTGCAAATAGTGCAAGAGTACTGAGTACAGCAGAGAGGCAGTGTGTCTGTCTATAGTCAACGTTAAATCCTCCTTCGCTGTGATAGAAGAAGAATAATGCAAAGTCTTTGGTGATTAGACTCCATCGTGACGTAGTATATCAAAGGCGGGTTGGATTGGTTCGTACTGCAATGACAACTGACAGCAGCAGAGAGGAGAACAGTTTTAAAAATTCGATTGCAACGATATGATTGGCTCAGAGAGAGCGTGGTAGAATCTGTTTGGTTATCTAAGAATGAATCACCCACAGTCAGCTGATAGAGTAGGAGGAGCCAGTAGAGAGAGAGAGAGACAGAAAGGTTGTGAATGAATCAGAGTGTAAGGAGGGTCTTCCTTACTCAACTTTCACATAAGCTTCATTATTATACCCATTATTTGCATTTACCCACTTAAATACTTGACAAATCAAATCAAATCAAATGTTTGATTAATTAACGATTAATCACAGTTAAAGCTGCAGTGGGTAGAAATGGAGCAAATATGATTAAAAAAAGTTATTTTTATAAAACGGTCATGTTCCTTTTATAAAACGGTCATGTTCCGGTGCTCCTAACGGCATCTGCAAGACAGACCGGAGGAAAACAACCAATCAGAGCCGAGCTCGAGCCCTGCCGTCTCTGAGCAGCTGTCAATCACTCGAGAACTCCGACCAAACGGTCAAACTAGGCAGCGCTGATCAAATATGAATCAATATTCTGTTACTGTAATGACTATTTCTCTCCTCAGATGTTCTCAGAATCATCTTGTAGTTACTGTTTAGCTGTAAAATGAGAAAGTTTGTGACCCGGCAGCCATGTTGAGATCAGCTGAGGAAATACCAAGCACCGCCCACTAGCCGGAGCACAGCCAATAGGAACGCTCTCTCTCTCTGAAATGACCTGTGATTGGTCAAAGTCTCCGGTCACGGGCTAGATTTTCTAAAGCCTGAAAACAGAGACATGAGGAGGAGCAGTAGTCTAGTTTTCTCTCAGAACACTTGAATTACAATATGCTGAAAGGTTATTATGGAATTTTTGCCCAATGATGCCAAAAACATTCTGCCTACTGAAGCTTTAACTCTGGACAATTATGCGATTAATCGCGATTAAATATTTTACTTATTACAACATAACTCTTCTTCACTTCCCTGGAGTCAATGAGCACGAGCAGATAGCCTACAGGAACAGCACCACTCTGCCATCCATCCATCCATCCATCCATTATCTGTATGCTATGTGCTTCATATTTGCTTTATCATATTTAGGGTTGCGGGGGGGCTGGAGCCGATCCCAGCTGACATTGGGTGAAGGCGGGGTTCACCCTGGACAGGTCGCCAGACTATCAGAGGGCTGACACATAGTGGCAGACAACCATTCACACTCACAATCACACCTACGGGACATTTAAAGTCAACAATGAACCTGCATGTCTTTGGACTGTGGGAGGAAACCTGAGCTCCTGGAGAAAACCCACGCTAACACGGGGAGAACATGCTAACTCCATACATTGTGTTTGCTATAACTTATAAAGTTACTGCCGGCAAAATACTACTCATAATACTACTACAACTAAATCTACTCATTAAATACATTCTTTTCTTTATAACCGCAGTGATTAAAGTGGTTAAGCTAGTGACTAATAAAGCTATTTGGAAATGAACTCTAACTAAGTTTAACCGTGACCTAGGTGTGTTTTTTTCCCATGAACCAGAGTGTGTTTCTGACAGTGAGTGGTTGCGAATTGGGTGTGTGACTCATGCCATGTCATGGCTAGTGTATTGCTCAGGACCCAAGGAAGCACGGTGTTGAATGTGAATTTGTTTGTATGAGCAGTTCCAAGGCCAAGCATTCAGCCCGTTCTGTACAGGCATGTTTTCAACGGGCGCTGCACTATAAAATATAAACATTTAAAGGTGAAATTATATATACATCATGTCAGCCAACGACATAAATTGTGTGCTATTCCACCATCTTTATTAATGTTTTTAAATACCAAACCATACAGACTCAAATAGACTCTTTATTGTGTCCTTCAGTGTGAACATCTCCGCTCCTTCCTCTCTGCAGCTCCTCCTCCTCCTCCTCCTCTCTTTATCTACATCACAGAACAACAAACAAAGTCTTGCTTCTGTGGTTCTGACAGCCACGCAAAACCCAAAGTCACACAAGTTAACAAGTGGCATATTCCCACATGCTAATTCAGTCGCTCTGGGAAGTGGGCACGCAACAGTGACCTCTCTCTGAGTCAAAGTACGCCACCGGCATATTAATGCCAATGTAAACATAGTCAAGGGCTAAATTACGACGCTACAACTGCATCCTCTACATTTTAATGAAAATTATACTGTTGCTACTTGATATTTGTTTTCATTGGAGCTTCTCAAAGGTCAGTGTGGTCAATCCAAGCTATAACTGTGAAAGAAGCTTACATGTCTGTCAAAAGAGTTCATGCAGAATGGTTTTCAGAAAGTGGTCAGAACTCTTCTGTTTAAGTATTTGCTGCAAGTAATAGTTTCCCTCACTTATATAACATTTATTTAATCAGGCAAATCCCATTGTGACTGAGATCTCATTTTCAAAGAAGACATGAGCACATGTAAAAAAAGATACTGAAGAACAATAACATACATTCGAATATACTAAAAATTGCTAATTATAATACAATAAAAGTTAGTAAAATCCAAATTTTAACAATGTCATATACTGTTTGGCAGTTTAATTACAGTATGCATCCACTTTTATAGACTGATTGCATGTTATATATCTTGATCTGCAAAGTAACCAGTAATTATAGCTGTCTGATAAATGTAGTGGGATAACAAATGGAGAATATTTAAAATGTAGTCAAGTAAAAAGATAAAGATAAGAAAAAGTGTAGGATACCAGTTATTATGTTGTAAATGAGTGACATTTTCAGGTGTATGTACTGAGCAGATGAAGACACTGATTCGTCCAGATAAACCATGTAACTCTCCCTCAAATCACCGTCTGTGTACAAATCAAACAAACAAGTGCAACATGCTACTAGGTAAATTTTTTTGGACAGAACAAGGCTAGCTCTTTCCTCCTGTTTCCAGTCTTTATGCTAAGCTAGGCTAACCACATCCCAACTCCAGCTTTGAACTTAACACACAAACATGAGATTGATATCAGTCATCTCACTCTCAGACCGATAGCGAGTAAGCATATTTCCCCAAATGTCCAACTATTTCAAACTTTTGTGTTGATTTTGGCGGCCCCTGTGGTCAAAATCTGCAATGTTTCTGAGCACCAGATACCCTTTAGGAAACCTCTTATTTTACTGCAGCAGGGTCTGACAGTCTGCCCCATGCTGCTTCTGGCCAGAAGAGGAGCCGCTGCTGTTGGGCGCGGAGCTCTCCACCTCCCGCCGGAGCTCTGACTGCAGGTCTCACCAAATGGCGTATCAATGACACGGCAATTTGCAAGTATTTCCTTGTGCAATCACAAAGCCGGTGTTGTTTTTGTCATGTCATTTCGCACCATGTAGTCTGAACTGACTGCAATGTAAACACATTCACGTGAATATGCTACGCTCAGAGCTACTGACGCAGAATAAAAATGTGAGGATGACTGCTCACAGTGGACGGGTCCAACAAACACAGGACTTTCAACCAGGAGACTGGGGTTCATGTCCCAAAGTGTTGTAGAGTTATTTCGAAGTTATTTGGAAGTTACTTTAGTGACGTGTTTTCCATATTTATGTTACGTTGTTTACGTACAGTTAACGTTCTTATTTTAAGCCCAATCATGATGTTTTTCCTAAACCAACTAAGTGGTGTTTTACCGTAGTTTCAGAGGCCTAAACATAACTGTGACCGTCTCAGAGTGACGCGAAAAAGCTTGAAATGCGTTATCATGACACGCGGAATATCCTTTAAATGTTGTGCTATTTATACGCCTCCTCGTGAGATCAGGTTGGATGATAAGCATTAAGAATAACTATATAGAAATAGCCAATCTTCTCACTGATGGTCTCGTTTGCTTATGGAGGTCATACAGAGGCATCAGTAACTTTAAGTAGGGGAGAGTTGGATGATGCCCAACGAGCCTGTGGGGAAGTTGAAGCATCATCCATTTTACTGATCCTGTGATGGAGAGAGGCCCATATGACAAGTGGTGAGCACGTTTAGGTTGAAAAAAAACATCTTTTTGGTTGTTCAATGTGATTTTTTTATGTTCAAGGAGTCATGATTCTTGTGTCTGAACAATTACAGACAAGTTTGATAAAATATCACACGCGTGTTAGTTCTTTAGGAAGTTACAATATGAGGCTATCACTGTTAGCATGACGTTAGCTCTAAACTGCTGGATGATACAAGTTTGTTAAAATGGCCGGGGGAGGGGGGTGATCTGAGCCAAAAGGACTGGGAGAAGTAATTTATAATTATATATAATTAGATAATAGCTTCAACTTGTTATGGAAACTGCAAGGGTTCAATAAAGGATAAATAAAAACTTGATCGCTAATCAACTTGTAACCTTTTCTAGGACGTGGTTGGTTCACATTGGACAACATCTGTCATGCCGCAGTCCTGAAGCAGCCTCTCTAGGAAGAGCTCCTGCCTTTAGGCTCAGTGAGGGAGAGGTCTTTGATAACCTCACTGCAGTGATGGACAGGTATGATTGATGGATTACCGTTTATGACTGGACTTATCCTCTCCCTAGGCTCAATTTACCCCTCATTGGGGGCAAGTTGAGACAACTTTCCCAAGGATGCACCACATCCTGAATATATGTACATGTGTTAGTTGGAGACATGACTGTCATTCCCTCACTTTAAAGACACCTCAAGTAAAAACCGGCTCAACTCACCCCACTCTCCCCTACTGTTTAAATGTTAACTAGGCTAAACAGATGCAATCCATGTAAGCAGGACCACTGGTAAACAGGCACAAACAGAATATATGTAATGAATGTAGAAGAGGTCAGAAAGAGGCAGATGCTCTCCGTTCCCCGTTCAGGCGGAGCCGTGTATGAGTGCTGTCCATCTTCTGGCTTCAAAGCCGCGATCCACTCAGCATTTCTCCCAGCTCCCTCCTCCGACCAATAATGATCTCAATCAGAAGATGAAAAGGAGCGAAGGTAGCCGGGGCTAGATGTGGGCCGATCCCTATAAATCTTACATAATCCCCTTTTGTTTCCCTAAAGGGCAAAAAGAACGGAATCTGGAGTCAAAAGTGCACACGGGGTGTTTTAATGACAGAGACGAGCCGAAAAGTTTGGAGCTAGCCAGTGGCGTCTCATTAATATATACACGCACAGGCTGGAGTCGGTGTTAAAGGATGACTACCTGCTCCCATATTCCACCTCAGTCAGCGCTGATGTACTGCAGATGGAACGAGTGGTGATGAGGAAGGAGTTTAAAAGAGAGGCGAGTGGCGATTGATGTCATAATGATAGCGAGTTTCTCCCAAGGCTGCTGCCTCGCTGCTGGACAGCTGTGAGCCTGAGTGAAACCTGAAGGATGAACATTTTTTTCTTTACGGCTAAATGTATGAGGAAAGATTGCAGGGCTGTAGCACTTAATCCTATCCTCAGTTGTTGTTTTTTTACTACACCACCTTGTAGTCATTTTCTGTGGTGTGTTATACCAGGTATCCAAAAGGGGTGGAAAAGAATATGAATTATTATGTTATTATAAAAACATTTGCAAAGCAGTTTTTACATTAATCTTAATTTTACCATAATGTCCCATCCACAAAAGTAAATTCACAAAAGAAATGACTAATTTTGCTGAATTTCTGAAAGCAACGGTGCATTGCATTCCCCCCTCACTTAAAATGTGGTGAAAACAATCAATATTTGCTCAGCGTACTCATTTACCGAGACATCTGTTGTGTCATGCCCCGTCTGCCAGAGGTGAAACAAACAAAGAGCAAACTGATGCATTAACTAGGTGAGAGTTGGCTATAATTTGCCGTGCGGCAGGCAACCTGACACCAGCTATACACTGCTCACTGGAGTGGGAGGAAGAACATCACTATGTGTTACAGCTACATTACCAAATCTGACTTTACTGTCTGCTCACTGCAGTACCTCAGAATAAACTACACCAGTGAGTACGTTTACATGCACACTAATATTCCACTTTTATTTTGAATGTGACAATATTCCTAATTCGATACGGGTCATGTAAACAACATATTGCAGTTTGTGAAATAGTCACGGAATTTAATCTATTTGATTCGTGTACATAGATAGGAATTTGCCTTTTTTTTTGTGACGCTCAGCGCGACTTTCAACAATGTATTTTTCGCAACATGTGACGCATGTGTCAACTTCCGCTCCAGTCTTTTCAAAATAAAACTACTTTGACTTGTGGTTTCACACAGGACATGAACAGCGGTCTCCTGAGCGAAAGTCCTGTGTTTTTTGACCCACCCACCCCGATCTCCTCCCTATGCGACGTTTGTCGCTCTTTATACTTCCTTGTTCACAATTACGTGAATTACATCCGAATTGTTTTCGTACTTACCATCACGAGAAAAAAAAAGAAGTGAAATTCGTGTCTATGTACACAAATCAATATATAAAATTTCGCGACTATTTCACGAGCTGCTGTGCGACTGGGCTGTCCATTTGAATATTCTGAATTAGACCTGATTCTGAATGGAGCATTTTCCGATTGAGACATGTGGGATATGTCAATATTATTCAGGTTTTAGGAGCATTCTTTGACCATGTATACAGCACATTCAGATAAACAAACATTATGAAAGACTTGGATATCAACAGGTTGTTTTTGGGGATATGTGCAAATATCGCAACGCCAACCTTCTCAAGAAGGTGGTAGAAGGAATGAAAGAGGGAGGTAAATATCCAACACAATCTCTCAGCAGTTTGTGAAATAGTCACTATTTGATTCGTGTACATAGACACACATTTTTCTTTTTTTGTGACACTCAGCACGACTTTCAACAACGTATTTTTAGTGCGTTTTGCTACGAATGTCCAGCAACATGTGACGCACATGCCAATTTCCACTCGAAATTTGAACTGAACTTTGCCGTGTGTGATGGTATCTGCCTCTTCCAACTTTCTCTCTAGCGGAGGTTCTTGTTCCCACAATGCAATGCGTATTTAAAAATAACGGAAAAACTCCTGTGAAAAATCGATACAGAAAATTCCTTCATATTAACACGTTACATTGGCCCGTATTTTTACGGACTTTTCTTTATCCAAGATCCAAGATTAACTATCCAAGATTAACTATATATAGTTAATCTTGGATTTATGTTGATTTAGGTTGTCTTCACCACAGCCGAAGCGATCTTTAGTAATTGATTTCCAAATACATTGCAAATGGCAATTAATTACAATTACATGTACA
Source organism: Sebastolobus alascanus (assembly GCA_916701645.2). Classification (NCBI taxonomy): domain Eukaryota; kingdom Metazoa; phylum Chordata; class Actinopteri; order Perciformes; family Sebastidae; genus Sebastolobus; species Sebastolobus alascanus. The sequence continues at coordinate 126,546 of CAKAOJ020000095.1, read as the reverse complement.
AACGATGACAAACATGTGCTTTAGAGGGAACCTCCATAACACTGCCATTACTCCTTCTGGCCACAAAAGGAAAGAAAGAAAGAAATGACTGTGCTAATAAAGTCATTCAGCTCAGCAGAATATGCAGGGCAAAAATATTTTTGAGTTCAAGGTTACATTCTGACTTTTGTGTGACTCTCAGCGAGAGATTTTGCTTTAACAGCAAAATCTGTTAAAGTCTCTGAGTCAAGAGAACACAGGGCATGAACTTTACTGCATGGTTTTGTTTTTTTCCAGGGACATTAATATACTTGTGTGCTGTTAGTTATGCTAATATGTGTGCCTCACAACAATGAAGTCATTTCAAAATGCCCTTTGCCTGTTGGGTGTTGTTACAAAACAGAGATACAGTGAACTTTTTTCTCCAGTGGGAAAATGCAGCAACAATCAGACATTGGACAGCACAGCTGGACACAGGATTTAATTCTCCCATACCCATACAACAGCTTCAGCTGTGTGCTAAAACGGTCAGCCCATTGTGCGGGCAGCTGATTAAAGAGCAATTGTAAAAAAAAAAACAGGACATCTATTTCTCCGGGGTCTGGAGTGCCAGACAGGCAGCGTGGCTGAAGGCTGTGTCTGGGCGGCGGACAGCCGTTGGACAGACTGCCCGGGGGAGACACAGGCCAAACATCGCCTAAACTGAATGCTGTCAGCATTGCAGCACAGGCAGCTGGAGAAACAGTGAAATAAAACACCTTTCTGCTGAGCATCCTTCACATTCAAGGGGGCTACCTTCTACTCTTTCAAGCCATGGAAACCCCAACTGACTCCTTGACCCCGTACCCCCGAACGCTGAGCTCTCAGCGAAGAAGTTCATCTATAGGAGACAGTTAAGTAAGTCGACACTGTTGCTACATTTGGATCGGGGTGATATACAGTAACAGTGTGATGTGTTCAGTACCTGAACAGGGCGATACGAGCCCCGTGGAGCCTCGTTAATCCTGTATCACTTCATAAAAAGAGATTTACAGCTGAATGAGCAGCTGTACAATCCCATCACTAAAGTGTGTTTCCAGTTGTGCCTCGACATCTCCAGTGTCATGGAACATCAAAATGGCCAACTCTAAATAAGACATTAAGAATAAATAATGAAAAATATATATACATTAACCAGAAAAATTGTAAAGTCAGTAGCTTATTAAAGCTCAAATCATCATTGGAAATGTCATTATTCTTATTTTCCAGCCCAGTCGCACAACCGTTCATGAAATAGTCACGAAATTTAATGTATTAATTTATGTACATAGACACGAATTTCACATTTTTTTTTGTGATGGTCAGCACAAAATCAATTCTGTCAGGTAACTTCCGTACATGAGTTACGTCACTTCCGGTGTTATTTTAACCGAAACTGCGATCTTTTCCTAAGTCTTAAGTTTGTTGCCTAAGCCAAGTCGATCTATTCCTAAACCCAACTAAGTAGTTTTATTTTGAAAAGACTGGTGCAGAAATTGACACGTGCGTCACGTGTTGCTGGACATTCGTAGGAGAACGCACTAAAAATACGTTGTTGAAAGTCGTGCTGAGTGTCATGAAAAAAAAAAGGAAATTCATGTCTGTGTACACGAATCAAATAAATTAAATTTTGTGACTATTTCACAAACTGCCGTGAGACTGTGTTGCATTTTCATATTAACAGAGTTTAATTTGAAATTTTTGCTTATTTTAAAATGTCTTTTTATTTCACAATGTTCCAACTTGCTAATGCTATAAGTGAATTTTTTAGAGGTACATAGCATGATCGCATATACAGCAAAAGTAGCTAATGCTGGACACAAGCGAATATGCTCTGAGTTTTTCCACTTTTGTAGGCTACAGTAGGTTCAAGCCCCCAGGAAGAGCACCAGGCATTGAAGCTAATTTTCGTAGTGGCCAAACGGTGGAATTACAACTTCTGTGTCCGTCACGTGCTATTGGGCCTAAAAAGTAATATCCAGTTCTCTTTATACCTCCATGAGTAGGCTATTCAGTCCATACGGTCCTAGCTAGCCCCTGTTATGGCTTCACCGTCTTCAGGGAGTTGACTGAGTGAGTGTCTTTCTCTGAGGAACATATAAAGACGTACAATAATGCTGAGGCAATTCTGAATTAACCAGCTAGCCACCGCCACCAGCACTGGTGGAGAAAAGCTCACAAGCTAGCTAGTTAGCTGGCTAGCTAGGTAGCCTCTGTCGTGTTTCTAAGCTACATAAAAGGCAAAGTTAGTTGTTGCATTTTGTTTGTGCACTGTAGGCTATTTATTCACAGTAGCAGCTATATTCAGAATTACTTTGGCTTTGTTGTTTTTCCAACCCAGTCGCCGTACGGTCGAGAAATTTGAATTAAGTGCATTTTCATTAACTGAATTATCATTAACTGATTAGGAATGAATAAACTTGGCTACAGCGTAGCTTGTTCAGGAGTTGGTTGCTATAGGCTACGCAGTGGCTGTAATCTGCCGGTAAACAGAGTAGAAGAAGAAGTAGGAGTTGCGAACTGGAAACAAAACTAGTCACCATCTAACCATCTACGAGAGAAAAATGGAGAAAACTCTTCAAGCGAGCATAACAACCTTTTTTTCACAATTGAGGAAGTTTTATTGAATTTTGCCGTTTCCACACTTCAAAATGTGCATAAAAATATGTTACGTTTGATTTAAAAGAGGGAGTTCCTGACTTCCTCGCCTCCTCACGGTTCACTAGGAGTTTGTTTTCAGACGTCTCGACTGTGGGCAAACTAAACGGAGGCCATTTTAATCACTCCGAAATAAACAAACAACACAATGATGGTGGTGGAAGAGCCAGTCGCGTCGCCACATATGAATGATGTGGAGTGATACTGACCACATGTTTCCCATAAGTGTAGACGTCTGGCTATCTTCATTTGTCAACAATGATTTCAACAATCCCACTTTGGTCCTGACAGGAGCAGGGACAGGAAGTGAACCAGACCGGCACACTACAGCGTTGTGTGACATTTCACAACTGAAAGTGATTTTTGTGAACGTGTGAAGTGAACGAAGAGCCGTGATCCTGGAATAATTAGAAATTGGACTATAAAAGCAGTGTCTTATGTGAGCAAGGCCCATTAATTAGCACTTTAATTGACTTTCATTTGTGTGGCAATATCAAACTGGAATTAAAAGGATCGTCTTTACATGTGGTTGTCTTTAATTTGGATGCATTGTGAATATAGTTACAGTGGTGTTTTGTTAATAAGGAGAATGTTGAGTCATTTGAGGCTCCATTAGTCCTGTTTGTGTCTCATTTTTCTTCTGGCTGCTGTTCTTCTGGTAATTACAGCAAAAAAATATCTATTTTATTTCTGTACTGCGGCAAAAATTAGTTAGCTATCTTGTTCACTCTGAAGTTGCAGTATGGTACACCATGTGACCCATTAACTAAGACGCAACACACCAAACTTCTGCTGTGTAACTAAAAACTAGAGCAACATTCCACACAGAAAATGTGCTTAATAAATAAATACAGCTTCACACTTCTCTCTTTGAATCTCCTAATTGGATCACAGAGAACCGTGGTCTTCTGATGCACTTCCTTGTCTCCTGATGAACCAATTTTCATAATTGTGACTCGAGGCACATGTGAGTTTTAAACACAGGGGAAATTTTGTGTGGAATGATGAGTCTTTTCTCGGGCGCTTTGCATTTTAAGACTTCACCGGAGTCGCAGGCGGACTCCGGCAGGAATGTGATTATATCAACAAAACGGTGTCAGGTGCAAATGGCTTTGAGCTGCCCCACAACAATAGCAGTGAAGTTTTCAACACTTGAGATTTCCTCTGGGACAGCCTTTCCATATTACCGATCTATAAAAAGAAGCAAATTGCCTGCCTGCACAACCAAACCGCCATTTGACAGGGCCTCTGGGCTGCCTCTCATGGTCGCTATTAAAGCTCTGGGTGGTGTTTTCCTCCAGGGCCTGACAGGCAGACTTCAGACTGCCCCCCCCCCCTTCCTCCTGGATCAGCCTGCACACAGACCCACCGGCTGGACGGCTTGTTCGCTGCTTACTGACACAGCCTGAGAGGTGCATGGGAACAAGATACAACTGTGTACATAAGTATTCCCAACTTCTTTACACATCTCAGCAGCAGTCTGTGGGACTGTGTCTGAGGCGGGTAATTCGAGCCTGGAGGGAGGAAACACTGGTCGAGGAGTTAAGTGCTGCCTGCTGATGAGGACACTGGATGAATGTTTAACAGATTTCTCTGGAAAGGAAAACACATTGTAAATGTTTGTCTATGTGTTCTTTCACTGTATATACAGTATGTACGTGCACTCCACTTCTTTTAGGAATTATAAAGGCCTTTAGAAACATTTAGACCATCATGGGACGCTGGAAATTTCCACTGACACCAGAGCTGGTGATATTTTAAGGCATCACCGCTGACAATGATCCTGAGAACTATTTCCTCCAAAAAAAAAGGTTGTAAATGGGCCGTAATATTAATGTTTGGGTCTAGCTACTATTTTCAAAAAAAATGAATTTCATGCTTATTATTCTGAAAATTAAGTATCTCTACATGACGGTGGAAATGCTGTTTCAAAGCTCTTTCCAGACCAAGAATATAATTATCGTTGACAATTATTAAATCCTCATTTTATTTTATTTAGTTATTTAAGATATTGGGTCTAAAAAATGGAGAATTTGTCCTTAAAAATCCACTGAGTAAAATCAGTGTGCAATAGTATAATGTAAACTCCTCTTCAGGTCATTAGAACTGTGTCCTCCAAGGTAACTACAGTTAGGGATGTTACTATATATGATTAGTAAAGCATGTAATGCATTTTATACCTTTTATTCTATATTATTTGTTTTTTTTTAAGTAGGGAATACAGAGCTATAGTCCTGGTCATGTCTTCTGTTGAATGAGCCTTTATTTTCTTTAGCAACTGGGGGTAGTTTACGTTCGACAATAATACCTACATCTGGTGGTTATAGGCTTGTTCCAGTATCTTGAATCAGCCTCAATATATTTAATATATTTTGACTATTTTAGAGCAACAAAAACATTTACATTTAAAGAATTCAGTATTAATCTACAATAATTATATTCTTAGAGGTGAAGAGAAGGGCTTTAAAGCAAATAGAAAAATATAATTGAACAGGAGCAGAAAAAATAAAGTATTGAAAATTCAATTAATTCATAAACATTTAGAGACTTTTGTTTTGGTGTCTTTGTGTCGCAGACAGTTCGTACAAAAAGGCGTATGAATGACAAGGAATTTAGCGTGCAATAACAACGGCTTTCTTGCTTTTCGTGTGTCATTTGTTCGCCATGTAGTCTGTACTGACTGCAATGTAAACACATCAACGTAAAAATGCTTCGCTCAGAGTTAGTGACGTCGTATAAAAAGCGAGAAAGACCATTTATGGTGGACGGGAGGGGAGGTGGATGGGTCCAACAAACACACAACTTTTAACCAGGAGACCGCTGTCTTATTTTGTAAGTTACGATAGTGACATTTGTCACGTGTTTTTTAGTGAAGTTTGTGACGTGTTTTCCGTACTTATGTTACGTAGTTTCCGTAAGTATTTTACTTAGTTAACGTACTTATTTTAAGCCCAACCATGATGTTTATCCTAAACTTAACTAAGTGTTTCTGTTGCCTGCGGACGTTACCGTAGTTTTGTTGCATGGTGTAAAAATGACACGCAAAAAATCTAAAATGCGTCCTCATGACACGTGGAAAGTCCCGGTAATGTCGAGCTATTTATACGCCTTCCTGTGAGACTGAGTCGTTGTGTGTTTTTGGTCTCAGTATTTCTAAAAGCCTGACGGCCCTGTTTCCTTTTATTCCAAAGCATACAATAGGTATTGTCTTATTTTCCAAGCAGCTTATGGTTTCTATTAATTCAACCTTCAGACATATTTGATCCAAATTAATCTCAACTGAAATCTGAATTCCAGCACAGACTGACACACTTCTGTTTCATGTGATTTTTTTCCTGTTTGTGTCCCTTGTTGATTTGAATGTTTCTATGTACAGTAAAATTGGCCTCTTAAACCATTTTTCTACATACTACTGATTTTTCCTCTAGCTTTTCTTAATCTTTAACAATCTTTGAATAATAAGACTATATTATATTGTAGGCAAATATAATAAAGTTGCAAAAAATTGAATTAATTTCCTGTACCCGGGGACGGCAGTGTTGATAGTGAGTGGATTATCTTATATTAAATAAAGTAACTGATTGCTTGATGAAGACAATCTTTTATTATGTCTCCGGTTGCGTCATTGCTGAATTATTATAGGTAGTGTTATCATTGTGTTGTTGGTCCAAACGTAGACGCGCTCATAGGTGGCCATTTTGAAACATGGGTGTGCGTTGGATGTGGCATGGGTCTCTATCACTCTGTCCTGTGTGTGTGCAACGTATCTCCATACAACGGTTCGTATGATATCTTACAAAACGTTATTTTTGTGCATTTTCCTGCAAATGTACAGCAGCACAACCGATCAGTGTGTCTGCAAAGTTTAAGCAGCAAAACGACTTGGTTAGGTTCAGGAAAAGATCGTGGTTTTGTGTTAAAATAACTATGAAGGTGGCGTTACTTAAAGGTAGGGTTGGTAAATATTTTAGAAACATTTATTTTTTGTTGTTATATTTGTTAAAATTCTCATTACATCCTGATAGCAATCAATACATCAAATAAAAAAAGAATCAACAAAAAAAAGAAAGTCGCAGGACTGTAATACTAGGCTGCCTACCTGCCTACCTGCCTACCTACCTACCTACCTACCTACCTACCTACCTGCCTACCTACCTACCTACCTACCTACCTACCTGCCTACCTACCTACCTACCTGCCTACCTACCTACCTACCTACCTACCTACCTACCTACCTACCTGCCTACCTACCTACCTACCTACCTACCTACCTGCCTGCCTACCTACCTACCTACCTACCTACCTACCTACCTACCTACCTGCCTACCTGCCTACCTACCTACCTACCTACCTACCTACCTGCCTACCTACCTACCTACCTACCTACCTACCTACCTGCCTACCTACCTACCTACCTACCTACCTGCCTACCTACCTACCTTCCTGCCTGCTTGCATTGTGGTGAAGAATAGACTGTGAATTTGACAGCAACTGCCATTAAAAATGTAGGCAGGCAAACTAATGTAACAGTCTTGTTATTCTTCATTATTAAATGCTGATTGTAAAACATTAATTATAATTGATTTATATCACAGAACAAGGAGTGTCAAACCCAAAAAGGGTGATACATTTGAACTGGTCCTGTGGTGGCCAACAAGTGAGGTCGTGTCCACTGTCAGTGATATCCACACAACTGGAGGTCCTAAAATCTCTGGGTCCATTAGATGTGTGTCCGTCCACAGTCTGCAGTAACACTTTGCCTCAGCGCTTCTTGTAGCGACAGCTGCGTCTTCTTACAGCCACTCTAGTCATCGTTGCCTGGTACGGCAGAGCTCCTACTGAACCTAAATTAGCTTGAAAAGGCTCCCCCCCGGCACGGAGCTGTTTCACAGCTCCAACCGCCTCCCGGTGACCTTTGACATGTCGCACACTTACACTTCTCTCTGTTAGCCAATCAATTTGGCAACGACAAGGCAAGACGATGGCAGCTTCATTACTGTCAGTGTCGAACATAATACCTCTAATGCTTAGTGTCACTTCCATATGAGGATAACAGGAAAGCTTTAATTAGAGGACGCCATGGCAACAGTGAGCACGTTTAGGTTAGTACAATGATGTGAAACAGACAGCTTCCAATTCAGTGCGATATCTCACATTAGCCGAGGAGTTAGAGCCACTGTTAACATAGTCCGGGTGTTGTGACAACATGGCAAATAGTAAAGTTATACACGTGCTAAGATGTCTGCTGGGCTTCATCTTGTCCTGAACTTTGAAATGATACCGTATATTCCAAGGAGGAAGTGGAGCCTCAGCCTTTCACAATGGTAGCAAATAACAAATACTGAAATTAATGTACCGTAGCTCTCAGTGGCTCCCTACAATATTAACTGTTACACCGCCAAACAGCATGCTGGGTACAGCTAGCTCTCCTTCATTGTTCGTGTGAGCTTTTGCACCCAAATGACACGTTAACGCGGTCTCGCGGGAAGGTGTATAAACAGCATTAACATTACATGGACATTCTGCGTGTCATGAAGACGCATTTTAGCCTTTTTTGTGTGTCATTTGTACCCCATGCAAAAAAACTACGGTCACGTCCGCAGTTAGGTTTAGGCAACAAAACCACTGAGTTAGGTTTAGGAAAAACATCATGATTGGGCTTTAAATATGTGCATAAACTAAGTAACATACATACGGAAAACACGTAATAAACGTCACTAAAAAAACATGTTGCAACTTACAAATCAAAATACTGAACCTCGGTCTCCCGGTTGAGTCCTGTGTTTGTTGGACCGATCCACCTCCCCACCTACCCGCCATAAGCAGTCTTTCTCGTCTGTAGTACAGACTACATGGCGTACAAATGACATGCCAACAGCAAGAAAGGCGTTCTCATTGCACGCTAAATGCCTTGCACATTATCGTGTCATTCATACACCTTTTCATGCGGACGGGCCGGACACAACTACGTAATGGCAGGTGTATTGCCGTGCATGCAAACTTGTCACCTTTCGGCGAAATTTGCCGTTTCGAATCCAAAATAGGTCACCGGCGTGATTCGTGCAGATTCGATGTGGTAATGGGTTCTGTAGTGCTCCGTCTACGTAAGATTCCGTCATAGTCGGTTTATTTTTACCGCTAAAAAAAGATTGAAGCAACAAGTGCTGAGGTTAGCACGACAAAAGGATTGGTGTGCGAGTCAGTCACACTATGACGAGTGCAAATGACACACTGGAGCTGGACGACCCGCCTGCAGGTTCCCGGTCATTTACAACGGCAACGGAGAGAGAGTTGTGTAGGTGTGGTGTCGCTCCAACATTGTAGGAGATGTGAATGGAAAGTTAATACATTCAACATGCTAAAGCACATTCGACGGCATCACACAGATGTGCTGATCACCGGGAGGAAAAAACAACCCGGAGCCCAACTCCTTAACCCCGCTGCTTTCAAGTAGCGCTTAGAAGCAAAAGCAGAACGGATAAAACAATTACAGACATAATTGATATTTACATTGGCATATAACACAGATTCTATTAATTTAGTATTTTCCATTTCATAGCATTATAGATGCTTTTCAGTTGTATAACCTAATGTGAGTGACCTGTTAGCTTTTTGGGAAAGTGTTCAGTGTTCCTACAGTGTAATACAGAGGCGTTGGAAATGAACCTTATTTTTATAATGAAAATATGGTGCCTTCAAATGAAACTCGTGAGCTCGTGTTTACAACATGGGAAGTCGTGTACACGATATGTTTGGCGTTCAAGTGGTTAAGTCGTGAAGAACACCGCTGCTAAGCAACGGCAATATTAACGTTACTGTCGGTGTCTAGAAGCCACAAAGGCTAACAGTTTAGCAAGCTAGCAAGTGGGTAACATAATGCAGGAAATATAAAGGTATAATGGAGGAAAAAGATGAGGCCGTTGGGAATATCAACATTTACCTCAGACATATTATATAATTACCAAGAAAAACAATATACAACTAAAAATGACAATATATTCACTTATTATGCACCGAAAAATGAATTTCCATGGGCTTCGCCATTTCTGACAACATCAACAAAAACGTCACAACTCAGAAACTTTCCACTTACGAGGTCGTGAATACCACAAGAGGGAGGGGGGCGTTCATATGGACTCATCTCGTAAGCACGGTAAACACGGTAAACACGACCCCATTTGAAGGCACCAATAGTTACCAAAGTTACCAGTGAACAAAATACTGCCTCAGTGGTGAGTTTGCATACCTCAGGTCTAAAGGAAGCACAGTGTCGAGTGAGACGTTGTTTGTATGAGCGGTTCTGCAGAAAGCTGCAAGCAGCAACACCACAGAACAAACATTCAGAATGTTTTGAACGTGCACTGCACTAGTTGATAGAAATGATGATCAAAACTATGAAAATAAGCCCCCAGTTGTGATAAACTGGAATGATCCTTTAAGCATGTGCAGCCACTAAGATGTCTGCTGGGCTTCAACTTGTCCTTTGATTGAAAAACCTAAAAAGGAGTGGAGGATGTTACTGTATGTAATCCTGTCTCACACACTGACGGATCTTGGTGTAGTGATGGTGTCACACAGACAGTTTATGATAAAGGTAACATTAATCCAAATTAATTCAACAATCATTAGTTATACATTTCATGCAGGACTCGGCTGCGTATCAAGGGCAAAAAGGATTAGCTGCAATCTGCATAATAAACAGGCCAAACAAACAAACAAAAAACAGAAAAGCAGCGGTAAATAAACCTTGAAGTGAGTCCTTGTCTGCTTCTGTCCATTTTTATGTACACAGTTTATTAATCAATATTTGTGGCCATAATTACAGCTGTTTTGCTTGTTGGGAGGTAATGGAAATTAATTAGTGACCTGCAACAAATGCTGTATGTATAAAAGGATAATGAGCTCCGCTTTATGCTTTAATTTTTAAGTGGTATTTCAAGTCATCCACGAAAGATGAAAATTAACTTTAGTCTTTTTAATTGTGTTTTTTTTTAATCTTTGTTTGTTATTGAAGACCCCCCCCGGCGGTTCCATCTTCACGCAGAAAGTCTCTCAAGCAGCAGAGCAATAATGAATGAGGTGCTGTCGTCTCAGTGGGACTCTCCCTTACTTAAGGTGACCTTCCACAGATTAAAAACACCATTTAATGTCTCGCCATCAAATACTATATTTGGCTCAATCATTAAAGACGCTGTCACAGATTAGAATCCAAGAGCTGAATGGGAAAGCTTTAACAATGTCTGAAACTCTTTAACTACGTAATTATAACTATATATTTATGCTTTATTTTCTTAAAGCAGCTGTAGGTAGAAATGGAGCAAATCTGAAAGTTATTTTATAAAACGGTCTCTATATCCTGACGGTAGTACATGAGACAGGTAATCTGAGAAAAATCATGTTCCTCTGTGTCCTCCGGTGCTCCTAACGGCATCTACAAGATTTCACAGACCGGAGGAAAACAACCAGTCAGAGCTGATCTGGAGTCTGCCGTCTCTGAGCAACTGTCAATCACTCGCAAACTCCGACCAAACGGTTAAACTAGGCCATGCTGATCAAATATGAATCAATATTCTGTTACTGTAATGCCTATTTCTCTCCTCAGATGTTTCCAGAATCATCTTGTAGTTAATGTTTAGCTATAAAGTTTGTGACCCGGCAGTTGAGATTAGTTGAGGAAATACCAAGCACCGCCCACCATCCCGTGGTACCATTCGGAGGCTGACTACTGTAGGTTAACTTATTGTGAGCTTTGGAGTCACAGAGCTGAGCGTTTAGGGTCTCAGTCTGTTAACATCCAAACCAAATCTACAGTGGCGGAGGAAATACATGATAATGGATATATTCTGTGCAGGTGATCGGTGTAAGTGCAAACTATTCTGTGTTAATCAGTGTTGCAAAAATCCTAACTGACTAGATACAGCGGTGGAAAGTAGCTAAGTAGCCTACGTACACCCAGGTACTGTAATTATTTTGAGGCACTTGTTACTTATGTTACGCTTCTACTCCATCTTATTTATTTGACAGCTGTAGTTACTGAATATGTTTCAGATTTAAGCTTCTACTATGAGGAACATTAATTTTTTGTTGATGTTGGTCTCTGAGTGGGTAACAGTTCCACCAAAGAGACATTTCCCCTCTAAACTTCTCACATAGTTTCATTAAAATAATTGTTCAAGGCCCAAAATGGTCATTGGTCGAATATTTCACAAAAAAAGAGCAAAAATAGGGAATAATAATCCCCCCAAAATAATACATATACTTGTGTAGCAATTTGTGTCCAGTTACAAGTTAAAGTTCTTTTTCAGGAACTACAACATGTTATAATTTATTTTCAAGTCATCTGAATGTGTATTTGTTGGTTTGGAGTGGTGTCAAATACTGGGTTTAGTTGTTGTGTCTTAACTATTAGATGTTGAATGAAAAAAAAATAATAATTGTAATACATTATGTATAATCTTTAAAATAATAGATTAGATTGGTTTGTCTATCTGTTTGTCAGCAGGATTACAGAAAAAAAAACTACTTGTCATGAAACTTGGTGAAACGATGCAGCATGGGGGCAACAAAGGAAGAACCACACCACCTACATTCTGGAGTGGATCCCAATCACACAAATTATTTCTCACTTATGGAAATGTAAATACACATATCATGCAATCATAGGGACATATTTTTACATAATCCTAGATATATATCTAGGCATATGCAGTGGTTGCATTTGCAGATTTGCATATCATGGAAGACTGGACTATTGGTCTTGGTGGAGGTCTGCGCTCTCTGACTGCCCTTCTAGTTTGCCTCTAGACAGGTTGGCACTCTGCCTCCTCCTCCTGACCACCACCACAAACACGGGCCTCTCTACACACCGCTAGCTATCTGCCAGCATGAAAGGAAGTCTAAAATCTGTATTGAAAATAATGCAAACCTCAAATTCACCATTCATGAACCAGGAAGCTTTGAAAGATTGTTGTATATCAGGAAAATAAGAAAATAGATAACAACGATTAGAGGTGGCAACTAAGATGATTGCATGTGTGTAGGCTACCTACTGTATGCCATCTGGTTGTTTCTTTCTTTATTGGCATAATGTATCCTCTGATTTTAATTTAATTTAATTAATAATCATTTTTTTCTCCTCTGTTTGATAGATTTTTTTATTTTATTATTTATTTATTATTTTTCTTAAAATGAAAAAAAAAAAATTGCTATTAATCTCGGATATAAAATGTAATGTAAAAATGCAGAAAGGTAAAATGTAAAATGTGTGTATGAAAGTGGTTCTTGTGTTGAAACAGACTCAGATCATAAGAACATTTAACCAGGTCTGAAAGGAGACAGAAGAGAGAACAGTGAAACAGAGTTTAACTCTTTAAAGACTGTGGAGCTCTCTGTTTGTCAGAGGAACTATTCCAACCACCCAGAAGGCTTCTGTGGTGTGTGAGTATGTGTGTGTGTGTGTGTGTGTGTGTGTGTGTGTGTGTGTGCGTGTGCGTGTCCGTCCCTTGCCCTTTTCCTGAAGAAAACCAAAAAATATCTGAACCAAGTTGTGACATTCTCTCCGCCGCGCATTCCCCCCCAAAAACCCCATCTACCTCCGCGCGCCTATTGGCCCCCAGCTTCCATGACGTTTCCGTCCTCCGCGCCCTGATTGGAGCATCCCTCCGCCCGTCCAGCTGACTGACACCGGCGGAGCCACAGTCTCCTCCCAGCGGCAGCAGACGCTATTAGAGTGGAGGACCAGCGGATTGTTGTACATAGAGCCGGGTTAGTGTCGTCAATGGGAAGCACGCGAGACGGTGGCAGAGAGAGTTACGGTCTAGATTGAACTGCGCGGCTGCACCATGCTCTCCAGCTCTACCCCGTGGCTCTGGATTACATTATGCCTTCATGTATGCTGTTATGTAGACAGCGGAGAAGCACAGAATGCGAAGGAAGGTAAGTTCTTAAAGTTTGGACTCTGTTCCATCCCATCATCCTCCGGAACGAGCGGAGAGGTGTCCAAACCCAACAGACAGCCTCCTCGCTTTGTTCTGGTCCTCTTTAAATCCCACGCGATGTTTTAATGACTGTAAAGCTGCGTGTTTTATAGCCCCGTGCGGTCAGAGGAGGCCGGTGTGCGGGGGATGACAGCGCTGTCTGCTCCAAGGCTGTTTGCGAGCGACCTCTCGGGGTTTTACGCACGGCTATTAAACGCCGTAGAACGCGGATTAGACGCTTGTTTTTATTTCACTCCATTGCCAGTGTGTTATCGGCACATCTAGCTCCTTATAGATTAACAATCAATCACGACGAAAGTAAGTAATATGAGCGGATCGATGGTCCCGGCGGGCTCGCCTCTCCACCACTGACTGAGCTGTCTATCTGGACGCAGTTTCGGAGGCTTATTTTTTCCAAAGTGGCCTCGGCTCCAACAGTCTGCTTCTTACAGGGAAACACGGCAGATTGACGCGGAGCCGTAATCTGCCTCAGCCGCTCAGATTGAATCAGAGTCAAGACTGTAAAACCCCCCAAATAAGAGCGGGTTTAAATATCCACAAATGGCTGAAAATTGGCACTTTTAATTGATCGGATTCTGGTTAAATTAAAGAAATTATGTTATGCGTAAAAACAGAAAATCACAGAGCAGGTATTGATTTTATCACCACCAAAACTACAGTGAGATAACCGCGCGCGGTCTGGATGTAATAGCTGATATGAATTATAAATCCTCTGCGTTTATCTGCGGGATTTCGCAGACAGACTCTATATAACCTGAGCATTTATATGTTTGACTGCGATGCGTCCTGGCTGCTGCCTCTCTCCTGATGGAGCTGCCTGCTCAGATTAAATACATTCAAAAACAACTTCATTTTTCAGAAATCCTCCGTGGTGCCGCTCTGCGCTCTCGCACGCTTCCGGAACATAAACCGGGCTGATTTGACCAAATCTCCTTTACAGATTAAAACTGTAGAACAAGCCGCGTGTCAGATGGTTCCACTGTAGTTTTAGGGCCGAACACATTCTTGAGTTTAAGCTCATGCACTGTATGTGCGTGTCTGCTTTGACCTCAACGCCACAACTTCCAGTGAGTTTTAATGCGTAAAATAAAAGCACGATTAATAGAGTAAATGCGCGTAAATCTTCTGCGTAATGATTCCCAACACGCGCCTCTGTTTTAGGCTCTTTATTTCTTCTTCGTGCACGCTGTCATTGTCTCAGAAAGTTCCCCCGCAGACACGAGGACCTGTCTGCTGCAGCGCATGTATCCTCACTGAATGTTTTAGCTTTAGCCGCTAGAAATGAGGTCACGGGTATATGCGCTATAGATATCGATGTGTAGCCCATCAGTAATACCCAGCCCGGTGTCCCGGGGAGATTTAACCACCTGCCTCTCGGTTTCCTGTCACTAGTGATTCTGCTGGACTCCAAGGCACAGCAGACAGAACTGGAGTGGATCTCCTATCCTCCCAATGGGGTAAGTCTGCAGAATGTCTGCACCACGCGGATGTACACCACATCTAGGCTTTCTCTGATGTCCCACATCTGTGATAGGAATAATAATATTTAGAGGAAAAACACACAAGGATCAGTAGATATTCTCCTGCCCACTAAAGTCTTTAAGAATTAAAGGTAAAGAATGCTACTAAACTCTCCTGGCTTTTGACATTCAGAGCACAAAGGCCTTAAGCAGAACACTTCCAACCTGCTAGTCTGATTAAACGCAGGCTGTGAGAAACGTTTTAAATAAATAATGTGAGCAGAAGCAGATAAACTGAGCACAATCATTCTCTAAAGATGTGTTTGTGCGATAAAAATGCGACTGCTAATCTCCCTTCATTCACTGCATTTTATTGTATACAGTCAGGTCTGAAATGACTGTGTTTCTTATACCTTCGTCATATTCATTACAGAGTAACTGCCTCCAGTTTGATTGCCAATCATCTCAGTTTCACATCTACATGGTGATGTCCTCTAATTCATTCACTAATGTGTGTCTTCTTGTTTCAGTGGGAAGAGATCAGCGGCTTGGATGAGAACTACACACCCATTCGCACATACCAGGTTTGCCAAGTCATGGAGCCCAATCAGAATAACTGGCTTCGGACTAACTGGATAGAGAAGGGCAATGCCCAGAGAATTTTTGTGGAACTGAAGTTCACCTTGAGGGATTGTAACAGCCTACCCGGCGTGGTGGGCACCTGCAAGGAGACGTTCAACTTGTACTACCAGGAGACGGATTCGGAGCAGGGTCGGAGCTTGCGAGAGAACCAGTACGTGAAAATTGACACGATCGCGGCGGATGAGAGCTTCACCCAGGGCGACCTGGGCGAGAGGAAGATGAAGCTGAACACGGAAGTGCGCATAATTGGCCCCCTGTCCCGGCGGGGCTTCTACCTGGCCTTCCAGGACGTGGGGGCGTGCATCGCCCTGGTCTCCGTCAAAGTTTATTACAAGAAGTGTTGGTCTATCATCGAGAACCTGGCCACGTTCCCGGACACCGTGACGGGATCGGAGTTCTCCTCGCTGGTGGAGGTCGAGGGAGCGTGCGTGAGCGACGCCGAGGAGGAGGCCGAAAACTCTCCCAAGATGCACTGCAGCGCCGAAGGGGAATGGCTCGTGCCCATTGGAAAATGTATATGCAAAGCTGGATTTCATCAGAAGGGCGATGCATGTGAACGTGAGTCCCTTTTTGTTTTGTCTGTCATGAAACACATTTTTAGGAGCAGTTTATCCTTGTTGTTTCTTCTTGAATTAACTTCTAGAAATAAGTCAAAGGCATCACAACAAAAACACAACAAACTGTTATTTGATTATTAATAAATGACAATTTAGACATCACTGGCAGAATAGTTGTGTTGGCAAACGGGATGAAAGCAGCTGATTTGACATCAGCAAAGATGGATAAAATATTGAGGCCAAACTGTGTAATAATTGAAGTCCGTGTTAATTGATTAGTAGACTCTTCATAGCCGTGATACTGTTGACACTGGGATTAAACAATAACGTGAGTCCAGCTCCTCAGATCCAATACTTCTGTCTTTCTTACTGGCAACGAGCCAAGACAATCACCAGCCGAGTACACAGGTCTAGAGGAAGTCCAGCCAGTTTTTCAGTATCGCTCTACCCCGGCCAAATGACCCCGACAGAGAGGGAAAACAAATAGCCATCGTACTGTGGCATTTAGGCCTCAGGATATTTATGACGGAGCCCTAACAGGAAGGGCAAATATCCAGCCCGGCCGTGGCTCATCTCTGCCGGTGTTGTGGTGCCGGATCGTGCCGCTACAATTAAAAATAACTGTCACTCTGAATGCTCAGAGGATTATTTTCAGCGGGCACCTGACTTGAAAGATAAAAATCAGCGTGGATTAAACGGGGGTGAGTTAGGTCACACAACTTAAGTGGCCTGTTTTGCCTTTTTTTCTCCTTTTTTTTTCGGGCAACCTCAATCTAAGCAGCTTATGAGGAGCAGCAGCCAGTAATAATTGAATGGAATGTGTCTAAGAACAAATTAGTGTCCCTGGCAAGACAAGCTTTTATGCCACGCTGTCATCCATTAGGGACCCCACTGAGGGAGGTGAGTTAATGAAATGTATTAGGCCATGTAATTTAGAGCAACACAGCCCGCCTCGAGTTGAGTCTAATGCTAGCAGGCTATCGCTGATTCAAGCCCACGGAGCTCCTGCTTTTATTGTTCTTGTCGTTTTAATATGCATAGATGGAAGATCCAGTTGTGCCCTTTGGTGGAAAGAAAGCGCACGATTCATTTCCAAAGGGAGAGCGATGCAGCGCAACATCCAATAGCTCTGGTTTGTCAAAGTAATTTTATACCTTTCCTCATCATGTCTTGGTGCAAAGAACTCAGTACAGAGGACTGTTGCGTCTCTATTAATGAATCTGCTCACGTGTCAACTAAAACAAACACCCAGATAGAGACAGCGGTACGACGAACACACCCTCAGGTTGTTTAAAGTCTGTATGTGGATCAGATTCCAGCCTTGACACTGCACCTTTATGAGCTTTATCTCAACCGAGGCATGAGAAACCTTTTGTATTAAGGGGTAGTTAATCTAAATAAAATGAGAATCACGGTGCACCATCAGCACTCCTTCCAGCAGCTCCACTGACATTAAATTGTCCATTCAGTAGTTTTCCCCGAGCACAATCTAAAAGCTATTCAAAGTATTTCTATCAGCTGAACAGCAGAGCAATAAGTCCAAGTGGCTGTGACCGTTAAAAATGTGGAATCCTGGCATTTGTACCTCGGACCAGCTTGTCATCGTTGTGTAAAAAAGCACATCTTTATAATGGTGCCTGCGGGTGAAGCCGCACCTTTAGCATAAAGAGTTCAGAATGCTTCAAACAGTAGTGGTCAGAACATGTCGAAAGGCTAAAGTGTTTATAAAGCCCGCCGTCAGAGAGAGCGGGGAGATAACAGAGACACACTTTTGAACAGTCTCTCCTCAAAAGCCTTCTGGGTGTTGCGCTGGTTTGTGCACATAAAACGTGATGGAAATAATTGTATGAGAGATATAAAAAGGGAGCTTGAGACACAAGTTCAAACCTGTCCTACTTTCACGCTGCATAAAATGGATCTCATCGTTGGACTGTCAGTTTCATAAAGAAACAAAAGTTGTATCATTGGAGGGGGGGGGTTATAGATGCTGTTGGATAATGCGGCAGGAAATTTGGAGCAATGTGAGGTCTTTAGGGATCAGTGCTGTTGCCAGGATGTTTTTGGACTACCCACCAAACAAAAGCACATTTTCATTGAAGTGTTTTCTGTAGATTTGATCTCTACATTCTCTAAAGGAATCACATTTAAACTGCTAGACTCTCAAATCTCAACATTGTAAATGTGTTGTGGGGCGCAGAGGGTTTCAGAGGCAGTTGACAGCTCTGTCACAATAATTATACTTTATCGACTTATTGTACAATATATAGACATGACCTCAATAATTTTTACTTTATCATCCACCGCTCCGGTGTGGAACATTTTGGGTTTAAGCTGAATGAGAGAGGAGTGTTGTTGTTGTCACTTATATCTAACTTAATATGTTAATCCTAAGGCTGCCAATCGATTACAATATTTAATCGTGATTAATCACATGATTGTCCATAGTTAATCGCAATTAATCGCACATTTTTTATCTGTTCAAAATGTACCTTAAAGGGAGATTTGTCAAGTATTTAATACTCTTATCAACATGGGAGTGGACAAACATGCTGCTTTATGCAAATGTGTTTATATATTTATTATTGGAAATCAATTAATAACACAAAACAATGACAGATTTTGTCCAGAAACCCTCACAGGTACTGCATTTAGCATAAAACAATATGCTCAAATAGTCAAATCATAACATGGCAAACAAGGCATGTCAGTGTGTCAGTGTGCTGACTTGACTATGACTTGCCCCCAAACTGCATGTGATTATCATAAAGTGGGCATGTCTGTAAAGGGGAGACTCGTGGGTACCCATAGAACCCATTTACATTCACATATCTGGAGGTCAGAGGTCAAGAGACCGCTTTGAAGATGGGCATGCCAGTTTTTCCTCGCCAAAATTTAGCGTAAGTTTGGAGCGTTATTTAACCTCCTTCCCGACAAGCTAGTATGACATGGTTGGTAGAATCCTCACTCAGCTTTAAAGCTGAACCTGCTAAAACTTAAAAATCGCATGTCGCGTTAAAGAAATTAATGGCGTTAAAACAAATCTGCGTTAACTTGTTATTGACAGCCCTAGTTGTTACGTTGCACTTCGTGTTAACAAAGCTCCTGACCATCGAGAGACTGATGGAATGACTCTCTATACCCCTGTGCCAAATGTTTCATATTTATTTAAGTATATTTTTTGTTAACAGTCCATTTTATTCATTGTTTTGGTTGTGTGGTTTTATATTATTTATGATTTATTTATTGAGGATAGTTTTTTCTTACATTCCAATGTCTGAATATTCTTAAAAGCTCTTTGAAAGGGTGTACTTGCATTATATTGTGATTATATTATCATTATATCAGTGGCATGACATGGTGTTAAAATTACAATAATATCGTTTATTGCAGTTATTTCTGGGACAGTATATCGTCCAAAAGAAGTAGTCATGGTGACAGGCCTAGCCGTTGAATGATATGACCGGTGCTTTGATGCCTTGAGACAGTGCAGTGTGTTATGATTCCAACATGGCCGCCGAGTAAAATATTCGGCTGGAGGGCGGGTGCAGGTGGAGAGAAGTTGAGCTGTCAGTCATGTCATTTGAGGAGCCCCCTCTGTGGATGCAAAACGTGTTGTGATCCACTCATTCATCACCGTCAGCGAAGAGGGACCCCTTGTCTTTCACCCCCCCCCCCCCCACCCCCCCCGTCTCTCTTTAACTCTTTGTGTGGCAAATCTTTGGCAGTAAATGTCACTCTTCTTCTCCGCCTGCTGCGTTCACTGGTCTCAGTGTAATGGGTGTTGAAAAAGGCCAGTTGAAGTGTCCCCGCAGCCTGCGCGGCCTTCATTTTGCGAAGAAGTGCGTGTTGTGAAAATAGCCCCCATTCATCCGCTGGTCTTGTTCAGCGCTGGCTACTGGTGGCGGTGGAGCCACAGAGTCGTTTAGACAGAGAGAGGGCCCTTGTGGGGGGACACTGGCGTCTTTGTTTCGCTCAATCCCGGGAATGTATGTTGTCCGATTTTGACACATCACATCATTGTGGCACTAAGTAACCAGTGGCTGAGAAATGATTAACTGTTGACCCCCGACCAGAGAAGGGAGAGGCCTCTATCTGGTGGAAAACAGATAGAACGGGCTCTCTATCTTTCTGCTATCGGTGCATGCTAACAAGAGAATTAATGAGAGGATACAGCATCCTGTAGACGCTGGCACCATCCATCTCAACTGTCAGGGAGTTGGACAGAAGTTAGTTGGAGACTGATTGATGATTGAGCCCCTGAGGGAGGGGGGGGGCCGAGCAGTCGGGGTTCTGACCACGACAGCTAACGTGTATGGAAGCCACCAGGCGGCCAGGCCCGGCTCCAGGCAGGGAAAAAAAAGCTGCATTTAGCATTTCAAATGAAGCCAGGAAGCCACGAGACAGGAGGTCCTCATACATCTTGATGCTCCCCTGATTGATAAGGTGTGAATTTAATACACCAAATGGCTGTCTTTTACAACTGCTCCAGAGCTTAATTATGCAAATGACAGGTGTGCGCCGAATCCACAAGAGACCCAAATGGACCTAAATCACTCAAGATTGAAATAAATTGGTGATGGATGGGAGCTCATCCTGTCACTGCCTGTGTCTGCGTCCTGTGAATAGTAGCATTCTTCCACAGCCGAGGGCTTTTCCTCCGTGTTGTCCTGCCCGGCAGGTAGCAGACACACAGATGTGCTGTTCTCCGCTCGGGATGTTACTACCAATACGGTCGGCATGCAGCGTCCTAAAACTGATCTCTGAGGGGACGACTTTGAGATTTGGAGAACTGTTCAGATGAATCATTTCAGTCATATGTTAGTAAAATACTGACATTCTCTGGTGGATTTGCTGCTTTTCTTTGTTTTATACCATCGTTAATGGAACATGTTTGGTTGCTTTGGACTGTTGGTCAGACACAACGAGACATCTGATGCTTGGGTTCTGGTTATGGGTATTTTTATTATTTTCTGACATTTCACAGACTAAACAATTAGAAAAATAACAACCTTTTTAACATTATTTTAATTGTTGATTAATATTTAAACTATTGTCTTAATTGTTTGGTTCAGCAAATTGTGAAAAATAGCATTACTCATGGTGACGTCTTTGAATGCGTTGTTTTGTCCAACCAAGAAAAACAGAAAATATTATCATTTGAAAAGTTGGTATGGGATTTTTGCCATTTTTGCTTAGAAAATATCATAGATTATTTAAATAATTATTTTCAGCTCTAAATACGTTTAAATCAGAGTTTTAGTTGGATGTCCAGGATTATTAGTGTTCCAATTAACAGTCATTTTCTTTACGGATTACATACCTCTGATTTTGACGATAAGCATTATATACATTAGCATTATATAATATTGTGTAACTAATTAGGGATCCACCAATTCAACTTTTTCAGTCCCGATACCGAGTACCGATCTAATACCAGTGCTTCATTAATCAGCTGTATGCCTCACTGTGTGGAAGAGACCGGGATCATTCTGTTATATGCAAGGCAACATCAGGCTGGACTTAAACATCACTTTCTTAACTTTGTAAAACAAAATGTAACGAATAAATACATAGATATAAAATTAATGAATTTGTATTTATTAATTAAATAATTAATCGTGCACTGGCCACTTGGTAAAAGAATTATTAGGAATTGCAATTCAACCTTTTTTAATGCAGCAACAAATTGGTCTAAACTTAAACAGGAATTAAAATTCCAGTCTATAATGTGTATAGTGTATAAACAAAGAATTGAAATGAATAGATCGGCTCCATTGTCACCGATACCTGATCCAGCTATTTGAGTCAGTATCGGCCCGATATCTGATCCAGTTAAATCATTTTATATATACAGTTATGGTTACAGACTCTCTCTTCACCTCCCTACACTTGTATTTTCAGTGTAATTCATTTGCCAAAAAAAGAGAAAAAACGCACAATAAAGAAAGTTAAAGATGAATTTGACTGACATATTTTCTATAGATATCGTGATAATGTCGTTATCTTGAGTTCTTTTGGTCGGGATAATCATGTAGTGAAAATCTGACATGGTGACAGCCCTATCTATTACCCATTTCAAGAGTTTCTGTATTTCCTCATTCACTTTCTTGCTGCACCCAGTGTCCTAATAGTTGTCTTTACCTTAGCACTGATTTCCTACATGGCCCCAGAAATAGGTTCTCTGTGCTCTATCTGCTGTACGTAGTGGACAAAACAAAGAGAAAGTGATTTCATAGCAAGTTTCTGCAGCAGAGAGAACAATGGTTCTTCAAATTACCAAAAAAAAGGCCAATGAAAAGGGTGTTAGATTTTAGCTGAAGTTGCTCTACTGAGAACAGAATGTAGACTCATCTTCATCACCAGAAGATATTACTGTATCCCTGTGCTCTTCTGTTGCTCTGATCTAATTCCTTCTCATTAGTACAAACTAAACCACAGTTACTTCCTCAGAGGATGAAGAGAAGGCAGAATGTTTGAAATTTGGCAAGCTGTAATAAAAAAAAAAAAAAAGTATTTATTTTACTTCCACATCCAGCGCCGCCTTCTTAAATATACACTTCCAAAAGAGAAGTAACAGCAAGGAGAAGTTGTTTCCCGGGATACACTTGGTTGAGCTGTTGCCAGCAGTGCTTTCTGTGGGATCCGGCTTCCCTGTCAACATGTCAAATTAAATACAAATGGCTCATTTTAAATGCGAAAAAAAAAAAAAAAGCTTTCACCGGGAGGCTCATTCACAAAGTCGTTTGGCTTGGTAAATATTTGTCTCAAAGTTACATTCATATGAAATGCACCAAGTCGCAAGCTGAAACAAAGACAAGGAAACAAAAGGCCTGTCACGACTAATTATTTGCTCCAGCTGGTTTCCAGGTTTATAGATATCACGCTGAGGTAAAGATGGATCTAAAACACACCAGAACTGAGCTTACAGACGGACACGAGGCTGCCGGTGTCTGCTCGCTGGTAATGGGTTTGTCTCTCACCTCTGCTGATAAGCTGCAGCTACTGACTCATGCATACATGAATATCAAGCAGCTGATGGAGAAGCTCAGTCCACTCAACTTCTGTAAACACTAGAAAACACTATTAGGAGCATCAAAAACAAATCTCATGGGAATATTTTCCAAATACTAGTAAGCTATTGGTTTGTTACTCTTAACTCTTGAGTCGTGTGTTGTTTGTGCTGAGTTTTCACCTCCTTTATTTGCAGGCCCATTGATAGGCCTGTTACAGTAACTGCTTTTGTTGGACGATATATTGTCCCAGAAATAATTGCAATAAACAACATTATTGTGATTTAAGATCATTTTATGCCACTGATATACTGATAATATAATAGCATAATAATGCAAGTACACCCTTTCACAGTGCAATAAACTTTTAATTTGTAAGAATATTCAGATATTGGAATTGGAATGTGAAATAAAATAATACTAAATACTAAATAAATAAAACCCAAATAAAATAAAACCACACAACCAAAACATTAATAAAATTGACTCTCTCTGTTAACTCTGTTAAGAAAAATGTGCAATCGATCGAGGTCGTGTCCATATATCGTACGCTAAGTCGATAGCGTAGAAATGATCGAGGTCTTGTCCATATATCTTGCGATAAGTTTATAACGTAAAAATGGTCGAGGTCATGTCCATATATCATATGATAAGTCGATACCTAAAAATGGTCGAGGTCATGTCCATATATCGTGCGATAAGTCGATAACTAAAAATGGTTGAGGTCATGTCCATATATCGTACGATAAGTCGATAACTAAAAATGATCGAGGTCATGTCCATATATCGTACGATAAGTCGATAACTAAAAATGATCGAGGTCCTGTCCATATATCATACGATAAGTCGATAACTAAAAAATGATGGAGGTCATGTCCATATATCGTACGATAAGTCGATAATTAAAAATGATGGAGGTAATGTCCATATATCGTAGGATAAGTCGATAATTACAAATGATCGAGGTCATGTCCATATATCGTTCGATAAGTCGATAACTAAAAATGATTGAGGTTATGTTCATATATCGTACGATAAGTCGATAACGTAAAAATGATCGAGGTCATGTCCATATATCTTACGATAAGTCGATAACGTAAAAATGATCGAGGTCATGTCCATATATCTTACGATAAGCCGATAACGTAAAAATGATCGAGGTCATGTCCATATATCTTACGATGACTCGATAACTAAAAGTTACATGGCCTCGATAACTAAAAGTTATCGAGGCCATGTCAGTATATCGTACGATAAGTCGATAACTAAAAATTATCGAGGTCATGTCCATATATCGTACGATAAGTCGATAACAGAAATGATCGAGGTCATGTCCATATATCGTACGATAACCTATTTATCGTGACAGGCCTTGCATAGCTACTCTGTAGCCATATATTGTTATTTTCTGACTAACCTAGTCTACTCAGAAACAACACCAGTTGGGATGTCAGTGGTATACCCATATATATATATATATATATATATATATATATATATGGTTCTTTTCTACCTGTTCGGTAAAGGTTTTCAAAAGAGGGGGAACGTCTGTCTGTGAATGAAAAGAGGAGAGTGATGTAAGGATATAAACCATGTAGACAGGACTTTCTAAGGCTTAGTAATGTCAAAAAGTTGACACACTGATGATAATAATCAACTGGATTACTTTTGATTACGAAGAAAAAATCTACATTTGATGATTTTTGGGATCACATTTATTTTAGTACTGTGTGCTGATTCCAGGATTGTGTTCATGGTGTGCGTTCTGGTTTGACGTAGTTATGTCTCTGAAAATAAAAAGTTGTGATTCTAGACACAAATTTCGCCAACCGCTATTTAATGCTCCTTCAAGTCAGCATGAAAGAAAATGGGAGTGATGACTCATCAGTATCCAGGTCTTGGAATCTGACCTGCCAGTCCAAATTTGAGGCCCAACGCTGCCTCGCATGAATAGACAGAATCCGAGCAAACAGTCCTCATTCTCACACAAACAAAGACACATGGTCAGCTATACTGGTAAGAGACATTGTTAACCCCCCCAAACAGGGAGACCCTGTGACTTTGCGTCAGATAGCGTTATTTCCAAGGTGACACAGGGGTCCGCATGTGGCCGTGCATAAGGTCAGTGAATATTAACTTCATTTACACATGGCTGCAGACCAGCGCAGCGCCACAATGGAGGCCTGCCTGTTGTGTTTAGTAACATGAGCGCCGCGGCTGACAGGACACTGTCAAGACGGAAGATGGATGATCGCAGCAGTTGACCCTTGATCGCCAGAAGAGTCACCTCTCCGACCCCCTCTCCCTGCATGACAAAAGAGCCCTCCCCGCGGTGCGGCGGCCCTCATCTCCACTCGCACTAACAGGTTCAGACATCTCCATCGATCCTCGCTTCCATACCTCTTGCAATTCTAAGCTTTTGCCCTTTTTAGCTATCCAAACTGTGGCACAGATGTCTTTTTTTGTAATTGCTTGCCTGCTGACTGCTGGAGAGGGATGTGATCAGACAGGCGAACTCCATGTCAGAAGACAATGTCTTTGGTGTTCTGTGCTGGGTCCCCGTGGCATGAGGGTGAAAGTGATATGTGACTCGGCCCGGGGTCCGGCCACCTTAAGAGGCGGCGGGGACGGCCCTGTTGTCAGTGGAGCGTCTCCTCTGGGAGGCTTCAGACCGCTGGCTCTGTACTTCAATCTTCCTTTAAGAGGAGAATCAATAACTTATTACATAACTTCACACTTTTTTTTCCCACCTACATCCAGAGCAGAACTTCAGATGTGCTGAAAAGGCCTCTGTTGCAGGAAATTCTACTGTTTCTTCCACAGACTTTTGTGCTAAAATGACTTTTTAAAACAGGAGGGATCCAATTTTTGCACAAGTGGGATAATTAACAACTTTAGGGCTCACCTAAGTATTATTTTAGTAATGTAATCACCTGCCAGAAAATATTTAATTAATTGTTTGGTCTATGAAATGTCAGAAAATAGCATAACATTTTTTTAATTGTTTATATTTATTAATTTATTTGACAGGGACAATACATGTAGGCATTGTTACACTTAATTAAACTATGTATATGGGACTTCTAGCCGTAGCTAATTTGCAGACCTTGTCCCTGGTTAGGCTTTTAAGAAAAAAATTAAAATACACAATACAACATCATACATAAAATCACATATTACAACATTGTACATTAGAAAAAATGTATGTTCCCAATCAATAATCAGTGATCACCCGTTTGGTTCAGTTTCAGTGTTTCACCTTTTCATTAAATACTTTCAGGTCAGGTTGTATTTTTATTTCCGTTGGTAGTGCGTTCCAGAAATATTTTCTTTTTACCGATAAAGACGACTGACCGAAGGTTGTTTTGCGCTGGGCCACTCTGCAGTTACCATTTCTTGATCCCCTAGTGGCTATTATTATCTATTGGTATTTATTTTTTTGTGACATATGGACAAAGTAGAGATGGAGCGAGATTGTTCACAAATTTAAAAATCAATTTGATAAAAGAAAACTTGATAAAACTAACTTAGAGCATAATGGAAATGACTCATTCTCTGTCTACCTATCTAGAATATCTGCATAGCGTGATAAAACATACGAGGGGTAAATTAAAAAATAAGTTTGGATGACTCTTTAAGAGCAGTCCAGATCTGAATAAACACTCGTGAACATCTGAGGCCAAGCCGATGTCTTTGTGTGTCGGGGGAGGCCACGGGGACCTGGACACAGCAGTGACCAGCGCCTAGTTTGACATTGTTCCATTCCTTTCTGTCTGTCACAGCTCTGGGACCAGAGCCGGCGGGGGGGGGGGGGGGGGGGATTGGGATGGGCGGGGGCTGGGTCAGTAGAGTTGGTAGGCATTGGCACAATTCAGAGATAATGCTCAGTTGCTGACTGGGGACATTTTCAGTGGCGATTTTGCTTGGGCTGCAGGGGGCTTTGGATCGGTCAGACCTTTGGTCCCTGTGCTTTCATCCCCTGAATGCAGAGTCCTCCCCTCGTCGGCGGTGTCTTTTAGCACCGCTCCCTTTTAGAGCCGACCACCTCATCCATTAAAGGTAGCCGCCTGGCTGGCCTTAAGGGCCCACTCTCCTGTTTCCATGCGAGTTAAATGAACTAAACAAAAGACGATTAGGAAGGGACATTTTCCATGTCACTGAGAATCTATTTCAAAAAGCTCAGTCCGCATGCTAGCTGAAGGAAGCCGAGTCCTCTGAGGAGGACCGCGCGCAGACTCGAGATACAGCTCGGCTCAGGCTGGAGTGAGAGGCTGTAAATTCACTGATGTAATGGGTTTAATCTTAAAATGCCCTTCGTTTTCCACCTCCACATCCATGCAGTAAATCAACACGAGAGCTGAAAGAGAAAACAGGTGTTCAAGTTTGTTATTTACAATTTGAATTGCTGTCAGCAGCGACGGTAATGCAGCCGAAGCAGTTGTTTTTTTGTGAGATCATATTACTTCCTCCTTCATATTTCACTCAGATCTGTAGATGTCTTTGTTTGATGGTCTTAGATGTATCCTCAGAATGAAAGCATAAATAAGATTGACGTTATTCTGTCAACAAATCCCATGAAAAAAACAAAAACAACACCTGTCTCTCAATACTTTTGACTGTGCTGCGTCTGAGACACTCACCCTGGCTGGTTAAGTGTCAGAAATATATAGTTTCATTTCTTTTAAAATAGTCTCCTAAACAGCTGGTCACTGTAGTTTTTTGCAAACGTTACTGAAACAGGAGAAAATAATGCATTTGTTGGGGACTATTTTCAGCTTGACATGGTTGGTACCAGTGGATTCATCAGGTTTTATAGTTTCATATGATGCCAGTATCTTCACTCTAGTTTTAAAACTGAGCCCGCTACAACCTAAAAATCACAATTTGCATTAATGCATTAAAGAAATTAGTGTTGTTAAAACAACTTTGCATTAACGCGCTATTATCACGTTAACTTTGACAGGCCTAATATAAATTAATATTAATATAGATTTACCGTAAGTGACGGTGTTCTTGACTTGGACCTGATAAAGTGTTCATTAGTTTGCTGTCCCACTTTCATGTTAAACTTCGTGTATCATTACTGAGCACCATAACAGGAGCATTAGCTTAAAATCAGAGTATAACTTAATCAGTGTCTGGCTTTGATCTTTGCTGTGAACAACCGAGCAGCCACTTCCTTCAGTGCTCCCTGCTCAGAGGGCAAAGCTGCATGCCCTCCAACGCAGTGTAAGGGAATGCTAATCTTCTCTTTGTTTCTCATGGAAAGCTACTTATCTCCCGCTAAGCACAGGTACCTCGGATGAATGGGTCGGTTGTCTGTATGTGTGGAGTGTAGCAGCAGCCAGACAGAGCCATTCCAAGTATGCGTGGGGTGAAGGGAGGATCCAGCACAATTTAACATGATATTCTTTAACTGTTTCAATGTTTGTCCTTTTAATCGGACTTCTTTTTTGGCCTTATTGTAGCCTAGGATTACCTAGGTTCCTTTAGTCTTCCGATGCCAACGAGACGCGTTGCTGTTTGAAATGAACTTTTTTGGAAGGGGTTTGACATTGAAACTCTATCTCCGTCCCGTGAAGAGCTTTTCAGCACAGCTTCAGTTCTTTTCCTTTCCTTTGTGTGATCTGCCACTGTTTCCCGGAGCTGTATAGGCGCCTCGCCCCTCAGAGGTGGGAGATTAACATGTCTGCCGGCAAAAACCCAGCTGCTGAGCATCTCCTTCTTTATTGAAAAAAGGAAAACATTGACAAACACCTGCTGCTTCCTTTGTTGTGTCCTGTGATCAGACAAAAAAACAATGTTTGAAAATGAAAAATTTAAAAAGATGAAACCGTAATATTAGAGTACGCTGGATACAGTTTAGATGATGCAAAGCTGTAAACAAAATGCCAGCAAGCACTGCAGTGAGCTTAATAAATAACTCATGCCTTCCTTCCAGGTGCACTTGATTTCTCCGAAACCTTTGCAGCTACAAAAGTCCACACATCACCCGCGAGACGAGATCAATTGAGCTGTCCTTTGGCTTTTCAAGTAGAAGAAATACACTCTGCTGGGATTTTTCCCAGGTCTGCCTGCCCGTGTTGCTCTGAAATTACTCACAAGATGTACTGCCTCTTACATTGTGGGGGAAAACACCACAGGCTTTAGTCCATAAAAGAGATGCAGCCATAGTTCAGCATGCATAAAATGCCAGTAAACAGAGCCTGATGAATGTCCACACCGAGGCCTACTATTTATTGAGGCAAAGAACATAAGTCACATCTAATCAGAGCAACACACATAGGCCTCAGGCTACATTAATGCATAAGAAATAAGCTCTGTGCGAGCTATTGACATCCTTCTCTGTATAGTCGTAACGCACGGTCATGGTCCTAATCGTATGCCCTGAAAGTAAAACCGAGAAACATGAAGCAGGAGTTGGGTTTTTAAATAGCATTTCATGGTTGTCTGAACATCCAGCTAGACACGGGGCATTTTGAAATAGCTGACAGAGAATGTTTATGACGGTATAAACAATGGATTGCAGTGTAATAGAAGCGATCAGACACGTTTTAGTGAGAAAATGCCTTTGGTTTTTCACAGGTAGCACCGGGTGGCACAGAAACACAAAACCAAACCCTGCCTTTGAATTTCTCATCAAATTATTCAGTCTCGTTCAATTGTAACCAGTCTGGCTGCTTGTGTTTAGACAACATTTAACATTTGAGCATGGAGCAAAAACATGAGGTCCCTGTCCCCTCTTAAATAGAGTTGTTCTGATACTGAAATGCGTTCGATACAGCCCAAAATACTGGATCGGGTATCTGCGAGTACGTGAGTCTATGCACGGATCGGATATCACGTTATCATATCATTTATCAGCTCATTTACGCTACACAGGAACAACAACAACAACAACAAGTGTCACTCGCTACCCGATCCGTACATCCTGCCCGATCGGTGCTGAGCATGAGCAACTCTCAACAGAGATGAGAAAGAAGAGAGATGGCCCCGAGAAGGAAGACCCCCTTTATGGCTCCTGTCACTATTGTGCTTTAGTGGTGCACATTTCCAAATTAGCACAAAACTAGTTAACGCGCAGTAAATCTGGAGCTTTTGGGGCCCCCTGGAGTTCTGGGGGCCGGGGACAGTTGTCTGCTCTGCATGGTTGGTAATTCAAATCAAATCAAATCAAATCAATTTTATTTGTATAGCCCAAAATCACAAATCACAAATTTGCTTCGGGGGGCTTTACAATCTGTACAGGATACAACATCCTCTAATTCTGCCTTGCATCTGAGTAGGGATGCACCGATCCGACTTTTTCAGTCCCGATAGCAAAACCTGGGGTTTGGGTATCGGCCGATGCCGAGTACCGATCCGATACCAGTGTTTAATTAATAATCTGGTTGCCTCACTGTGTGGAAGTTACTGGGATCATTCTGTTATGTGTAAGACAACATCAGGCTTGACTTAAACATCGCTTTACTAACTTTGTAAAACAAAATACAGATATAAATTTAGTGAATTGTTATTTATTATTAAATAATAAATCGCACATCAGCAACTTGGCAAAAAAAATCTTCAAAATTAACAGGAATTAATAATTCAGGTGTAAACTCTTTTAATGCAGCAACAAATTGGTCAAAACTTAAACAGGAATCAAAATTCTAGTATAAAATGTATATAGTATATAAATTGAATTCAATAGATCAGTCCCATTGTCACCGATACCCGATCAAGAATCTGAAATCTGAGAAGTTTGGCTTCTTTTGTTTAATGAAAAAAATATATATATAAAATATTGTGAAGTAAAGGCTCACCAACCAGCTTTCTGTCCTCATCCCATCAGCAAGTGGAAATTGCTCAACTAGAAAAACATGTTTGCACAACAAGGTGAGGTCGTATTATTTTGGTATCAGTGCTAAAACTGTCTCTTTAATCAGCACCATAATATAGATATTAGAACACTTTAAAGTTCAGAGGTATACGTAGAGGCCCGCTCAGCATTGGATGTCAGAATGATGCAGACAAAGGAAAAGACACTGGGAGGAAACATACTCTTATAAACAACAAGCGACAGGCTCCCCATCGCACCAGGCCTGTGTTTAGAGTTGGTATTTATAAAGACATTTCCCTATCGGAGTGGCGGCGGCGGCGGCGGCGGTCATGGTGAGCGCTTTACCGAAAGCAATAGTGTGTTTTTTTTTTTTTTTTAAATAAGAAAATAAACTGTTTCCTTTATCACGCTTGACCCGTTCCACCTGGCATTCATCAGCGACGGGTTCCTGCATGTTGGTCCTGTCAGCTGCTCTCCTCCCTCTGCCTCTTTTATCACTCTAATGGGGTGCTATCTCCAGGTCGCTCTCTCCGGGTCTCCGCGGCCCCGCTCGGCTCCCTTCCGCGCGCATTCTTTCCACATCCATCCCGACACACGGGCGGATTTAACACATAATCAGGCCGGACGGGAGGGCAGCTGGAGAAGGGGGGAGGCCCGGCACTGACAGGACTCATCATGCTAGGACCGTGGAGACAGAAAGGCCCACACTAGTCATTCTCACCCTGGCTCTCTCTGGCAGTCTGCAAAAATCAGAGGGAATCTCCTACATTCCCACACTGCAGCTCACTTTGAGCCCCGTCCGCAGCAATATTGAGACATATGGGGAGAAACTCAATATCCCAGCTGCCCTGTTTGGACCAGCTAGAGTTCTCCATGCTCAGTAGTAATAAGGGTTGTAACCTTGATTGGATTTGTGGGTTGTAAGCAAGCAAGGAAGCTCAGTTTCTCCCAGACAGGATGCCGGCACCAATACAGTACTTGTTTTCCACATCCAAGTAGCCACAAGTGTGAATTTGTCATCTGGCCACAAGGTCTGCTTCATCTGCGGACATCCGCATACAGCTCAACGTATACGACCACATTGATCATACGCCAACTGCACCGCTGTGAACACATCCGCCTATGCAGACACCCAACAACATAGTATAAACCGAAGCAGACCAAGAATGCTCAATCAGAATCTGACTTCTAATGTAACGCAGCTTTCTTGGTCCGGTTCGGTCAGATTGAATACTTAACAGGTTTTGACTAGCGTTATAAAAGTTAAAGAGCTAATAACGCGTTAACGCAAATCTGTTTTAACATCACTAGTTTCTTTAACGCATTAGTGCAACTTGTGATT
This sequence comes from Sebastolobus alascanus, assembly GCA_916701645.2. Lineage (NCBI taxonomy): Eukaryota > Metazoa > Chordata > Actinopteri > Perciformes > Sebastidae > Sebastolobus > Sebastolobus alascanus. The sequence continues at coordinate 94,061 of CAKAOJ020000095.1, read as the reverse complement.
TTTAGGTTGTAGTGGCTCAGTTTTAAAGCTAGAGTGAAGATCCTAGTATCATATGAAACAACGAAACCTAAGAAAACCATCGGTACCAACCAAGTCATACTAGCTTGTTGAGAAGGAGGTTAAATAACGCTCCAAAGTTACGTTAAATTTCAGCGAGCAAAAACTGTCATGTCCATTTTCAAAGGGGTCCCTTGACCTCTGACCTCCAGACATGTGAATGAAAATGGGTTCTATGGGTACCCACGAGTCTCCCCTTTACAGACATGCCCACTTTATGATAATCACATGCAGTTTGGGTCAAGTCATAGTCAAGTCAGCACACTGACACACTGACAGCTGTTGTTGCCTGTTGGGCTGCAGTTTGCCATGTTATGATTTGAGCATATTGTTTTATGCTAAATGCAGTACCTGTGAGGGTTTCTGGACAATATCTGTCATTGTTTTGTGTTGGTAATTGATTTCCAATAATAAATATATACATACATCTGCATAAAGCAACATATTTGTCCACTCCCATGTTGATAAGAGTATTAAATACCTGATAAATCTCCTTTTAAGGTACATTTTGAACAGATAAAAAAATGCGTGATTAGTTTGCGATTAATCACGATTAAATATTTTCATCGATTGACAGCCCTAGTTTTGACTGTTGATGTCAAAGTCGTATTTCACATTATACTTCACTAACCAGCCCCAGCAAATACATAGAAAGCTAGAAAACTACACAGAAAACTAAAAGGGCAAATTTGGAATCCGATTTGTCAGCAAAGCCACAAGATTAACTGAGGAAAAAAAAATATCACCCAGTGCCATGGCGTCACCCCCCCAGACAAGGGAAATAATTATTTTCTATTTTGGCCAGGAAGTGATATGTCAGGCTGCCCCCCCCCCCCCTCTCTGTCCCTCACCCAGAGTGTCATGACACCGCCAAAGCGTGAGAGAAATTGGATGTAATTCAAGAATGTTAAGAAGCTCAGCTCGGAGGGAAAGGAAATAAACCGATCTTAGAAAAATACAGAAATCCGTTTTTTTTTGCATGTATGTGTGTCTGCATAAGATAAGGAGACTTTGTTTTATTCTCTGGGCCATGGTGTGTGTGCTGTGATTGAGACGCTATAGTCACAGGAGCGTTTGATTATCTCTATCCCACTACTCCGAGGACCTCTCCTTTCTCCGGCTCCTCTTCCTCTCTCTGTATAAAACTGCTGACTGCAGCTTGTCCCCCACACATCACTGAATGAGAGTGCTTGACCACTGGAAGGGAAATTACAGATGCTGGCTCTGTAGCCTGCCGAGGAGCTGGCTGGAATGTAAGACTTGTATTTTTTTTTTCCTCTGCTTAACCTCAACCCGCCTCTCTAAGGACTGACTAATTTCTCAGTGTCGTAAATAAGCCGACTGTTGTGTCTGCCGCTGAGCTTTTTTAACAGGCCCGTGTCAACGAGCACCAACCATTAGTCTGACTTTATCTGAGCCAGAAGAGGGCCAAGCTCACGTAAATGGGCCCTCTTTTCAAAAAGTCACTCTTGTACACTTACAAATGTAATTACACGTTGGACTGTAAGTCAGTGGAAGTAGCAAAGAGTCGTACAATGTTTTAACATGTTTGTGTGTCTGTGTTTGCCAGTTAAGGTGTCAGTCATTTTGTCAGTTTACTGGAGGAACAGACCTGGTGTAATTGCTTCGTAGATATTTCCCCTCAGAAGGAAAGTGTTGCTAAGGGGACAGTCGACAAAGAACCTCTCACTCACTATCATCCCATCTTAGTGTCTCAGACTAAGGGTGTCTTTTCAGCATCTGGTGCCAGGAACGGAAAGTCGCCAGCAGCGAGTCAGTGTGCGCTGTGCTGCTGCTGCTGCTGCTGCTGCTGCTGCTGCTGCCGGGACAGGAATGCTGGGCTGGGACGGCTGTGTTTGTACTTGTCACTCAGTGCACTGCCAGTGGTGGGGATAGAGCTGCAGAAGCACTTAGTTGCCTGTGTCATACAGGCATTTGATTTTTTGAGGCCTCATTTGCCGCCTTGTTGCCTCTGTAAACATTTCCGGGTGCCAAACCCAGTCGGACGCACTGATAAACACACAGGCTTTTGCTGGGAAAAAAAGCACGGAAAATAAACTGTGTTCTGCTGCGTGAGCTCGAGTTAAAGGGCAAGTCCAGTTAATTAAAACAGGCTCTTATTTTTGTTGTTTGGGTCCAAACCTAACCAAGTCGATCTATTTCTAAACCTAACTAAGAAGTTTGTTGCCTAAACCCAACCAAGTCGATCTATTTCTAAACCTAACTAAGAAGTTTGTTGCCTAAGCCTAACCAAGTCGATCTATTTCTAAACCTAACTAAGAAGTTTGTTGCCTAAGCCTAACCAAGTCGATCTATTTCTAAACCTAACTAAGAAGTTTGTTGCCTAAACCCAACCAAGTCGATCTATTTCTAAACCTAACTAAGAAGTTTGTTGCCTAAGCCTAACCAAGTCGATCTATTTCTAAACCTAACTAAGAAGTTTGTTGCCTAAGCCTAACCAAGTCGATCTATTTCTAAACCTAACTCGTTTCTAATTCTAGAACTGTCGTGAGACAGTGTTGGACAGTTACATTAGCACAGGGGCCGATACTGACCATTTTCAGCAGATCAGGTACACGTAGTCACATTAAATAGTTTTCTGTTGAGCTACTGCTGATACCAGGCCACTTCCTGCATGTGCTTTGCAAGAAATGCATTTTGATTAAACAGATCGGATCAAGCGAAAGGTAAAGAAAAAGGTTTTATTTCTCTGTAGGGTCCTTTCCATAATGTTGTCAGATACATATACATATACAAACAATCTGATCCTGTCAGTGGCAAAAACAAGCACTTTTAGTGGACGGATATTGATGGTGAGGTGTTGCCCCGAGCGATCACATTACAGCTTGTTTAGCTGCTGTCGGTCACAGCGTTCTCCCTCAATACTGGACCAGTGTTGTCCCCATTAGTCACTTAGACACACACACACATGGGAAAATAGGTTCCAGGTTGAGAAATAGAGAAGTTACTCTTTAATTTAAAAACTGCAAATATTTACTCCATGAAGTTTGTTTTTTTCTGGAACTAGATTTAGACATTTTCTGCACATTCTCTCAGGAGCTTTGTTTAGAAACGTTGAATGGACAAAATTGCTTTTGTTCCATGTTCAACAAAGCTTGATAAAGGAGAGCGGCTCGGTAAACAAGGAACTACATAATGTCTTTTTAACAAAAGCCTTTACCAGCTGGAGTTAAAAAAAAAAAAACAACACTGTGGAGAGCTGGGCTGTTTAGCAGGTGATGAATGATCTTCATTATACTGACATGTTTACAGCTTTTTGGGGAAAATGAGCACTGCTATTGGATCAGTACACGGTATCGGCCGGTACCCTGAGTTTGGTATTGGATTTGGTTTTAAGGGAGAAAAAGCGAAACCCTAACCAATAGAGATACTGAGAAAGCTATGAAGATAAGTGGTAGTAAATTGGAGTTATCCAGTAAAGTTGACTTTCGTAAGCCCCTCCCCTCCCCGGCCTTGTGCGCATCTTAATCTGGGCAGTGGATGCTCTTGTCTGCCGGAGTTGTTGTCGCGGTGGGAGATAGCCTTGGTCCCTGCCGGGTTTCCCCCCTCCGCACACCGGCCACCCAGCAGATGAGCTCTCAGAAACCCAAAGGCAAACAGACACGCTGGCTTATCAGAATGTTTAAACAGCCCGGCGTAGTGGGAGAGCGCACCGTCTTAAACGGCATCCAGCCATTCTTTAACGTGCTGGAGGAAGCCTTTCACTGTCATTATCAGCATCCATGGGGGGGCGTTTACACCGCGTATCAGATACATGCTTTCCTTCGCTGTTTGTCAACTGCTATCGCTCATCAGAAGTGAAACATACAGTAAAAAAGCAGCTCAATATGATGAGTAAGCACTTGTAGACTGTGTGTATATGTGTTTCGCCTGGTCAGCATTCAAGACCCGCCGCTCGCAGTCTCCTTGTGGCTCTGTTTTCAATTATCGGCTCGGAAAGGTAAAGAAAGATTAGAGATAAAATCATGTCTTTTTTCCCCTCTTGGAAAAAAAAAAAAGGTCTTGTTTCACGAGGCTGTGGCAGCGCGATAAATAGAGAATGACAGGGCTTTCATGTAGCTGAAATGGGGAGACCCTGAGCCGCGGCCTCCTCTTCATGCCGCTCTGGAAGTGGTAAAACAAGAAAACTCAGATCCCTCTATCCGTCTCATTCCGGACCTGTCACAGGAGGCGCTGGCCAATATATTTCCCTGGAAAAAGGAAATAGCAGAACCCAGATCTGTAATGGAGGAGAGACCCAGTTTGACAACCATTGCTCATTTCCCCCATGGCTCATGAAAAATGCATTTTATGTATAATATGATAGTTTGTATGCAGAGCTATTCACAGAAGTATAGATTTCTCGCAGATTGTTTAAGAAATCATGTGGCCTGGATTGCAGCTTTTCGCCAGGCTTAGCTCTGTTTTGCACACACAGCCGGTCACTGTGGATTAGTAGACTCCGAGGCTAAAATAGCCAGACCCAGAATAGACACTTTACTCCTTACAAATGCATGTGAGTTGCTACAGTATGAATCAGTGTTTTGTTGCCTTTTACTTTCTGTCTTTACTTGCTGTCATGGGAATCATTTGTAACTTTAGAAAAATTGTGGGCGGGTGAATAATTTGGGTGTAAAGGCCTTTACACACCGGGGGCGTGACGAATAAATGACACGAAAATGCGAAATAATCGCTTGTGGATATTATATGTTTAGGGCTTTTATTGTGAAAGGGAAGAACGGAAGTATTGGATCTGGTCTGCGCTGCCTTTGTCAAGGCTGAGAGGAGTAATAAAGTTTGCCGTCCTGGTTCGGACTACGGAGCCTCCGTGTTGTTGTTTTATAAATATAGGCACAACTCAACCCCAAAAGCTCAGAAAAGTCGACCTAATTCTGAAAATAAGTACATCACTCTTTCGCCGTGTAATACTTGCGTTCTGTGTTAAAGTATTCGCAACAAAAAAAACAGTTTGAAAAAATATATGGATGTGCGAGTTAATTGCAAAATAATGCCCCCGATGTGTACAGGCCTGGTCTCTTAAAAATAAGTTCCCATACAATGAAACTGCATCGTCAATTACGTTTCGAGGGAAATGTATTTTCTCCCAGAGTACCTTCGTATTTGACGTATCACAAATATTTTTCTAATCAAAACTCGCAGAAGTCCGCGTAGAGAGGGGGTTGGGCGTGGATGGGTCAAACAAACATAGGACTTTCACCCAGGAGACCACTATTGGTGCCCCGTGTGAAACCAAAAGTCAACATTGACTTATTTTAATTTACGTCTGAAATACTGTAGCAAACGTACTTATTTTAAACCAAACCATGATGTTTTTACTAAATCTAACCAAGTAGTTTGGTTTCAATTCACAACTTTAATGACGTGTTTAAAACTGTTACAGTAATCCAGGAGAAAGTACGTTTCCCACGGGATTGAGTAATTGAGAATGCAGTTCAGTTGTATGGGAACATGATTTTGTAAGAGACAGGCCTGCAGTGAAATGATTATCTCACCATATGAGCGGTGATGAATCTTCCTTCATTAGTCATATCAGTCTATCACGTTTGTTTACCGTCTTGGTCAAAGGTAAAATGTTGAAATGATCCAGGTGCTCGTCCTCGATATGTATATTCTTATCTCTCTACTCTACTGAAGAACGTTTCCTCTCAGAGATAGGACTCGTTATAAACAAGTCGGACCTCTTTACCGACCTGAGGATTCATCAGCCTTGTTATTTACCTCTAGAAGTGAGAGGTTGTAGTGTATTCTGCCTCCAATGGGATATTTGCGATGCTTTTTTCATGATTCAGTCTGTTCGATGAAGCCTGAGGGGGCAGGCTCAGTCTAAATACTGGCTGCTTCGATATGGGAACACAATGGTTTGTTCAGTCATGCCCTCGTCACGATTGGAATTCAGGTGTGAAGCGACGACTCCTCCAGACTGTGTTTGCACAGGACTAATATCACCTGGAGACAGTCATCAGTGACTATAACGCTGTGAGAACCTGGCTCAGCCGGGATGTAATAAATAAAAACAGATAATTCCACGTATCTATTGAGTTTCTGGTTAACCCTTAGAGACCCACTTAGACCCGTTTTTAGGGGGTACAGGGGGTCTTTAGGGGGGTACAGGGGGTCTTTAGGGGGAGATAGCAGGTCAACAGTAAGTGTCACTTATAAGTGGTGTACGTCATTTGAAAGCTGAGAACCTGAAGATTAATTTCAGATGATCAGATTAGCACTGTGTGTCAAGTTGTTCTAGTCATAAATCAGAAATATTAATGAATTAATTAATTTAAATAAATTATGAAAGTATATTAAGGGCTTAGAACATTATGATAGAAGTATATGATGGTCATTCCCATGCTGTAAATATTATCTCGCTCTCTCGCTATCAATAAAGGCATAACAAAAGCCCCAAAAATTATCTTTAAATATTTTTTACTACTTGAGAATATATAAAAATGATCAACAATCCATCCAAAATACCACATTAAGACACCAAGACCTCGAGGAACACCATAGAAAAAGCAATGCTGTGATTTGGGATCAAAAACTTTTGACATTTGGAGATTTCTGTAAGAATTGCATTTTTTCGGCGATTGGATGGTGAGAACGCCTGTTGTGTAAACTGCTCAGAAACTCCCTTATTGTCAATCTAGCTAGGAAAGCCATCCAAGCTCTGAATGCTCTAGGTCTCTAGTTTGTGGTTGTAAAATCCCAAACTGCATCATAAAGTGGGCATGTCTGTAAAGGGGAGACTCGTGGGTACCCATAGAACCCATTTTCATTCACATATCTTGAGGTCAGAGGTCAAGGGACCGCTGTGAAAGATTGATCCATTACTGACTGCCTAGTTACTGCTTAGTACATATATCTTGGTCACAAGATCCTCATCAAAAACTATAAAGCATTTATGTTGAAATGAATATTGGGACATTTATTGATTTCATTTTTTTTTTTTTAAACTTTAAAATATGGATGTTGGTATCAAGTTTAAACATTTTCACTTTGTACCACTAGAAGTACATTTCGAGCCGACCTCTCCACCAGAGGACTCTGGTTTATGTAAACTGGGGTCACAAGACCAAACTTAGGGGTTGCAAGATGATTAATAGGACATGAGAGACGAAAAAAAAATAAGTTCTGTTACACAGCGTTGCTTTTTTTTTGGTAAAAAGTGGTATAATTTACCTCTGACAATTATTCAATCTGAGCAGTTTTGAAGGGGAAATCACTCAGTTCACTGAATGAACTATTTAATTATAAAATATGTGACAAGCAGACAATGAAACATTTTAAGTGAAAAACAAAAAAGGTTGGGAAACACCGCCCTATTCAGTCATCTTTTTATTTTATATTTAATATGACAAATTGTAAAATTGATCACCTGTTTTTCATTTGAGCAGATGTCATGATGCTCAGATTTGGGGGGGTAACTGATAAATGACATGACACATAATACTGTCTGTGCAGACAGGGTTTATAACTCTGTTTTTTTGTCCTCTCTCTGCCTCGGCCTCACCCTTGTGTTTTTTTTCTCCCTTCTACAGCGTGCGGTCGTGGTTTCTACAAGTCTTCCTCCCAGGACCTTCAGTGCTCTCGTTGTCCGGCGCACAGCTTCAACGACCGCGAGGGCTCCTGGCGCTGCGACTGCGAGGACGGCTACTACCGAGCACTCTCTGACCCTCCGTCTGTGGCCTGCACCAGTAAGTCCATGCCATGCTCCGTTGCCAAGCAAACACAGTGCAGATTACTTGATGGGATCTGAATTTAAACAGACGCACATGGGAGGAAACAAAAAAAAAACACAGTCCAGAGCTCACGGCAGACCTGTTCAGCCAGTCTGGTCTCATGAAAGGCCCAGATGTGTTCCGTGGCAGTTCCTCTGCCTCCCAGTATGTCATTATAATTATGTTTGCAGGCTTGCATGTCTGTTTTCTGTCTTAGCTGGTTGCTAATGATGAGAGGAGCAATTTGCCATTTCCCGTCTGAAAGATTGCAATTACAGTCAGCAGCAGCGGCAGGCCAGGCAGCGCCCTGCGTCTTCATTTGTCCTGGCCAGTGTAACAGTTATGTGACAGCCATTGATGGCTTATTTACACAGGCCGGGGGATTCAGTCTGAAGGGTGGGGCTGATTTGCTCCAAATCCATTCTCAAACAAGTTTATTTCAAGGTGCTCCTGGATGTTTTTTTTTCTCCCTGTTGCTCTCAGCTACTGTGCACGGGGGAGTGTCAAACCCCAGCAGGGCAACGTTAGCACTCTGCTTTATCTGTGGAGGTAAACAGCACCCCTAAACATAATCTCTGCACCTTATCTGTGAGCCGGCTTCGTTCCTCTGATAAGACTCCTGGATAGGCCCGCGGGCTTCTGGCTGCTAAATACGCACCGTCGTCATTCTGTTTATTTTTTTTTGGACATATCTATTAAGAAAGAGTGCGGCTAAATTAACATTTTAAGATTGTGGTAATTTATTTTGTAGCATTTTCTGTGGATTAAAAACAACAAAAACAGATATGCATACGCCGGAAAATCAGCATGCCTGGTTCACATCCTGAGCGGTGCCGCTTTTTCCCTGAACACCCAAAGTAGGCCAAGTCAGAATCTCTAATGTGGGTGTGTGTGTGTGTGTGTGTGTGTGTGTGTGTGTGTGTGTGTGTGTGTGTGTGTGTGACAGAGAGAGACTGCTGGTGAGATATTATGCAAATACTAAAACGTTACGAGCGCTGCATTGGCTTGTCTATGCATTAAATCAGAGAATCAAAGAGAGGATTACATGGATTGGAGTTTGGATTTAATGTTGTAAATATCAAATAAAAAATGTAATTTATACGCGTCTGTAAAGCAGCTCGTTGAGCAGCGTCTCAGTCTCTGCCAAAGTATTTCCATTTATTTCAACACATTGTCAGTGCACAGGTGTGTGTATATGATACCGGTGTGTGTTCTTCAGTCATGAATTATTTGGCGCATGCCTCGGACGTTTGCACCTTTTCTTACATTTCCACTCTTCCTGAAAATTAATGTTTCTGCTGGATGTAGGTTTATTATATAAGTACAAAATGTGTATAATTTATTATCAGGAAAAAAAAAGGTTCTCCTCTCTCATTGTTAATGAGCTATGATTCCCCACAAGCATTATTTATATTATTGTTTTCCTGCTTGGAGAAGTTGAAAGAAATGTGCTTAGTCTTTTTGCATTTAGCTACAGTGAGCTGGATTTATGTTCTCCACTAGTGTTCCATCACATACTATATACTTGTTGTAATCATGTTTTCAGCATATAGCATGTAAACTATTCTTTAAATGCTGGTGTTCAGACTAAAATCACATTTCAGTAACGTTCATACCACAGACTGTATATAAGAAGTGGACGTAGTCCCCGTGACGACGTCACCCGTTGGTTTGTAGACAAACCAAACTGACTCAACTCGGACTTTAACAGCAGTGACTCTTGACTTCAGTAACACTATTCATTCCCAGCAAGTCAACACTTAATTCCCCAGATCTCTTTGTTTTAATGATAAAGGTCATTCACACTTGTTTCAACAAACTTCTTTTAACAAATAAATACAAATTTTAAAAGGAATTCATGATTTTTGTAAAATAAATAGATTATTACATTATTACTGTGTTGTTAAAATGGCACTACGTTTGGTGAAGAGTGCATTATGACTCGAAACTCAAAGTTAAGGAGTTGAGACTTGACTTGGGACTTTCCTGTCTTGACTTGAGACTTGACTTGGGACTTTCCTGTCTTGACTTGAGACTTGACTTGGGACTTTCCTGTCTTGACTTGGGACTTTAATGTCTTGACATGGGACTTGACTTGGGACTTGATTTGGGACTTGACTAGGGACTTGGAACTTGTCAGTCCTGACTGGGGACTTAACTGTCATGACTTGGGACTTTCCTGTCTTGACTTGGGATTTGACTTGGAACTTGTCAGTCTTGACTGGGGACTTGACTATCTTGACTTGGGACTTGACTATCTTGACTTGGGAGTTGTCAGACTTGACTTGGGACTTGTCAGTCTTGACTTTGGACTTGACTATCTTGACTCACGACTTGACTATCTTGACTCGGGACTTGACTATCTTGACTTGGGAGTTGACTGTCTTGACTTGGGACGGGTCAGTCTTGACTTGGGACTTGTCAGTCTTGACTGGGGACTTTCCTGTCTTGACTTGGGACTTGACTTGGGACTTGACAGTCTTGACTTGGAACTTGTCAGTTTTGACTGGGGACTTTCCTGTCTTGACTTGGAACTTTCCTGTCTTGACTTGAGACTTGACTTGGGACTTTCCTGTCTTGACTTGAGACTTGACTTTGGACTTTCCTGTCTTGACTTGGGACTTTCCTGTCTTGACATGGGACTTGACTTGGGACTTGACAGTCTTGACTTGGAACTTGTCTGCCTTGACTTGGGACTTGACTATCTTGACTCGGGACTTGACTATCTTGACTTGGGAGTTGTCAGTCTTGACTTGGGACTTGTCAGTCTTGACTTTGGACTTCACTATCTTGACTCGGGACTTGACTATCTTGACTCGGGACTTGACTATCTTGACTTGGGAGTTGTCAGTCTTGACTGGGGACTTGACTGCCTTGACTTGGGACTTGTCAGTCTTGACTTGGGACTTGTCAGTCTTGACTTGGAACTTGTCAGTCTTGACTGGGGACTTTCCTGTCTTGACTTGGGGCTTTCCTGTCTTGAGTTGAGACTTGACTTGGGACTTGACAGTCTTGACTTGGAACTTGTCAGCCTTGACTTGGGACTTGACTATCTTGACTTGGGACTTGTCAGTCTTGACTTTGGACTTGAATACCTTGACTCGGGACTTGACTATCTTGACTCGGTACTTCACTATCTTGACTTGGGAGTTGTCAGTCTTGACTTGGGACTTGACTGTCTTGACTTGGGAGTTGTCCGTCTTGACTTGGGACTTGTCAGTCTGGACTTGGGACTTAACTATCTTGACTTGGGACTTGACTATCTTGTCTCCGTACTTGACTATCTTGACTTGGGATTTGTCAGTCTTGACTTGGGACTTGTCAGCCTTGACTGGGGACTTGACTGACTTGATTTGGGACTTGACTTGGGTTTGACTGTCTTGACTTGGGACTTGAGTGCAAAGACTTGAGACTTACTCGTGACTTGCAAAACAAAGACTTGGTCCAGCCTCTGCTTTTTAGCATGTCACAGATTAATTTCACTGGTTTTATCTCAAAGATAGTGTACCTGTAGTGTACCTGTAGTGTTCCTATAGTGTACCTATAGTGTACCTATAGTGTACCTATAGTGTACCTATAATGTACCTATAGTGTACCTGTAGTGTACCTATAGTGTACCTATACTGTACCTATAATGTACCTATAGTGTACCTATAGTGTACCTATAGTGTTCCTATAGTGTACCTATAATGTACCTATAGTCTACCTATAGTGTACCTATAATGTACCTATAGTCTACCTTTAATGTACCTATAATGTACCTATAGTGTACCTATAATGTACCTATAGTCTACCTATAGTGTACCTATAATGTACCTATAGTCTACCTTTAATGTACCTATAATGTACCTATAGTCTACCTATAATGTACCTTAGCAGGAGACATGTTTGTTTGCTGCTTGTGGTCAGATTCCTTTGCTCTGAGTCAGACCTCCTAATGATGGCGTCAGCAGCTGACTCTTGGATAATGAAGTGGTATTATCCCATAACTGTCACTTAAGAGTCACTGCTGTTAAGAAAATGACAAGTGTCTTGTGGATGAAATCAGTGAGCTCAACTTGAACATATTAAAGTTCTTATGCAGGGCTCAGATTTGTCCGTTGAACTCCATTCCCTTCACCGTCTGACACAAACAAGGACATAACTCAAACTACGCTAATTTGAGGCCGACCAATGACCGCAAACCACCGATCTCTCTGTGTAGCACAGACGCGACCATACAGATCCTGTTCTAACAGACAGGTCCATTACTCACTTCTCCAACCATCCTAATCGGATGTTAACGCTTCACTCTAACATCTCCCGCTGAACAAGGGCAGGAGGACTCACATGCAGTGGTGAGAACAGAACAGGAGAAAGTTCCCACTTCTCGGCGGTGTCCTCTGGCTGTTCCCCTCTGGGTAATCACCTTGGCCAAGTAGCGTAGTAATTACTGAAGTTGCCTAATGCACACTTTCCATTATTCATTTTCATTAACTTCGGGTCTACACTTGATGACCCCATACCATTATATGTAAATATGTATTTTTAACTTGTATGAATAGCTTTCGCCTTCCTCCTCATTCACCCAGCACAATTTTTTTGCACGCCTTTCTGTACGTGCATTTCCTCATTCATCGCTGGATTAAGTCAGTGTGACCAATAGTCACTGTGATTTCCTTTTTTCAAGCCTTATCCAGACCAGGAGAGAATAGTAATTGAAAATGAATTTGCACTGCCTGAACAAATAGCTTGATTGACAGATTTTTTTTAAATAGGGGTTTCTAAAGCTACCATATCGTACAGGCCTTAGCAAAACAGTGAGATGGATCTCTGGCACACAGAGATTAAGAATGTGTCTATGAGGATTTGAGAGGAAATGAGATGAAGATGTAATGTGGGGACATGGAAAGCCAAATCCACGCTGAATAAAGATGAGGGAAGAAGTTCCAAAAACATAGCTCCAGATCCATTGTTTCCCTTATGTGTTGAGAGGGGGCGGAAGGAAGGAAGGAAATGCTTTTTTTTTTTTTTTTAATGTTTGTCCACTGCATTCATATGCAAAGTTCTGAGAAAATGAGATATATGGGGGGGGACGTCCATGGGGAGGCGTTTTCATCACAGACAGGAGTTGTTGACAGGTTAGGGAGGAGGCATCAATCACGCAACAGCTTTGGGCAGCGCTGGTGCAAACTAGGGGCTGAAAAGGGCAGTTGTGAGCAGTCGTCTGCTCCTCCCAGCCCCCCCCATCCCCGCACCACTTAAAAATGTGCCACCTCGACAAGTTGACGTCCGTCAGAGGGTCCATCGTGCCTGGAGTTGCTAGGGGACTGTGAACGGGCTGCAGAATGTAGGAGCTAGTGTTGCTACCACATATCAGAACCAGAGCCCTTTGAAAATGGCCATGACAGTTTTTCCTCAAAATTTAGCGCAAGTTTGGAGCATTCTTAACCCATCTTCCCAACAAGCTAGTATGACATGGTTGGTACAAAATGGATTCATTAGATTTCTCTAGTTTCATATGATACCAGTATCTTCACTCTAGCTTTAAAACTGAGCCAGCTACAACCTAAAGATCGCAAGTTTCATGAATGCGTTAAAGAAATTAGTGTTGTTAAAACAACTTTGTGTTAACGCGTTATTATTGCGTCAACTTTGACAGCCCATAATATAAACGCACTTTATCGACAAAAATGTTTAAGATGCTGAATCTAGATTTTGACACAAGGCCCTCTAACCAGACAGGACCTCTTGAATATGTAGGTAAAAATGAAGGAAGTATGGTATAGGTTGTAGTAACAGGTAAGGTATAGGTTCTAGGAACAGGTACGGTATAGGTTCTAGTAACAGGTACGGTATAGGTTCTAGTAACAGGTACGTTATAGGTTCTAGTAACAGGTACGGTATATGTTCTAGTAACATGTACGGTATAGGTTCTAGTAACAGGTATGGTATAGGTTCTAGTAACATGTATAGTATAGGTTCTAGTACAAGGTATAGGTTCTAGTACCAGGTATGGTAAAGGTTCTAGTAACAGGTATGATATAGGTTCTAGTAACAGGTATAGGTTCTAGTAACAGGTATAGGTTCTAGTAACAGGTATGGTAAAGGTTCTAGTAACAGGTATGGTATAGGTTCTAGTAACAGGTATGGTATAGGTTCTTGTAACAGGTATGGTATAGGTTCTAGTAACATGTATGGTTTAGGTTCTAGTAAAATGTATGGTATAGGTTCTAGTAACAGGTATAGGTTCTAGTACCAGGTATGGTAAAGGTTCTAGTAAAAGGCATGGTATAGGTTCTAGTAACAGGTATAGGTTCTAGTAACAGGTATGATATAGGTTCTAGTAACAGGTATGGTATAGGTTCTAGTAACAGGTATGGTTCTAGTAACAGGTATGGTAAAGGTTCTAGTAACAGGTATGGTATAGGTTCTAGTAACAGGTATAGGTTCTAGTAACAGGTATGGTATAGGTTTTAGTAACAGGTATGGTATAGGTTCTAGTAACAGGTATGGTATAGGTTCTAGTAACAGGTATGGTATAGGTTCTAGTAACAGGAATGGTATAGGTGTAAAGCAGAAAGAATGTCCTTGCCATTTCAGTTTATAGGTCTATTGTCTTTAATGTACCAAACACATAAGCAAGTTATCAAATTACCACAAAGTACCTGCTGCACAACTAATCTGGAGCCTTTGTGAACCTTAAAGCCAAAGTTATACTTTGTGCGTCTGCGAGGGTCCGCTAGGGTCTGCTAGGGTCCGCTGGGGTCTGCGAGGGTCCGCTAGGGTCCGCTGGGGTCTGCGAGGGTCTGCGAGGGTCCGCTGGGGTCTGCGAGGGTCCGCTAGGGTCCGCTGGGGTCTGCGAGGGTCTGCGAGGGTCCGCTAGGGTCCGCTAGGGTCCGTGTGAATCAATCTCGTCATCAGAGGGCGTAGGATCTGTGCCGATGTCCACGTACTGCCAATTTGTTGTGACCGCGCGGCCCTGTCCAGACTTGTCAGCCGCTACGCTACAAGTGGTAGCATAGCGATCCACTGCGCATGTGTGGAGCGCGTCCTCCAAGCAGGACAGTATAAACAGAACTACTACGCGTCCGTGGTGTCCGTGTACGTGTCGTTTGAGAGTATAACCGAGGCTTATGGGTCTGGAGCCTCTGGGCAGCTGCTCGCTTTGATGTGATGATGATTACATTAGTCCACCCATCCATTATCTATACGCCCTCATCTTTCTCTTTAGTGAGTACAATGTTGACGTAATCAATAGAACTGATAGGTTGTAATAAACCCGGGGAAAGAACACAACATATCACTGAAATGACCAAATCTGAATGCCATGCTGTTATTAACTTAGATGTAATAACTGGAAAAGATGCTGATCAAAACATAAAGCCTCTCTGACCCCGTCCTCGTCATGCACGTGCAAATTCAATGTAAATTGCTGCATGCTTTTTTCTCTTCATTGTAATCGGGCATGCAAATTGGGACCGCAGCCACTTCACTCACAACAAGATTCACAAATACCTCCACATGCAAGGACATCTAAGAGTTTATGTGATATATTTGCATTAAATTTCTCAGTAGTTACGGTGTGGAGCAAAGTCAATCTTTGCTAAATGTATAACATATATAAATATAAAATATATTAAATGTTTTAACACCGTCTTAGTGGTGCTCTCCTTTCACTTTTTATTCCTGTCCATGTGCCGTCATCTCTCCAGAGGCTGAAAAGGAGTTTTAGCTTGCAGCACACATTTTGTGCAAGTCACAAATCCATTATTGAATTCAGTGTGGTACTGAAGTAGTATTGAAATGTTGTTTATTACAACAGCAGCCGGAGGCCCTTCAGATAAAAAAAAAAATCTTCGAGCTCTCCTCCTCTTGTGCATGGCTTCACTCCTACAGGTTCTGCTGTAGCCACATCATTAGAGGCTAGGTCACAGGGTCACAACACACATTTGTAGAGTGAGGATTACCTCATGGGCGATTTGAATACCACTCACCCCTGCCGCCCCTCTCCCCACAGCTCCCCAATTAGAGCACAGCCAGCTAATAGGCTGCGGAGGGTTAAGGCAGCTCCGAGCACCTCTCAAGGCAGATAAGCGCCGGATTCTTCTCTCCTAAGCTTGGATTTACTCAGGTCTCACAACTCTGCACAGAGTGGAGATGGGCTTTGGAACATGACCTAAAAACGATCCGCTACTATCCTATGCTTTCTATGTGGTAGATTAGTAGATGTAGTGGGTGCTGAAGACTGTTTCTGACCATTTTTATTTATTGGGGTTCTCTGTTTATTCCACAAAATCACAGGTTCTGCTTTAAAATCTGTTCAATGTTAGCATGCAAATGATGTGGCAGGAAACATAAACTGTGCATGCACATATTCCATATTTATGCACAACAAAAATACCCTCACACACACACACGCTCACCCATGCTTGGTGACAGTGGCAGCGTTGGAGGGATTGAGACATTTCAGGCTGTGGGGGCTCTGGCAGGCTAATCCGTGAAATGAAACTTGACTGGGAGGAGGGGTGAGAGGAGAGAACACGGAAAGATAAGACAGAGCGGGGCAGTGAGAGACAGAGAAAAAGAGTAAAAAGAAGAGGGAGAGCGACAAGCCCTTGAGCTATAAGGACGAGCAGACAGACAGAAAGACAGCGGAGAGCTCAGTCTGCAGCACAGATCTGTGCTGGAGGTGAAGTGGGGGCAGAGTTTCATATTCCTGAGTCCAGACAGAGCATATTCAGAGAAACAAAGTGACGCCAAGACAGAGGAAGAAAGAGAAGAAGGGTTCCGTATGCTTAAAAAAAAACTGGGTAGTATGATGAGTCATCTCACCGTGTCTGAAGGGAGAAGTGTGGATACTTCCATAGACTCCTTTCCCATCGGCAGTAGACGAGTTTGCCTTTCTGGTTTTTTCCTGGTGTGTCATGTTTGACGTCACGGACGCGCCTGCCGATGCAGAGTTAGTGTTCTTTTGTATATCTGTTACTTATTCAGTCTCTTCAAACTCTCAAACCAGAGCTGGTGATTGTTGGATCAGTTTAAAGACTATGAAAGACGGTTTAGATGAGTTTTATTTTGTTTCTGTCTGAGTTTCAGTAAAGTGTGTTTTACAATAATCAGCGAGGTAAAATGTTTGTTGTCTGACTGGAGTCTGGTGGCTTTGAAGAGAGCATATTAATTATATGTTGTACATTAATAAATTGTAATAATTCTTCAAATCCCTGTTGATGTGATTTGTTATATATTAGGACTGACCCGAATGCTTCGAAGCTTCGACCGTTGCCATGGCAATCAACCCTCAAATGAGTATTTGAATGCTTCGTTCTTTTTTGTTCTTTCTTTTATATATGTAAGTATGTAATGAGTAAGTATTAAGTAAGGTATAATAAAGAACATGTCAGACCGCTGCACCGCACCGCGCCGCGCCGCGCCGCACCGCGGAGTAAGTTATTAATAATTTACTCTGAATGCTTCTTTGTCACTTTTTTAACTGCCCGCCCAAACCCGTGATATTTTGTTTATTTGTTTATTTGTTTTGCACAATTTTAGACTACACAACATAACAAAAAATAAATTAATAATAGACAGTGCAGGAAGAGGCAAACTGGGCTTATCTGAAGCCTCCACCTAGAGACAAGATTAATATAAAGACATAATATGACTACAGTACATAATAATGATAACAAGCAATTAGAACAAGATATATATAATAACAACAATAACAATAAATATATCAAAAAAGACAAATGTGTGAGTGTGTGTGTGTGTGTGTGTGTGTGTGTGTGTGTGTGTGGTTAGTGTTTGTGAGGAGGATATTGATTTAAATGTCTACAAAGACTACTGGGATAATCGTAACCAAACATAACACTGTGAGTTGAAAAAAAATAAAATAAATAAAAATAAAACAGATAAAAACAGATACATGGACAACGTGGGGAAAAGCAATTACAAAATGACCAATTAAATGACCCTTTAAGCAACTTTTGAAACATTTGATAGATGAGCAGTCTATTGATGGATGTGAAAAGCTGCTCCATAATTTGATACTAATAATATTTTATAATTTTATAATATTTTCTAGTAGCTCAGCACCCGAACCCATTGATCCGTGCCTCACATTCACTGCCGCCCACGTAGTTGTTGTATGTGGATTGAAAACACTTGTGGTCACAGTGAGTCCCTGACCACTTCTGGAGGTGGTTTGACCGATTGGATCACAATCCAGTCTTCAGTGCATTTTGGGTGCATTTACACATGTACTTTCATGTGGTCGAGCACTGACTGATTAAAAATCTGATCACCCAAAACGCATTTTAATACCAGGTGTAAAAGGAGGTAGGAGTCCCAGATGTCAGGTGATCTGTCAAGCATTCTGTTTGAAGCGTACTGAGGCCTTTAGAGGAAGAAAAGAAGAGCTTGCAGGGCATCTGAAAAACAACACAAAAAAACAAAGGTCACACAGATCCAGGGTCAGTCTAATCTAATTTCCTTTCGCCTCTTGTTGCCGAGATATCGCCGCTTTGATCTGTGGCACCTGAGACCCAAATGAGAGTGGCACGAGCAAAATGAGATGTTATCATTGCTTAGCGTGGCCATGGAGATGCTAGAATAAAAGACCCTCAGATTCAGACTGGGAGGTGTGTGTGTGTGTGTGTGTGTGTGTCGTGGTACACCGTCTCTTTGTCTGTGAGGAAGATTGAGAGCGCGGGTCGAGTGTCAATACCAAGGCTGAAGTCGAGTGTCGCTATCAGCAGTCACTCCTCCACTTCACCTGCCACAGGTGGCTCTTTCATCTTCCCAGTCCACAGTTTCTTATCTCGCCCGATAATCATGAATATGGATGTCTCCGTCGAGCCCTCGGTTCTAATGGGTGGAACAGGGAAAAACAACTAAGTGCTGTATTAATGAGCCCGAATATTGCGATAGCAGTTTTGGCTCTATGAATATGCATGACCTATTTTGTTAGTTAATGTGACAAATTTAATGAGTTGAGAGGTCCCTCCCCGAGATTCCCTCAAAGAATACTTCTTGTCTTGAGAAAGTGAAACGCTTTTAAATCTCCCACAGAACAAAATGAAGATGTTCTTAAAGCTTTCATAAACAAAGAATACAAGTCATATAATCTTTACTGCGTTGGTGGGAGTTTATTTATATCAACATCTGGGCCGTAAAAGCCAACAGCCTGGAATTTGAAAGATGAAAGCAGCAATTTGTTATTCATTGTTTTACGAGATGAGCTAATCTCTTTGCCATTACGTGAGCATTTACAGGTCTTTACGATCTGTGGTCCTGTGCACTTTTGATGGCACGGAGCTAGTCGTTATTGTATGTCAAGTGAAACTGTATACGGCAGTTACAGCGCGGTGATAATCCAGGTTTAAATCTTGTTCATAAATTCTGTGGGCGAGTCGGTCTTTGAGTCTTTTTTTTGGAGGACATTAACTTTAAGTGTCCTGCTGTCTGTATGATTTAGCTCTCTAAGGCAGCCCAGTAAAGCCATCAGCTCCAGCTGTATATATTTTTGGAGAACAGGAAGACTTCATAGCAGCTGCACATTTGATGCTGTTAACAATCGGTATGTAAACAAAGCCCTTAGTCCATCTGGATGAATCAGTAGCTATGTTTGTATGCATGAGCACACTGTAAAAAAGAAAGGTCAGGTTTCAAAATTAAAATATGAGGATCACGGCTCAGCTCTATGGAGGATCTTTTAGCTAATTGTTTTGGTTTTACAGCCAGCAACTTTCACTCTCGCTGCTCTCATCAACCTCATTTCCAGCAGCATCAGGCAGCTTTTTGAACTCACTGTGCAAACAGCACCAAACAGCAGACAGACACAGTTAGAGACTAGCTGGTGAACGTAGTGGAACATTTTAGCAGCTAAAGACAAAAACAGATCTTGCAGGAGAGCGAATATTGGACTCACATTCATCATGTGGCACAGAACTAAACTGCAGGTTAAAGCTAATTTATTGCCATGTCTGCGCCGTGTCTACTGGATGTGTAAACAGGAAATAGTTTTGCACCCAAGTGGCCAAAAGGACAAATGAAAGTAGCTTTGAAGTTTTGAGTTAGAAATTGAAGAAACTTAATAATTGCTAAGTCAAGTTTATAAGAGTCGCTAGTAAAGCTTCATTTTCTAAGTCAGATTATTAATATGTCACACTGTCCGATCATCACATCTTAAGTCAGGATCACTGCTCATGGATAATTACCAGCCGTGACAGTATGTGGCTGGTAATTCACCTTGTGAGTCTGTGTGAGTCATCGTGGTCAAAATGTGGTCCTGGAGACACCTAGTGTATCGGGGAACTACCACAGAGGAGGTTTTGAGTACTTTCCCAGGTGTTTATACGTCTGTGGACAGATTTTGTCACCGTGATAGCGTCACAAATGTATATATATAATGTATATATAATACGCCCCTGGCCTGAATTGGCGTCGCAGCTGTTGTGATCCCATCACAAGATGGTCTCTAGTTTGATGGTTGAAGTGCTGCGACGCATCAAATAAAATGACAAATAACAAAAAAACAAAGACGGCTTTCTGGAGAATTTCAAGCCAAATATAATACATGTTGGGATCCTAATAAGCTAATGATAATTGATTTGAACAACTTAATTTAATGAGTTGAGCAAACGATCAGTTGGACATTTAGTCAACTCATCACTTTTAGTTCCAAGAATGATTATAAGTTGTGAAATGGTTCTGAATGGGATAACTGGGGTATTTAAGTGGGCCTGACATGGAGCTGAAAACCCTCTTACACTGTAAAACAGGACAGGACATAAAAGCTGTGTTGAATGAACTCTACTATGAAATTATTCCCCCTTTGAAACTCTGGGCTCCACTCCTTGATTTCACAGCCTTTTAACACTGACCTTGGTGCCTGCCAGAGCTGACTTCCTTTCACTGTACCTGTACTATTTTTTTTCTGGATCTGAGTCTTATTATAATTGAGTGTCAGTGTTTGGCTCTAGGGCTGGAGCTGGCATGTCCTGTAGTGTGTGTTTTTTTCTCAGAGAACAGTGAAAGCACAGATTCAGTCAATGCACACTCTTGGCTGTCACTTTCCTTGGCACTCAGTTATTTAATTCTGGCTTCCTCCGTGTCCACCTCTGACAGGACCTCCCTCCGCGCCACAGAACCTGGTCTACAACATCAACCAGACCACCGTCGGCCTGGAGTGGGGCCCGCCGGCTGACACGGGCGGCCGCAACGACGTCACCTACAGGGTTATATGCCGGCGCTGCAGCTGGGAACCCGAGGAGTGTGTTCAATGTGGGCCCAATGTGGGATACTCTCCCGCGCAGTCAGGATTAGTGGACACTTATGTGACCATCGTGGACCTGCTCGCCCACGCCAACTACACTTTTGAGGTGGAGGCTGTCAACGGGGTGTCAGACCTGAGCCGCACGCAGAGGCTGTTCGCTGCGGTTAGCATCGCTACTGGCCAAGCAGGTAAGGACTCTTACATCAAACTTATTAGCACATTGTATCTGGTTTGTTTAATCCACACAACAGACATGTAACAGCTGACCGGCAGTGTCAAAGGAAGCGATATTATTTATTATACTATTACGAAGGCATGATACTCTGCCTCTGATTGGCTTACCATGATATTCTTACCCTCACCAATCTCACTCCTCATGCCTAAACTAGTGCTGTCAATCGATTCAAATATTTAATCACAATTAATCAAAATGACTGTCCATAGTTCATCATGATTAATCACAAATTAATCACACATTTTCATCTGTTCAAAATGTACCTTAAAGGGAGATTTGTCAAGTATTTAATATTCATATCAACATGGGAGTGGGCAAATATGCTGCTTTATGCAAATGTATGTATATATTTATTATTGTAAATCAATTAACAACACAAAACAATGACAGATATTGTCCAGAAACCCTCACAGGTTCTGCATTTAGCATAAAACAATATGCTCAAATCATAACATGGCAAACTGCAGCCCAACAGGCAACAACAGCTGTCAGTGTGTCAGTGTGCTGACTTGACTATGACTTGCCCCAAACTGCATGTGATTATCATAAAGTGGGCATGTCTGTAAAGGGGAGACTCGTGGGTACCCATAGAACCCATTTACATTCACTGATCTGGAGGTCAGAGGTCAAGGGACCCCTTTGATAATGGCCATGACAGTTTTTCCTCGCCAAAAATTAGTGTAACTTTGGAGCGTTATTTATAGAGGTCGACCGATTTATCGGTCGGCCGATTAATCGGGCCGATTATTTGACATTTTTTCATAATCGGCATCGGCCGATGCCTGAGCATATTAAGCCGATTATCAAGCAGGCACATCTGCGGGCAGCCCAGTGTTGTTGTTGCTGTGGAACACGTGTGACAGCGCCCCTTGTGTCAATCAAATTGCCATTCTGCCGCCCGGTAGGCTTAAATTCTTCTCTTTCAAAGCCCTATATATTTAATTGGTTAGATATGAAATGCTCCGACGTTATCAATTCTGTTTTTGGTAACGGAGAATTTCTCTCCGTCGGTAACGTCAGCTGTGTGCGGGTCGGAGCAGCTCTCACAGACACGCTGCTGCAGCGCAGACACACACACACACACACACACACACACACACACACACACACACAGAGAGCTTCTGCTCTTAGTAACTATGGCGGAGAACCTAAACTTATAAAGCGTGATTACACTTTACTAGAGTTGATGCTGACAATGCTTGCGGAAACACGAGCAATTTGTCGAAACATTTAGCAAAAAGTTCACTTCCTCATTTAACGTCTCTATGGGTCCTACATAGCGTCTATGACGTCACCGTCTGTGTAATCCGCAGCAGATATGAGCAGCAGGCTGTGTAATACGAGTCAACAAAGTTATTATTATTTTTTGATCAATTAGATTATGGCCATATAGCTTGTAACAGTGTCTGTCAACAAACATAAATAAAAAACATGCTTTAGGACAGTTTTGGAAAGGTGCTTAAAAGGTTTTGAACCCTGTACTATTACTACTATTAACCATCATGCACAAAATAAAATATGCACTGCAGTGCAGACACAAA
The DNA here is from genome assembly GCA_916701645.2 of Sebastolobus alascanus. NCBI lineage: Eukaryota > Metazoa > Chordata > Actinopteri > Perciformes > Sebastidae > Sebastolobus > Sebastolobus alascanus. The sequence goes on along the minus strand of CAKAOJ020000095.1, from coordinate 71,240 downwards.
GTGCAGATTGGAGAGACAGACCATAAGTGTTATTCAATAAATGTTTACTTAAGTTAAGACATTTTGTTTATTATTTGTTATTATTAAGCTGTTATATTTTATCAGATGGAGGAAAAAAAGAAAACCCAGCCAAACATATCGGCAAAAAAAAAATCGGCATCATATATCGGCCATCGGCTGTCCTGATTCTGTAAAAAATCGGCATCGGCATCGGCCATAAAAAACCCATATCGGTCGACCTCTAGTTATTTACCTACCTTCCCACATGATAGTATGTCATGGTTGGTACCGATGGATTCATTAGGTTTTTTCTAGTTTCATGTGATACCAGTACCTTCACTCTAGCTTTAAAACTGAGCCCGTTACAACCTAATTACTTTAATGCAACCAAGCTGCATTAAAGTAACTATTGGCATTAAAACAAATGTGCGTTAAAGCGTTATTATCGTGTTAACTTTGACAGCCTAAACCTAACCAACGAAGGCAGTGAGTACTATCCAATCAGAGGCAGAGTAAGGCGGGTCATGCCTTTAGATTCATAAATTAGCGTTGGGGAACCAAGACACTAAACTTATGTTTGTCAAGAACAAAAGTGCACATTTTTGTTTTTACATTTCTTTTGCTAGTGGATCAAACACACAATGTGTTAAATAGTGACCTTTAGAAGTGCTAGTTGCTAAGCTACGCTAACCATGTCCTGACTTGATTCTTTTACACAAACATTTATTGATCTTTTTCACTCACAGAAAGAAAGTGAATGACCAAATTACCCAAAAATGCTGAACTATTTCCTCTAAAAGTTGAAGTTGGAAGTGTTTGGCTCACAGCAGTCTCTGCACAGTTCACCCTTTGTTCCAGATGAGAGAGCATTAGGCGATTGACAATTTAATTTTGAAAACCTCTTTTATGCAAACTACACTAATGATTCCCCATTAGCATTAATGACCATAGTCTGATATTATCCAGTAATATATCCAGTATGCATATTACCCAGATTAATTTCATGTGTATATCAGCACTACAGTGGCCAACATTATTAGCTTAGCAATGATGCGGACTCCCAGTGGTAACAGTGCTGTATTTGCAGCTCAGTCTCGAGGGAATCTGCCGTAATTAAAATGCTGTAGTTTGTGGTGACAAACACTAAAGCCTTTTTTATTCATTATTTCTATGGATCCACCCAACAAGATTCCTCTTTCATGCTTGAGCATCCATGAAACACAGTTGGCCCAAAAGAGTGCTCCGACTATGGTGATTAAAAGAAGGCTGCAAAGAGAGCGCTGGAGCTTTAGCTGGATATATAACCTCCGTCTCCCTGTCATGAGACGGCCAATCACGTCCTGCTGCTTTTACGTCATGATTATATTAGATCAATCATTCACATTCAGGTCATCATTTTAAAGGAGACATATCATGCTCATTTTCAGGTTCATACTTGTATTTTGGGGTTTCTACTAGAACATGTTTACATGCTTTAATGTTCAAACAAACACATTATTTTTCTCATCCTGTCTGTCTGAATATACCTGTATTCACCCTCTGTCTGAAACGCTCTGTTTTAGCTCCTGTCTCTTTAAGACCCCCTCCTGAAAAAGCCCAGTCTGCTCTGATTGGCTTGTTAGAAAAATATGGTTTACCTTTGTAAAGGTATCAAGCTGTGGGCGGTATATTCTAATGAGCCACATTTGATTGGCTCGTTGAATCACATGTTTTCTGATCTAGACAGCCCACAAAAAACTGACTGGGTCTTCTTATTTCACAGTTTGTGGGTTGGTAGGAACTCCAGATACCCAGATGGATGAGCACAAGCACTGGAAAAGGTTTTTCATGATATGTCCCCTTTACTGTTAAGTAAAGCTTCTCACCTGCCACTTTTCTCTTCCAAACACACACCTCTAGAGGCTGTGGTTTGCTACCAAAAACATTTATTACCCAGTAGATATCTCAGTTTACTAGATGTTTGTATCTGCGAGAGAGATAAAAAGAACGAGGCCATTTAGTTGAATGGATGTGTGTGGGACGTGGTAGTCGGGGATGATGTATTTCGCCGCGCTCGGTTCGTGACAGAGACACGCGCTGGAATGTGCCGAGGGGTTGTCTGGCCAAGGACACGAGGATGGCGGGAGGAGGACAACCTGCAGGAAAAAAGCCAGAAAAAAAACAATTAACACATGCTCTTTTAGAGTCACTCATAATTATACGTGGCATGTTGACAACAGACAATTACTCAGTTAACCCGGCGGAATATTTAGCCATTAGCTATTGTGAAAGAGAGTGGCGTGCTTGGCCAAGATGGTGTCATGTTTATTATTTTGAGTAAGTGGCCCCATTTAATGTGCTATAACACTATAATCAGTGTAATTGGCCGGCGTGGATCAGGTCTCTGAACATTCTGTTGACCAATTCCAAAAAAATATTTGATATATGTTAGTTTGTGCCGATCAACATCTGTAAATGTGATCATTTTCATTTTGATTGCTTTATTTTCCAAATATCACGGGTGGACTTTAGTCTCTGAGGCCTGTTCAGACCTGGTATTAACATGCATCCTGAGTGATCGGATCACAAGTGGACGTCTGTTCACACCTGGCATTAGAATGCGTCTCCAGTGACCACTTGTGATCTGATCTCACTTCCCCGCTCTATATGCAAATAAACACGTAGTAAACGTTGCAACGTAAGTTTACAGGAATGTCTGTAGTAATATCCTACATATTCGTGAATTTGGGTACATTGTATTAACATAAAGACATGAGGTCATTGTCTATCTATAGACCACCTCTGAATGTGGTCTGAGCGATCAAATATCAATGTGTCCTCAATGCATCTTGAGTGCGTTCCCACCTGTACTTAGAGCTGTCCTCTTGTGATCGGATCGCCCAGGATGCGTGTTAATACCACGTCTGAACAGGGCCTGAAACTCTGTTTAGACCATGGTACTGAAAGTCCTCTTTGAAACCCAGACTGATCATATTCCTTGTGGGTTAGCAGCTCCTCAAGGCAAGGCGGCCCACTCCATCTGTTCAACGGTAGCACAGCTTTGGGACAGAATAATACCTTTAAATGAAGGCTGAAAAAGATGGCATTGAAAAGAATAAGATTTCTGAGATCTGAGAAAGGTGGTGGATCTGCAGTCACAGCTCTGCAGGTTTCAGCTGGAGTGCAAATCAACAGTCAGCTATCGGTTGACATCGCTGGCCATGTGATGTGTGTCTCTTGTTTCCCTTCTCGAGGAGACATTAGCTCCACACTGCAGAGCTCATTGTCCTGCTCACCGGACCCTCGCTGTGTCCAGCGCTCTCTGGACGGTCGGGGAATGCTTGAGCGCTTTGTAATTGGAACGCCGGAGCTTCCTAAAACAATCGGCCCTTCCTGAGCGAGCATGCAGGACCACTCATTAGAGGATGACTGCATTATTAAAGCTTTTATGGCTCATCATTCAGAATTGATTAACCTTTTTGCGTGTTGAGGCGCCGGAGCCCCATAGCACTGAAAGAACCTTAAAAAAGAGAAGCCCATCCCTGCCCATCACAAACCTCCTGCATGATAATCAGCATGTACACGGGCTCGTAGCTGGGGGAACGAACACACAGTGTGTGAATGCAGATGGTGATCCATCTGATGAGGAATTCACACCTCCCTTAATTACACCAAAGGCGAGGCGAGGCTGGAGCTCCAACACAAGGTGCTGAGTGCTTATTGTTCCCAGAAACCTAATTACCTCTCAGCTCGGTCTTAAATGAGTTTAAGTAGAGGCTGTGAGTTCATAAGCTTGATTTCTCCAGCTCCGTCCTCGCAGCGGTTGAATAGAAATCCGTCATGTCGAGGATTTTCGCCACCGCTGTACGCTGGAAGTTAAGAGTGTGTTTCAATCAGCACTCCATTGTGAGTCGACAGCACCACAGAGCCGCCCTCGGAGGCCCTCGGAGGCCCTCCGTGCTTTAGCTTTCCTCGAGCACACTTGTAAACAGGGCCTTTTGTTCTTCCAGCACACTTGTGAGTGGGCACTGCTTATAGAATAACCATTAATATTTATTCAAGCGGATGTTCACATCCCTGAGCCAGAAAAATCACTGTGGAGAAGGGCACAGAAATAGGATTTGAAATTGGTTATGGGAAAGGCTACAGGACCCATGTGACTGCGTGTGTGTGTGTACATGCTGTGTGTACACGTTCAGCTTGAGACCAGTGAAATGAGGTTTAGGTGATCAGCAAGAGGTATAAACAATATAATGAGTGAAAGGAAGAGCCGGTGTAAATTGATTTTAATGCTGACTGCTTTTATTAGCCAGCAGCACAAAGCCTGTTACACTCGGATAGCAACTTGTACAACAGTTGAGCTGTTCTCTGAAGTATCCACAGGCTCCACGGGGGAGTCAGAGCAGAGAACAGTGGGTGTGACTGAGCCGATGCATTATCTAGACTATTGCGAGTTGGACTAGAAATGCCTCAGAATGCCGCCATGGTCATCATTCCAAAACACACCTGATAAGATAAAGACATCACGTCAACATTCACACCTGTCTTTGTGTAAAGCCCCTTTCACACATGGAATCTGTAACATTGCTTTCTAGATCTATCCTTTAAAATATTAACTTAAAGGCATACCGGTGCTGACTGAGCCCGGCTGGTCGCTATCAGTTCAGCTTCACCATGACCAACGGATAGAAATGGAAACTGTTCAGTCCAACTCTTGCCATGCCATTTTTTCCTCACCAAAATGTAAATAATGTAGCGTAAGTTTGGTGTGTTATTTAGCCTCTTTCCCGACAAGCTAGTATGACATGGTTGGTACCGATGGATTCATCAGGTTTCTAGTTTCATCAGGCTATGATACCAGTATCTTCACTCTAGCTTTAAAACTGAGCCCACTACAACCTAAAAATCGCAAGTAGCATTAATGCATTAATACAAATTCGTTTTAATGACACTAATTTCTTTAACGTGTTATTATCGCGTTAGCTTCGACAGCTCTAGTATTACGATTTTTTAGACAAAGGCATGAGTCTACTCTGCTTCTGATTGGCTTACCCTGATAGTCTTACCCTAATCCTAACCAATCTCACTCCTCATGCCTAAACCTAGCCAACCCAACCAATGAAGGCAACATGTACTAGCCAAGAGAGAGGCAGAGTAGGGCTTCTGCTTCTTCATAGCAGGATTCGTAATTTAGCGTCCTGCCATTTTGACAACAGCTAAGCTGACAGCTACGTTAAGTCAGGTTAAGTTGAATGTGTAAAAGGAGCTTTTGACTAGGTTGTCTCCGAATGCCAAGAATGCCATAGCTGTCATTCCAAAACACAGATGATAACACGCACATGATATCAAACAGTTGTAATATTGTATTTTAAATCAAGCTTTGTGTCAGATAGTTCTTTTACAATTAGAGGAATTTCCAAATCAGCGAACAGACTCATCTGTTGTGTTCATTTCGAGCCATTCCTCGCTACATTTGTTGTGCAGCGCTGTGTGAATGTAAGATGATGTTATACTGTAGTCCCCCCTCAAGTTCAAACCTAATTAAACATTCAAAGAGAACAGCAGGCTATTCCCTTCAGTACAATCTCTCATTGCAAAAGGGGGGGAAAGCATCGAGGCACACAAGAATGTAAGCTGAACATTCTACTTTGATCTGAAGAGCCTCGGCGCCCTCGCGTTGCGTGAGAAGCAGATATTCCCGTTTTGTTTGGCTGTTTCAGTCGGTGTCTGCGTCACCAGCAGTTCAGCGTCTGGAACTTCAGAAAGGAACGTATAGTTTATTGCATCATTTGATAATTATTCACCTCTACAAGAGAGCAATGATCATTAAAATAATAAATGTTCAGGGGCGCAAACTGATACCCCAGCCCCTCGGTGGTAATCTATATGGCCACGTTATTGACACTTTATCATCACTAAATGGATATTGTTCAGTGCATTTGTGAAAGTAACACTTGGGGAACAATAAGGCCATTGATTTATCCCTTTTTGTGTTCTAATCTGCCACGGTGGCCTTAAACAGAAGGATTGATTGATTCCGAGCCGTCCCCACCGACCAGTGCCAGCCAGTGTAATTTTCTAGTTAAGCGGATCCTCCTTTGTAGCATTTGTCCCCGGTTTTACGTTACCTGGGAGCCCATTCTTTTCTCCCCCTCCCCCCCTCCCGCTCCACATGCTCACAGTAATTTGATGAGAGCTGGGCAAAGCAGGAAGATTCAACAGCTGCAATAAAACTGTGGTGGTCTCAGAGCAGCAGCTCGGAGCACTTAACCTGTAGCTTTTCTGTAAATGCCTCCTGATTTGTCTGTCACCCAATCCGTCAGCAATGAATAATTTTCATGGAAGGTGCACTTTAATTACTTTCCCATTTAAATGGCATTATCGTGGCCTATCTAGGTAATTAATCTCACCAAGTATCCTGTTTCAGCCTTTTATTGCTGGCAGACGAGCTCCCTAAATCCCCCCCGAATCTGCCGTGCTTGAATGAGCCCTCCCTCATAGAAGCTGGCGTTGCCTCTTTCCCCTTCACTTGGTCCCTATCGCAGCCATTGGACAGTCCTTTTCTCTCTGTGCAGGCAGCCTGTCAGAGCAACGGGCTGTTTCACTGCCTCGCAAAGGACACGGGCAGACACATCCGTGCAGGGCGGTAAGAATAGGCCTCGCAACCGAGGGCCGATAGCAGCAGATAGCTGACGTTTTGTGTTGATGTTCAGCATGAATTTTTCTTCTTGTCAACAAATTGTATGAAAAGACTCAAACCAACAATGAGTGTGTCCCGCTAACAAGTACTGTGTGTGCATCTAAAGCCTAATATGTCTTCTTCCTCTGAGCCATAGAGCTCCATGTTGTCCAACATTATCAAAAACACAACAGTTGCACTGGGTGACATGTTCCTTCATTACCATGAACACACACACACTGTATAAAAGGTTCCACCTGGAACATAAAGGGCTATACCTAGAACAATCTGCGAAAGGTTCCAACCAGAACCCTTTCTAGAGGTTCTATCCAGAACCTTTCTACCTTCTAAGGGTTTCATCTAGAACCCACCCAGGGGGTTCTACTGAGAACCCTTTAATATTCCAAGGGTTTCATCTAGAGCAGTGGTATCACAGAGGGTGCGCCAGGATTTTTCTGCTCTTGAGGTCATCAAAATTAGATTTGATTTAGATTTAGAAATGTTATAACTAAAATCATAATAACACACCTACTGGATAATTTATACAAAAGTCTGTATATACAACTATTTTAAAAAAGATGTATATTTTGTGCTACTTAGTCGGCCGCATTCTGTTTATACCTGTTGGTGATAAAGATCAGGCCACGGTAACGTTATTAGTATTAGATTATTTGTAGAATTAGATTCCAGTGGTTACTGCATAGGATTGTTTCTGACTCGTGTGATCAACATTTATTGAAAAAAAGATTGATGTAATCATTTAAAAAATTCACGACATGTTTTAATTTAACAAAATATTCTGCTTCAATCCATATTTGGTTGGCATTTAGCCTTTCAAAAACAACATTTTCATTGTGGCCAAAAACCTATTTGCTCTGCCGTTTCCTGCACTATTATTAACCATAATAGCGAAACACTATTTTGGCTCTAACACTATTATAGTAAATTGATTAAGTCGTTACAAAAAAAAGATCATATTATGTATCTACAATCGCTTGGAGAATCTGTCAAGACGTCATCACTTTATCTATGTTGACGAAACTGAGGAGTTATATTCACTAAAGAAAGTATATTTGAGGGGAGGAGGGGGGGACCAGTGATCTAGAACCCACCCAGGGTTCCTCATGAGGCTCCTAATGGACCGGGCTTCATGTGCTGCAGTGTAACCTACAACAATCATGGTTCACGATCACACTATATGGGTGGTGTGGTCTGGGAGATCTTTAACACCAACGTTTTCAACAATCCTTGAAGAACTCTTTCTTCCAAAAAGGGTTAGTCGTACAAAGAAACCTTGGAAAAGACTTTCTTCAAAAAAGGGTTCTCCAGAAGCAAATGGTTCTGGGTAGAACCTCAGCCCTTTTGGAACCCTTAGAAATAACAGACAGGTTACATATAGAATAATGCCAATCTCATCTGTTCAATTTGACCATTTTCATGTCACAAGCCTTGAAATAATTCACCGTTAGCAAAGGTGATCAGTGAGGGAAAGATCAATAAACAGCATTTATAAGAACTCTTGTATGCTGAGTTGATATGTTGGCCTTCGGTTGGCAAATGTAATAAAAGCCCAGTTTTGAGTTTATTGGTAGCAAGGCTCGGAGACCTTTTCATTTTCATGCCAAGATACATGGGAACCTCAAATTATACCTCCGGCGTCCCTGAAGCCACTTTAGGTCTGTGTGACATATACAGTCCATGTCCTGAACGCTCTGTCTGTACATCTGAGGATATTTCTAATGTCGTATTAACAGAACCGCATGTACATCTGCTGCCACATATTTTTTGGAGTAAGATAAAGCAAATCTAGTCGAATTCAAAAGAATCAATCAAAAACAATCATCTGTAGAAATCTCTTTTTTTCACCTCTCAGCAATATAATATATCATACTTCTAGAGCTTCTTAGGGATCAGAGAGAGATATGTCTGCAGCGGCATGCAACACGCAACTACATATTACAGAGGATCAGAAAAAAAGGGGAGTCAGCATCCATTTGTGGAACAAAGGAAAACCAGGAAATCAGCAAAAAGTGTCTTAAGATTGAAGACGTGCAGTTCAGACACTCACACAGAAATATCCTTATTTCCTTTTTCCTATATGTTCCAACGGCTGAATAACAGGTGGTTCTACCGGCTCATATATCATGTTTAAGGAGATAATCAGATAAATCCATATAAGATTATGTTTATTTTTACTTATTTTCTGTAGGTTATTTTTATCTATTTCCGCAGAAACTCTGTCTCCAACCCGGCTTGTTTGGGTTTTGGATGCACTGTTTTTAATTTGGAACATTTGCAGAGAGCGGTATTATTTCACTCTGAAAACCTTCTGAAAAGTTGCAGCATTCTGATGTTTTGGCCTCAGTTGGGAATATGTGGATGTTTAAAAAGGGAGCGCTGATTCACATTCAGCTTCATCCTATAGGCTGGGTTCCCCCGGAGCAGACACAGACACAGCTTTAATTATTCAGACCTCTGCGAGGCGGCAGAAAGAGATTGAGGCAATGTTTTTTTCTTTGGCAGTCAATCTGCTGTTTACCTTCCACACGGCAACTCAGCTTTTCAGTCAGACCCTCACCTTTCTGGAATCACTTCTTCTTTTTCTCTCACAGACGTCAGCCGCTCGCATTTATCAGCCGAGACATTTGACAACTCTTTTTTTTTTGCAGAAGTTGGCCACTAAACAAGTTTCCCCGAGCATGGTTGCACTTATCAACGTTGTGTGGATATTACATTTCTGTGTGTATTTTACGATATCTGAAACCCTTCTGTCAACAAACTAAGGTTCCCGTGCAGCCAGGAAGCAGGAAGCTCCGGCATCGAAATGTTTGACTAGACGTACACATGTTTACATGTTGGCGGCAGGCTGGCCGAGCGGTTAGAGTGACAGTCCACCGAGGTAAAGGTTCACCTCACAGAGCAGCCTGTTGAAGTGTCTTTATGCACGACACATTACTGTTGATCTGCTCTGTCACTCTGGGTGCACATGATCAGCCAAATGCCTTCAATGTGCAAAGTTATCAAAGTTATCAGCGAGGCTCGGATTGTTATTATCCCTCTATCACCAAATCTGTCTTTACAAGGAAGCTAAACAAACACAAGCAGTTCATTCAGAATGCTACAGCTGAGCATGCTAACTGTTACTTAATGATACTTGAGCCAGTTTTTATTCCCTTAATGTGACTTTAAACAATCCTCAGGACAAATATTTAAAATTCCCAAAATCAGGGCATTCTATATGTTAAGGGGAGACACCCCAGGCAAAAACATTGCATCTGTAGATTTCTCCTAAATTCACCAAAGGTTAGCATTAGATAATGCCTCATTTGCATATTTAAACAACGTTTCAGAAAACTTGTCATGCAAAAAATAATTGCCATACTGTAAGTTATCAACTGTTGAAGTTTCATGGTGGTATCTATTAGTTAACTTTTTTAACCTATTCACCTGTAGTGGTGAATTTTATAATCCATATCTTTAAAAGCTGCTTTTTCTCAGAGCCAGAAATCTCCACTTCCTCTCTATACTCTGAAGGGTTTGTTCATGTATCATTCATAGCATTATTTATATCATTATCCTAAAACATATCTTTTTTTTTTTTTTTTATGGCTGTTGACGGTATTTTCTGATTCATGGAGATAGAAAGAGATGTTCCAAATTCCCTCTGTAAAAACCTTTGACTCTAATGTCAACAAATTTTGACACTAGAATTTTGAATCTGTCTTTATCCATTGTTCAGATTTCTGTTCTGTTAATATATGCAAATTAGCTCATATTTAATAAGATGATGCCTCATTTGCATATTTAAATATACATTCTCAGAAAACTTGTAATACAAAAAACAAAATATTTGTCATAATGTTAGTAATCAACTGGGGAAGTTTCATGGTGATATCTATTAAGTTGTTTACCCTATTCACCTGTAGTGTCTCCTCCTAAAGGGCCAGCTGACCCAAATTACAAAAGAATCCATGAAGATTGTTTGGTTTTATTTGTCTAGTTTTATGTTGTTTTTTATATATATATATATATATATATATATATATATATATGGTATATTAGGGCAAATTTGTTTTGATGCCACTAATTTCTTTAACGCATTAACACGGCTTTTTAGGTTGTAGCGTGGTCAGTTTTAACGCTAGAGTGAAGATACAGGCATCATATGAAACTAGAAAACATAATAAAACCATCTCTTACTTGCTGGTAACTAAATTTTGGCGAGGAAAAACTGTCATGGCCATTTTCAAAGGGGTCTCTTTACCTCTGACCTCAAGATATGTAAGTACCAGCAGTATACAGTATGTAGTATGTTATTGGAATTTCATTTTTGGCTGTTGTTGAATTTTTAAGATGATATTTTCAATAGCAGCACAAACTAAATTTCATTCACCTGTATTGTATCGGGTGGAGGTAGAAATGTATATATCTGACAAATCTCAGAAACTGGACAAATGACACAAAATGATAAAATATGTTTTGTGTAGTTTGGTTGAAACATCCCTTTAATGAATACATTAAAGAAGCATCAGCTAACCTTGATAAAAGAGCAACACACAGTGCATGTGTCCCGCCTGAACTGGGTTGTATTTCCCATGTATGAGTAACGCTATATATACATGACCAGATTAAGGTGTGAGCGCCGGAGCCGTCTCCGTGCCACCACCACGGGGTGACAGATCACGAGCGCAGAGTATTCACTCAGTGAAATTACAGACCTGAGGGGTAGTTGATGAGAAATGTCACTGTCGACAAAAATGGAACTCTAATATATTCCTTCTCAGGTTTGTTGGACACTTATTAATGTTTCTCAGAGAGTGCCACTAATTAAGGTAGTCAGTCTGGTGCGGCAGATGAAGCGTGGGACAAATAACAGTGTGACCGGAGAACAAAAGAGCTGCGATGAGAATATACATGTTTAGCAGCTTTATGAGGCGATCAGAGCAAACAGTGTTCTCAAGTTGAGCAGAAAAGTCCTCATTGTTGCAGAGCAACGCACCCAATAATTTGTCTACTTTCTTTAAATGTTGATGATTTTTTATTCAAAATGGTAATAATAATAATAATATTAATAATAATAATAATAATAGGAGCTTGGAAGCCGGTTGATGAAGCTATTCAATTTTTTTTTCTTGCTGTTAGGCATTTTAAATCTATGGAAGAGTATTAGGGCCAGGAATAAGGGGAAAACAATGAAGAGGAAGATTTTTTATATTTTGCATTTCAAGATTAAAGTCAAAATGTTAAGAATAAGGTCACACTTTCAGTATTAGTGCCAGGCATAAGAAACAAAAAAAAGAAAAAAACATTTCTTTTTGTGCATTTTGAGTGTCGAAAGGTGAGACTAAGGTCAAAATGTTAAGAATAAACGTCAAACTTTTGAGAATAAATCAAACTACTAGTGTTCGCCCATATACTGAAATTTCCACATTATTCTCAAACTTATGCAATATGCAAAATTAAATCTAAAAAAATTAAAATCGTACTCCTCTCGTATATTTTCCTTATGCCTGGCCCGAAGAATATTCCATATAAATCATAAGAATGCATCAAGTGCAAAAGGAAACACAACTAGGGATGGGCTATAACTATTGTTTATTGATGTTAAAGCTGCAGTAGGCAGAACGTTTTTGGCATCATTGGGCAAAAAAATTCCATAATAATCTTTCAGCATGTTGTAATTCAAGTGTTCTGAGAGAAAACTAGACTTCTGCTTCTCCTCATGGCTCTGTTTACAGGCTTTAAAAAAATCTAGCCCGTGACGGGAGACTTTGACCAATCACAGGTCATTTCAGAGAGAGAGAGAGTTCCTATTGGCTGTGCTCCAGCTGGTGGGCGGTGCCTGGTATTTCCTCAACAGATCTCAACATGGCTGCCGGGTCACAAACTTTCTCATTTTACAGCTAAACAGTAACTACAAGATGTTTCTGAGAACATCTGAGGAGAGAAATAGTCATTACAGTAACAGAATATTGATTCATATTTGATCAGCGCTGCCTAGTTTGACCGTTTGGTCGGAGAGGGGATGACATGCATGGGGCGCTGCTTTACCAGGTGAGCGACCTACCAGGTTTGTGAAATCTTGCAGATGCCGTTAGGAGAACCGGAGGACACAGAGGAGCATGATTTTATTACCTGTCTCATGCACTACTGTCAGGATATAGTGACCGTTTTATAAAAATAACTTTTTCCAATCATATTTACTCCATTTCTACTCACTGCAGCTTTAAAGGAACATTATGTAATTTTTGAAAGAAAAAAAAAACCTGTTCTTCCTCTTACAGATGAATTCATAAGCAATAAAACTCATCGTTGTTTAATTCAGTACTCTCAGGGGTTGTGTTGCTACATCCTTATTTGTTCTGGTATGGTATCTTTGTTAGCCCTTGTTAGCTAGCTTTGTTGGCAGACTTAAGGACACCATGACTTGAAATCAGCAGTCAACATCCTTGTTTTTCCTCCCTGAAAAGTTCAAGCTGAAAAGTGAACTTCAGCGTCCATATTTAAAGTTGCCCTGTGTGTTTTCAAGCGTTGCCCGGTCAGTGAAGGCAGCTGGCTTTGGCTCTGGAATGCAGTCAGCTCTCCGCTTACTGCCCACGGGTGACTGTAAGGCCTCGGTAAACACCAAAATACTTTCTTTCCTTCTCTCTCTTTATCTACTCACTCGCTTGCACTGCCTCTCCGCTCTCATATACATTCAATCAAACACACACACACACATACCACACACACCCTGTCAGTATGCACCTGTGACTCCCAGAGCCTCTCTTTATATGGAACACATGCTCGGGAATGTCACGGCCCGGGCTGCAAATGGCTCCGGCACTTTGCAATAGAGCCATTCGAGTGTTTCATTTCCTGCCGAAGGAGTTAAAAGGACTTCCAAGGGTAATAAAAGCCAAGCAGGGTTGCATGCCGAAGGTGCCCGATAGCAGCGGATTCCCCCTACTGGACAAAACACACACAAAAAAGCAATCCTCATTCAATAGTTAAACTTTGATCGCCATTTCCTGAAGGCGATGGTATTTTGTCTGGTGGTGCAGAGGGATTGTTCGTAGCCCAGAGAGTGTTCTATCTATCTATCTATCTATCTATTTATCTATCAATCCATCCATCTATCCATCCATCCATCCATCCACCCATCTATCCATCTATCCATCTATCTATCTATCTATCTATCTATCTATCTATCTAAGGAACATTTTTAATTTTTGTGAAAGACAAAGTAAAAATCCTTACAGTAGCTACTTTGCTAATTTTGCTCTGTGTCTGGTAAATGTTTAAATCGGCAAAGTTTGGGAACATCTACAGTATGTTCCCCAACTTATTATCCCCTTAATATGACACATTAACGAGACCTTTAAAATGGTTTTATGTTCTCAGCAATGAATATTTCTCAAGGTCAAATGGTGAACTCGCCCACCGTATACTGTAGCCTATACTCCTTACTCCTTGAAACCCACAAATTTGGATTTTTTTTTTCTCTTTAGACATTGATTTCTCCACAGCGGTTGAACAGATTTTTACCATTCAAACTGCATTTGAAACGTCCATCTCCCCTCATTCATTAGTAAGTTGTGAAGATAGTCCTTACCAATCTCTTACAATGCTAGTTTATATCAAGAGCATAGGACCCTGGGAACAGGGATCACCCCCAAAGGTTGCTACGCTTTAGCCGTAACAACTTTATAAGGTGGCAAATGTTTTGTTTTTAGCTCGTTCCGCTGCCCCCTAGTGTCTAAAAAATTATAATTTCTCCAGCTTTAAGAGCTCTAGACGTGTCTTATCTTGATTTAGAACAGCCAGCCTGGATCATAGATAGCTGTGGTATAGAAATCACAACCCACTTTATCATTTCAGTTTATATTGTGCTCTAGTTGCATACTGAAGATATTTCACAAGATTTAACTTAATAATTGAACTATTTGATTTGATTTTAAAGAATAATATATCACAGAGAAAATGTAAGAATGAAGCAAAAAGGCAGATCGCATCCTTGCGTCTGATTGGCTACTCCTGCTCCTGTGATTAATCATGTGATCACTTAAAAGCTGCTCTTTAAGGTTTCTCCTTTAAGCTCTGTACGTAGGAGGAGGCTGCTTGATTAATATGTGTCTTCTACATATGTTGTGTACTTTGTACTCGTAAGTTGGCTTTCAAAGCGTTCTTGAAGGGTCGGGCTCATCAGAACTTTGATAAAGATGGTGTTAGATATATTGGTATTCATTTCTAGCACTTTGACTGACCTGGATTCTGTTTCTCTTTCAAAGTGGTTGTCTTGTCTTCCCCCCCGAGGTCTACGGACTGGTTTATGGTTGTAGATCTGGCTGAGGTTTGCGTTGCGTAACACAGCCGTGCATTGCGGCTGCAGGGTGCTCTGGGTTTTTTTTTTTTTTGAGGGTGGGGTGGGGGGGGGGGGTTATGTGAACATTGCTCACTGGTGCTTTGTGAGATGAAAGAATCCAGGGAGATTGACAGCTCGGCTTTTTTTCAGTCTTTCATTGTCTCATCAGCATACTGTCTCCTGCAGTGAGGAAAACTAATTATGTCTTCAACCCCCTGCTTCACCCCCCCGCCCCCCCCTCTCCCCTTTTATTCAGATCATCACACTTGGAAATCATAATGAGTTTGTGGCAGACCACTTTGGCTTTGGAGAAAGGAAGGGAAAAAAAAAAAAACTCTGAAAGTCCATTTGCCTCCACTCAAACAGGCCGCGGGCAATTACGGACGACCTTTTGACCCTCAAAAGCTGTCGCCTCAAATTCTTTCAGGGCCTGACCAAAACTTAGTTTAGTTTAGTCCTGCACACCTGCTAGCTTCCTCAGCTGTGCTCCTTCTGCTTTACACCAGAGCTCACCAGAACCCTTTTTTGTTATCAAAGCAGCGAGGAGCCATCTGGTGGGCTACTTTTAATTATTTGGTATAAAACACCAGTAAAAAGATTATGGCAGCCGAGGATCTGATAGGACGTTGGTGTTGGCTGCGGAGCAGATGGGCTCCACATCTGGGCGAAAGGAAGTTAGTGAGGGCGTGAGGGATGCTGTGACAAGGTAACACGGCCAAGAGCTTTTTGCAAAGTCTCCCAGTCCCTTTGTATCGGATGATCTCCTTCACCCGTCCGTCCTCTCTGCTCATTCCGCTGCGTCCTTTTGGACAGCCGGGACAAAGAGTCGGTGGGAAGTGTTTGGGTCTGATTGAAGCACTGCTGGGAGAAAATGATTGTCCATTTAACCTTGTGATTTTAGCTGGAAACAGATCAGTTACCTTAAGAGAAACAGCTCAGAGGCGAGTGATTGTGGGGAAAAAGCACGTTTTTAGGAAACAGAATATTTCTTTTTATGACTTAGAGGTAAAAAAAAAAAGTATATCCTCGGATACTCTGCAGTTTGTGATGTTCTGAGTTGCTTCGTGGGTTATTTGGTGCACACTCTTTTCCTTACCCTGCCTTTTGTCTACTTTTACCTTACTCAATGGCTCTGCAAATTTCCCAGAATGCTTTGTTACCAGCGCACACAATACCATTATGTTGCATTGTGATCTATTACGGTTATTATTATGATTTACCTTCAGAGAAGATTATGTTTAATCTTAGGGAAAAAAATACTTTACTTTTTGATAAATGTTGGAGAGGCTTTGTAACCTTTTAACAAAATAGAACTTATCTTAATTGTGATGTCAAATTTTTACATAATTACATAATTAGTTTAGTTATTTATTCATGGTTTTGTTTCTTGTTCTCCTCTTTATTTTATTTTTATTTATTTATTTATTTTAAATTAATTGATTTAATTTTTCTCCTTCCTTTTCCATTATAGACATTTTGGGGTGTTGATGGCTGATACCGTTTGTATTGATTATATTGTTTCTCTTTTTTTTTGGAAAAAATTTAAATCTTAAACATATTTTTAAAAAAAAAGTTATTATGAATTTGTTATCTGTAAAATTGATTGCTAGCACAAAATAGGGAGATAGAAAAAAATCCCTTCTTTTTTTAACACCAAAGTTTAACTTTAGATCACTGAAACATTTCTTTGTATTGTTGTATTATTTAGTAGTATGTTGTTATTATATATCATTATTATTATATGTTGTTATTGGTAGAGTGGCCAGTAAACCATCACGCCACAGCAGCGTCTAAAAACGTCGACTAAAATTGCACCAAATTCTGACCCCAGAATTTGCCCCAAAATGTGATATTTTCTTTGCCGTATTTCAGTGCTGGGCGTGTGTGTTGTTTTCACAGATTTTCTGCCATCACACTTAACTCTAAGCAGCCAGCGTCTACTGCATGTCGTGTAGCGTTGAGGCTGAGAGGAACTGTTCTTATATGAGATCTGTGTGCTGAAATGTATTCTCCGAAGAAAGATTACATCTAAATGAAAGTTGGACGAGCTTGTATCCTTAGAGACCGAGCTAATTAAATTTGTAAATTCCTCCCAAATCATCTCCCCCGTCTCACTGGTGGCTCACCGTCGAACGCTGCCAAAAAGTATGTCACAATGTGTTAAGACCAGTGTACTTTGGCGGTAGACGTCTAGATGAGAGATGGAATTAGGAGGCCTGCAGGAGACCCCAGGTTTGTAAAAACACTCTGTAGTGCTCAGGAAGTGAGATAATCACTTATTAATGTCATGACGTTATTTGATTTTGTCTATTATGCAAAATTAAATTACATCTAACTTGAGATTGGGTGACTTAATGCACTGACTGGATGTATTTCAGCTGTTTGGTTCTTGTTAATCTGACACATTACAGATAACATCCCTGGCTTTCTGGCTGAAATTAAATCGCAGTTGATAACACGAGATGAATTCAGTGTGCAGCGTCTGACAGCCACTGGAGACGAGTGCATGCATACTGCAAAGTCAATGCCCCCCCCACACACACACACACACACACACACACACACACACACACACACACACACACTGAAAGCATATGCATGGCGTGCTGCAGCAGGGGAAGACCTCTCCCCCAGACTGCCAACACGCTTTTTGTTATTTTGTCACCTCATGCTAACTGAAGGTAGCTCTCTTTAAATTGTGTGAACACGTCTGGCATTTGCATCAGAATAACTCACCGCTCTCCAATTAACTGGTGACAAAGTGGGCTGGAGATACGCTAAAGTAAACACACCGGACGTCTGACACAAAGAGGCAAAAGCCACTGTCTGTCATTGTTCCCGGGGTAATTGGGACGGTGGTTTGGGAGAAGCTCAGCGCCCTGAAAAGCAGAACTCTTGTCCGGGCCCTCCCACTAAGTCTTAAGCCTCGTCTCCCTCGCCGCCTATCAGACGGAGATCACCAATTACAGTAGTGGCAAATCCTGCGACCAATACACAAAGACTGACAATGATGTGACACCTTTGCCGGCCTTAATCAGGATGTCGGGCTTCATCTCTCAATTTGCAAAAGCCCTCTGTCGCTCGCTTTGGTACGCAACTTTAAGCTGCTTTGGCCCAATTTCACATGGTGCTGTTATCCTGTTTGGACTGAGACCGTGTGTGTATTCTCAGAGCTATTAACTCCTCAGTATCATGGGAAAACTTTGACATTTTTCTGTCTTATCTTTTAAAAACTTTTTTTCACAAATTGTGATAAAATAGCTGCTGAAGTATTTTGGGGGGCTCATTGTTAAGATGAAATTCTTTTGGGAAAAGTAAAGTTCGGGGTGGGTTCGTGAGGTTAGTCAGTGGGGAGGCGCCGATCCGACTTCTTCAGTCTCGATACCGATAGCGATACCTGATAAGCTGTATATCTCACTGTGTAGAAGTGACTGGGATCATCATTTTATGTGTAAGGCAACATCAGGCTGGACTTAAACATTGCTTTCCTAACGTTGTAAAACAAAATGTAACAAATAATTAACAGGAATTACTATTCAAACCGTTTTAATGTGGCAACAAATTGGTCAAAACCTAAACAGGAATTCAAATTCCAGTACATCATGTACTGTATAAAGCATATTACTATAGAATTTAATTGAATAGATCGGCACCACTGTCACCGATATCCGATCCAGTATCGGTGCATCCCTATTAGTCAGGCAAAGTTTAATTTGTATTACAAATCACCCTGGTATGTGCATAAAACACAAGTATGTGTGTGAGTGGGAAGCATGGACCAGCATGCAGGCGTTGATTTTCCAGAAAAACTAAATTTATCCAGACCGGCCACAAAAAGGAGAAACATAAACTATTTCGTTAGGTTTATTACTCTGCAGGCAATTAATGATGAAAAAATAACCTTCTGGTACACAAAACTCTGGCCGTCCTCCATTTTCCTACCCAACCAGTTTGCTGTCTCCAGAGACCTTTTCCACCGTCACCTGCCGTCTGTGGCCAATCAGGGAGGATCTCTGGAATTAGTGCCACTTTAACCAAGGTGGCTTCAATCTCCCCTCATTTGGAGCCAGTTGGTAGTCAAATACACTTTGACAAAAGATATTGATCAAATGCACCCTCTCAAGAGGCAAAACAGAAATATTGTCAGTGAACTAGAGAAACAAGTAAACATTCCCTCATTACAGCAGGAGAAAAATGACCCAGACATTTTACACATTTTAAAGGAGAAGTGCGCTCCTTCTTCTTAAAGGGGCCGGCAGGTCAGGGAATTAAAGTCCCCCTACACAAGTTCACGGCTCATATAAATGTTGAACAGATGAGCGAGAGGAATGTGCGCCTCCTTCTCAGCATGCAAACCACTCAAGGAAATGATATATCAGGATCATAATATAGCAGATCTGCTGCTAATAGTGGAAAAATAAATCCATGCACAATATTTTGTGTCGAGTTGAACTTTGATTTATTGACTTTTGAAGATATCTTTACTGTCAGCTGGCTTAACTAACGTAACAGTTAGCTTGGAGAGCTATCGGGACTAGTGCTAGCATCCTGGCAATGCTTACATGTTAGCTCACCAGCTAGCATGTGAGTAATCACTATGTCACAAAGCTTCTAGCACACCACCTATTGCAGGAGGATGTATGGATGAACTCTGATGTGACCAGGCTTTAACATTACAGGGCTTGGTATAGTTGGACTTATTTTGATATTATTGACAATCTAATATGAATATGACCTTGATAATTTTTACATTATCGACTTATCTTACATCCATCCATTATCTGTAACCGCTTATCCTGTTCAGGGTTGTGGGGGGGGCTGGAGCCGAACCCAGCTGACATTGGGTGAAGGCGGGGTAAACCCTCGACAGGTCGCCAGCCTATCTCAGGGCTGATATATGGCCATGAACCTTGATCATTTTTATTCTATTCTATTTCTTATCGTCCGATATATGGACATGACCTCGATCACCTTTGCTGACCTCGATATCGCCCGTTGTGTTTACATAATAATGTCACCAACATTTTAGAACATGATGCCAGAATTTTTCTTAAAATGACAGTAATATTGTTTATCACAATTATTTCTGGGACAATATATCGTCCAATAAAAAGTAATAATTATCGTGTCAGCCCCTGATACCTTTTAGTTTTACGTACTTTGAGGAGCATGTTTTCTACAAAACTCTTTCTTCGTTTACTAAAAAAAAAAGCTGAACTTGTTAAATGTTAAATGAATCCAATATGAATTCAACTCTTTCATCGGTTTGTTGAAGCCAGCTGAGGCAGATTGACACGTCCACGGAGTTCTGAGTAAAAACCTAAACCTTTCCATCACGTCAGCGGGGGGGGGGGGGGCAGTGACACTACTACGAGGCCACGCTCAGCCTGATATACTGACAAACCACCGTACTGTATGAGTTTGTGTGTGTGTTTGTGCTCCACACTGCTGGTGGTCCTCTTCTCGTAGGGAATCTGCATCACAAACAGCCAGCACCCCCCACCCCCCCCCGTACCCCCCCGTACCCCCTGCTGCTGCTTTCTCAGCCTGAATCCACACAGCTCTGCGAGGCTGCAGCGCAGAGCAGAGCAGCTATATAGATATGAATAGTCCCACCAACTCTTCTGGAGTTTAATAATGAAGGATTAAGGCAATTCAGTCCGATTTACAAAGGACAGGCTGGGGCAGCTTTTTTAATTGTCCCTGTGTGACTAATGGCAGTTGCGTTAGGCCGTGCATTTTAGGAGACAACACAATGTGTTCAAGGCATTGACTGCTGATTATTTCCATGTGGAGGTCTGAGGATTTATTTGACCAGAGCATGGTATTTGCAGCGGGGAAAGATTAAGGAATAGCTTTTTATTTCGGACAGCTTCGTACCTGCTTCTTAAAGAAAATAGAAATATGATTCCCAGCTAAAGAAAAGATGCAGTTAAGTACAGACTGAGCTTTTTTCTTACTTTTTGTCTGGCCAATCTGCAAACTTTAATCAGTCTGCCGACTTCAAGGAGGTACAGCACTTCCCACAGGCTTCTTTGTGGGCGCGATTCATCTGCTCAGCTGCAGTTTTATGTGACCGTTCTCTGCTTCTGCCGTTTAAAGCAGCTCTCCATAAGCTCACCACAAAGCCATGAAACAGCCAAAATGAGAAAACATTATACAGCTAATAGAGCTGTTACAAAAACTACCTTTCTGGATTGCTTAATGCCACGAGGTGCCACCTTGAGCCGGGTGTATTATGTTGCTCAGCTCATAGTAGTGTTTTTTGAAGTCCTTCTCAATATCACCGTTATTTCCTCCCCGGCTTCACTGATGATCTCTGACATCTCATTAGAGCGTCTGTTATTCGTATTACCCGCACTAAGGCGAAGTGATCACGGCAGATATTGTGAGGTAAATTTCTGTAACCAGCCAAAGAAAGAAAAGAGTCATTATCAAGTCCAATATATAGTTGGCAGCGAAACAGAGACACTTTGCTGGATGGAGAGAGAGTCGACGCTATGAGATTGTTTCCCAAGATACATTTTCAAGGCTAATTATCTCGCAATAATGACATCATTATAATGATAGTGAGCCAGGGCTCAGGCTGCTGAAGAATGGAGCTTTGTTCACACGACACTCGCACATACTGAACATGAACTTCACAGGTTTTTCACAGACAGCAAATCATTTCTCAGACAATAACTGAATCATTAAAAGAAGCTGTTTTCTAAATAAACATTTCAGCTAAGATTTATGAATTTAAACATAAGCTTTAAAGGAAGATGCCACGCTGCAGCTGGGATGTCCAATATATCACTGAATAAATTATGTGATGAAATATTGTAATTCCTTTTTTTTTTAGATATTCAGTTTTCCCTCAACCCCTGGGTGTGATTTCCTGCATGCAGACTTTTGACAGCTCACTGAGAGCTGGTGTGAACTTGTTGCTGTCAGCTGTGGGTTTTACACACAGGTGGAGAAAAAGTGGGAGTTTTTCCTCTCTGGCTGGAGAGTCTTGTACCTCTGTCTCTTCTCTGATTGGATATCTCCCCCGTGTGAATGCTGGCATCTGTCAAAACACCTTTTAGATCACTGAAACGTTTTTCGTCTCTTTCTATTATTATTATGTACCAATTTTCTGTTGAAATTAGAAAATTAATCGCTGATCTCTTTTTCACGTATTTATTTTTATGTTTATATATTTTATATATTTTTTTATATTTGTCTGTTTGTCAGCAGGATTACGGAAAAAACAACAACTACTGGTTCAATTTTCATGAAATTTGGTGGAAGGGTGTAGCATGGGCCGAGGAATAAGCCATTACATTTTGGAGCAGATCCGAATCACGGCTCTGAATCACACAAATAATTTTTTCACTTTCGTTAACATTGTGAGTATTTGGCCTCGTTTCTGAGGACCGCGATCTCTGAGTGCCCTTTTAGTTGTAAATGTAATATGTTTGGACTGTTTGTTGAACAAAGTTAAAACTTCGCCTTTAGCTCGTGGAAATTGTGACGGGCAATTATGGACATTTTGTACAATAAAAGAATGGATCGATTAGTTAAAAAAAAAAAGAATCAAAAGATAATTAAGATAATGACAATAATCATTAGTTACAGGACATACTGTGAGAGTGTAATCAGTGTAATCTAAAAATGAGACCCACAATAGACCTGTTTTAGTCTTTTTTAGGGGGGTACAGGGGGTCTTTAGGGGGAGATAGCAGGTCAACAGTAGATGTCACATAGAAGTGGTGTACATCATCTGAAAGCTGGAACCTGAAGATTAATTTGAGATGCAGCTCAGCACTGAGTGTCAAGTTGTTCTAGTCATAAATCAGAAATAAACATGAATTATAAATTGTAAAAGTGTATAAGGGCTTAGAACATTATGATAGAAGTATATGATGGTCATCCACATGCTCTATTATGTCTCATAAGTTGCAGCAATTTTTGTGTTGATACCATTTGTTACACAGATTTGCTGCAAAATTTAACCATTTTTTACCACTCGAGAATTGATACAAATGATCAATAATCCCTCCAAAATACCACATTAAGACACCAAGACCTTGAGGAACACCATAGAAAAAGCCATGCTGTGTTTTGGGATCAAAAACTTTTGACATTTGGAGATTTCTGCAAGATCGCATTTTTCGGCGATTGGATGGCGATCGCCCGCGATCCCGCAGGTCTCAGAGGGTTAACTTCGACACAAGGCCTCTCTTTAAGACAGGGCCACAGAATTATCTAATAATACTTGATCTGCTTTTAATTGACTCTTGTAAGCTAAAAAAAACACAAACAAAAAAACCTTGGGGCTCATTAATCAGGTCTATGCTTTAGAGCAGATTATCCCTTTAACTGGGAACAAGCACAGTAGCAAACAGCAGCATCTCCCACCTCAGCAACCCTCCTCTGGGTCAAAGGTCATATTTGGTCATTCCTAAAGCCGAGCATCATTATGATCCTCTTCCCCGAGAAAACAATGGGAAAGAGGCTTTCTGTGGGAGCCCTCCTGTTTATCTAGCAGGTGTTACAGCATCACTGGGCGTCTCTCCATGCAGTGAATCTGACTCTGTGCCCGGCGATTACGGCCAGTCACTTACCCTGGAAGCCAGTGTAGACTGGATGTGGGTGGGGGGGGGGGGGGGCGTAGGTGGGACAAAGGACAGTGGACGTGCCTTTGTAGGGCAGAGGGAGCCGGGGGCCGATCCGTGCCGGGTTCAGCCGGGCAACCTGAGAGCTGGCTTTGTCTCTACAAGCAGCCGATCACTCAGCGCAGTTTCGGTTGAAAACTGTCGGGAGGCTTAGAGGACCGGCGCTGTTGTCCCGAGTCTGGGAATAATCAGCTTTTGTTAGACTCTGCTGCTTTTTAGCGCCGCAAACAGCTTTTACGTGACACTCGATAATAAATCATAGTTATGAATTTGATCGAAACAGATTGTTACAAGCAGTGAGTTGTGGCAAACCGACGCCGAAACTGTTTCAAAAAGCATCTGATATATTTGTGTTTTAAATCCCACGATAGTCCCACTGAGATCCAGTCGCTGCTTGTCTCTGTGTCTGTGCTTAGCGGCCATTAATCATCATCAGTTAGCTGCTTCCATAAGTTAACAGAACATAAAGAAGAGAAGATGTTCAGGAGGTCCATCACTGAAAGGATCAACACTTTGTGAGCTGTCGTCGCAGTGAAGTTTTCCTCCAGTGACAAATGCGCTCGGCGTGTGTTTTCGTCGAGTGTGTTGTGACACACCCAGTCGTAAGCGTGCGTGCGCTGCCGTCTGGTTCCCTTCACGTCCTGTCATTTGCTCTTTGTCTGCGCATAAAGAAGACATCAAGTGAGCTCATAGCAGACAGATGAGTGATAGAAAAGCTCACCGCTGATGACAGACACAGAAGAAGCAAATCCCCAAAACTACAGTCAGCCACTAAGTAGGCTTTTGTGCAATCTTTTTTTTTTTTTTTTTTTCTCCCTCATGCCGTCTGGATGGAGGCCTGTCTGGACTGTCTGGCCGAGGGAGGAGGGGAAGGGGGGGGTTACTCATCACGAGCGTGGCTGCCAGCATCAGGTCGTCCCCTTGATTACAGGCTGCTGCTGAGCCGGCTGGGCGTTCCAGTCCTATCACCAGGTGCATTTACTCTGGCTATGCACCGCTCCATTTCCTGCAGATGCACCACTCGGTAGACTCAAACTGAGAGTGTGCAGTCAGATGAGTTCTCTACTTCCAGGTCATCATCACCCTCCAGTTTTTGTTTTCTCAGGCAGAATTAGGTGTCGCGAGCTCTGAAGCGGGTATTTATTGGATCAGTGTGGGATTTGTTAGAAAAATAAAAGACGGAGCGCACACCTGTGTGTGAATGTGACCTAATACGTTTAGAATAGAGACATCAGGAGTCAATGCTTCAGTGAGATGTTCCTTTGACATTAATAACACGTTTGTACCACTTGTTCTCTGTTGATCAACTAAATGACTGGTTGTTTCACATACGACATCTCCACTGTTTTTTACTCCAGATGCCCAACTAGTATTCTAACCCTGCAATACTACTTGCCCCGTTCGCTGTTGTGTATTTTGAAATTTATTTGGCTTCAATTATTATTTTAACACACTATCGCCTGAATATAAAGACCTTAAAACTAGGGCTGTCAATTGATTAAGATATTTAATCGCGATTAATCGCATGATTGTCTATAGTTCATCGCGATCAATCGCAAATTAATCACACATTTTCTGTTCAAAACGTACATTAAAGGGAGATTTATCAAGTATTTAATACCCTTATCAACATGGGAGTGGACAAATATGCTGCTTAATGTAAATGTATGTATATATTTATTATTGGAAATCAATTAACAACACAAAACAATTGTGATAATGTTTACTGAGGTAATAAATCAAGTGAGAAGTAAGCCCATTTTCTCAGAGACTTCTACACAACCAGAGGAGTCGCCCCCTGCTGGCTGGTAGAGAGAATGCAGGTTTAAGGCTCTTCAGCATTGGCTTCACTTTTCAGACCTGGAGGTAGCAGCTTGATCCAGCCTTGATTTGACCATTTTTAGAAATGGAAATATTCTCGATATATTGTTCATCATTTTATACACATTCTCCAGCATTCAGCCCGACATATTTGGTATCTTTGGAGAAGTCGGGATCTCCACTAGAATTTAAAATAATGGTTTGTAGGTTTGAACAAAGCTTGACCGCGCAGCGTGAGTCTGTACTGAAGGGCTCAGCGGGGTTTAAGAGGTTAACAGGGGGGGGGGGGGTTGTTGTTGTTGTCTCCAGCTGGTTTATTTCCACTTGGGATGAAGGTGATCCCCCTAGAATGAGACATGTTTGCACTCTTTCAGATTTGTCCCACTTTTCTGCGCGACGGATTGTTTTCTATCTTTCTTGCAAATTGAAATATGAAAACAGCAGCCCAGTAGCTGGAGTAACCAAACCTGGAATGTGTGTCTGTCACTTCACCTGGCAGAGTGCTGAACTTGTTGACAGATTCAAGGTGCTCAGCAACCCGACTACGGCACCGGGGGGAGTACATCCTGCACCTTGCACAACTGTCCACAGCAGTGTGAGCGGGGTCATCTCCAGCGCTTGTCGGACCTGTCTCGGGCTCCGATCTGATTTAACGGCATGGTGTCTCGGAGAGCTGCGGGCCTGGCCTAGATCTGTTGGCAATCAGCAGTGTGTTGGACCGGACTGCTATGTGCGAAATTACAGAGGCGGCTGGAGGGGCCGTGGATATGATTTCCCTGGGATGGAGCCTGTCCAAGACTGTGATTAAAGAGCATACGAGCACTGATTAATATGATCATCATCCTGATGACAGAGGTATTTCTATAATAAATGGATGTTTATGATGCCAGCCCTCAGCGATCATATGTCCCCGCATTCTGCAAAACGGCGGCGGTGACTTTAATTTGAGATTTGAATATTTCTCATGCCGGATGCCAAACATTAGATTTATTCGCCGATAATACGGGAACGAGAGCAGCTGCCTCTGTGTGAAGCCACAGATAAGTGGGACCATAGGGGTTGGAACCTCAGAATAATAGCAGTGCCTCAGGATTGTGACCCGGTGTGCGCCGTCAGTCCGCAGCACAGTGCATTTTGTGAATTATCTCACTTTATCAATCCCCGTAGAGCTCAGATGTCCAATCAGAGTTTGAGATTGGAGCGCGGGGCCCTCAGGCTGCGCTTTGACATTTAAGAGGTGGAAGCCTGTTTGGCTGCTTAGCAGCTCCTGTAAATATCCACAGCCACCGCGCCGTAATCGGCTCTGTGCCTTTTCACTCCGCAGTCTTTGTTTTATTAAGATAAATGATAAAGCCGCAGTGTATGCAGACGCATATCTCTGCTTAGCCCGGTCATGTATTTGGAAAGACATGCCTTGCAGCTGCTTGTAGCAGAAAGGTCAGCGAGGCGGCGGATAAGCAAAGCCAAGCGTGTACATTATAACAAGTACCAGTGCTTTCATTCCTCATCTGGCCTGTGCCTGTTTGTCTCACAGTGTATTCTCCCTGACAGTCCGTGTGCTGATAGCATCATTATAACACACCATCAAAGGGGATACGGACAAGCATGGCGTGTTTTTATGTCTTCATCAGGACCGTCTGAGGGCAATGAATTCTGCAGATCTCAGGAAATTCAGCGACTGAGAACGAGGATATCGGGCCGTGTATCATGCAGCCAGGCGGTTCCTGGGGATTTACTCTGATTAAGTGAGTCCAGATGGAAATCGTTTGTCTGTGAACAAAACCGAGGTTTATTTACAAACTCGCGGAGCTTTTTTTCTCCGTTTTTGACCCTGTCATTTATTCCCAGCGACCTCCCTGAAACGAGCCTGCATCTCAAAGCGTTTAGCTCCATCTCGCCACGCCGCCACCTCACATCACGTCACATCCAGCGCGCACATGCGGGCCTGCTGTGTATTGTCACTATAATTACGATCGCCAGAATAAGTCAACAAATGTTCTTATTTGGCAGCCTGGGACTTTTATTACAAACAAGTGTGTTTCTTCTGTGAGCGGTTAAGGATTTTAACTCAAGAGGCTCAGCTTTATGTCCGTGGTAAATACTCGGTTTTGGCACAATCAAGCTGCAGTACACACTGAATTTATGTTCCATGTCATTGTCCTTTGAGTCATATTGCTGTTCCCCATCTGTCCAGTTGATCATTATGACTTTCTACAAACATGACCGGCAGAGGAGGAAATTACGGTTCACACCTGGCATTATTAAAATACGTCTCAGCTGATTGCTCGTGATCATATTTGGGAAACTGTGAAAAGAGGAAACATTACATTGTGCAATTGGTGATAAAGCTAGAGAAGAGTTTTGGTTGTGGTTTTATACGTGTCCCTGTGCACTGCAGAATTTGACTCTCGCATTCAAATGTGAACGAGTCTCTCTATGATAATAATAATAATAATAATAATCAACCCTGTGGCATTGCCTCTCCAAATCTCTCCTCACTTTCTGTCACTAGAAATATATCTTAAACTGTCCTCACCACTAGAGGCCAATGTCAATCTCGGGCGATTTGTTGGTATTAACCCTTTAACAATAGAAAGTTGTTGTTGTGCTGCTGAATTGTTGAGCTGGACTATAAAACAGTCTCCAAAATGTCCACGGTAAAACAATAACGACGATAAATTTACAAGATTTATTTTCAATAAAGTTATTTTTTAATCTGTTTTCCTCTCTCTACAAAAACACCAGACAAACAGCCAATAAGCCGTAGACTACTCCTTCGCTACTGTGGCGACTGTAAAACAGATAAATTGTTTTGAGTGTCACAAACTTTGTAAAATGACTCGTTTTACGGTTCGAATTTTATCAATTTGGTCCAAAAACATTTGGAAAGTCTAGAAGAGCCGAACAATTTGATTATTTTATCCCCAGTCTTTGATGTAGATGTGTTACATAGTGTCAACACAATATTTCAGTGACTTGATTTTCATATGTAATGTCTCCTCCATAATGTATGGAAAAGGGGAAAAAAGTAAACCAATAAATCTGTAAATTGTAGATTATTATTATTATTATTACTATGGGTGATATCAGCGACATTGATCAACATAAAAAAAAAAAAAAAAAAAAAATATATATATATATATATATATATATATATATATATATATATATATATATATATATATATATATATATATATATAAATATATAAATATATATATATATATTGTGATAACATTTTTGGCCATATTTTCAAGCCCTACTATATTTTGATATAAATAGATATCATGATTAGAGCCTGATCGCTAAATCAGCTGTGCTGACATTAGCTCACAGATGTTTGAGGTAATTTAGACACACACATATACTGTATACTGTAGGTATATATATATACATATATATATATATATGTATATATATATACAGTATACAGTATATATATATATATATAATTTTATAATAATTAAATAATAATAATAATAATTTCATAATATTATTTTTATAATATAGTAATTTGTTTGTCATCTGTTTATGTAAAAAAAAAGGATATAGCTCTAATTGTGTTATAAAATCACAAACACAGCGACAGAAGATTCCGTCTACTGTATGTTTTCACTGAGACATTCAATCTGGTGAAAATGACTTCAAACTGGTCTTTAAAAATGTGTCTATTTTCCCTGAAAATCTGAAAAAAGGGCAACAACTGTGAGCCTTATAACTTGCCAGTGTGTTTCTGTTAACCTTTCCATTTGTGAATGGATCACCCCGTGCATTTCAGTGTGAACAGGGCCATCATTTCACCATTACTGGTATATGATTATGTAAATGTCGGCTATGGTACGATGGAGTGGCGATGACTCTATTCTTGCCCTAAATGAGGGGAAAAATACATGTGGCGATTGCAGACCCCATTCTCGCTGTGGAAATCAGGGAGTGTGCTAAGAGTGGCTGATGATAGGCTGCCAGCTCTGCTCCCTAATTTGGACACTGACACAAGAAAGCTGAGTGCTTCTTCAACAAGCGGGGTCCCTGCTGGCTTAACAATTATGTAACAAAGCTGACCAATGATTTCTGCATCTGTTACACTACTGAATGGCATTTTGATATAATACGAGAGCGCGCGGCGTGGAACACCACTGCGGGGTTAAAATGAACTCCCTGTCAGGAGGCATTGGAGGGGCAATCATGCACAGTGCGCCTTGTGTGTGCATGTCAGTGTAGCATGAATGCAATTTCCCCCACTGACCTTCCACTGTGCTTCTGATTCCTGGCTTCGCAGCAGCGCGCAGGGCTATACTTAAGCTGTTAGGTGTGGGTGATGCACTCAGCAAATCACACACCAAAAAAAGCATTTACTTGCTTGAGCGTAGGGAGAATTCAAGGAGGGATTCTATTAGCTGAAGAAGAAATTCTCATCGACATCTAATGCATTTCCTTTATGGCCACACACACCCCACCACCGTTTGATAAGCAGCTGACTATTACACTTAAGATAGAAAAGCTCTAAGACAAACAGAATTGGATTTGATACCTCTGTGTTGATCCAGAGAATTGATGTGAATATATGATAGTGGGGTCCTTGAACTGGGAAATAATGAGGAGGGATGTGATGGCTGTGTTGAGCTGTCAGTGGTGAAAGCATCAGAAATGTATTAATAATCATCCCATCACCTCTGGAGCTGTCAGCCATATAGAACATGAAAGACCCAGCCTAGGTCTCCTTCAAATCAGGCCTAGCTAATTGCTTTCAAACGGAGCCGCCTTTGACCCCCCCCGCATGGTCACTAAAGGTGTCCCCGCCTCGACCGGCATTGTTATGCAGCGAGCACTCCGTCCTCTGCCAGGCTCTTTAAAACTCTATTTTCAAACACACTTGGTTCAAGGGTATTTCATGCACCTCCACCAGAAGTGTTGGCGGTGAATAGGAATCATCAGGCTTTCAAAATGTTCCAGAGATGATACCGTTAGCCTTTGATGGGGAGGACACGCTGCAGCTTTAGCTGGGTCTGGCCGCAATCCATAAGATCTTTCTAATGGAGAGCTTGTAACAGAATTAGATTGATTAAATTGGATAATGTGGATACCTACAAGGGTGTGGGTTTGGATTAAAAAGAGAGGGGAAACAAAGAAGTTATGGGTTTATTAGACCTCTCTCTCTCTGAAACGGCTGCCTGCTGCTAATGGAAAGAGCCGCACATTTTGAGTGGGCGTCATCAGTGATTATCACGACCATTCTAATGCTTCAGACGGGCTAAACTGCACCTACCACGTTGTGAAAGTGAAAATGAAGCTTAACGTTGTGGATTGAAACAAAAGAACTTTAGGTTTAGGCAACAAAACTACTTGATTAGGTTTAAGAAAAGATCGTGGTTTGAGTTTAGATTAATACTACATAACAAAACTACGGTTAAATATGTCGTTGACTTTGGTTTCACGTGGGACACAGCAGCCTCCGCCCCCAACCACCATCCCAAGCAGACTTTATACTACGTCACCTGACTTCCTCCTTTAGTCCCGTCATAATAACTAGGGCCACTAAAGGTCGGCGTTGTCTTCTTGTATTCGTATCAGCGATCAAATAAATGAATGATGATAACGGCCTTCTGAACCTACTAGTAGGTTTAGCAGGCCTGTTCTAACCCATATCTATGAGGCTGATAAGCGCTGATAGCAACCATTCAATCGGCTGATAACTAGGGATGAACCAATACCGATACTGACTCAAATAACTGGATTGGATTTCGGTGACAACGGGACCGATCCATTAAATTCACTTCTATGTTTATATATTATATTATATATTAGAATTTTAATTCCTCTTTTAGTCTTGACTAATTTGTTGCTGCATTAAAAGTTTTTTTTTTTTATCAAGTTGCTGGTGTACAATTTATTATTTTAATAATAAACAATTCAGTAAATTTATATCTATGTATTTATTTGTTTTATAAAGTTAAGAAAGCAATGTTTAAGTCAGGCCTGATGTTGTCTTACACATAACAGAATGATCCCAGTCGCTTCCACACAATGAGGCATACAGCTTATTAATTAAACACTGGTATCGGATCGGTACTCGGTATCAGCTGATACCCAAAGCCCAGGTATCGCTATCTTTATCGGGACTGAAACAGTGGGATCGGTGCAAGCGGGTGCAAGACCTTGATGAGAGCTGTGCTTGTGGGCCAGAAAACCACAACAACGAGCTAGAAAAGGCTAATGGTCATACAGTATGATAGTTTGTAGGGCCGTCCTGAATACCATTTTTTGGGCTTCAAAGCTTTGGTGAGAAACATTCGAAGGTAATCGAAGCTTCGCGGCCGTCCGCTTACACACCTCTACGCAATTTTTTGTGTGTAGAGGTGCAGCGATATCCATCTGAGAATAACTAATAATAATTAATGTTGAATATATGAATAATGACAAATGTTGCAGGATTATTCCTTATTTCATGCATACCTATACAAAAACAAAACAGAAAAAAGAAGCATTTGAAAACTGATTTGGAGGTCAATTACCATGGCAACAGTCAGAGATCCGAAGCATTCAGGTCGGCCCTGTTAGTTTGTCACTATGCGCGCAAACTTTAGCATTGCACATAGACATTTCATGTCTTTGGATGCGGCCTTCAAAATTCTTTGAAACACTCTACTGTTGGATGTTGTCCAACTGCGAGTTAAAGCCATGATCATGACAAAATGGAAAGCGCTGCTGACTGCATCAGTCCTCTGTTGTTTGGGTCCAAGCTGAGGTGACATGTTACCGGGTGGCAGCTGGCGAAACGCAATGCCGTGCAGAGTCTCAACGCCACTGGCGAGACACTGGCTCTGTAGCCCAAGAGCGAGAAACTTGTCACACCAGTTTTGACAGTTCCCCTCACATTCATCAGAGCCCGGGTCTATTATCGTCCTCCATCCTTTACTGTGTGACTCACTGGGTCACTAAAGGGAATTCTGTTTTTTAATTCAGTGACTGGATGAATGGCCTTCAGAGCTAAGCTGCAAGCTAGCTTCAGTGTGGCCAGCTCCACAGACAGGTGGAGAGTAGCTGGGGGCAGATAACATCCACCCACACACACACACATACACACTTTCTACTGGGTTCACACAGGCAAGTAAACACACACACACCCGTGCACAAACATACGCAGGCGTTCCAGCTGTAAGAACCAGCTGGGGTCGCATGAAATTTTGGTGAAATGATCTCTCTGTCTTAAAATGCAAATTGCCTCCTCCATGAAGTGAGAGACAAACGACCCCCACCAGGAGAGCATTACATGGAGAGGAGAGGACCGGGAGCAGACAGTGGTTTGACACTGAAACACTGGTGGAGAGTGAGGGTGTGGAGGTCAGGGGAGGGGGTGCGACTGCTCACATACATTTGCTTTCAAATCCAGCGAGCCACGCACAATTCTCTACTCATGCAAGCAGTTTTTTTCTCAGCCTGAGTGAAGTCTTTACTTCCAGCTAAAGTTGTTTTCATTTAACCATGAGCTAAACTGCCTAGCATCGACTTTAAAGGGGAATTCCACCAATTGTACACATAAAAGTCAGTTTACTAGTCTTCTGTGGCTCTGGAGGAGCTTTGTTGAGTCTTTTCAAGTCTGAGGAAATAATCTCGGCTCAGGCTACAAAAAGCCTGGGTTACAAACAGTGCATTTACCAGGTCAGGCTGTTCTCATACGCTGTCCGTAGCTATGCATGCAAAAAAAGTAATGCACTATAATTAGTATACAACCCACGTAATCAATTTATATGTAATCCACGTAATCGTGAGCCAGGAGAGGTGACGTAATATAAACAGCAACAAAGACCACGTAGGGAGGAGGTCAGGGTGGATGGAAGGGTCTAAAAACACCAGACTTTCACCCAGGAGACTGTTTATGTCTCCTGGGGAAACCAGAAGTCAGCGGTGATTATTTGTCACGTTACTTCTGTACTTAAGTAACAGCACCTCCATACTTATTTAACTCAAACAACGATCTTTTCCTAAACCTAACCAAGTATTTGTTGCCTAAACACTGCAGGGGCTTGCGCAGGCACACTGATCGCTCGTGTTGCTGGACATTCGTATTCAGAAAATGCACAAAATACATATATATATATATATATATATATATATATATATATATATATAACTTCTAGGGACTAAAAGTCAGGATATATCTGGATATTTAAAATATCTTATCTGCCCCCTGATGGTAATTTGAGACACTACTAATTTGCATCATGGGAAATGTAGGATCCAGGAGCTTGCCTCATGCTAGTGCCTAAAAATCAGCACATCTCAGGCTCTGCTGCTTCAATTTTGACCATTCATTTTTTTTTTATCTGTCTCTTGTGAGTCTGCCAACGTTATCGAAGTCTAATATTAAATAGCTTGAGTGCACCTTTAACTTCATGTCTCATAATCTCCTCAGGGAGAACTACTTATCTGTAACAGTATCATGCAGAGACTACTCCTTAAATATCTTGTTTCCCAAGATGCCAACATTTAAGAGCAGCCTCGCTCTGCTCTGTTATGGGAGTCACAACATCAAGTAGAAGTCATCTTGATTATGTCATACCTCGTTGGTTTTCAACCCAGCCAAACCAAACTGTCGCCAGGCTTTTGTTCCACAGGCTGCTGGAGATGATGTGTTAAAAAAGGCTTCAGTGTAGCAACCAGACTAACTCTGAACTGTAAATATTCAGCTCTGCAGTGATGACAGGAAACTGAATAGTACCTATGCAGTAAATGTTAAATGCATCAATCGCTGACAGTGTGTGAAATACTTGATATTATGGAGAGCAGAGCCAGCTGGCAAAGCAGGATTTTAAGTATGTTAACATAGATTCTAGATATAAAACGATACAGGATGATGAAATTACTTTTAATAATGTGTCAGATTAGTTTTTATCCAGCACAGAGTGTCAGTTGTTGCACCAAACAGTACAGTCAGTTTCCTTTGTCACAACAACACATTCCCTTCCCACTGTTTGAATTGTAAGGATGCTGTGCTTTATGTTTGTTTATGTGCCCATATTGGGCCCAAAGGATTCTTTTTTTATTATTATTATTTTCTCAAGGAGACATTGTAATCTCCTGTTCAAATTAAAATCCTGTTAAAAACCTTTAAAACACTATTAAACGCCAGCAATTATGTGCACCTCAACAATGATGGTGCCGTTGGCGTTAAGATACACGATCGCATCTTGAAAACAGCAGTAATTAATATATGAGTTTATAGCGCCGGTGCGGTCCATGAGGCAAGCACGCAGGCAGAGAAAGACGCTTATGTAATGAACTACCTCCCGCTCTGCTTTTTCGCCTCGGAGACGAAATCGGACGGCTGAGTGAAAGAAGAGGATATTAAAACGCACCGTCTAATGTATTCATAAGATATTCAAATGCAGAGCACGGTGGCGGCTGGCTTCTGGATCAGTTAGCTTTACAGGAGAAGGTGTTCGGGGTCACTAACACATTTTCTAATATTGCAAAGTGAATGCACAAATGCCTTCCCAAACAGTCTCTTTAAGACCGGCATAACAATTATACAATTTTCCGCCGTGCTGAGCCCCACAGGTATGTTAAAGACTGAGAGTGGCTGACTGGCTCTGGTGATATCAAGTCAGTCCTTAATGGCTGTCACACAGTACCACCTGAGTGATCCACGGGGGAGACGGAGAGAGCCACAGGAGCAGGTTGCTCAAATTAATGCTCAAATCTGGTCTTCATTCACAGCCCCGAGAAATTGAGAATGACTGCTTTTCCATTCTGAAAATCACCTTCCAGGTATGATCACCTTTTAGCCCGTGGAACACTGCGTCTGCTAATACTGCTCACTGATCTCATGATCTCTGTGGAAACACAGCGCCCCGGCTCTCTGCCACCCGTGGCGGGGTGAGGCAGTGAAGGATGGGGCGGGGCGCGGCTGAGCTGAGTCATTGCCACTACAGCCGCGGGCCAAAGGGGGGTAAATGGGGCAGATCTGCCGCCTGAGCCTGCGTCACACTCTGGAGGGAGAAGACGCTGTGTGGGAAAGTAGCTCCTCATGCTGGCTCTGTGGCTCAGGCAACATCCCCGCTGCTGCTTCAAAACCATGTGTCTCTGACAATCATGTGGATTTTAGAAATGAAGATTTACTTCCTCTGTCAGCAAGAGCCATCGTTTTTTTTAATTAGTACAAAAAACTCCTATGCACATGTGTTTCATTTCAAACTTTGATTCGAGGAAGTAAAAGATCAAAATTAGGTACGACTTGGCAACAGGAACCAGTCTTAGGGTGCATTCACACCAAATCAGGCACTGCGGCGATTAGTGCAGCGTTGTGCGGCGGTGTGGGAGTGTCACTACTCAGACTGCACGCCGATTAACGCCTTTTGTTCCCTCATGGCTGGGTTGAACAGCTCTGGATCACCAGTTATGTGATTGGTCACTGCAGCGTGACGTTGGGTTGCGTTTCTCCAAAAGTACATTTTTTCGGCACCCCCTGCGTCACCGCAGGTTAAACGTTAAACACCCCACATTCAAATGAATGGGAAGACTGGCGTGTTCGCCGCGACGCCGGATTTGCTGTGAATGCAGCCTTAAGTTTTGTTCTATTACAAGAAGCAATCCAACGTTTTTTTGGAGGTTGCCCTGGTCCGGTAGTTTGACACCCTGGACAGACCAAAGACACGGCCGAGTTGCATCATAGGAAGTGTAGGAGCTAGCATGTTTAGAGACTAAAAGTCAGGGTATCTCAGGATATCTCAGGATATCAAAAAAGACACATCTGGTCCTGGGGCTGGTAGTTTGAGTCAATACCACGTTGCATCATGGGAAGTGTGGGTACTTACGTCTTCAAAACAGCCTCGATGCTCTTTTTCTTTCTTATTGATTGATTTTCAAAAGAGAAGAAGAAAAAAAGTAAAAATCCCAAAACAACAAAATCTACACTTTATGTTCCTGAAGGAAATTGTGTCTTTGACGCTGCATGTTGTATAATCCTGAACCTGAACAGCCATTCAGTCAGCAATGTGATTTCTGTGTCAAATTTGAAAACATCACTGACACAAAATTAATACTTTAAATTAATGTTGCAATGAATATAGTCACAAATTAAGAATTATAAAAGATTAGAAAAACATTCCTCTAATTCAGGTCACGAGCATAGAAACAGACCGCTGGGCCAAATGAAACAAGAGTTCCTAACAGAGTAAATATATATATATATATATATATATATATATATATACCCTGACTGAAGTAGTGTTCCTCTGTGCACATGCTGGGTAGAAAAAAGACATCTGTGGGGGATGAAAGCAAATGTCAGATTAAAGCAGTAAACACAGACAAGAAGCATCATTTAGTGCCCATAAACCCGAACCCGATTTAGGATCGGGAGGAGAGAGGTCCATATTTCAAGGACTCCGTCTGGACGGGGGCAGAGAAAGCAGCCAAATTGGATGAAGTTAAGCTGCACTAACTGCTTGTTGTGGCTCGGGAGAGAAAACTCAATCGTCCCTTTGACCGGCCGACTGCGCTGAGAAAGGATGCATTGTCCCTGTGTTTTGGGTGGATTATGAGGGGACATGTCACAACAGCAGGTTTTTGACAAGGTCTTGGGTGTCCGCTGTCCTGCACATTACTGTCAGGAATGCCGATGAGGCCTAATGAGGTTTTAATCCAGCCGGAGTCATTAGTGGCAGGTCATCTTAAAACAATCTAGGGTCAGGCTGCATTAAGGTTACAGAGGTCCGCTCCTACCGGGTCACTGAGCATGACACCTCAACACCTCAGCAGCATGTGCTGGTCCAGGGGAAGAGGTTTTGTCTCTTGCTGGTTGTTGTTCACTACCAGAGAGTCATGGCTGACTGCACAATTTGCATATTTTGGAATGGTAGAAATATAAGCTTGTTCTGTTTCATCATTTGTAAATTGCTCCAAATGAGATGATCTACTAAGTTCATATCATCACACTGTCACTAAAGAATTCACATCTCCTTTGGTGCAAATCCGTCATTTTCATTTGAAGGCACCGCTCTGATCCGTGAAAGACCGAGGAAACAGAAATCAAAGTACAGCTTCCGACAAGTGGCTTTTACTTTGGAGTTCACGCCGTCCCCAGGACGCCTTTTCAAACTTGCTAAGACGTGTTAATTAATATGTTTTGCCCCGAGAGCAGCATGAGTCATCAAGATTTCACAGTATGTTTACAGAGCGGATTTTGGGGCTGTTTAGAGTGCAGATACAGATAAGCTTTTTGTTTTTTTTAAAGCATCTTCTCCTTGGGGTGAGATTTACTAACCCAAAAAGCTTCCCCTCGTTTTTTTTTCTTCATGGGGTCTTTAAGAAAAGTGCTGCAAAATGATGGTGATTATAATCAAGATGGTGATGATGTAAAGGTAATGGAAGTTGTTCAAGCAGCAGAAGGCACAGCTGCACAAGTAGTAGCAGTAGTGACACACTGCAAAGTAAGCCAGTGCAATGGGCCTATTGGAACCTCTTTCTAATAAAAATCCACTTGTTTCAAGAACTTTCGAGGAAGCAACAAAACAATAAGGCTGTCTCTGCACTAAAATCAATATGTATCAATAAACCTTTAGCTTGAGAACTACCTTTGCAAAGGTGCACCATATTTTTCTCACAAGCCAATCAGAGCAGACTGGCTTTTTCAGGAGGGGGGGTCTTAAAGAGACAGGCGCTAAGACAGAGCGTTTCAGACAGAGGATGAATACAGCTATATTTTTTTAACATTAACCTCTTTTACCCGACAGACCCGGTACTGGTTCAGCCGAGCTGTGTGTTAAAACACTGCCTTTAAAAACATCATAAAATGCTGTGGTGGTCTTTCTTCTGAATAGTTTCTAAAAGAAGAGGCCTTAACGCTACTAAAACAACACTCCAAGTGTATTCTGTCCAAACAACGTTTGTTTGGCAATAATTTCAATATTTTAGTTACAAAATCAGCGCACGAGAAATTGTATTTTTATTTTATAATATCTTTGATCGTTTTTATATGGAATGTACATACTCGACTTTGGATTCTTTTTTGTTATCTGTTATCTCTTTATATTGTTATTGATCTTTTATTTTTTTCTATTATAATAACACTACTCCATTTGGAGTCAAAATTATACAATTTGTATTGATTTTATACTGTGCATAATGGTAGAATGTGATGATGCACAGGGTAAATGTCATGGCCAAAGGCTCCACTGTGTGCACATAGCCTCCTGTAGTGGATATCAGTAGTATTTTAGAGCCAGATTCCCTTTCAAGAGGTAGAAAACCCATTTGGCACACTTTGGGTATCCAAGTAGTCAAATGGAGAGTCCTCCTGGTCCTATCCTGACTAAAACCTTTGTAGAATCTATGTGCTTTGTGTTATTTATATCTGCTTTGGCACAGTTAAGGAGTTGCTGAATGAATTCAGTGGCATCTCTGTGCATGGCATCATTGCTATAATGGTGTTATCCACTGTCTAATCTAGAAAACATTTTAAGCGAGGATAAAAATGTAAATGTTTCATTTGGTTCATCACAATTTACTCAGGCATAGTAACAGTCACAATGTTACTGACACTGGGGATGACATCTCTGAGGTCTTACCTATCCATAGAGACCAAGATCATGCATATAGACCTGGTAGTTGTGGAGCTACTCTTGATTAATTTTGGGTATGTCTGTCTAGGTGAACCACACCTTCCAGCACCCTATAGGGCTGAAGAGGTTAAAGCATGTAAACATGTTCTAGTAGAAACCCAAAATACAAGTATGGACCTGAAAATGAGCATACAGGATGTCTCCTTTAAGTTCCAACTACACAAGGTTGTTACCATCATTTACCTTGACAACTAGAAACAGAACTGTGTGTGCAGCAGTTAATCCAGGCAGCCAGACACTTAAAATAAGTCACGCAAAGAGCCAGAGACAATTGGTGTAAGACTGATGTCAGAAGGTTCCAGGTACACCCCTTTCCTCTAAGAGGTTTTCTCAATAGCTCTGTCATCAGGGAGAGGAAGTGCCTGCTTGTTCCGCTGGAAATGACTTGAACTGAATTCACAATCTACATGTTGCCGTTTCCCAGCATCGTATCTTCTGCTGTTTGCACTGCGATTGAAATTTCCATCATGAGGTGTAAACATTTAGAAGCATCCCCATGAATATTAGTCAGCTGGCCGGGGCCGCTGAGTGCTGGTGGAGGAGTGGTGTATGTGTGTGCATGCAGAGAGGGTTTCTCCCCCACTTATTGACATGTTCTTGTCTAAACAGCTCCGTCCCAGGTCAGCGAGGTCATCAAGGAGAAAGTGCAGCAGCGCAGCATCCAGCTCTCCTGGCAGGAGCCCCAGCAACCCAACGGCGTCATCACAGAATATGAAATCAAATACTACGAAAAGGTGAGTTTTCGCAGTAGATTTGTTTGCGTCCTCGTCTCTTTCCGAAAACCTTTCGGTTCACATCACATTCACTTTTGCCGACTCTTCATTTTGTATTCTATCTGCATGCTGCTGTGAGTGGAATTCACAAGATTCTGCAAGTACCTTCTTTGTCTCATAATTGCAATAATGAATGAGATGCTCATAAGATTTTAATCAGGCTGTAGTCCTTCACAGCCGCCCCCGCGCACATGTTGGCACACACACACACAGTCCGTGGCTGCCGCACTGCCAGAATTAGTAATCTGTAACTGTTATCTCCTTTCCCCTTCCACATAGATTACACCGCTGCTTTCCATGTGTTTCAAGTCTGAACACATCAGCTTTTTTTACAGCGAGGTTTAATGGAGCGAATTTAACCCAGCGAATCAAAGGCAGGGTAAAGCAGAGCTGTGATGCCAGTCCTTCTGGCCGCAGCCTCTCACAAACACTGGCGAATCAGTCTCCTATGTCACGTACTGTGGCTGTGGTCTGCCCAGCTGTAAAAGTGGAAAATTGGAAACAACAACTACACCCCTAACAGACCCTGGCATTCCATTTTGGGCTTTCGCCGAGCAAAACATTTACAGATCAACAACCGAGTACAGAATGTGTGCAGCCTGTGCATCCAAACACCTTGATGAAGAAGATATGTGTTGATGTTGTCTCGGTGGCAGGCTGCCTGATGCTCAGATCATAATCTCAGTTAAAATGAGAAATGTTCTGAAATGAGAAAGAAAATGTTTAGCAAGATTTTCCTTTTTTTAGTTCTGTAAATTCTCAAATAAAAGCTGGTAAATTCAAAAAGGGGTGGCATCTGCTGCACTATAGCCTAATTATAGGTTATATGGTACTTTCAGAATAAAGGCCTTTACACACCGGGACATTTTTTTTTGTGTGATTGATTCGCACGCCAATATATTTTTTCGAACTGTTGTTTTTGTCATGAATACTTTAAAACAGAACTAGAATAGTATGCTTCGAAAAAACTTTTTTTTTTCAGAACAATGTTGATTTTTCTGAAATTTTCGCACTGCGAATAAAGGTATCAACCGATCACGGTGTGCCGAACTGGTTTATTTATGAAACAAAGAACACAGAGGCTCCGTATTCCAAACCAGGACGACAAACCATATTACTCCTTTTAACCTTGACAAAGGCAGCGCAGACCAGATCCACTCCTTCCATTCTTCCCTTTCACAATAAAAGCCCTAGACAAATAATATTAACAGGCGTTTATTTGTCATACTCAAGGCCTTAAGGCCCATTTTCACAGCACTAATTGTATTTTTTATTGAGTTTGTATTTTTCAAGGCTTTTAATGTGAAACGTCTGTGCAGGAAGTTTCTTTTACGTTAGCATAACAGTGATTTAATAAACATCAAAGTAGAAGTGATTGGAATTGAATTGTGAATAAAAACAGTATTTTTCAGAGCAGCAGAGTGGCGTTTATGACATGTCCGCTGTGGAAATGCACATTATTATTATACTGAATGTATCCAGACAACATGTAAACATGGAGGAGGTGTTGAGGGCGACAGCAAACTAAAACAGGAGCTGATCAGGAAAAAAAATTGGATTATAAATAATGACAGCCTGTTTTAAATAAAGGTCTGGTTCTCTCTGCAGCTGAGCTAAATAAAGTGTTAATAAGCTGTTTTAGAACTTATAATACTGAATATTAAAATGACTGCTAAATTTGAATGGTTTCATCTTAAATTGCCACACTGTGTATGTAGTTGAATGAAACATTGTTAAATTCCTTTTACAAAGTGCAGGTAATTACATCGTCTGAAGTATATCTGCAGTATTTTCGAAGGAAAGACGTTAAAGATAACAACACTTCAAT
Organism: Sebastolobus alascanus; assembly: GCA_916701645.2. Classification (NCBI taxonomy): domain Eukaryota; kingdom Metazoa; phylum Chordata; class Actinopteri; order Perciformes; family Sebastidae; genus Sebastolobus; species Sebastolobus alascanus. The sequence goes on along the minus strand of CAKAOJ020000095.1, from coordinate 29,552 downwards.
GGGACTCGGTTATTAAACCAGACTTTCACACAGCCGTTGGACGTTCTTTTATTTCGACAGTTTCATTTAATGAATAAAACATGATTTATTCCTTGCACAGGACCAGAAGGACCGGGTGTACTCCACGGTGAGGTCCAAGTCCACATCGGCCACAGTGAACAACCTGAAGCCCAGCACGGCCTACGTGTTCCAGATCCGGGCCTTCACAGAGGCCGGATACGGCACCTACGGCCCCCGACTGGAGATCACCACCAAGGAGGAGGCCACAGGTAGAGTTCATACACAGGCTGCTAATGCAAGAACAATTACTGCTGCTTTACTTGTGCATTACATGTTTTATATGCAGTAGGGATGTAAACACGTATACATTATTCAGAAATGAACAAAAGGCTCTGAGCAGATATAAACAGCTTCCAAATATGTGCAGTTTTATCTGCAGATATTTTGTTCAATATTCAGATATCTAGTGTGGTTTAATCCTCAATAACTTTTCATCAGTTTTTACCTGATTTGTCGTTGAATGTCAGATAAAACCTGATGTGATGTTGAAGCTTAAAGACTTCAAGACTCTTGATGGGAAAATAAATGACGAGCTGTTAGGGACCGTCTCAAAGTTCATGTAAAATGGCAGAGACTGACAAAAATGTTTATCAATAACATTATTTTATATTTTTTGCACATACTGTACATATTACTGCATGAAAAAACGAATTGTCAGCCCTTTGAGTGCCCGTAAACTTAACAGTAATTCTCGGCAGTTTACAGCCTCTGAACTCTGCGCTCGCCTGTGCCATAAATTGTCGAGAAAGTACCAGTGGCGGGGGAGGGGAGGGAGGGTATATACTAAATAAAAGAGACATAAAATATATCTAAATCTAAGAACAGGAACATAACTCAGATAAGGCAGTCTAGGAATATTCATTTCTACGTTTATCTTCCCCCTTAGTGTGAATCTCTATAATTATACTAAGCCTGATCTATTTATACCAGAGACTTTCTTAAAATGGAGTTAGTAGCCTACCTTTTAGGAAAAGGTGTGAGCTCTGGACCATCTGTGAGTCAAAATCCCCCTACTAGCCTGATTTGCATTTGTTTACATTTCCCGGGAGTTTTCTGTGCTGCTTGCAAATTCCTGTGAACAGCCGTTAACCTGAACTTCCACGGCAATTTACAGTGCTGCTTACTGACGAAGATCTCACTTTTCTCGCAGTGTATCTTGCGTGTTTGTACCATAAATCTTCAATTAAAAGCAGAGCCCCAATTAGACGCAGAGTCCCTTTTACTCGCCGGGTATGGCTAATAAATGCAGGTCACAATTAGTTGCCCGGTAGCTTTTGTCAACATGAACATGCTACATGTCGTTAGATCGGTTAGATTCACCATAATTCAATCACTCAGTTCATTTTACAGAAACCATGAGCATCAAAGTATAATTCATTCAGATTTACCGGCATGGTAGTTAAGAGAGACGAAAAACAAAATGGTGACTCCTTACTAGGGATGTTAATAATTAACCGTTAATTAACCGACATTAAGAATTTTTACTGATTAATGCTATCGGTTAAACGGTTAAAAGAAATATTAAAAATGATATAAAAAGCTGAGCAAAACTCAGAGGAGCGGCTCGTCACTTAAAGGAGAAAAGCTGGTCCACACACGGTCTGTCGAACACTAGCTAACGTTACGCTGGCCACCTCACAGCTTAACTAAATGATGCGGTGGAGACTTTTACTGGGAAAGTGGCTGCATGTGTCCACGACAACACACGCAGCAGCGTGGCTGCTACAGTAACTCTCCCTGTCGGGTGAACTGGGGACTCAGTTGTCTGTTTTGCACACTGCAGCTGGCGCACCGCTGCATGAAACTCACTAATCCTGTCAGTTAACGACTAATAATCGGTTAATGAGTCCGTAAGGGTCCACCGATCATAAACAGTTAAATAATAAATATACATATTTTCTCTTCTTCCTGCTCCGTGTTGTCGGTTATTCTTGTTTTCGTTTCCTTGCTGGCTACAAACTAAAAGTGTCCCCACCTTCCTCTGTTTAGTTTTCACTCCTTTTCCTTTTTGGTTTGCTAAATAGGCTCGTCACTGACGGGCAGGTGGGTTTTAAGAAGATAAAGAGAGGTGTTGTGTCGGTGTGCCGGGGCCGTGAAACGAGCGTTGTTAACTGTCTTGGAGCTAGATCAAATGAATGGTTCGTTATTTATATGGTATTCCATAGCCTGATACATAACACAAGTATTATTCATAGTGTGTGTACAGTAAAAATCTGTGGTTTGGCATATCATTGTGACAGTCTTTTCATTTGATAACGTTTCACCTCTTCAGTGTTTGCACCTGTCTGATCATCACCTGAATGAAAAGCCCACAGAGAACATTAGTAGTAGTAGTCTCCAAAAGCACCGATGCCAAGCGCCTAACAGAGCGAGAGTTTGACCACAGCAGCATATCAGCACATCATTTTACAACACAGGCTTTCAGCTCCAAAATGTATGCACAACCTGTTCCTGTTTCCAGCTCCTGTAGTAATAGCCCAGGGAAATAATTTGCTTTCAAGCAAAGCAAACAGAAATTGCTTTGACTTTATGCTGACAACACGTCATGGGAGAAATCACTAAGCACAAGGACAAGCTACTGTAGCGTCATGAGGATACACTCATTTAAATCTAATCAGTTACATTAGCTCTGCCCTGAGTGTTGCTCTGTGTTATTGGGAGTTTTGGTGAGAGATGGGAGGTGTTTGTGTTTTGGATCATAATGTCTAGCATTATAAGATATTGTTAACACGTATTTTATGCCTCCGCATCAGTGACGTCCGTGGCCACAGGCATTATGTTTTCAGGTTGTCCGTCCGTCCGTCCGTCCGTCAGTCCGTCCGTCCCATTCTCGTTAACGCGATATCTCAGGAACACCTGGAGGGAATTTCTAAATAAAAAAAAATGTGCACGTGCTAAAATATGCTTAATAGCTTTGTTTCCCAGAGTGAGATGAGAAGATTTGAATTAAAGTCAGGACCTGGTTATTCCTGTTCTAATTTGTACAAAAATACCTCCATAGTCATTGTTTCATTCATTTCTCTTTAGTTTTGAGCCCCAGCATCCTACCAGCCCTCCAAAACACACCCCCACTCACCTGACATCCAACATTTCTGCATAAAACGGCACATTAATTACTCATACCGCATGCAGAGTGTGTCCTGTAACAAGGTTAGAAGTTTGCAGTCCAGTCAGAGTGTCCTTGACCAGCACAGTGGACCACGAGCCTCAAGAGAGGGGGGAACCTGCAAGTGTGGAATATGTCGGGTGCTCTTAATTCCTCCTTAAAATAGACCATTGGTGCGATATTGAGGCTCGATTGAGCTTAAACAGCTGATCGAATGTCGCCACACATTTCAGCCCCCCCCCCCCCCACCTCCTCAGACAGGCCACACAATAAAAATAATCACTCTCTCTCAAAGTATTTATACAGCGCAGATCCACTTGATTTAAAATGCATGAATTTTCCCCTCCTCATACACCACTCGCGTTGACTTTATACGACGCTACGGCGAGCCATTCTTCGGAGCAATCGGCAGTTTGTCAACGCAAACAGTCTGAGCACTGTGGGAGCTCTGAATGGGAAACAATCCAACCTGAATGTGTCTTTGTTTGAGATGAAGGGCATCGCCGTCGCCGTCTGGGACTATTAAGCCCACTTTCTGAAACAGTAGAGCCGTGTGTATAAGGACGGCTCAAAAATAGCAGCGTCCCTCCTCCTCTCTCTCACAGGGAAGGAGAGGGGGGGGGGGGGGGGGTTATCAATCTCCACGCCTCTCATTGGGCTCAATTATGTCCTGCAGATTGTAGTCTTTGATGTGCTGACGTTCACACTGAGCATTTCTGTCTTTCTGCATGTCTGTCCGTGTGTGTTTCTGTGTGTGTGTGTCCGTCTCATCAGCTGCGATCGTCTCCAGCGAGCAGAACCCCGTCATCATCATAGCGGTGGTGGCCGTGGCGGGGACCATCATCCTGGTGTTCATGGTGTTCGGCTTCATCATCGGGAGAAGGTACGCTCTCGCGGGCCCCATTGACTCTCCGCTCCTGTGAGTCTGCGCTTGTCAATTAGCCTCTCTGTCACTCACAGGCCTCCACGCCTGCGGAGCCGTCACACGCACACACACGTGCACCCATCATCTCGTGGCATGCTGTGCTAATGGGTTGTGATGCATCATCTTTTTCCCCCCCTCCAAGCCCCAACAAAATTTTTAAGCTATTTTTGCAGAGCCATTATGAGACAAGTACTCCAGAGCGAGAAAGCTTAGGCTCTGCATTCCTGTGTGTGTGTGTGTGTGTGTGTGTGTGTGTGTGTGTGTGTGTGTGTGTGTGTGTGTGTGTGTGAGTGTGTGTGTGTGTGTGTACGAGATCCGGAGGGCAGGATGAAGTATGGCACAGACTTTTCTTTTTTTTTCCACCACCACAAAGCACCCAGCCGACTGCCATTATCATCAGTCCCTCACATACTTCATCTGTGTTTTCATCTGCATGAACACCATTTCATCAGAACCTGCTTCTAATGGTGGCTTCATCAGAATTAGGCCTTCTCTGGCTCCACGTTTTGACTCAAAAATGTCCCCCCCTTCTTCTCCGAGTCAGAGATTATTCAAGCTGATGTCATAAACATCCCGCTGGTATCAGGGCGACTTTCCCTTGCCGGTGATAGCAGTATCTCTGGTGTCAGTTGTAGATAAAGATCCATAAATCTGCGTAAAAATCATGTAAAAAAAGATGCACTTTATAACCTCTGATGTTGCCTTACAATTGACAAAATTTGACTTTTTCTTCAGTACAAACAGAAATGCAGACTATGCAAAACACAATGGCCATCAAATAGGTCTTTATTTAGATTTTTTTTAGCAAGTAAACGATGTCTTTTCAAAGTGCGAATAATCAAAAATAAGTTGCACATTTTTTATCTGTTCCAAATGTACCTTAAAGGGAGATTTGTCAAGTATTTAATCCTCTTATCAACATGGGAGTGGACAAATGTGTTGCTTTATGCAAATGTATGTATATATTTATTATTGGAAATCAATTAACAACACAAAACAATGACAGATATTGTCCAGAAACCCTCCCAGGTACTGCATTTAGCATAAAAAAATATGCTCAAATCATAACATGGCAAACTGCAGCCCAACAGGCAACAACAGCTGTCAGTGTGTCAGTGTGCTGACTTGACTATGACTTGCCCCAAACTGCAAGGGACCCCTTTGAAAATGTCCATGCCAGTTTTTCTTCCTAAGTTTGGAGCGTTATTTAGCCTCAAGCTAGTATTACATGGTTGGTACCAATGGATTCATTAGGTTTTCTAGTTTCAAATGATACTCCATATATATGTATATTCACTCTAGCTTTAAAACTGAGCCCATTACAATGGTGAAATCGCAAGTTACGTTAATACATTAAAGAAATTTAAAAAACGAATTTGCGTTATCTATATTATAAATGTGTATATACATTTATAATAAGAATGTGTTAACACAAATTTGTTTTTATATGTACATATATATACAGTGCTCAAGTTGCTGACTCCATGCTAACATTATACTTCCTGTTTGCATCACCCAGGTGAACCAAGTGATGCAAACCGAGCTCAAAACACATAAACAAGTTTCCATTTCAGTGTTTTCCTTTAGTGATTCCCTCGGTGTTCCTCAACAGTGAAACACAGTGTGGGGTCTCGTGGTAAATCTAATGTCACTAAAGGTTCATGTTAAATACCATCAGTTTTACTGAAAAATACTGTTACTGAAAAATCATGTTTTCTGTCAAATTTGTCAATCATTATCTTCCGCTCACAGTTAGCTCCGCATGTAGCAGAATGTTAAACTCTTGGATGCACCTTGACTTTTTTCCTTGAAGGGTAACTTCGGTATTTTTCTACCTAAAGGTAAGAAAAATGTTGTATTTCTCTGTAGGGTCCTTTCCATAATGTTGTCAGACACTTATAATAACAATCAGAGCCTGTCAGTGGCAAAAACAAGAACTTTTAGTAGACGTATCTACATTGACGGTGAGGAGTTACCCCGACCGATTACATTACAGCCCGTTTAGCGGCTGCCGGTTACGGCGTTCTCCCTCAACACTGAACCAGTGTCAAAAACTATAGTCCCCATTGGTCACTTAGACACAAAAACATGGGGAAATAGAGTCCACGTTGAAAAATAACAAATTTACCCTTTAAGTTTTAATATAGGCTCCAGCCTTTAATTCTTTATCAAACAACCAGATATTTTCTAATGCAGTTGCTCAACATTTAATGCAACGTTTGTTTCACACTATCGGTACATTTTTAAGAGAATCATTACATAGACATGGTCAGCATGGTTCTTATATCTCTGACAGACTGGCACTCTTGTCTATCAAATCAAAACACAGGCAAACAAATCAAAATAATTAGATTTTTTTTTAATTAAAACTGTAGTAGAAACATCTACAGTATAATATCAAGCACAATTCTGACTGGAAGAAAATATATATAGATAACTCAATGACCACTTACTAGCTTTTTCCTGAACCCAACATATCAAACTAGAAAATGCATTACCTGCTGAAAATGCGTGGGAATGCTGACAACTCAAATGAATTGCAAAGCATTGCTGAAAATATGGAACTGAATTGTAAATGTGGCAGAGATGAAAGCTGAACTGCATGAGCCCAAAAAAAAGAGCTGAAATACATTGCTAGAAAAGCAGGAAGCTAAACTGTTAATACTGTCAAAGGTGGAAGTAGACATTAATTAACTCGTTGTAAGTCGCTTGACGGAAAGTAGTATTTTGGCCGAATTAATCTTTAAAAATTTGAAGATGTTCTCCATTGAGTTACATTGTAAAAAAAAAAAAAATGTGAAAAAAGCTTAATATTTTAAAAAGTATAAATAGTAGAACCAAGAAAAGTCGTAGCACCAATGTCCTTAAAGAGCTTAATATTTTGATAGTTGAACGGTTTCTGTAGCTCAAAGTATGCAGGAGTAGTTAAAGTCTAACAAATGTATGGAAGACAAAGAAGTTGAAGAAACCTTAGAAGAAAAATAACTGCTGAATCAGCATTCCCACAATAAAGTCATTGTTCTTAGAGTTGTAGTTTACACGTGTCACTTCATCAACAGCGAGTGCATGTCCATCACTCGTGGCTTATTCCACCTTCCCCACGTCATCCTTTTTTTTTTTTGCTCAAAGACCAACTTTGTGCGTGAAAACACCTGCTCGAGGGAACCTTCAACACGTTAATATTACAAATGAATATTACCAGACATGTTGAACAGTCCTGTACAGTGCATGTGTTATTTGATATGTTACGTGATTAGATGCTCGAGGCAGGCTATATAGGCTGTCGGGGTTCACGGCTCCCGCTGCTCAGCTGGGTTCCTCCGGAGACTTGTCATGCGCGGCGTTAGCTGCCGCATTAAAATTCTTGTAATTTAGAGCGTTCATTTCCTCGGCACAATCAGTTGATTCTGCCTCTCTCTTCCTCTCCCCCCGTGCAGGCACTGCGGGTACAGCAAAGCTGATCAGGAGGGAGACGAGGAGCTCTACTTCCAGTGTGAGTGCCTGCATTCATCAGCACACATAACGTATACATGTATGTGCACACACACACACACATATGGACGGAGACATCTCAATCACTGCATACTGAGCAGGAAGGCTGCCTTAAAACCCATTAGCGCCCACAGGCATGAGCTTTTGATCCCAGTTCATTTGATTTGAGTCAAAGCTGGGAACAATCGGGCTAACGTCTGCTGCTGATTGGCTGCACTCAGTCTGTGGAGATGAAGAAGTTTGGAAAACTACAAACGCATGAATGTGACAGCTGTCAGGGAGTAGAGGGTGACCCGTGAGGAAGGAGTGTTCTCTTAAAAAAAAAAAAAGCGATACCTCAGGTGGTTTTAGAGTGAGCGACAGAGTTTCTGGTGTTTGCTCTGTTGAAGGGGCCTTCTATCAGTAAGAGGGTATTTTTTTAACACCACCCCTAATGATGCCCCTGGAGATCCAGCTGCAGACAGCTTCCCCGAGCAGAGCCGTAATGATCCACGCTGTAGGCGAACTGCTGATTTGGAAACAAAGGGTCAGGGGGTGTCACGATGTGTACGGCACGATGTGTACGGCTAAAGCAGAGGCAGTGCCGGTGAGCTCAGGTTGGCCACTGCTAAGTATCTGACAGATCCACCCCAGGTCCCACCTACTGAAGAAGAAAAAAAACTGTGAGAAAAACACAAACAAGGCTAGTGTCTGGCTTAATGGAGCGATCCGCCGTGCAATATCAAATGACGAGAGGCTGCCAGGGCGACGGAGGCTAGATAGCGCAAAATTCAACATGTAGACCCAATTTGTCTGCCATGTAGCAGCGAGGAAGTCCCGATAAGACATCTCCTATCAGATCCGCTGACATCTCGGATGGACGAAGCAATTATGGGAGCAAGTGGAGGGAAATCTCAGCTGCCGGCGTCCCCTCACTGGAGCACAATGCATTTGTTGTATTTACGCTATTGGATTGGCCACATTGCCTTTCCTCCATACACGGAATAAGTGCTCTACTCTTTTGTCTCAGGCCGGCGTTTATCCAGCGTATTATGGTCTGTAGCAGCTCATTAAACTTTAAAGTTGACAGGTTATATTGTTATCAGTGGAGTTTAAAATGCGTAGTGTAATCGCCCCCATGAGTGGTGTGTTCACGTAATAGTGCATAATACTGTAATTTGCTGTTAATTTGTGCAAAATGTAAACCCCCTACCCCATCGCTGGCCTTACTCTAACCTTGTTTGTTTTCTTTATTCGTTACAAACTGCTTCCACTCTCACTTCATGGATATTCATGAACTCTTCTCACATCAGTGTTACTGTAAAAATCACTGGAGCTGTGTCCTTTTCTACTATAGCTTTGTATTTATATTCAATTCAATCTTATTTTGTCTCTAAGAATATTACACAGTATTTGTAATTCAAAATGTATGTTCCTGAAAAACCTTTTCTCTCAGCCCTGAGTAGTGTCTGCAAAAAAATAAATGCTGCAAGAATTTGAGCCTAATCAGCAACTAAATCCCAAACTGTAACTGTAATCACCACTGAAATCTTAATGTTGAAATGTATTTATAGCATTGAAATATTTTACTTTGAAAATCTATCTGAATGTATGCAGTGTGAATTCCAGAAGGCCATATCAACTGGTGCAATTTCAAAAATGTAATTTTCAGTATATGCTGTATATTTTTACGGAGAACTCAGAAAATGCAACTTTATCAGATTTAAAATTAGATTGCTCATATTGGATGCGTTGAATTCACAACCCCAACATTTAAAATTAATACTTTAAATTTGAACATTATTGCTGGACAAGCAATCGAGCCTGAACACAACCGATCACACTTGAAATTACCTTCTGAAAATATCAAAGAGGGGGATTTAAACCACATAAATCCAAGTAGATGGTTTTCAAAGTAAAAAGCTATGAAGTGGAATTAAGATTTCAACATTAAAGGGAACATATCATGCCCATGTTCAGGTTCGTAACTGTATTTGAACATGTTTACATGCTTTAATGTTAAAAAAAAAACACATTATTTTTCTCATCCTGTCTTTCTGAATATACCTGTACTCACCTTCTGACTGAAACACTCTGTTTTAGCACCTGTCTGTTTAAGACCCCCCTCCTGAAAAAGCCCAGTCTGCTCTGATTGGCTTGTGAGGTGCACCTTTGTAAAGGTAGTTCTCAAGCTGTGGGCGGTATATTCTAAAGAACATACATGTTACCAAGATACCCAAATGTATGTGCACAAGCACTGAAAAGGTTTCTCATGATATGTCCCCTTTAATTATGTAGAGGTAGTTAAACAATGAAGTTGTCAGCTGTTTGTAAAATTCAAATTATTACAGAAAATATTTACTTGCTGTTGGATTTTAAAAACAACTCCCTCTGTGACATCATGTGTCAGTAAACCACCAGGCATGATAAGTGTATGAACCAGCGTGGCCGGGGAGCCAGATTATTCTTCAGTGAGGTAGTCTCAGCTGCAGGGAGGTTAAAGGTCACAGGTTACTCAAATCTTTGCTTCCCACTCCTGATAGCTTTGCCTGTGTGAGAACCCTTTTTGACACCGGCCACTGTCTGTTCAGCAATTCCCTCTGAACCACTGGTCTTAGTAATCGTTTGCCTGTCAAGTGCCCGCCGGTGCGTAGCGTGCATATTTAATCATAACAGTAATCCTCTTACCTTTCTACAGTTAAATTTCCAGGCACCAAAACCTACATTGACCCTGAAACCTACGAGGACCCGAGCCGGGCTGTCCATCAATTTGCCAAGGAGCTGGACGCCTCCTGCATTAAAATTGAGCGGGTTATTGGAGCAGGTGAGCCCATTCCGATTCTCTCGCTGTTTAGTCACTCTCATATATCACGCTGACAGCCACATATTTACACCTTGACACAGCTTTATGCATTGTATATTGATAGTGCTATTGCAAATAGGGGGAAAAAGTTCATTGCAATTAACGTGTGGGCTGGTGGAGGCAGTCACAGAGAGCTTCCCACAGCTGAGAAATTGCTGCCACATGGGTTTTACAGAGGCGGTCAATGACAGTGTCTGTGCATCTCTAGCATGTCTTATTATAGGTCTTGGTTACACTCCCCTGAGTATAACAAGATGTCGCACTCCAATTTGTATTCCACCACTGCACAGCTGCTTTGTCTCAAAATACACTAATAAATTTGTCATTGTGAAGCTTTTTCCTTTTTTTTTTTTTACCCACCCACACCCCTCACTCACGAATGCTTCGTCCCACACAGGAGAGTTCGGGGAGGTGTGCAGCGGCCGGCTCAAGCTGCCTGGAAAGCGGGACGTGTCGGTCGCCATCAAGACGTTGAAAGTGGGCTACACGGAGAAGCAGAGGCGGGACTTCCTGTGCGAGGCCAGCATCATGGGGCAGTTCGACCACCCGAACGTCGTGCACCTGGAGGGAGTCGTGACGAGAGGTAATCACTAGGGCTGTCAAAGTTTACGCCATGATAACATGTTAACGCAAATTCGTTTTAACGCCACTAATTTCTTTAACGCATTAACGCAATCGATCTCTCGGAGGTTGTAGCGGCTCAGTTTTAAAGCCAGAGTGAAGATACTGGTATCATATGAAACTTCAAAACCTAAGGAATAAGGCTAAATAATGCTCCAAACGTGCACTAAATTTTGGCGAGGAATGGCATGGCCATTTTCAAAGGGGTCCCTTGACCTCTGACCTCCAGATATGTGAATGTAAATGGGTTCTATGGGTACCCACGAGTCTCCCCTTTACAGACATGCCAACTTTATGATAATCACATGCAGTTTTGATTAATTCATAATCAAATCAGCACACTGACACACTGACAGTTGAGTTCGCCATGTTATGATTTGATCATATTTTTTATGCTAAATGCAGAACCTGTGAGGGTTTCTGGACAATATTTGTCATTGTTTTGTGTTTTTAATTGATTTCCAATAATAAATATATACATATATTTGCATAAAGCAGCATATTTGCCCACTCATAGTATCAAATACTAATATACAAATATACTAATACATTTTGAACAGCTGAAAACTGTGTGTTTAATTTGCGATTAATCACGATTGAATATTTTAATCGATCGACAGCCCTAGAAATCTCACTTGAAGGTGAAATGAAAGTGTGAACTCAGTGTTTGAGACGTTTTAAAAATCCGGTAAGATCGGTTTCATCGAAGCATATTTAGCTTCGGGAGGTAGCAGTGCCGTAGTTAGAGTGACATTATATCTGATTAAATTAGCCACAGTCCTTGTTTAACATTTTCTCATTTAGACACTGTAATAAAAGGAGCAGATGGTAACTTTTAATTAAAAGCCAATGAAACACACACAGCTAAAAATAACTCGGAAGCAGTTTCGGCATAGTTGTTTATTGTGGAGAATGTTTTAAGCAAACAGATTCAGGTATCAATTAATCATCTTATTGTTCCGTCCATCTCTGTGTTCTGTAGGAAAGCCGGTGATGATTGTCATCGAGTACATGGAGAACGGCTCATTAGACGGTTTCCTCAGGGTGAGTATCACCTTCGAAGCGCAGGAGGCTCAAAGCAGCATCTTTTTGTAACTTCTCTTTGCTTTTGCTAGAAAGTGTCCCAGAGAGCAGGCGGTCTGCAGCAGGATCTGTGCATCGCATACATATCATAAATCTTGTGCTAGAGCTGCTGCAATGCTGTGACCTACATTTCCCCTCATGGTCAGTGAAGATGGCTGAACCTGCCTGTGTTTCTCTCTGCCGCGCAGAAACACGACGGTCAGTTCACAGTCATCCAGTTGGTGGGGATGCTGCGGGGCATAGCGGCGGGAATGAGATACCTCTCCGATATGGGATACGTCCATCGAGATCTGGCTGCGAGAAACATCCTCGTCAACAGCAATCTCGTATGTAAAGTGTCTGACTTCGGCCTGTCAAGGGTGATAGACGACGATCCCGAGGCTGTCTACACAACAACTGTGAGTCAATTAAAGTGCTTGCTCTCCCTACCCAGAGCTCTGTCTGAATCCTCTAATCAAGTCACAGCCGGTGCATGAAAATAGAGCAGAAGCACCGGTGCACGGCCAAGTAGTCCGCACCGTTTTGTAATATGTGAAACACGATATGTTTCTGTACAACTTTCTGACAATTCACCCTTTATGAAGGGTTCATAAGTTGTAACTAATGCCTTATCTATAGTTAGTAAATCATTTACTTAATGCTTCAGTTATAAGCCATTAATAAGAACAAGTTCTGGGTTGCCAGGTTGGGAAATCTCTCTGCTAGGTCATAATGTGTGCACTGTCAGCACTGACAAATACACTTACAAATGCAACATTAAGGTCATGGACATTTTGCATGCAAGCATCAAATTCACAATATGAAACAGCAGCATATTTACACGAGAGCCACGATGAACAACCAATCACAAGCCGAGCCAAACCAAAAACAAGAAACAGCTGTACACCATCAGTAACTAAATGTGAAGAAGATCCTTAGGATATCATAAATTGATCATATACATGTATATATACTGTATATGCACATGTAGTTTTGTGGTGTAGTGTCTCTATTTCCATTTTTTAATGGAAAATGGAATATATATATATGCACACACACATTAGGGCTGTCAAAATTATCATAATAGCGCATTAACGCAACTTGCGATTTTAAGGTGATAGCAAGCTCGGTTTTAAATCTAGAGTGAAGATACCATAAAATATTAAACTAAAATACCTAAGGAATTAATTGGTACCAACTATGTTATACTAGCTAATCGTGACGGAGGCTAAATAACGCTCAAAATTAAATTTTGGCAAGGAAAAACTGTAATTTTCAAAGGTGTCCCTTGACCTCTGACCTCCAGATCAGTGAATGTAAATGGGTTCTATGGGTACCCACGAGTCTCCCCTTTACAGACATGCCCACTTTATGATAATCACATGCAGTTTGGGGCAAGTCATAGTCAAGTCAGCACACTGACACACTGACAGCTGTTGTTGCCTGTTGGGCTGCAGTTTGCCATGTTGTGATTTCAGCATATTTTTTATGCTAAATGCAGAACCTGTGAGGGTTTCTGGACAATATCTGTCATTGTTTTGTGTTGTTAATTGATTTCCAGTAATAAAATAAATCGTTCATTTGCATAAAGCAGCATATTTGTCCACTCCCATGATGATAAGAGTATTAAATACTTGACAAATCTCCATTTAAGGTGCATTTTGAATCGTGATTAATTTGCAATTAATCACTATTAACTATGGACAATCATGCGTAAACGCGATTAAATATTTTAATCAATTGACAGCCCTAATATACATACATATGAAATATGAGGAAAATAGTTAGTGATGAAACAATTAGTCAATGGGCGGAAAATGAATCACCAGCATAATGTTTTTATTATTAATTTGTCAGTCAACAAGGGCCAATAGATGTGCAGGTCCTGGCTTCACAAATGTGAGGATCTGCTTCTTTTCTTTGTTATATAAAAGTGTAAATTTGAGAATTTTGAGAAAGTTGGCCGAACAAAAGAAGCAAAAAATGTCTCCTTGAGCTGTGATGGCATTTTTCACTCAAATGCAATGTTACAGTCCAACATTTCAAAGCACTTCTGATGAAGATGAATGTAACAATAGTGATTCATAAGAGGTCAACTTAAGTGTAGATGCTCTGCAGCACTATAGCAACACATTTAAAACCTCAATAAATGATTTACTAACCATTATTAAAGTCATCTGTTACATCTTATAAACCCACAAAGGACTCCTTATTAGAAAGTGATGGCAGTATTTTTGCTTAAAGGAGACATATCATGCTCATTTTCAGATTCATACTTGTATTTTGGGTTTCTAATAGAACATGTTTACGTGCTTTAATGTTCAAACAAACACAATCACATGTTTTCTGATCTAGACAGCCCATAGAGAAACTGACTGGGTCATCTTATTTCACAGTTTGTGGGTTAGTAGGAACTCCAGATACCCAGATGGATGTGTACAATACATCACAATGATATGTCCCCTTTAAGTTTGTGGAATTTCTTTGTGTTTTGACCATGTGTGTAATTGTAAAACTCTCTCTAATTGATGTTTTAGGGGAAGATACAGGATATAATGAATTTGATCTTTACTCCAGCCACTGACCTGCATTTTACTGAACAGGGCGGCAAAATACCCGTCCGATGGACCGCGCCAGAGGCCATACAGTATCGTAAATTCACCTCCGCAAGTGACGTGTGGAGTTATGGCGTTGTCATGTGGGAGGTCATGTCCTATGGGGAACGGCCCTACTGGGATATGTCCAATCAAGATGTAAGTTACTACCTGATATAAAGTCCATAAGTTACTTTGTGATTCTGTACCTCATAACCAATGATCATAATCTTTAGTAAAACAAGACTCTGCAAAACCGAGTATATGGCTGGACCGTATTTGGTCAGTATGTGAATTTGTGGCTAAATTGTTACACAAATAGTCAGTGGTCATGTCTATAGTTTTGTGAACAGTTTTTTTCCACTTATATCTTAATGTTTGATTGAAAGACAACTTATAATGAAGCAAATGATATTCAGTAATAGTAAATGGTAACATTTACTAGTCAGTATATTATACATTTTATACAAGGTGAAAAGGTATTAGTATGACATACAGTATGCAAGATTAAAAGTATTTCAGTTTTTTATTAAAGCATGTGTATCAAAAGCATTCATCATATAAGTGTTGAGAGGTCGATCCAAACTCCATTCAGAAAACAAGCATTTTAAAAGTTGTCTGCTTGTTGTCATGGTAACAGACCTGACAAAGCATGAATTCAGACTTTTTACTAATCAGCATCATTATGTAGTTATTTCGGCAGACTTTGATCCGTTTATAACAACGTCGCTGCCGTATTTATGCCTAGATGACGTTATGTTGAGTGTTGATTGAGTAGCTGGTGTTATCAGAGCCTGGCATTGATCGATCCGAACTCCGTTCAGAAAACAAGCACTTTAAAAGTTGTTTGCTTGTTGTGTTGCCGACAGACTTGACAAAGCATAGATTCTGTCTTTTTACAAATCGATATCATTATGTTGTTATTTCGGCATCATTTTGATCCGTTTATTGCAATTAAATCACTGCACAGTCTGTTTATTTTGGGTTCATACCGCAGTAGTGACGTGTGGCTGCTAGGTACAGTCAGTTCATGGCGGAAATGGAGGAAAGCGAGGCGAAAATTTCGGCGAAAATTTCCTTCGCGCTTGGGTAACTTAAACGAACATAAACAATAGCACATGCAAAAAAACAGCACTATGTAATGTTACATTGAACCGCTGACACACTCCCCAGAAAACTTAAACACAGAACTATTCTCCGCCTCTTCATTTTGAAAGAGTAACAGCCAATGAGGAAGCTCCAGCAGTCAGCCGACCAATCCTGTAACTTCATCACTCAGTCAGTCACTCACTCACTCAGTGACAGACTTTTGCGTTTGTAGGGCTGGCCCTCTGCGGTCCAGCCAAAAAGACTTGGCTTTGTAAAGCATGTAAAGACACAGATGTGCTCTGATTTTAAAGGGGTACTTTTACTATGTTCTGAGTTGCTAAACGATAAATCAGGTGTTGCTCACAAGCTAGTATAAAAGAGTTTTTGTACAGTGGAGGTTATGCATTACTTCCAATCTGGGAGAACAACTATTTTATAATAATCTGAAAGGGGGCAGGAATTCTCCCCAGATTCATCCCTAATTATCTCTAATGAAGTCATCCCACTAAAACATAGAGAATCACAGACAAAAATCCCAGTCTGTAGCTCTTCTTTGAGGCCTTCTTGCAGGACCCTCACGAGAACAGCTCGCCGGGGACGGTGACCTTGGGTTTAATTAGTTCAAGAAGTCTCGCTATAATCATGCAGTCTGAATCCATTTGAAGGAGAAACAGTCCTGGAATGGGACACGCATTGAAATGAAGTCCAGAGAACATGGATTTGATGCTGCTATTAATATAAATAACAGGAGTGGAAAACACTTGTCATGCAGAATGCTTTTGATTCGAATGCCTTTAAAAGTTTATAATTACTTATGGTAATGTGAACCAGTGTGAGTAGCAGTGTTCAACCAATTACACAGACAGCAACTCATGCATATTTTGCATTTTGCATTGCACTCGTTTTGTTTTAGACATAGAAGTCAAGTATGTAAAGACAAAGATACCCTCTGATTTTAAAGGGCACCGATTTTACACGTCAAGTTTGTTTACTCCTCATGGTCAGTACTGAACCTGAGTTCTATGTCGTCTGTGGCCCTGATGATGTCATAGTGATGCCATCAAGGTTATCTGAGCTTGAACCAAGAGACTTCACATTTTTAACAGAAAGCCTGGATGTGTGGTGTTTGAAATATATGGTCATTTACCAGTCAGCGAGGGTCTAATGAAAATATGTTATGGGTTGCATTATGGGAAATGTAGGATCCATTGTTTTTAGAGCTGGACTCGTGTGTAAATGTCAGGATATCTTGGCTTCTGCTGCTTTGATTTTGACTTTATTTTTTAAATCCGTCTCACCGCAAACCCCCAACTTTATGAAGTGCAATACAAAATTATAGAGTACTTCTTTAATTATCCCTTTTATAGGTGTTTTGACACCCGTCAGTGAAACATGTAACGGCCCCCGTACACTCACTTACTGCAAGAGAGGAAATTAGTTTACATCTCTCTCGTTGTACGTAAAACACAGCAGGATTTATATTGGATGTTTACAAAACCTAGACATGAGTCAACAACATCATACTGTAGCTGTATCCCAAAGTAATACAATAACACACATTATTTAATAGGAGTCACTTTAAATTAAATGAAGTCAAAACTCAGTCAAGCACAACGCAGTCAAAACGAGATATTTTAGCTCCGGCAATGCAGCTCAAACTGAAAAAAAAGTAAAAACAAACACAGCTTCAAAGTCCCAGAACCTTCTCCCACCTGACTGCTGATGTTGTGAAACTCAGAGCACTAGAGCTGGAAGGGGAATGTGGAGATTTCAGGGTTCTAGTAGGTGCTGTAATTAAATCAGAGAATGTCTCTTTGAGGTGCCTTACCATCAAGACAAGTGTAAGAGCTGACCCCTGACATTGCCCAGACTTTTCTTCCTCAAAGAACACATTTACTTTCCCAAGTCCTAACACTTCTCTTTACAAATGTCACAAATTGCTATAATGATTGACTCACCCGCAGTTCTCTGAGTGCTGTTGCCTGCTTTCCTGCCAACTCCCACTGAGGGAGTCCAACTGCGCCAGACCACTTGAAGCTGTTCCTTATTGTCGGACACTTGGCACATTTTGATTGATGGTAGATGGCGAGTTAGTTCGGCCCTTAAGATTCCTATATGGCGCCTGGTGTTTAGCACCCACAGCATCAGGCCTAAACATTATTAAGATTCTCCGGCGCTCCAAAGCAGAGGCATGCTGATTGCAACAATCAGATGTTAGAAATGCTAAACAAGATGGCCAGGCATTAAATGTAGCGTATGTGGTGTTTTGACGCTCTGCTACTTGACAGACATCAATGTCAGAAATTTTTGCACTTTGTCAAGATGTCAGCAAACATCCTCCGGGGATGCAGGAAGAACGGTATTTGCATTTTTCCCAATAGTTTCAGCGTTTTGACACCTTTTCCCTCCATGACTCATTCTCGTCTGAGCGGTCCTGACAGAAATAGCTGATGAATATATGCAGAGGCGTACACAGCTCCTTATCCACACAATAAAGGACGCAGAGCTAGGGGCTCAAATCAAAGTGCCCGCTGCACCCACTGTTCTCACGGCATTGACTTTTAATGAACTCTGTGCTAAACTGCATGCATGATGCAGAGAGACAATAGATTATGTTTAAAGGCTCTGTGGAAATATCTTTTCTATTATTTATCAGAGCTGTATAAATATAGCCTTTTATTTACAAACATGAACACAATTTAGCCTGCACTGTGGCATGTAACGTACTAAATATCTACAGTGCAACCATGCCCTTGTAGTGCCTTAAAGGTTATCAGTAAAATGTTGAAATCAATTTTAAAACATGCAGGCAGCCAGTAAAGATGTACAAGGACAGATGTAATATGATCCAATCTCCTAAAGAGTTGGTTAAAGACCTAGCTCACGTGTTGCGCTAACTGAAGGCAGGAGATCGCTTTCCGACTGAGCCCAGCGAGATGAGAGCTACAATAATCAAGGCAAAATAGAATAATGCATAACTTTTTTTTAGGATCAGTAAATGAGAGAAAAAAAAATAAATCACACAAACTTTTCAACATGACCGTCAAATGAAAATTAATTAATGTATTACATGCTGGATTTTTTTTTACAAACAAACCACATCCTTCGTGTTGGTCGTTATCAGCTATGACCTATTATAACATCTTGCTCACCAACTTCACTGCTGAGATGTAGGGACACGGTGAGTAGTTAGACAAAGATTTACAACAGAGCGCATGGAACATAAAAACCCAAGCCAACAGCCAAATTTTAAGTTAACATTTCAACTATACTATCTTAGCCATTTGTAAATGCAAATCTTAAATTAAGCTGCCAATATACTCCTTCAGAATTGCTTATCAGATGGTCAAATAGCTTTGGAAAACCCACTCCCCCCTCACCTTTGTTGATTAAAACTCTGTCTACTGGTGTCATTGCGTTCCAAGATCTCAGCAATCAAACTGGTGAATTAAATGTTGCCTCATAGAGATGAGTACTACAGACTTAGGGTCAGGGAATTGGGGGTTTGGGGTTAGGGTGATACTAAAGGCTGATACCAAAGGGTTTGGGGTTAGGGTGATACTAAAAGGTTTAGGGTTAGGGTGATACTAAAGGCTGATACTAAAGGGTTTAGGGTTAGGGTGATACTAAAGGTTGATACTAAAGGGTTTGGGGTTAGGGTGATACTAAAGGCTGATACTAAAGGGTTTAGGGTTAGGGTGATACTAAAGGTTGATACTAAAGGGTTTAGGGCTAGGGTGATACTAAAGGTCGATACTAAAGGGTTTAGGGCTAGGGTGATACTAAAGGTCGATACCAAAGGGTCTGGGGTTAGGCTGATACTAAAGGGTGATACTAAAGGGTTTAGGGTTAGGGTGATACTAAAGGTTGATACCAAAGGGTTTGGGTTTAGGGTGATACTAAAGGCTGATACCAAAGGGATTGGGGTTAGGGTGATACTAAAGGCTGATACCAAAGGGATTGGGGTTAGGGTGATACTAAAGGCTGATACCAAAGGGATTGGGGTTTAGGGTGATACTAAAGGCTGATACCAAAGGGTTTGGGGTTAGGGTGATACTAAAGGCTGATTCTAAAGGGTTAAGGGTTAGGGTGATACTAAAGGCTGATACCAAAGGGATTGGGGTTTAGGGTGATACTAAAGGCTGATACCAAAGGGATTGGGGTTAGGGTGATACTAAAGGCTGATTCTAAAGGGTTAAGGGTTAGGGTGATACTAAAGGCTGATACCAAAGGGATTGGGGTTTAGGGTGATACTAAAGGCTGATACCAAAGGGTTTGGGGTTAGGGTGATACTAAAGGCTGATACCAAAGGGTTTGGGGTTGGGTGATACTAAAGGCTGATACCAAAGGGATTGGGGTGATACTAAAGGCTGATACTAATGACTGACTAATCTGTTGTGTATTCTCCAGGTCATAAAGGCGATAGAGGAGGGCTACCGTCTTCCAGCCCCAATGGACTGTCCACCAGGCATGCATCAGCTAATGCTGGACTGCTGGCAGAAAGACAGAGCCGAACGTCCCAAATTCGATCAGATAGTTGGCATCCTTGATAAGATGATCCGCAACCCTAATACATTGAAAACCCCAGTGGGAACATGTACAAGGTGAGCAAATAAAACCCCAAATGAATCATTTTAGAATGAACCTTCATACAATAAAGAATTTGAAATTGTATTTTAGTGCATTAGTGGATGATCCAAAGTGTCCAGTGGATGATTTAGCCTCTGTAGTTCACAGATGAAAGATAAATCCCAGGGGATCGATCCCCCAAAGCAGCTTCCATGGCTTTATGGTCAATAGCAGGGCTTTTAAATCAATCTCTGTAATGAGTACTTTAAAGTGCAGTGGGAACTCCAGACCTCACTCTGACGTTTGTCAGATGAATTCTATTCGCAGTCAGAACATATTTTCCCGAGGTGAGATTGAGAGGTTACAGCTGGTTAAAAATCATTTTATTATATGGAGACTGTATGTGGTGAATGTAATCAGATTGAAAATATATTGAAAAAAATATTTTTCAGAAGCAGAAAGCTGAGATGCCGCATCTGTTTGTGAATTTCTTATTGATTGAAGCCTCCCAATCAGCTAGTTTTTTCCCCCCTTCGCGCAATTTACTGCACCGCTGGATGCCTTTGGTCGTCGCTTTGTTTCGTCTCCTGCTTGATTGTGTTTTCAGCGGAACGTTTCCTTTTCACATAAGACATAAACATTCATTCTGTGCTCATCCCGCAGACCAATTAGTCCACTGTTGGATCAGAGCACACCAGACTTCACCGCTTTCCGCTCAGTGGGAGAGTGGCTGGAAGCCATCAAGATGGAGCGATACAGAGACAACTTCACAGCAGCTGGCTACAGTTCCCTGGAATCTGTGGCCAGGATGTCAATCGAGTAAGTAGATATGAAGCCCTCAAGTGGTTAGGCATCAGTACAGAGCATTAATGCCAGCCACATTTAGACTGTGATCTCACCTACACTTCACTTCCTTCTATCCCAACCTGAGTAAACACATCTACTTTGTTGCATTTTGCTTTCAGGCAGAGTTTTGGAAGAGCTTTATGAGTTTCTGTAACTTACCAGACTGTTTCCAATACTGGCTTTGGCCTTTATTTACCCAAACTGCAGATTCTTCCCTGATTCATTACTATACTAATACTGTATATCCTATACATATTTTAGTAAGACGTCTCCCTGTTCATTGATTTGCTCCGGTTTTAATTGGCTGTAAATGCAAACTCAACACCTCTTCCATGTTTATCTGTTGTCTTGATAAATTCAGTGTAATGTACATTTCCAAAGCACTAATTCCATCAGTTCAACAATGGAGTCATCTCATACACACTGCTCTAGTACTCCGACTTTGTCTTTCTATCAGAAAAACTATTCTAGTTTGGAGTTTTTTCATTGGGTGATAAGCTACCCTCAATGACACTCAACACTTACACATATGTTTCACATTAAAAGCCCTCTTGGGGCTCAATGGGCTTAGTTCTTCCTTATCCTGGTTAATGCAAACATCTACACAAAGAATTGAGATTGTAGCTTAACTTAACACAGTATTCTGTATATGTACGTATATATCAAATGAAGTACTCTATTGGTATCAGTATCACTTTAAGGGTACTACTAATCTTTTAAACGATACCCATCCCTGGGTGTGTCACAATGTTATATCAAACATGGTCCTCATCCAGAGCGTCATGAACTTGTGTGAACTCGTTGCTGTTTATTGCATTCTTACTAGTTGAGAGCAGCTGAATATGAGCATCAGCCCAGAGTGTGGCTTGCCCTTGAGTTGTTACTCAGAACTTCCGATGACCATCAGATGTCAACATTCGTCTCCACATCCCTATAAAAATGCTGAAGGGTTCAAATAAACATACTTCTCAAGGCAAAAAAAAAACCAACTAAACTTCAGATCATATTTTTTGCTACATCATCCTTGACATTGATGTTAAAATTCATCATTGAGATTCATAAACAAGCCTGCTGCGTTCAGCTGCCTTTTTTTGTACCCTTTACTCACAATAATGAAAAAGCTGAGGCTGTAAATCGCACTTGTTTGGCCCCTCACTGTGGTCCAGTGCATTGATTGATGTGTTGTCCTGTCTTCCAGGGACGTGATGAGCTTGGGGATCACGCTGGTGGGCCATCAGAAAAAGATCATGAGCAGCATACAGACTATGAGAGCCCAGATGCTGCATCTCCACGGCACGGGTGTCCAGGTGTGACGAACTGTGATGGGGCCGCGTCGGATGGGGGCGCAAAAAACAAAAAAACAGAACTTATCTGGAGCAGTGCCTGGGACGTAACCGGGATTATCGTCAAAGTAAACGGACATCTGTTATGTCTGACTCTTCCGGCTGTGTCTGGAGTGAAATCATTCCTTTGTTCCTCAGTGAAGGATTGTGGTCCGCCTCTTCAAAGGGCACTAAAGGGAGGAAAAGGGCAAAAAACAACAACAAAAAAAGAAACTACCTGGACGAGATGACTTTCTTTTTACTTTCTTTAATTTTTTTTTTTTTTTTTTTAGAAGCGCTTATGAACTCAACCACATATCAAATGGCGCATTGGAAAGGAGTTTGACGCTTCCGTTTCTTTAACTTAATGAATGATTTAAGTGCACACCATGGCTATGGATTTCCTTTAAAAAGAACAAAAAAAACCCCAACTTGTCTACTTGCGGTGGTTTCAGTTGTTTCTTTTTCGAATTTGTTAATTTTCTTTTTGTCTGCCACAGTGACGTATTGTGGCCCATGCAGCAGTTTTCTTTTTTCTCTCTTCTATTTGGACTTGACAACAGGGTAAACTCTCTTTTATCCAAACAGAGCAGAGGGAACTTTTTAGGTGCAGATTCAAAGGTACTTTTCGTGCTGCTAACACACGCTGGACTGTTTGAACTGTTTGCAGTGACTCGTGTTTTCCTTCATGTGCTGTTGAAGAGAAATGGTATCCTCACACGCTTGTTTGGGTTTTTGACATGGTTTCAATCTTTCAATTTTTTCTATTAAGGAATTTCCTGATGAGTGCAACACTGAGGAGGCGAATTGTTCTTCGAATCAACAGACTTTTATATCAGAGTAGCAATATCCTTTGTCTTAGTGTTCACTACAGGAAACACATAACAGTTACTTGGTTATTGAGTAGAATGTTGCAGCACTGTTGAACGGTTTTCTTGAAATTGAAGACACCGCAAATTGTTTTGCCGTCATTCTGCCTAAAATGTTGCACACACGCGTTTGTTTTGGTGCATTGTTGAGCTGCAAATAAATTTTTTTTAGGGTGGATCCAAGAACGTTGTAGACGTAATACTGCCTTAAGATGTGTTAGATTACGTATTGCCACTATTTTAGGCACTTCAATGGCAATGCTTTCTGCATTCATTTAAAGGGTGGACAAGCTCCCTATTTTTTTTTTTGTTTTCCTTGTAGTGTGATGTCTTTTTATCTGGAACTTGAACTGGTGAAATCAAGTGCACGGGCACAGTTTAATGCCACGAGTGACACAGTCAGCAAAGAAGAGACGGACTAAACAGAGCAATAATTACCAGGTAGAAATGGTCCTCACCTGAGATTTTTAAGGTGCTAGGTTTTATCACGTGTGCTGTGCTGAGACAAACCCTTTGGAAAGATTCAGTCACCGCCGGAAAGGAAAGGGATGTACCTCTTTCACCTAAAAACGGTTTGAAAAGTGCTCAGAAAACGGCCGTGCCAAGTCATCAAACAAAATAATCATGTTGTATTTTGCCACTATGATATGCTATACGGTTGATGAAAATCTAACATGGCATGGACATGTTGTATTGAGTGGCTGCAGAGATGAAAGAGGCACCGTTTGAAACAGTAGAAAGGTGCCAGTTAGCCATGCTGACATCATCTTCCGACGCCAACGCGTTGTCCAGAAATCAAAGAGCCCCTTCAGGGTTCGGCTCTGAAAATTAGGACCAAGCGATGGAGCTCGAGTCAGACGCAGATCGTGCTGTTAAATCCCACCGTCCCGGCTCTGTAGGCACGCCATGCAGCTCCCTTATTTATTCATGCGTCTGCGCCGCTCATCCCTTACAGGCGTAGATGTGACGGAACATGCATTAAAGTGTCTCTTAAGATTGCTCCTCTTTTCTTCCATACGGCTTTGTATGGAGAACAGAGACGAGGGGGCTTTGCAGAAGATGTGCTAAAAGCCAATCAACCTATTCGGTGCCATCTGTCTCCACTTCAAATGCAAAAAAAAGGAGAAAGTGTTCATGTTAAATATGTTTTAGTGCAGTATTCTTTGATAGGAACATGCAGTTATTCAGCTGGAGTGGTGTTACCATTACAACCATATCTTCTACTGCTGCTGTGACATGAGATAAATCTATATTTTCAAAGCCACAGTTATTTCTTTCAACTGTTTTCATCAAGTGGATAGAAAAAGCATAACCACATCAGGAATCATCAACCTTGAGCTCACTGACAAACACTAAAACCATTACTAGCTTTCTTCATTCTCTCCATTATGTCTTCAGCTACATCCACATTAAGCCAGCTACATTTGAAAACACATCTTTTTCTCTCTGTTTTGGCCCTTTTGTGTCCAGACGTGTGGCACCTTTAGAGAAGGTAGAGAAACATGGATGATGTAAGCCTGCCTAGACTCTA
Organism: Sebastolobus alascanus; assembly: GCA_916701645.2. Lineage (NCBI taxonomy): Eukaryota > Metazoa > Chordata > Actinopteri > Perciformes > Sebastidae > Sebastolobus > Sebastolobus alascanus. The sequence continues at coordinate 4,624 of CAKAOJ020000095.1, read as the reverse complement.
TTGAGTGAAGTCTGTTACCTATAAAGGGGCAGCTATAATCTTAAAATGGATGGAAAGCAGGCATGCACGGTTGTGCATGTTCACGTATGTTTGTCAGCATATACTGTCTGCACGGTCATACTTTTTGGGCTCGATGCAGACAGTCTGCGCAGACCTCATGGACGCGTGGAATGCAGAAAGTATAATTTGGGCATAACCTTCTCTGTGATCACTGATTTTAAATGTTAATGTAGCCGATCAAACAATACTGGTGTTCTCATTAATCCTCTGCAATCATAAAAAGAAATATTTGGGACGCAAATAATGAGTATTTCCATAATCAATTTATTTGCCAATTGTTTTACCAGTTAATGCTTTGGTCACTTTTGCCTAAAGAATGATTTAAACGGTAATTCAGTTCTACATTTTCTGTTGATTTATTCATCAACTTATTATTTCAGCAGCCCGGTCGCCAGGAAAAAAATGTTGGCAGTGTACGTTTTTTGCAAACCACGGATATGTTGAATGTCGACGTTTTTGCATTCGGTCAGAGCGAGTGACGAAGTATATTGAGCGATTGTTATTGAAAGTTACGTGGTATAATAACGAGTATAACAATCCAGTAAGGGTGGGTGGGTCCATCAAACACAGGACTTTCACCCAGGAGACCGCTGTTCGTGTCCCGGGTGAAACCAAAAGTAAAGGTTGACTTTGCGCTTGTTTCAATATGTTACATAAGAAAGTCCACTAAGGGCGGTTGTTATTTATTTATGCTAGTTACGTTGTAACGGTTGTCACATTACGTTGTTATGTCATTATTTTAACACAAAATATTTTATACTTTTTTCTAACCCTAACCTTTTTGTTTGTTGCCTAAACCTAGACAATCGTTTCATACCGTTAACCACGTGGCATTTCTGCAAGCGTGATACGAGGCTGATATGAAACGTATTTTTGGTTCAGAAACGTCAACATTCAATGTATCCGTGGTTTGCAGTAACGTAGAATGGCAACCTCTACACTGCAGTATGTGCAGTTAAAGACTGCACATACTGCAGTCTTTAAAATGCAGTATGTGCCAGTTGCTTTTACTCACTTATGTGATACTGGAAAACATACTGAAGCATTTTGATGACTATAAAACCTTTTTATCATCAATCAAAACATCATCATTTAACCCTGAAATCTACTCCTAACCTTTAAACGGTTAACAAACTCCTCCTGAAAAAGCTAGTGTGGATGCATGTTTTTACACGTAAACTGTGTTTTCAGAATGATCCAGCTTAGTGTGGATGTATGCTTTGATCCATTTTCACTGTGGGACTCACCTTTGTCAGGAGACACCAGGAATTAGCCCTGACCAGCTCTGAGCCCCTGTGTCACACACACTCCCTCCCTTTATCCATACAGCAGAGCTCAGCAATTGGGCCTTGGCCAGACCTTTGAATTGAATACCGGCATGAAGTCATTCAGTCAGCACAAAACTCCCCAGTTCACAGGCAGCACTCTCTCTCACCCCCCCACCTCCCTGCTCTGATTTTAAACCAGGCCCCTGGAGGCCCCTCACACCCCAGGGTAGAAGGCCCTTTTTTTTTTTTTCCTGTGCTGGGGAAACAGCAGTTTGAGCCAAATTGAGATTAAGGCCAGGATACAATCGATTCAACGTCCAACTCACCTGTAACCTTCACCAACAGAAGTCACTTTACTGTCTGTTTCAGCTCGTTTCATCCACATTTTAAACTTCAGGTTTCTCAACTCTGGAAAGAAGAAAAAGTTTCGGTGTCTCTCATTTTAGCAAAAACAGAAAAAAGAATATAAAATGTAAAAAAGAAAAAAAAAACAGCAGGATGTAGAGGGGTTGGTTGGAATCAGGAATAGCAGATAGAGTATGAAGTTATTTTTCAAATCTTGTGGTTCAGCAGTTGGAAGTTAGTTTCACCGCTTCGGCGAGGTGGTGGATAATTCCAAAGAGTGCAGCACTGTTGATTGTGTCAGAGAGAGACGAGATTTGAGGGATCTTTGTATATGTACTAATTGTAAAACTTGTAAATGTTATTTATATTGTTTTTTACACATATTACTCGGTAGAGAGCTCTGAATACATTGAAAATGCACTATATTTTTCTATCTCGCAGATGAATTATTGTCACCCACAAGATTTCAGTTGTACATAATTTTTCATTTAGGACCAAAGACAGCTGATAGGATTTCCATCTTTACTTTGACTTTGTCTTGATTTTTTGCGTTTTAGTTTGTTGTACAGTTATACAAATTGTCAATTTATTATTTATTTTTCTGTGATGAAAGTATTGAGAATATTCACTGGTCAAAAGTATTTTCCCCAACAGCAGAACTGTAAGATCATTTAATTAGACAATTTCTTGTTACATAGACAATTCTTTTTGCTTTGTAACCTTTGTAATAGACTGTACATATATTTTTGGAAATATAATACAATCTCTATAGAAGTTTTGGGTGTCCTGTGCAGTGTTTTTTATCATCGCTAACTCATTTTCATACCCTGGGTGGTGTTCATTATATCAGCTGTATTTTTAGATTTTATAATCTTAAGATCAGACGTCCAAGATGTGAGTTTTGGTCATATTTAGTCAACTACATCTTTCTTATTTGTAGTCAATATTTAGTCCATGAAATCTATGGACATTTTAGTCCAACCCGTTCCCAGTCTCGTCAAATACCGCCGCTTGGTCAGTGCCCCTCAGCGTCTGATACCGACGCACCGAGGCGCCCTTTAGCGTCTGTATGAGACACACCAGGCTTTCAACTTACTCCAATATAAACCCATCCGTGACATTATTAGACGGCCAGAGCAACTGACGTAGTATAAAGAGTGAGAGAGTCAGCATGGGGCAGGTGGAGGATGGATTGGTTTGTGTTCCGTGTGAAACCAAAACTCAAAGTTGATTTATTTTAAGTTACGTACGTGAGTTAACAAACTTACTTATTTTAACCCAAACCATGATCTTTTCCAAAAATCACCATGTGATTAAAAAAAAGTTATTTTGATAAAACAGTCACTATATCCTGACAGTAGTGCATGAGACGGGTAATCTGAAAAAAATCATGTGCCTCTGTGTCCTCCGGTGCTCCTAACTGCATCTGCAAGATTTCACTTACCGGAGGAAAACAACCAATCAGAGCTGATCTGGAGTCTCCCCGCAGCCATGTTGAGATCTGTTGAGGAAATACCAAGCACCGCCCACCAGCCGAGTCACAAATTTCTCATTTTACAGCTAAACAGTAACTACAAGATGATTCTGAGAAAATTTGAGGCGAGAAATAGGCATTACATTAACAGAATATTGATTCATATTTGATCAATGCTGACTAGTTTGACCGTTTCATGGGAGTTCGCGAGTGATTGACCGCTGCCTCCGTTGAATGAACAGCCAATAGGAACGCTCTCTCTCTCTGAAATGACCTGTGATTGGTCAAAGTCTCCCGTCACAGGCTAGATGTTTTAAAATCTGAAAACAGAGCCATGAGGAGGAGCAGAAGTCTAGTTTTCTCTCAGAACACTTGAATTACAATATGCTGAAAGGTTATTATGGGATTTTTGCCCAATGATGCCAAAAACATTCTGCCTACTGAAGCATTAAAGTTAGGACAAGATCATGGTTATGGCAAATAAACTATAGTTCAAGGTACCTTGAGTAGTTTCTGACCACACTGGTAACGCTATAGAACAATGTTTTTATGAATGGATCCCCTTTTGTTTTGATCGCGCGCACGTGCAAGAGTTTCACATTATTCCACTGATTGACAGCTGTATGTAACGGTAACAAAAAAGCCTAGCAATGCGCCAACAATTGCACGGAAGAAGAAGAAAACTGCAAGCTATCAGACATGTAAACAACGCAGGATTTACAATCTTCAACACGTGTTAGACCTCAAAGATACACACAATGCACACTGAAAGGATAGTTAAGAATAAGGGAAGATAGTGGTTACAGTTAATAAAAAGGCAATGGTTATGCAGGACTGTGACGGAACATGAATTACAGTCTCCTGCCTGAAAGTCTGATACACTACGTCGACCTCCACACCATCCTTACTACATAAAGACCACACTAATTCCTGCGTTAGCACTGAGCATTGGCACTGGATGTAAATCATGAGGTGCAGAATCATCCAATAAATGATATAATTACTGAGGATACTGGGTTGGCGACAAGGGAGATCCAAAGAAGACCCAGGCATGTATGGACCATGGATCAACATGAATTTTGTCTCCTATTTATATGTCAACAAAAAGTATATAAACATTAAGTCACAGCTTTTGTTTCATGAAGTTTTCTTTGTCTCATCGTCAAAAAAGTTTGTTCACAGATATATTTCACCCCAGTTATTAAGTTATTAATGATATGAACACTAATCCTACTACAGTATATTTTCTATTATTTATTTCTGTGTGTGAATTGTGAGACCGTGTGGACAATGCTTGCAAGCTTGTTTGTACATGCATACATGATAAGACAGCCAGAACTGTCCAAACAGTCCTCCAAACATCCCTGTTTTGTACTTTAATCTTCCAGCTCTTTGAAGGAGCTTGAATGGATCTCTCCTGATCATCTCTTTCAGCAGTTTTAGTATTTATTTTGGTATCTCTCCTGATCATCCAAGC